>OZ034968.1:56838398-57513398 GCA_964030785.1 Siderastrea siderea
CATTGCACGAACGAAAACACACACCCTTTCGTCTTTTAGTCAAAAGCAATACTCACAGAAAGACGGTTATTTTTTCAGTTATTTATGGGCTTATTTTGTAGCCCTCTGTAGTTTATTTAGTTATTTATTTCCTTTTCTTTATTCAACTAAACGTACCTTTCCAAGCTGCTCAGAGGGATCCATCTCGGACCAGTGCTCTCTCACATTTTTCTGTAATGCAAACACATGCAAGAGCTAAATGTCAATGGACCTTCACAAATCCAAAAAATCCACAAATTACCCAGGTTACACATCACGACGTCTGCACAACGTACCTTTTCCATCTGAATAAGGTCTATTCTTTCCTTCAAAGCCACGTTAGCCTCGTTCAGTTCGCCGATTTTCTGGGATTCAAAAGACACGTTTGTAAAAATAAGTTAGTTCTAGTACTGCCACTTTAATTTGTAACATAACATAACCTAACCTAACCTAACCTAACATAACATAACATAACATAACATAACATAACATAACATAACATAACATAACATAACATAACATAACATAACATAACATAACATAACATAACATAACATAACATAACATAACATAACACGCGAGTACAAATGGTTTTATTCACACTCTGGCGGTTTACTGACATGAGCAGTATATGGTGCCTTTTAAAAATACTGAGTCATATAAAGATTTCGCACAAAGCCAATCAGCGTTATCAAATGAATACAGTGGCTGTGTCGGTCGTATAAACGTCGTCTACCAGACAGATTACCATAATAACATAAACAGTCAACTAAGAGACACTGTCTTTGATCGACCTCTAAATTAACAAAGCTTAAAACGAGAATTACTGTATTTTCAGAGGACAAAAGGGACCCCTATCAAGTAATTTGTATAATGTTCACCTTCTCTGCTTCTTTAAGCTGCTCTATCTTCAACTGCAGAAGCTCGAATTCCTCATTCGGCATATCCACAGCCTGCTAAAAATTAAAGAGTTGTCAGTCGCAAATTACTAGTAACAAACTTATTTCATTCTTTAGCGCAAATAGAATAGCAAATTGGAGAGCGACAGAAATAGCGCTATATAAATAAAGTATTATTATTATTATTATTATTATTATTATTATTATTATTATTATTATTAAAATACAAAAAACTGAACCGAAAAACTACAGAACACAGAAAAACACCATTACTCAAGTTTTAAATATACTCAGCGAAACTTAACTAATATGGAGTTGTTGCAAAGAAATGAAATGTAGAATTACATATTCCAGACCTGTCTTGACTTTTAGCTTTCCGAGAAAGCTGCAAAATTTTCATTAACCTAAGCCCGGATTGAAGTTTTTGTTTCCTCACCTCAGTCTTATAATGGCGATTTGATCGTTCACATCACGGTGGCGTGATTTTATGATATTGTAATATCGTTTCTTTTTCAGTAAGAGAATAAACTGAAACGTTTATCCAAGCCTCTTATTACTGAAGAACAAACATTTGTGGCTGACCATGGCATCTGTTGCTGGTAACCCATAAAATCAAACGACTGCCTGCAGACACTTTGTAACTCGCACAAACAATTGCGGTTTTAGCACATACAACTGTATTCATAGGAACTGGAAAGTTGGCGATTCTTGTTTTCAAAAAAAAAATAAATTGCCAAAGAACTCTGTCACTCAGACATCCCTTGAGAAACTAATTGACAAAATCTACAACACTGGTAGAGAAAAACAATGTTCAAAGCTTACTGAAGATTCCTCCAGATTTCGGATTTTTTCCCTTAGTGAAGCATTTTCTCCTTCCAGTTCTTGAAGATTCTGTGAGAAGAAGCAAAAAACAAAACAATTTCAGGGAATGATATTTCCCTTTAGCTGATAATTGCTAGATCGTTGAATTGGTAAATAAATACATTGATCAATACGTACAGCCGATATGGTTTTCCTCCACACAACACGATGAGACTCAATCAACCGGAAACGGTTGCTCATAAAAGAACACGTCCTCAGTCAGACTTGCTTGAGGACTGGTGCGACTGGTCTATTTAACAATTACACTGGAACCTCGAGGTTTCTATTGGCTAATAGCTGGCTATGGGCATTGCTCCTCACCCAGTATCAAAGGTGATGCGTATAAACCGACAGTCTTATTGCTTTAGCAAACTCCAGTATCCGATCTGTTCAACAAAGAACGTTAGAATTGTTTTTCGCTTTCACTGACATCAACGGGCCGTCTATCAGAAATTATCCGATCAGTAAATGGCATTGCAAAGGTGGGCAAGAGTCGGTCACTGGGTTACAGCTACGACGCACGGCTTTTGTGAAAACCAACTTACTCTGTAATTTTGACAAAACTACAGTAGTGAAATAAAGTTTTCCATCCATCAAAAATTAACCTTCTTCTTATGACAAAAGCAAGAAGTGTAAACTCACCCTTGAACTGCCTAAACTCTCAATCTTCTCTCTAAGCAGTGCATTCTCGTCTTCTAGTTCTTTCATATTCTGGTGAAAAAAGTATGATTTAGTTCAAATGAAATCTTATTTTCTTTGGTGATGTTTTTGTCAAAAATAAACCAACAAAATCCCTGCAACTTACGGTTGTCGATTCCTCTAGGATTTGAATGTTTTCTTTCAACATGGAGTTTTCCTCCTCCAGTCTCTCGACAACCTGTAGAGGAAACGTAACGGTTTACAGAATCAAAATCAAGCTCCTCCATCCTGCATCCGACAACATTAATTACCGAACCCACAGGCACACCAGTACTTACCCGTGCGGTAGAATTCTCCAGTTCTTGCATTTTCTCCATCAGCTCCTCGTTTTCCAGTCGTTCGACAGTCTGAGATACAATGCGAAGAATCGATTTGGAATTAGCACTACCACTACAGAATAAACAAGAATGTTAACAATAGGCCATTTCCAGGTAGTTTTATTTCCACGCGAAAGAACTCATTTTCATATAATATCGACATTGTGTAGAAATGGCCGAGAGAACAATTAAAAACAACAACAGCGGAGGGGGCCAAGAAGTGAAACCAGAATTTTACGAGAACTGCTACGTCATTATAGTGAAGGGCAGAGTACCGGCAGGCCAGCCTAGTACCCAGTCGTTCTCTTCTTGCTCACACGACTTGGTGCAAAATTTCGTGACGTCACGGGAGGAGAATGCCTGGGTACTAGGCTGCCAGCAGGCCTCACTTTGAAAAAGTAAGTTAAGGGCAGTAGGGAAAGGTTTGTTCCTCAAGACTTACAGAAGACTCTTCCAGCATCTGCACTTTTTCCTTGAGCGTTTGGTTTTCATACTCCAGTTCTTTTTCCCTCTAAAAATGTCAAACAAAGAATGTTGAGCAACATCAGCTGTGGCAAAAAGAACGATGTTAAATGTGGAACATGTTTCAAGTTAATAAGCTGCGCCATGCAGGACGTACTTCACATCACAATCTAGTAAACGACTCAGCTCGATAGAAGTCTCTCTGTAACATCTTTCTTTACCACCACACGTGACACTGACTTTTGACATCTCTGATCCTCGGGTGTCACAATGAACTAAGTAAATTTGATCTTGCACGTCACGAGTCCCCTCTTGTCACAATGAACTAAGTAAATTTGATCTTGCATGGCACGAGTCCCCCAGTTGCTCAGCGGTTAGAGCGTCCGAACGGTGTACGGGAGGTCATGTGCTGGACCCGTCGGGGACTCAGTATTTTCTCTTTGCCCCACGCTCACATAATACCGAAAATTTTACCTTTTCTTATTTCACGACCGAGCTTAAAATTTACCCTCTCTCTTTCCTCATCATCAGACAGTACGCTTTCGGCGCTGATACTAGCAGTATGCTGGACGTGGGTGACAATGAACCTAATAAATATGACCCCGCTCGCCAAGAGTCTCCGAGTAGCTCAGCGATTAGAGCGCCGTCCGACCGGTGTGCGAAGGCGCATGCGGGGTTTCCACCCAGTCGGACTCTTGAGTTCTTATGTTAATGCCAAACTCTAATACACCACAGTTTATCCCACAGGGGATACCTTTTACTGTTTCTGCAAAATAACATACCCTAGCTTCTTCCATGATTTCCAATTGCTCCCTCAGCAACGCGTTTTCATTGACAAGATCTTCCACATTCTGAAGAAGAAAATAATAACAGTAAGTTAAGTCCGTAATCATCAACGGAGTGGCCGCAAAATCGACAGAAAAACAAGATTTAACGTTAATGGCGAATGGTCCGATTTATGCTAAGGACGGATTATCCACGATCTCAGACGGAATATCCGTCTGACACAGCTGATCCGTCTAGAACTAAATTCGGCCCTATGACGGATAATGGGCCATTATCGTCTTACGGTAATTCGCTTGTTCTTGCAAATAAAGTGTAGTGAGCACCTTTTAATGGCGGGTAAATACGATTAAAATAATCAAGACGCAAAATATGAACGAGAGAAGAGCATCAGACTGAGACGAAAGTGTGCTAGCCTCACCGAAGATTCTTCCAGAACGTGTACTTTTTCTTTAAGCATTTCGTTTTCATCTTCCAGTTCTTTTACTCTCTAAAACAAAAAAAGAATTAACAAACGCCATCTTCCTGACAAAAGCTTCCAGAAGATGGCTTAAAGCGTGAGGTGACACTGAACTCAAACCACGGGCTAAACAAGCGCGAGTTGCTAAAGGCTTAGAGTCTTTGTGCGGGGCACTTTAAAAGAAAGGAAAGAGACGCATACCTCGGGTTCCACCATAATTTCGATTTGCTCCTTTAGTAATTCTTTTTCTTTCACAAGTTCTTCAACATCCTGAAACCAGACCAAGGAGAGTAGGATAACAATCTCAAAATGACGTATTTTTTTTAAATCCAAACTACAGTTTCGGACAAAACCCTTGAAACACTTCTAACTAAGTGAGAACTTTGACTGTAAATATTCTTGAATTAACAATTCTCTCCCGCCTGACCGTTATCAAAAAGGAACTTAAGATATAGGAGTACGAGTACGAGTGCGGCTTTTTAATTCCAATTTGCAGGCTTCACATACCAGTTTCATTCTGAACCCTTCTCCCGGGTAAATGCGGTAAAAAAAAGGTATGAACGAAAGACGAGCACTAGACTGAGATAAACGTTTGTAAGCCTCACCGAAGATTCTTCCAGGATTTGTACTTTTTCTTTCAGCATTTCGCTTTCATCTTCCAGTTCTTTCACTCTCTGAAACATAAAAAAAAGAGTTGCAAATGTTACCTCCCTGATGAAATCCTCAATAACATGACGTCAAGGCGTAACACTGAACTCAAACGACGGGCTAAATGAGTTCGAGAGTTGCCGAAAACTAAGAGTCTTTGCGGGAGCTTTCAAAGAAGAAAAGAATTACATACTTCTGGTTCCACCATAATTTCGATTTGCTCCTTCAGTAAGGCGTTTTCTTTCTCAAGTTCATCCACATTCTGAAACCAAACAAAGAGAGAGGAATGACAACCTCAAAACACTATACAAAAAACTACACTTTATTTCCTTAGACCTTTATTTCTTCAAATAAAGTGTAGTGTACGGCTTATTCATAGGTAAATGCGGTACAAATGAAATGTAAAACAAAGGAAACAAGACTACCAGATTAAGCACGTAGCTCGTTAGCCTCACCGAAGATTCTTCCAGAGTGTGTACTTTTTCTATCAGCATTTCGTTTTCATCTTCCAGTTCTTTTACTCTCTAAAATATAAAAAGCAGAGTTTACAAACTTCATCTCTATGAAAAAAAGCCTCAACATCATGACTTCAAAGCGTACCGTAACATTAGCTCAAACAAAGTGCTACACAAGTGCGAGAGTTGATGGAAGCTAACACTTTTTGTTGGCACTTAAAAAAGGAAAGAGTTACATACCTCGGGTTCCACCATAATTTCGATTTGCTCCTTTAGTAATTCGTTTTCTTTCACAAGTTCTTCCACATTCTGAAACCAGACCAAAAGGAGGTCGAAGATAACAATCTTAAAATGACATAATTCTTGTTAAATCCAAACTACATTTTCGGACAAAATCGTTTAGACATTTCCGAGTGAGAACTTAGGCCGGAATAAAGAGACTTGGCTAACACAACGCAACACCCACCAGTATTCGACGATTGTGAAATCAACACCAAGTACTATACGTTCTTACCGAAGATTCCTCGAGGACTTTGAGTTTTTCCTCAAGTTCTTCTTTTTCCTTCTCAATTTCCTTGACATCCTGAACAGCAACCTAAGAGGTAAAAAGAGTGAAACTAATGAGCAACGACTGATCATGAATGTGGAAATATCTAACAGAGTCCGGCTTTCTCCGAATACCCCAACTCTATAGTCTGCGAGCAGTCTCTTTTTTCCGCTCAGGGATAGTCAAGCAAAAAGAACACGCGAGGGATCAAAAAAATTGTCCGAAGCTTACGTTGCGGACCTAAAAAAACCAGGCGTTTTGGACACATTTTGTCCTAGCAAAGTTACGGATGAAGGGTCGGGGGGGGGGGGGGGGGGAATCGCTCACAGGCTCTTTGAGAGTTTCATTGTCCGGGAGAGAAAAAATAATCTACGTCGGGTTACCAGGACTACGGTAATTTTTTTGTTTAGGCTGAGATGCTGATGACAGAAGAAAAAGACAAAGTTCACTTACCACCTTTTCTTCAAGCATTTTGATTTTATCTTTGAGCACTGCGTTTTCCTCCTCAACATCCTCCAAGGCCTGTACAAAACACAGAATAACGTTAAACGTCGCACAAAAAAATAAAACTAAACAATGGCTCTGAGGAGGAAAAATTGATACGAATAAAAACTGCGTACCGCTGATAATCGTAAGAGATTAATTTCCTCTTTGAGCAGTTGGTTTTCCTCCTCCAAGTCTTTTACAGACTAAAAACAAACATACAAAATACAAAACACCATTACATTTTGTTTTAAACTATTTTTCGGTTCAAATAGTGATAAACCATTTTAATCGCTCCACTACCTCAACTTGTTTCTTAAGTTCAGCTATCTCATTTTTAAGTTCTTCTGTATTCTGCAAAACAAGTAAAATTTACACGAACGAGTTAAGTTCACTAAGCAAGACATCAGTTAGTCACGGATTCTGCTAAGGCTTTAATGAGATGTTGTACCGCGCAGCACTCGTTACTCAACTGCCGTGAACTCAGTTAATTGACTCTGCTGTATACTTTTAATTTCTGAAAGGAAACAGATCATTTTCCTGCTGAACACCGCCCAATAGGTCAAATTTTTCTTTACCTCGTGTAGACTCCATTTCCTTACTAAACCAAAGCAACCGCGAGTTTTTTGTTTAGTTTGTTTGTTTTTGTTTTTGTTTTTCAACACTCAGTTCAATTTATTAGAGCGGTTTTCAAATGTGTCGAAAGTAACTTGTATTTTGTTTTGGTTTTACTTTACTTCGCTCTGTGATTGGTTAAAAAATCTCGCGCCACTTTCACGACCAATCAGAAGTAAAACTCAAACCAATCGAGACTTGCTCGCACGCGTTTTCCCGCCCTTGGCGCCGGTTACATGTAATTGCTTCGAGTTCTGATTGGTTCATTGGGTAATTTGTGTTTGTTGTGATTGGCTGGGGAAATTACTTTGGTTTTGGTTTTACGACACTCAATTGAAAAGCGCTCTATAGAGCAGTTTTCAATTGAGTGTCGAAAGTAATGTTGTGTTTGCTTTGGTTTTGCATTACTAGGCTCTCTGATTGGTTGAAAAATCTCGCGCCACTTTCTCAACCAACCAGGCGTAAAACCAAAACCAATCGTGACTTGCTCGCACGCGTTTTCCCGCGCTTAGCGCCAACTGCTTGTATTTGCTTTGATTTCTGATTGGTTCATTTTGTGTTTTGTCCTCGTTGTGATTGGTCAGAATAATTACTTTGGTTTTGGTTTTACGACACTCATTTGAAAACCGCTCTAAGGGAGCTGACGGTACAGGAATCAACAAAAGAATGACATCTAACCTTGGTATCCCCAGTCCCTTCATTGCCATTGTCATCCAGATTCTCTCTCAACTTCTGCAGATTCAGCAGCTCAGAGTCCTTTCTCTCCTTCAAAAACCTTTCAAACCGGTTTACAGCACTGCTTTCCTTAGGCATGTCTGTTAATACATCTCTTTCTTCTGCGTTGTTAGGAGGAATGATCGATTCGTCTGTTCGGTTGAAGACGCTGTCGCTGCCATCTTGAGATGTAAACAGAGGATCGGGAGAATCGGCTGAAAGCACATCAAATGAATGTGATCAGCAGCTAGTTTCTCATTACCAATAATTATTACACTTTGAAGGGTGTCAGGTTGTTAAGTTGTTTGAGAAGGTAAGAAATGAAATGCTTGGTTAGATTTACATCCATGATTAGTGTTAATCGGCTTTCGAACAAGTAGGCCCTAGGTAGAAAGAGAAAGTGAGGAGTTAAGTTTCTTCTGTAAGTGAAGAACACAACACTTTGTAGAGACAAAGCCTCGAACGACCCACCTTCCGATCGAACGGTCGATTGAAACTCCGACGCGCTAACCACTACAGCACCGCGCCTCCACAATTTTCTTTTTCAAAGTATTTCGATATTTGTTGTTTTTGTCTCCTTTCTCAGTGAACCAGGCAGCTGTTTTACATTCAAACGTTTTTCATGTCTAACTCGCTACATACCTTCAGGGAACTCCGATTGGTGATCTTCCACTTGGTCATCTGTCGGGAAACCAGCAATAAACGTGGAGTCTCTGGGTTGTGGAGGAGGACGAGACAATTCCACCATGAGACTGTTACTGTGTCTATTAACCGCATCATCTTGCACAGGACTTGAATCACTGCGATTCCTCAACATGATTTGCACAGGATCGTAGCCTGGCGAAAATATTTATCAACAAAATTGAGAACGAACCATGTTGTATTTTAGGACAAACACCAACGAAGAAATGAGTTTCAGGGCTGTTGCGTAAAGGGACTATGTCACCTATTTTTAGTATGACTTCAAAAAAAAGCCACAAGATATGATGAAATCAAAGGAAACCCCAAAATAATGGTTAAATTCTGTTTCAAATTACTCCACTAGTTTCCTTGACCTATAAGTAAGTGTGTTAGACTGCGGATGGCAAGGATGAAAATGGATTGCAACTTTGAAAAAACTGGGCCAATTTTTTTCAAGTCTTGGACAGATTATGGTCTGTTCTCCCTTTTAATTACGGTTTGTCCTCCCTAATGATGGTTTATTCTCCCTTTGAGAAAATCACTTCATATTTCCCTCTTGGATTTGGTGTAGGACAAAAGGCGCGCACGTGCAGGGAGTAATAGGTTTCCTATGAGGCCAAGCTCACCAGAGAAAAGAATAGTTATTTATTCTTAAACAAGCATGGGGACCTATCTTCTTTTCCAAATATTTTTGACGTACCAATCATCCTAATTTTTGCTCCAAGAGTTTGAAAACAAAATGTTCGAAAAAAAATCATTACTATAGAAACGCGTTACTCATGGAGATGAAATCAAGACCGCGAGAACACACACGTAACGAAGGTTTTAAGTCAATTTCCTCCGATGCTTCGAACATCTGCCATAAAACTTCTAGTAAATTGTTCCTTGTTATCAGTATTTCACATGTAGTACATTGTTTCAAGATTTGCTTTAATTAAGTACTTCCTCTTCCTACGGAAAGTAAGCGTAAACTGACGAAACAAACGTGTTTTGATAGGCGATTTTGCAAGGAATTATGGGGTAACTTGAGACGATGATATCTCGTAAACGGAAATGGGGACCTATTCTTTTTATTTTATATTTCAAAACACTGTACGATAGATAACAACTTGAAAGTTTGACAAATTAATTTCAGCACAATTTTGACCCAAAAACGAAAAAAAAACCTCGTAAGGTAGCCCCTTTAAAAAATTTATTGTCCAAGAAACCTAAGGACGTGAGGAACCCAGGTTGTGATATCCTAGGGGTCTTAGTCAAAAGATAGGTACCCATGACAGTTCTTCGGTGCTCTGTACTTCTAGGCTCTCGATATCTTTTAAATGAAGTGGATTTTGCCCACAGTGTAAATTGTAACCTATTATTCACCAGAAGCGCTGTTACATGGTGAAATTTCTGTTAAAGCTGTCTCACCAAGGGGTCGTGACACTTCACTCATAAAAGGCAGCTTAGAGTCAAGTTGCATGACGATTGCAGCATGTTCAATAGAATGTATTGGGTTACTAGTTGCAAAAACGTGGCTGCAATGCTTTGAGACAGTAGTAAGATAGTAATAAAAACATCTTTCAGCAACTGTTGTAGCAACTTGACTTACCCGTCACATGCAATGTTGCACACTGCAATGTTTCGTGCAACTTGTCTTGCAATATCCTCCAAGACATGTTACAGGCACCAACTGGAAACAAGGGGCATCAAGATGACACCATGCAAGTGACGCCAGCTTAAATCTGAAGTGCTAATATAGCACTGGCTACAGTCATTAACATACCTGTATCATCTCGTGTCATATTCATGGCGGACACAAACCATGGTACATCAGCTTCATCTGGGTTTTTCTGATACTCTGCAAACATGGCCAGGAAGTCGACAAGATCGCACTGAATACCGATATCCTTAGAGGAAGCATCACCACCGTCTGCAATCCAAGAATCAGGATCTGTTTCATCAGTGGGCATACCATGTGGGCTTCCAGGGTAATCCTCAGAGAGATCCATCGAATCAAAAGGAGCATTATCGACTGCTGTCTCTTCAAGAACATTTTCAAGCGGGAATTCTTCATCTGGATGTTCGTCTGTTGGGAAGGCATCTACACTGTCACTTTGTCTCACCACCAGATGAACAGGGTTAAAACCTATGAAAAATAAATAAAAGTTGAAACGTGAACGTGGTGGTCTAACTTTAAACGAGCGTGAAGATTTATCGTAAAGCTTTAACAACAGTTTTTAAAAAGACAAAACATAGCATACTGTAAAAGTACTCCAAACGACATCATTATCAACAAAGTTTCAATATGAATATAAGTTAACTTTTTAGATTTAATAACCTGAAGTACGTTACTTGAAACGATGCAGCAAAAATGAAGATAAAAATTAACATCGAAATTAAAAACATTTGCTGATGTTTATTCGCAGTTCTTAGGAGGACCCAGCCATCAGGATTGTTTAACATTGTTTAATTTTCATAAACAGTACCAAAATCATTGTAACGATCTCACTCTCAAAACATTTTCATGTATTCTACATGGTAAAAAAAATAGAATGCACGAGATAAAACCAAGAATCCGTTTGCCTGTATTCTTCAAAACTTTGTTTAAGATGACACTGTCAATCAAAGACCTGTACAATGTCTATTTCAAGCGATCGATGTTCTTTCAAGGTTATAAATTCCTCACCTTTTAAAGCTGAAAATAAGACTACACAATAGGTTGTGTTAAATATACTTTTACAAAAACTGTTATATAAGCGAAATTGTTGAACTGAAATGAATATTAAGTTGATCTGTTATTTAATGCGTTTAGTGTTGTAGTTAGATTATTATTATTATTATTATTATTATTATTATTATTATTTATTACTATTATTATTATTATTATTATTATTATTATCATTGTTGTTATTATTATTATTTACTTTTTAAAGCAACTGGTGTCATTCAAAAAGTGTGTAGCTAAATGTGTAGTTTTTGTTAATTGTTAATGTTATTAACAATACTATTGTTAAGGCTACTCGAGTTGAGTATCATTGGAACATGCACTTAGGCTGTTGTTGTAATTTTTATTTCCATCGCTTTCTTTATCCTTGTTATTTAATTGTTCAAGATAACAGGTTTAACTACTGATTCACTATAATGTTTACCGTATATACCGCACACTTTGTCTTTTCAAAACGCATTATGTGTAACTAAGCTTAACCATGCATCGAACATTTTTTAAATTTTAGCTTTAATAATTGCCGGTTTACTGAGATTTAAACACAGTTGTTGTTTAATTTTCACAAACAGTTAAAACTTACAACCTCTTGTGACAAATTTATAATCATTTTTAGTATTTATTACAAATGCACACTGTGGTTCATGTTTAGATTTTGAGTTAATGCCCATCCAGTTGGGCCGGGTGCTTATTTTTCAGTGAAGAGTGCAACTGACCAGGCACATGCAAATGTGTCACGTACAAAACAGGCTGCACAAACCTCCATCTGGTTTTCTCATTTTTAAAGCGGTCACAAACCATGCGGGGACATCTTCGCCATTTTCTTCAGCTTCTCTGCTCAGCTCTTGCATCAGCGAGTCAAGGTCCTCCAGATCACACTGAATGCCCGTCTCGCTTCTCTCTGGGGACTCCAAAACTTTTTCATTGTGATCTTGTTCAACTGCTTCAAGATATTCCAACTCAGGCAAAGTCAAATCTGTCATGGTACCAGTTTCTTCTCTTTGAGCGTCATCCACATCAGACTCAATGTGATGTTTTTCAGCTGCTTCAAGGTGTTCCAGATCAGACAATGTCAATTCTGTCGTCACCCCTACGTCTTGTCTCTGTATGTCATTCCCTTCAGTCTCTTCTTCCAATATAAACTCTGGTTCATCCAGCACCGGTAGATACTCCAATTCTGACTGTAGGCCCTCGAGTGTTTCAAATTCAAAATCTTCCTTAACGGGAGGCGCTGGTTTCACTTCCTTTGCACTGTCAATCTGATCCTCGAGATCTCTAATGTCTGCGATTGTCAACTCAGTCATGACCGCAGTTTCATGTCTTTCGACGACTTCCTCATCCTCTTTGTCTTCTTCGTCCAAAATGAACTCAGGTTCATCCAACATTGGTAGATAATCCAACTCTGATTCTAAAGCAACCAGTGATTCAGCTTTAAAATCTTCATTGACAAACACCTGAAACGGGCGCGTGGCTTTCACTTCTGTGACACCATCCACCTGATCTTCAAGGTCTCTAATGTCTGCAATTGTCAGCTCCGTTTCTGTGTTCTTGTTTTCTTTCTCGACTTCACCTTCAGCTGGAGTTTCTCTGCTACCATCGCCATAGGAATATCCCAGTACCTGAAGGTAGTCAATATCAGAACTTGTCAGGTCTGTTATCACCTCTTTGTCGTCTTTTGGTGCCAGCAATGCTGATATATCACCACCATCGCCACTGATCTTCTTCAAAAGATCCTCAGCCTCCTCAAGGTACTCTAGGTCAGCCGTCGTAAGATCAGTCATGACCTCCGCATTATCCTTAATGACAATTTCTGCTGGTTCATTGACGCTTTCCTTGTAGAGAGTTTCAACTTCTTCTAGGTACTGCAGCTCAGACTTGGTCATCTCAGTCATCACATCTTTCTCCTCCCTCTCTGGTTCAATAACAACCCAAGATGAATCTGCGTCATGAGGACGTTCATGCTTCAGTCTTTCTAATTCTTCCTCCACCTGCTCAATGTAAGACAACGTAAGGTCTGTTATTGTCTCTGCATCACTTGAGGGAGCCAAGCCCTTAGATTCTTGTTGAAGCTCGATCTCTTTGTACAAGCTTTCCACCTCCATCAAGTACTCCAAATCATCACGCGCTAGTTCAGTCATTATTTCTTTATCGTCTGTTTCCTTTTTATCCTCATACAGCTTCTCAGCCCGATTCTCTTCTTCAAGTTGTTCTAAATCTTTAGTTGTCAAATCTGTCATGACATCTTTTTCCTCTCTGTCTACAGAATGCGACCTCTTGTACTCTTCAAACTCTACAACAGTTTCCTTGTAGAGAGCGTCGATATCTTCATAGTACTCGAGGATGTCGCCTGTCATTTCAGTCACAATGTTCTTGTTTTGGTGATGATCGCTTATAGATGATGTCCTCGACCTTCTCCTCCAGAATTTTGGTGTTTTACTTGTTTCTTTTCCATGCGCAGCAGATTCCAAACTTCTCAAGTCATGGTTAGTCATGTCTGTCATTGTACCAACACTCTGCCTTTCAGAGTCAATCATTCTAGCATTTTCAACATCCTTTAGATACTGAAGATCTTCAACGGTCAAGTCGGTCATAACTTCTGCGTCTTCCCTCTCCACACAAATCTCTTTCGCTTCTAATTCTTCTCGTTTGTCAACAACGCATTCTTCATGTACTGCTTCAATTTCTTCCAAGTACTCCAGGTCTAACACAGTTAAATCTGTCATAACTTCAATATTTTGCTTCTCCACACTTCTGGCTTCTGATCCATCTTGTTTATCTTCCAAGCACTGAATATCTAAAACAGTCAACTCCGTCATGATTTCTACAGTTTCCCTCTCCACTGCAAGCTCTTTCACTTGTAACTCTTCCTGTTTATCAACAAGGCACTCCTCGTGAGCCGCTTCAACATCCTCCAAGTACTGAAGATCTAAAACAGTCAAATCTGTCATGACTTCCACGCTTTCCTTCTCCAATTCAATCTTTTTCACTTCCAACTCTTCTTGTTTGTCAACCAAGCACTCCTCATGAACCGCTTCAATATCCTCCAGATATTGAAGATCCGAAACAGTTAAATCTGTCATAATTTCAGCATTTTGCTTCTCCACACTTCTGGCTTCTAACTCTTCTTGTTTATCAACAAGGCACTCTTCATGAGCCGCTTCGATGTCCTCCAAGTACTGAAGATCTAAAACAGTCAAATCTGTCATAATTTCCACACTTTCTTTCTCCACTGCAATCTCTTTCACTTCCAACTCTTCTTGTTTGTCAACCAAGCACTCCTCATGAACCGCTTCAATATCCTCCAGATATTGAAGATCCGAAACAGTTAAATCTGTCATAATTTCAGCATTTTGCTTCTCCACACTTCTGGCTTCTAACTCTTCTTGTTTATCAACAAGGCACTCTTCATGAGCCGCTTCGATGTCCTCCAAGTACTGAAGATCTAAAACAGTCAAATCCGTCATAATTTCCACACTTCCTTTCTCCACTGCAATCTCTTTCACTTCCAACTCTTCTTGTTTGTCAACCAAGCACTCTTCATGAGCCGCTTCAATATCCTCCAAGTATTGAAGATCCGAAACAGTTAAATCTGTCATAATTTCAGCATTTTGCTTCTCCACACTTCTGGCTTCTAACTCTTCTTGTTTATCAACAAGGCACTCTTCATGAGCCGCTTCGATGTCCTCCAAGTACTGAAGATCTAAAACAGTCAAATCCGTCATAATTTCCAAACTTTCTTTCTCCAATGCAATATCTTTCACTTCTAACTCTTCTTGTTTGTCAACCAAGCACTCTTCATGAGCCGCTTCAATATCCTCCAAGTATTGAAGATCAGAAACAGTCAAGTCTGTCATTATCTCAACACTTAGCTTTTCTACATCGGTCTTTGCTTCTTCCCTGTCAAGTAAACATTCTTCATGTGCAGTATCAACCTCCTCCAAAAACTGCAAATCCATCATTGTGAATTCAGTCATGACTTCCGCATCTTGCTTTTCCTCGCTGGCCATTCCACCTTTGGATTCATCTTCTTCTTTGTCAAGTAAGCACTCTTCATGCGCTGCCTCCACGTCTTCCCAGTATTTCAGGTCATCAGCAGTCAAGTCTGTAGCTACACCCTTGTCTTCTTTGTCGAGCGCACTCGATCCCTGGAGAGGACAGCTTTGATGAAGCTCTTGAGTATCTTCCATGAGCTCAAGGTCAGGAATCGTTAATTCTGTAATGGTTCCTATGTCAAGCTTCTCCACAGCTTGAAGAAGCTCAGCCTGACTAGACATCTCCTGCAAGTAGTTCATATCGTGAATCGTCAGATCCGTTTCTGTGCACTTCTCGTCTTTTTCCCCAACACTACCACCCATCTGCCTATAGAAGTCTTCAGCCTCCTCCAGGTACTGCATGTCATCCAAGGTGATATCAGTCATGCTTTCTTGCTCCCATTTTTCTACCACGGGTGGAGCTTGGATCTGACGAGCCGCATTCTCGATGTAGAAATCCTCCAGTTCTGTGATCTCGATGAGAGTAAGTTCAGTCATGCATTCTCTGGACTCCTTTTCCGCGTGACTTAACAGAGAGTTTGAGTCTGAATCTACTTCACCCAAACGTTCCTTGTACATGCTTTCCAAGTCTGCAAGGTCCTGCATGGCTATCTCAGTTATGCTCTCCTTGTCATCTTTCTCGACTTCAAATTGCGCAAGCTTCTGCTTCATCTCTTCCAAATTCTGCCTGTAATCTTGATAGGTATTTTTGAGATCTACCACCTCCTCCCAGACACCTTCCGTCATGTCGCACTCGTCTTTTGTCTCTACGTCACCTGGAAAGGTCTCCATCACGATCTGAGGTAAGCCTTCAATGTCAATCGCGTCTTCTACTACATCTGTCATAGTTTCAGCTTCCTTCATCTCAACGTTGAATCTGGCATCGGCAAGATCACGCAGGGATATTTCAGTACTAGTGCCGTTTTCATTTCTCTCGACTTCAAAATAAGTAAGCCTCTTTTCCAGTTCTTCTATAATACATTCATAAGCCTGGCACTTCTCTTCTAGGATGAGAATGTCGTCACGTGTAAAGTCTGTATAAGGCAGCTCAGTGCAAGTACCCTTTTCGTCTTTCTCAACGTCAAAGTGAGAAACTTTCTCTTCAAGTTCTTCTATATCACGTTCATAAACACAGCACTTGTCTTCTAAGTTAATGATGTCATCCCAGGTCAATTCTGTCATCGCGTATTCATCTTTTGTATTCGCAACATCTTCAGGAAATGTGTCAAGCACAATTTCAGGTAAGACTTCACTAAGGTCTTCTTTCTGTACATTTACCTTTGACTCATTCTCAATGTATTCCAAGTACTTATCTTCCATTTCAACAAGTTCTGACAAAACAAGGTCAGTCATAATACCTACTTCACTTGTATCAACTTCCCTTTCCTTCAACTTTTCGTTCAACTCATTGCTTAACGTCAAATATATGTCCTCATTTGCCCTTTCAATAAGTTCTTCCCAAATTACATCTGTCATTGTTTCGGTATCATCCCTTGATTGAACAGAGATCTTTTCTTCAAGATACCTTTGATAGCTACTTTCTAATTCCTCGAGTTCTTCAAGATCAAGTTCTGTCATTGTTTCATTATCTATTGTTTCTTTCTCACCTTTACCTTTATGCTTTCCATCTGCGATATCCACACGTGATAAATCTTCCAGATAGTTTCTTTTACTCTCCTCCAATTCTTCTAACTCATGCCAAGCAAGATCAGTCATGCATTCTTTATCCTCCCTTTCGAGATCAACCTCGCCGCCATTTGCGCCCATTCCTTCTGGCATTCCATTCAGGTATCTCCTATAAATGCTTTCCATGTTCACCAAGTCCTCCCAGACCAAGTCAGTCATACAGCACATGTCTTCTGTCTGAATGTCCAGACCCGCTCTTTTCGAGTCTTCCAGTGAATCGAGCTCCTTCTGTCTGCAGAAGGTTTCTATGTCCTCAAGCTCAGTGTACAGCAAATCTGTAAGAGTTTCTTGATCGCACGTGGCAACTGATAGACTTCTTACCTCATCGAACTCGGACTTCAAGGATTCGCTGTTGTACTGAATAAAACAAAATACGCAGTTAAAATCTGTATTAAATTTGGGGCCACAGATTTGACGACCACCGTCTCTTACTGAGAACAAAGCACAACAAAGCAAACACACAAGCAACATTTTGTCTTCTTTGACCCCGTTATTCCCTACACTGAAATTACAAAGTAGCCACACTTTCTAACATTTACACCTTGGAAAAAGGAAAACCAAACAGCACCCTCAGTATCTTTCATTTCAGTGGACACAATATTGACAACCTGATTTCCAGCCACAGACTCAAGGGTATGGAATTTTATTACGTAGCATTCAGTAAGGTTTTGCCCTGACAAGAGCATACATTTTGGATCTTTAGTAGTCTACATAGAATTTTTTCGTCATGTTTCTGGAGAATTTCGTCGTATTTCAAAGTAATGAATTTGTTCTTTGATGACCAGAGCAGGTTCTTTTTTCCTCGTAAGTTGGACATGTGACCTTGTATGGAAGAGAAATTAGAAGTTGGTCTCCATTGGGGCTAGCATTACGCACCTACTGCAGAAACAGATTCGCTTACCCCTAAGTCCAGGTCCCGCACTTTGTCTCTTAAGGCAGATTCGGTTATTTCCATGTGACGGATTTTCTAATGGACAGAAAGAAGAAACAATAGAATATTTATTTTGTGTTATCTGCATTCAGACAAACCAATTCATAGACCCCGTGTGAATTGGCGCGTAAATCAGATTACAGAAACACAACAAGTACAAGTGTCTTTCAGCTACTTAACAAAAAACTGGAAGCTATTTCAAGGAAAGTAGGTGTATTTGGTTACCTCAGACATGGATTCCAACATATGTCTGGCCTGTTTGAGGGCACTTTGTTGCAATGGAGAGAGCACATCCTCCTAAAAATAGTGAACATATTTAACAGCTTACAAAATAAATGCAGTACACAGCTGCTGCAGCTACTTGTTCGAGTTTTTATATGTATTAGTCGTTTTAAAGGCACTTCATACGAGAAACACTGAAGGGTGCTAACTCCTGTTGGCAAGTACAAGACGATCCCTGTGAACGCTACATCCAACAACAGCTGGCGAATATATTGGCAACCATTTGTTGGCATTGCCCGTATATCGCATTTGAATTGAGAAAGTTTGTCAAACTCAGGGATTTCTAAGCATTGCCGTGAGACAGAAGTAGTTATATCCAGATACAAGCCAACTAAAACTTGAAGCAAAAATACATGTGGTGCTAAGAGCAAGGACACTCCTGATTAGTTATAAGATCAAACAATGTAATTACCGAACTCAGGATGCCAAAGCAACGCACTTTGAAATAGTACTTAGACTGCAGAGAGTCAGTGTTTTTCTTCAAGGATAACAGAAGGTGTGCTAAAAATCGGAAATGGTGCGATTTGAGGAAAAGGGCGCAAGCTCAAGGAAGTTAATTTATTAAGATTGTGCCTTCGTTGATCGTGGATCGCTCGTTGCCATTCCCAATTTGTCGCTTGCTCTACTTTCCTTGAAAAAATAAACTACATAACGACTGCTCCCAATCACATATTGCACGGCAACCATAGGCACTATATTTGACCTCTTGTTGGTGGAAACAGTGGCCACTGAGCGTACAAAAAAAAATAATAATAAAAATGTTTTACTTCAGGAAACGATAAATCCCGCAGTATACTTTGCAACAGGTAAAACCTCCAAGTACGTACATCTTCACTTTGGGTGATTTTGTTTTCAATCGTTCTTTATGCATTATACGCTTTCACTAGTACATCTATAATTAATGCTATAGATACACCACCTTCTCTGTCTCCAGTTCTTCAAGACAGGTTTTGATTTCTTCTAAAGAAAGAGTAGCAGTGTCGTTGTCCTAAATAAATAGAAAAAAAAGTAAATGCACGTTATCTAAAGGCTAAAACAATACATGAGGCATGTGAAAGACAACCTTCTGTCAACAAGCGACGATGGATATTGTAGTTACGATGTGAAATGCTTGCAGCTTCTTACAGGTTGTATGAATTCCATGTTATATGTGTATACTGGGTGAGTGAATAGTTATAAAACATTCACTAATGGTGTTACATATAAGATAGTAGAATACAGTGTATGGGGTTCCCTACCTTTCGTGGAGTTGGAGATGCTTCAAGGCTACTTCTCGGTCTTCTGGAATCCCAGTCTTCAGATCCTGCAGTCTAAACAACGAAGAATAATGATGATGATGATGATGATGATGATGATGATGATGATGGCGGTGGTGATGATGATGATGATGATGATGATGATGATGATGGTGATGATGATGATGATGATGATGATGATGATGATGATGATGATGATGATGATGACGATGACGGTGGTGGTGACGGTGATTACGACGACAAAGGCAACAACAATGATTATGACGATGAAGACGAAAAAGAGATTCCGTGACGTCTTCAAAAAGCCGCTTCAAATGTAATAACTTCACTGAGACTTACAGAAATTAGAAGTTGTAATTAACTTACAACACGGGCGTTTGTGTTTCAACAGCTGTTATTACAGTTGAGCCTGCGGACAAATATCCTTTTGTTTAAAAGGCACGCAATCGAGGCTAGTGGGTCAATACCATGCGACAAAAGGCAGAAAGACCCACTAGCCTCGTTTGTATGTCAAAACCGCCGACAACTGTAATAACAGCTATTTGCAATCTTCGCATTCCTATTAATTCACTTATAACAATAAATTGAAATTGTTCAACTTACCGATAACTGTGACATTTCTTCCAGTTCAAACTCCAGCAGATCTCTTTGGTCCTTCAGCTCCCTCACATCCTTTAAATAAACACAAAAATACAAAGTCTTCACCACCTTTTGGTGACAACTTTCTCGGTAAGTCTTACCGACTTCGAACTTTCATGTGTTGTCTTGTCACGCAAGTGTCTATCTTCAGTTACGTAACATACGTGTAAAATGAACTGGAATGACACCAGAATGCACTAGAATGAACCAGATTCACATCGGCATGAACCGTTCCATTCCATACCGACTGGCGTCATTCCAGGACAAATTGGATCGCTGTCGCACTATCTCGGTTCAGTCCAGTACGCGTCGTTCCTGTGCATACAAACGCCCCAAATGTCACATCACGAGCATGGTGAAAACTTCACGCTTAGCCACTCTTCAGCAGGCCGTGTTTATGAAGACTGTAGCTAGACTTTCTCGATGCCTTTTTCTCCGCTTTTTCAGCTGTTCTATCAGATATGTAAGTGACGATTAAAGACACAACGGCACCATTGATTAGTTTAAAACCTTGACCTTTTTCTTCATCACGAAACCTCTACACTGGATAATCACAGACTCTACAATGGACCAGGCTTTCTCTCAGAGAGATAGCCGTAGGATTTTTGCATTACCTCAGAGTATTTGGAAAGTTCAGCTTGTGCTTTATCTCGATCTTTCTCTGCTGCCACCAGCTATTTAGGTAAATCAAACATTAAACAGTTAAATAATTATCACTTACTAACTGTGCTGCAACCAAGGAGGGTCAACTCTATTCCACGTCAACTATCCATTCACAGAAAACTCAAGCAACTGCTGTAATTATTCATTAGAATACCTTTTGGTATAAAGCCTTGTTGTCTGCTTGAAGTTGGGACATTTCCTCTGAACTGGTTCCCTGTAGACGTAAAATTGTCTGTAAGTTAACCAACCGTGAGAAAAATCGTCAAATGGTATTTTTTAATATCAGGAAATCCTAGAACGAAGATTTAACCCTTTAAGCCCCAGCATAACTATACAAATTCTCTTCACTGTTCTCTATCAATTTTGTTGAGTACTAGTTGGGAGAACTTGTTTATACATCAAGACAATTCATCTTTGCTCATCACTTCCTTAATTCTCGTGACCTTTAAGTACTATAATGATGAGGTGAAATTTGATTCTGATCAGTACTGGGCCTGAAAGGGTTAAGAAAATAGTTCCATTGCTGCTCACTCTTGACCAATTTGAGAGAACGCACAGTAGTTTGTGAACTCGGATGAAATGGCTTGGAGCGTTTCGTGACAACCAACGGTAACGGGCTCTTGTTGTATTCACAGACTGAGCAAGCAGAGCTAAAAGCAAGAGACAATACCTGTCCACTTTGATCCATCATTCGCTCAAGCTCATGGATTCTAGTTTGGCTCTCAAGCAAGTCTGACTGAAGTTGTTGTTTCTCCTGCAGAAAGAAAATGTAAGTATCAATCTGGAAAATGTTAGAGTTTTAATGGACAACCTCTCAATTTGGCATTCGAGTCTGAGTAACACTCGGGCTACATGAGTTTGAATTTGATTTTTTTCTCAAAAAAGATATATATTATTATTTTAAGGTTTCAGCACTGATTTTAGTTTTTTAGCCTTATAACTGTCTTCAGTATGGAACAAAAACTGATGGATTGTAAAGAGTCTTCTCTGATAAACATGCTAAACCCTGCAAGCAGATCTCCCCTTACCCTTGCTTTCTTTCTTGGGGGAGTTAGAGAGGCCTTGTTTTCTGACTTTCTGGATATTCATAGCCTTTTTACATTTTTGAGATATTTCACTCGGTTATTTTTTCTTAAGACGTTCACCTAAGATATTTTGATCATTCTTGTAGGTTAAACAAGTGAATTAAAGTTATACTCATTCTAATATCACACGATGCACTTTATTACCATCTCGTCTCTTTCTGCATCCACAGCACTACCAACATGAGCTTGAAGA
Source organism: Siderastrea siderea (assembly GCA_964030785.1). Classification (NCBI taxonomy): domain Eukaryota; kingdom Metazoa; phylum Cnidaria; class Anthozoa; order Scleractinia; family Rhizangiidae; genus Siderastrea; species Siderastrea siderea. Next base: position 56,860,511 of record OZ034968.1, read on the forward strand.
AGTGCATAGGCTCGCTCCAAAGCTAACAATTCTTTGGCAAGCTTCTTGATTCTTTTGCTGTCTACACCTTCACTTGATGACTGAAGATAATGAAGAGAAATTTACTTAACAATACGCAGACATGGAACATCTTGTATTCTGACCCACTACAGCCACAAGACATCTACAACATGTGGTTGTTTCTAAGGAGGTCAAAGGGTTACTTGTAATTGTTACGGTTTATCAGTGACTGTGAAATCAGTTGAAAAACATTTCGTCATGTTTCAATATCAAATGCCTTTTGCACCTTTACAGTCCCTAAGACTAATACCGCATTCACTTTTCATTGACAATAACCATAAACCAATTCAATAACACCAGTAAAGAAAATCACTCAATCATCAATCTATCTTAAGCCAGTTTCAAAGCTTCGTGCACGAGTGCAAGCTACAACTTCCTATCAAATATGTTTGCAAGAGTTACATCTGCATAATTCTGTGGACCATAGATTCCAAATTTAACTATTTATAAATTTATACATTTGTATGATTAAACTCCTTATAACCATTGTTTCTATAAAAAACTTTATTAAATGCAACCAGAACCCTGGTGTTCATATTTACAAACAACTCACAAAGCACTGAGACACAATGGCAAGAAAGTCTGCATGACTCCCTTTTAAGATAACCTGTCTAATCATTAAACCAACTATGATCTAGCATTTACAATACAATGATTTGATTCTATTACTGAGGTCAGAGATATTCACCCATATAAACCAGAACCTTGAGGTTTGCAGTTACATGCAGAACAAATGCCACTCACAACCTTGGAAACATATTCATTTGAATACTGACTATCACAACACAAATCTTGGACCAAGTTCAACCATTAACTTAAAGTGTATTTTCTGAGGGAAATGACTTGATTCAAGTTTCAAACCAATGCCTACAAAGTATACAAAGCTAATAATTTTGGAATACATTTCACTATTGCTAAAACAAGCCAATATCACTTTGATTCAAGCAATTATTAGCTTTTAGGCAAAGTTTAGAGACTGAGTAACAGCAAATTTGTTTATAAAAACAGACACAAAATTCCTGAGTTAAGTGCAAAGACTCCATTGCAACATGAGGTTACTTCAAGGTATTATCTTTTAAATACATTACAACACAAATGAGAGAACACTTTACCTTGAGCAGGAAGTCATCACAAACATTCAAACTAAGCCAAGCAGTTTTTATGTAAAAGAGATAATTTTTCTGTTGTCATGCTACACTTTATTAGTCACCAGGAATGTCAATGTTTACATTTTTCCTTTGTCAACAACATAACAATAACCCTTTTAAACTTAGGACAGCTCAATTTTGACATTAAAAGCCACAAATTTCAATTTGAAATATAAATGAAAAACAAGTGGCCCCATTTATTTACAGAAAAAGTATTTTCATTTGACTGATTACACTTTATGACTTCACACAGAGACTTGGCAACATTTATAATTACTTAACTCTAATTTTACTCTGGGAATTATAAAAGGTCAAAGTGCTGCAATCCTAGGAATGCTTTCACAGTCAGATTAACAACTACAACAACTAAAATTAATGCTCTGTACAGTAACAAAACAATTTACATATCAAACAATTTTATGTCTACTAATTAGGAAGGTATTAATTGATGATTTCACAATCATTGTTAGTGTAAAAATAATATATTTGTTAAATATGAACTAACCATTTCTGAAGCTTCACTATAATCAGAATGAATTGAAAAGGCATCATCATCTTCCGCTGACAGAAAATCAGCTGAGAGTGAAGTGGAGGTGGGCTGAAAAACACACAAAAGAGAACTAAAATCAAATATATAGCTGCAGATTGTTAAATTGGACAATAATTTCCCAACATCTACTGACCAAGAGTATCAAAAGAAAATTTAATCAAAACTAAAAACTGAAAATGAAATATCAATGGAATAAAACTGTCTGTGAGTGAGTGTTTTAACAATCACGCATGACATTTTATAAAAGCCAAATGATGAGTTTAACTTTCACTGGCTGACATTTTTACAGCTGGGTAGCTGATCTGAGTGCAGGCACTTCTTGTAAGAACACTCTATCACAGGTGTTACCAAGTTTTCCTTAAGCTTCAATCTCAGAGAGCAGCAATGAAATAACTTACCGGTACATTTCTCAACAAAGACAATTGTACAAAGACAAATATCCAAGCACATTGTCACATATTTCCATAATGTAGTGAGAAAATTATTTTGATCACTAACCAACTGTTGCTTGTTCTTTTTCTTCCTGGCCCTCAAAAGTTCAATTCTCCTGTCCTTATCCTGAATAATAATTAGGTTATTAAAAAAAGGGTAAGACTTAAAAGTTACATTTTTTACATGTATTTAGGTAAAGTTTCTCAGGTAAAGAACAAGCACTAAAAAATCTGGTCTCAATCTTATTATAAACTGAGAGAGTCTCTGTGAATCTCTCAAGACATTTAATAACTATCGCAAATCATTTCAAAAATCTATCAAAGAATATGCCCTAGGAGCAGAATTGGGGGGGGGGGGGTATGCGGGGCTTATCAAAAAGAACTAATAACACAGTTTGTGCACTAGGTTAAAATTTATGTTATCCCCCTAAGATGCATGTATGGATTTTTTTTAAATCAGAATGTTGACCTAACGTATATAAAATTTGACCCTGAACACCTTAAGCAGTACAGAAATATGAAATTTGTAATGCTTAAAGGTGTGCATGCAATGAGCATTGCCATCAGCGCCAAATAAGAATGTCGCCCTATTACAGGAGTGGAGTTTGTAGAAGAACACTAAGGGCCTACAGAGACATAAAAAATTGTTATAGAGAACTATATTTAATTAATTATAAAAAAAATAAGTTGCTGACAACTAAAAAGTGTCAAAAATAAAGTTTTAGACAACAAAGTGCCTTTCCTTTTTCATGTGAAGTTCCATTTGTAATTCATAAATAACACAGCAGTTTTGTTTTTCACTCTGCAACTCATTTCCTCTCATCTAAGATTAATTATCAAAATCTACAGCCATATGATACTTCACTTTTAATTAATATTAGTCTGTTGATAACAAATGTGTTGTAAGGAAACTAAATACAGTGCAAGTTGTCGAGGCAAAATTGTTTTGTTGTCGACTCTGTGTAAGAAACCTGTACACATCTGCACTAAATGTTCACTTTTAGTTTCATGGCCTTTTGTTTAGTGTTTGACCACATTTAGTTGTTGTGGAGGCCCTAATAAGATCACTTACCATTAAGCTTTGCTTCAGGTCTGCAATATGTCTGGTCTGTTCTCTCAACTGTGCCTTGAGATTACCAATTTCATCCTGCTGTAGAAAACAATGGCATGTTTTTCTGGTCATGTTCTTTCTTAACAACTGCCTGGTCACCAGTTGGTGAGGAGCCACAATGAAGAGTAGCTCAACCACTTATCAGGTCCTTTTATCCCTTTAAGCTCCAGTAGTGACCGGCATCTACAGTGCAGGCCAGAGATGAACAAACAACGCAGATGCGTTTACACATTTTTTAAGGCGAGTCTAAAAACTTGTCTTGTACACGTTTCATTGCCTTTGTTATTCATTGCCATAAGTTCGCTTTGTTTGGCATTGTGCCCATAGTAAAAGATAAGGTCTCCAGGGAAAGAAGTGACTGCTGACAAGCATGGCATATTATGTAAGCGACAAATTATGAAAGATTGATTCTTGCCTGCTTCACAAAAAGCACTGACTAATTGAGATTTCAAACTGCTTTTTAACGAAAACTAGATACTATTAATTTGATCAACCAAATATTATTTATTCAATAAGGAAAAGAAGACAGAAAGAAAGGTACCATAACTGAACCAGCCAGCACTTCAAACTTCAGAATTACAATTTCCCTTGCTTCCTAGAGTACCGCCGTTATAAACAAGCGGGCTTATCCATTAAGGAAATTGTCAGTCAGTACTGAAAACAGTGATATTTTTTGTGTTTTGTTTATCACTGAGTTTTTTATGATGCACTGAATATCATTGAGTTACTTGTTTGCAAGCAGTTCAGAAAGTTTTGTTTATATGTAGTGAGCGATGGGAAGTGTCAATGACAACATTATTGTCTTCTGTCAATGGCATTGCATGTAGATGTCTATGTAATTTCTCCTTACAATATCACAATCTGATCAAAAGTACAGGACATGAAAATAAAGAAGATGATCACCAAATATAAAATGTCTTGATTCTCCCCACTTGCTAGAGCTAGAAGCTTTCTCAGGGTAGACCAAGTGATTTAAAAAGTTTAAAGGGGTTAAAAATTAAAATAACTCTTACTTCCTTAGCTGTACGACCTCTTGGTTTCACAGAGTTGTCCTTTCTTGCCATCGAGCTTTTTTTCTGTGTGATATTTTAAAGAAAGAACTTTTTAAATAATGACATCATGTATTGATCACCTCAAGATACAACCACATTAATCCAGGTTATTATTACAACCCATTGAAATGTGAAGCCCTTGAAATACATGTATTACCTTCTATGATATAGTGTTTGAAGACCAACTCTATCCAATGCATAAGTAATAGCTTAGAGGCTTCTATAAGCTACCATTAATGCAGGCAATGACAGCATGAAGTGACTAGTAAGTTCTTCACTGCCCCACCCTCTCTCCCAACCCCTGGCATTTTTGTCAGATTTTTTCCAATAAATTTACTATGGGGGAGGGTCAGGGGACATGAACCCAGGAGAGAAGGGGGTGATGAGATATACATGACAGGGAAAAAGAGGAAGGTGGGAACAACTTAAAGGGAAAAAATTCACAACAGTGCATAATGTTTTGCTATATTTTGCCATAAGAGGCCAGAAACTGGAACTACAGTAAAGGGTTTGGACCCACCCTACCATCCCCTCCCACCCAATGATTACTTTGTTAATGATTAATTAATTTGGTACTTATTTATTCCTCGTGATGAGATATTGTTGTTAGTAATAATTATTAATAAATTATTATTTATAGCATATTGACATCGTAATATATCTTACTGATTGAGACATGACCTGCTGGGTAGACATGGCCCTTGATTTTTCATTAACCTAATCCATCCAGTACATTTGTTTTGTACTCTCAAACCCTGTTAATATGGACCTGCTGTCAGTGGTACCAATGTCCATTTTATTGGGTTCATTTTTAGGGAACATTTATTGGTCAGGACAAATAAAACTGTCCTAAATAAGCGGATGTCCACACTAAACAGGAGGCGGTAAAGTGGGGTTCCACTGTAACTAATCAGTTTTAAAAATTATGAGCTGTGATTTGTAGCAGTCACCCACAATATCAGGAATGCATTTCACGAACTATTTCTCAAAAATGCAAAAGGCAGCCCTTGATCTTCATTATTGGGGAAGGCATCTTACCAAAGCATTTATTTCATCCAGCAACAGTTTATTCCGGCTTTCAAGTCTCTTGTTGGTTTGCGTCAAGTCACCATTCTTTCTCTCAAGCTTTCTGTTTTTATCTCTGTTATCCTTTTCGAGCTTCTCCAACTCAGCCAGCTATTGAGCAGACAGAAATACAACCAAGAAATATAGTGTATGAATTATTACATTTGCAAAAGTAAAACCAAAACACTAAACAAAAACAAGGTACATGAATGAAAAAAGCCTCCATGTTGTGAGGACATATGCATTTTTAAATGCATATATTTCAAAATATTTATTTAAAAATATTTGTTCACATTAAAATATTATCTGTTTTACAGTAAGATGTGTGCTTCAAGAAATGGATAAGTATCTGAGTATAGTTTTGAAGCCATTAAATAAAATAATGATGGCCATGAACATTATTTTACTATCCTTCAATATTTTTAAGCAAAGTTTCACTGTTTGATTGGCAGGAGATCTGTCAAGCTGTGCTAACTTTCATGAAAGCCGTACCCTTCCAGTGTCAGAATGAGAAAAAGAATGTACAATTATATTATTGTTCTTTGATGGGTTTTAACAAGGTCAGCACAAATACACTGTATGTTGTGGTCTCCATGCAAAATGTACAATCCATTGCAGGCATGTATTACAATAGTTATAATACATGCTTGCAATGGATTGCTGATAATTGGGCAATCCATTGCCCAATCCAATATATTTGAATTATTAAAAGTACATTCTTACCAACATGTAATACAGTAGTCTGATTTTAATTAATGTGAAACCAATGAAATATTATATTGCACAGAAATACCTCACATGTACAATTCAACACACTTATTGAATGTCCAATTGTTTAAGGCAAAAAAATGTTGCTTTGAATTCAGGACATTTTTTCTCATGACTTGAGGATCAACCGAGAAACTTTAGGCAGAGTTCCAATTCTTAGTAAATGCAACGTGATGTGCAGTCATAAAATTTAGTTTTCCATTGCCTTGGATACATTCTTCTCTTTGCACTATCCAAGTCTAGATTATGCACCTATATGAAAACTTTTGGAATTTAACCATGCCATAATTCTGCATGTTGTTAATCATTAAATCTTTCAAAAGAGAAATGACAATTTAAACATGCTGATACCACAATTAATATTTTTAAAACAACCAAAATTTCTCAAACATCCTTTCCAGGACTTAAGAAACATAGTTTGAATTTAGTGTTCAAGAATGCATTAGTGACATTTCTGCATCACACAGAGATGGTGATTTAATATTGTGCAAATGGTTAAATTAATGTCCTGAATAACCTTAGAATGATAATAATGTACACTGGAAACATATCATGAATATTATGTGCACTAAGCTTATCCTTGCAAGGACCTTCAGTTGTCATGTGTTTGCTTAAAACTACACTGCAACTTATAACTTTATATCATTTTAACAAAATATGTTGTATTATATTATTTTAAAAAATACCACTGATTTTGCTTTTTACTTCATGACTAAAATCCTTGAATAATTTTTAATTTGGTGTATCAAGAAACACACAAAATTGCTAGTTACTGTTTTTTTTTTAATAGTACAAAAAATCTAAAATGCCTACAAAGAACTGTATACCTTAATTTAGTTTAACTCTTTCTATATCTCAAGATTATAACAGTACATCATAGAGTCTGCTACAAGAATGGTTTTCTCAGTAAAATTTGGTTTAAACTTTTAAGGTAAGTAGAAATTTCATTGATAGCAGGTCCTTCACACGTGAACGCACACATTTCAAGCAGGTATTTTCAACATACCAATTCTGCATTTCTTGTCGCTAACTGTTGGTTCTTCTCATCCAATTTCCGAACCAAAGAACTCAACTCAACATTTTTCCTCTGCAGGATTCGTAACTCTTGGTTTCCAGGTTTGGAATCCTACAAAAAAGAAAAATATCAATAAAGCACATTATTTAAAAATTTACATTTTAACATTTTACACCAGTCATTCAAACTGGATGTCTGGCTGAAACAGCACAATTCACAGCCTTGACAAATTTAAAGCAGGCTTTAAGAAGGATTCACAATTAGCAAGCAATTTAAAGTGCCTAGAGTTTGCACATAAAGTACCATTATTCAAGATTTCCACTGAACTTAACACTGTCTCGCATTACAAGCATTTTATTTTAAGCCATTACAACCCTTGGCATGGAGTTTTGTTTGAATACATTAAAAGGCACTTTGGTTGCCATATTGTGGTTTCTCTTTTGTTAAACAAACAATCTTCTCAAGTGATGTTTTATTAATTAAGTGTAAGTATTAGACCTTCTACACTTGTAGCTTAACTGCAAGAGAGTATTAATATCAATATTTAAAAAATTATAGTAATACACAGTAAAATTATTTTATAAAAGTAGTACTTGTCTTAAAAACTTCTTAAAATATTTTTAGGATATTAGATCTGTAGAAGATACCTCCAACACACATTTTTCACTTTAGCAGACAAAATAGTTAGGACTCCAAGGTAAAGAAAAAGTCAATTATGACTGCATTTTTCTTTTCAAAAAGGGAGGGGGGGGCTTTAAAAACTCACAAGCCTCAAAATTTTCTTATCTTTTGGATGCCAATAAAACAACTATTATAACAATGTAATTGTAACATTTTGTCACTTAAATCTCCTGCAAAGATCAAAAGCACTGTATATGAATTTGTGCCTGGATTACCGTAATATGCTAAAATTAATGTGCTAGTCTGTCCTTTATTCTTTTGGTTGTGAAGAAAAAGAGGGGAGGGGAGAGGGGGTCTCAATAAATTTCTTGCTCCAAAAGGGGGGGCTTACAGGATTTACAGGATGCTACATTTTTTTATATTTTTTAGTTTTCTACACACTAAAGTAGATAATTATATTTTTTAACTGCACATACTGTAGGTCTTATGTCAGCTTTATAAAAATAATTTTGCATTATTATTATTATTATTTCATTATTATTATTTTATTTTTTTATTTAATGTACATCACTCACAGGAGTTGCCAGTGGTGTTGCCCGTCCTTGTTCATCTTTCATGGTTGAAGACATCATTCTATCCCAGGCATCATATGTGGTGGATTTTTTCAGCATTTCATGCAAGCTGTCCTTCTCTAGTCTCAGTCTCATCGAGTGCCCTGCTTCCAAGCCAAGTTTCTTCTCAAGCTGCTCAATTATATTTAGCAACTGCCGAATTTCAGCCATCTGAAGAGTAAGACATTTTTTCCCATTATTTTCCATTCAGCTTAGATCCCTGATACACAGTCTTTTCTGGAGTCCTCCTTTTTATACCACATGGAGAGGTATAATTCAACTTTCAGACATTCAAATATCTAATTTTTGGTGTTTTTGAGCCCTGGGCTTGCTTCTTAAAACTCTTAGAAATAACTTACTGAGTGCAATTTAAACTAGAACTCTATCTGAACAAAATTTTTCAACAAAGACTGGTAGATATTTAGCTTGCACTAATAACTACGTTTACCAACAAATATATACAAAAAACAGATCTGAAAAGAATCACTTCTTTATTTGGGCCTCGTAAGTTAATCAGGAGTTTTAAGAGAAGGGCCCCTGACCTTTGTAACTATTTTGCTCTGTAATCCCACAAACGTATGCCCCATATAATTGTCTCTCTCAACCCAGGTATATAAATGCGTAATATTAACAACCCAAAACTGTTTCAAAGGAAACCAAATATAATACTGAGGGCTAACCCTATATGCTAAAAGCAATTGCATTAATGACACTCTCCCAAATAATTGGATTTCATCTAAAAATGCACTCTTGAAAAGGTTTAGGTCGTTTCGCCTACAAGTCATTTCGCTAAAGTCCAGTTCACTAACGTCCTAAGTCATTTCGCTGACGTGTTAGGTCAGTTCACTAACGTCTTATAGGTCGGAAAACTTAAATACATTTCTGACCTCCCCTCCTCCTTTCAATATTGTTTGTTACTTTGATTACTAAATCCATAACAACATTGATAAGGGGGGAGGGGGGCAGATATGTATTGACTATGAGAATGTCAGAAATGACCATCAATATAGCAGGTGTCTCAGACTCAAGTTTCCTTACAACTGCTTGTAGCATCCCATCTAGAAATTGGGTAAAGCTCCATCTGAGCAGACACAGGTGTACAGGCGTCCACTGCTGCCCTGTGAGCAGAGTCAATGACTTATCTAGGAAAGATCAAGGCATCCCTGCCTGTAGGGTAGTACACTGTATGACATTTTTGTAATTTATAAGATAAGTTGTAAATTATGATTTCATCTGCATTTGGGTCATTACTCCCACAGATGTCAACATTCATTCATGAAGACTGGATTTTCAGTAAGCCTGTACTACTTCATAAACAATTTAATTTATGATGCATCCAGGTTAAAACTATGCAGATTTAATTAGTTGGATTTGTTGAAAAAAAAAAAACAGAATTGAATGTTTTGTTTTTCAACGCTTACGCAAGAAAATGAAGCCATCACAAATCTTCAGATAAACCCTCACCTTAACAACGGAAGGTGGTTAAGTCCTACTGTCATTAAAACATAAACAAACGAAATCAACAACACTAAACTTTAATAATGAAAAGAATTTTGAATGCATCACGACACCATTGTCGATTTCCAAGGGTTTGCAGCGGGTGTCTGCAGGTTGCTTGCATTAATTGATAAGCTTATTTGAGGTAGTTTAGACGTGAAAATAACCTAGTCTGAACGTTACGGATAAAAACGTATATTTAAAACTATTCGTAATCAGGAACAGTTACAAACAAAACAAACGAGTACTCTTTACAGTAGCACAATACCAGTCTGCAGCTTTGTGCGCGCGAAAAACAAAAAAAGCGTTTTGTAGGCTTACTGTATCTGACTAGGATTTTAAATTAATTTTCACGTCTCAATAAAAACCGTATTAACGCATTCCCCTTATTATACGCAATTACGATTAAAGATATAATCTGTATTTTGAAAATTAAGCTTAGATGCTTTGGTTTAATTCCTACCTGTTGTCTGCTTTCTTGCCACGAATTCCTCTTAAATTTCTCCAGTTCTGCCTCATGCTCATGATGTATTCTACGAATATCGTCAATTTTTCTTTTATCAGCATCTTGAGCAAGTTTTAGCGAGTCTTCTAGCTCTCTTTTTTGTCGGTGAAGGTCAGCAATCTCCTGCTCTAATCTCCCGCGTTCCTTTTCAAACTCACGTTTCGTGTCTTCGCGCGATTCGTTCCTAAGCTCGCTTCGAAGCTTTGATTTCATCTCTTCTTTTTCTTTGGTCCAAGCCTGTTGAGCAGTTCTTAACGCCTCATCCTTTTGCCTTATTATCTGTACAATATCCTTTTCTTTCTCCTTGTGCAATTGCTCTTTCAAGGACGTGAGTTCATTCATCTTTTCCTTGTGTAGTTTTGACCTCAAATCGGCTTGCATCGCAGCGGCTTTCCTCTGCTCTTCATCGCGAACTTGCCTGACCTCCAATGCCTTGTCCCTTTTGAGGTTCTTCGAATGCGTTCTCTCCTGTTCCAATTCCTTATTTAGATGAACAATCCTTCTTCTCATGTCCTCCATACTTGACTTCAACGGTGTATTTGACGCCGCAAAACTCGACTCATTTGCTGTGGTTTGTGGTGTGTGTAACGGTTGTGAACTTGCTCGCCTGAGATCAGCCACTTTCTCACCTTCGGGGCCAAGATTCTTCCACGATTGACTCTTACTCATTTTCGACTTTCCCGAGTTTCGTTTCTTGGAATTCCTTTATTTATCCTTGGCTTTGTGTTTTGAAATTACCACGCATTCTTGAGCTCTTACTGTTAAAACTTCTCTCGTGTCGCGCTCATGACAACGCGTAAACATGCTCTTCAAAACTACATTTCTCCTTCTCCGCTTTCAGGAACAATTATTATGTGACAAATTCCATCAGATCACTGAATGTTTAACTATATCATTGCCCCTTGCGGTGTAAAATCCTTTCAGAAAGAAGTATTTCATGAGCAATTTTTGGTTGATAGCTCTTTACACACTCCACACACAGGAGTATGCATACATATTTAAAAGTATTTAGGTCACGCTTCAGAGGATAATTTATTCAGCTGGCGTTACCAATCCTTTCTAGGGGAGTGACAGGATTGTCTTTTCCTTTTTACCCACGTTTGACGTTTTTCTCTATACATTTTTTTTTGAGAATCATAGACTAGCCTTAAAGTTCTTATCACGAAAATATCCCTATTTTCTCAAGCGCTGAAATCTGTTGTTTCAAATTTTACCTCAGAGAAATCTTCAAAAAAATTAAATAAGGGATGGACCATTATATTTTTGAGGGGGGAGGGGGAGTTGGGCAATTTTTTTTTTGCAGGAAATTTTTTTTGTGACTTAAAGCTTTGTATGAATTATATTTCACTAGCTTGCAATATATTTCTTTGCTTTGTGCCGCTATGCACGAGTTTTATTTCTTCTGCAAAAGCTGTGCAGGAATTCTTTTTTTTCGTACTTGCCTAACCCCCCCCCCCCCCCACAATTTGGCACCCTTTTATACACTTAGCTTCAGCCGCCATCACTTCACTTTGTAGCGGTCTGTGACCCTTTGATATACTAAAATGATGATTTTCCAATTTAAAGAAAGGGAAAAGCCCTGCAAACGAGGTTGTCGATTTTCCCTACCCTTTAATTAGTATACTGCGAGCTTACAAAAGGCACCCCTTTTGTGGAAGTTTCCCTGTATAGCCTACTATAGGGAGTACCCCTTTAGGGACCATGTCTCCGAGGCCACCTGTGACCCCAGGGGGTACTCCCTTATGTGGCCTATATGGGAACGTGCAGCTGGACAGGGTATGGTTTTTGGCCTCTCTGTCCTAGACAGGGTATATAAATTTACGTGAGTCTGTCCTAGCAGGGTCTTAATTTGTCCTAAACAGGGTGTGGTAGTACGATTGTCATCATTAAATATGGCTTACACAGTATTTAGCTGTCCTAGATTGTGGACGTTTGCTGGTCTTTAAAATACTTTAAAATATTAATTGTGTCAAATAACAGAATGTGTATTGTGTCATTTTTCCTAAACAGAAACCAAAATGTACCCTGGGTACCAGAGGTTCTCTCGCAGCATGCTCTCGCAAGAAATCTCTATAAAGAAACACAAGTGGCATTCAATATGAGAGGGATGAGATCATGTGAAGGCCTCTGGTACCCAGAGTACCTAAAAATGGAGAGCATTATCCTACACAGGGTTGGTATTTTAGGGCTTATTTTGCCCTAAACAGGGACAGGCTTTCAGACATTCAGGGGCACCCCTACACCCAAACATGGGTCAAGTGCCTCCCCCCGCCCCCGGAGGGGAGCCTGACGATGCTGGGAAAGTAACAAATCTTTTCAACAAAATCACAGCCTTCCCCAATCACCATGTATCATTTTGTATCTTAATTGCTATGATGTTCAGACTGGTCCATGTACACCCACACAAACAAACACACACACACACACACACATTTCCGGTTGTCATAGCAACTGATGCGAATGATTTCTTTTGGCATTTAATATGTCGTACTTGTGATATTGCAATATCTCTAGCAAATTTGGCTGAAAAATGACAAATATAGAATTTACAAGCATTTATATGAGTGATTACCATACAAAGACAAATTTTCTATTTTGGGTGTGTCTGCATAACCCCCATGAAAACACACACAGGGTCCCTCCTCACATCCCAGTCTCTTAGCATGCCCACTGTGACTTATCAAATTAGTAGTTTTTCAAGATTGTAATAATAAATTATAATAAAACAACGACCTATCATGATACTTATCTTAAGGGTGGGTGTGTCTGCATGGGGGTAATGCAGCCCAAAGACATGTTATAAACTATAATACAGTGGAACCTCGATTTAACGAAGTGCCAAGGGACTGGGGAAATTGGTTCGTTATATCGAGGGTTCGTTATATCGAGGTTCTTTTCCATACATTACACTATTAATGGGCTGAAAATTATCGTTCGTTATACCGAGGACTTCGTTACATAGAGGTTCGTTAAATCGAGGTTCCACTGTAATACAACAACCTATCACAATGATGGTGCTCATAATGCTTTTGTATTTTTTTAAACATTTTTTCATAGTATTTGTTAACACAATCACATAAAACAAGGTTATAGATAATCAACGTTTATGATACTCCCTGCTGTGGAATTCCTTGAAGCAATTTCGCCCTTTGGTGACATGCATGAATCGCCCCTTGCACTGTGGTGCACTGCAATAGGATGTCACCTTTAGTTGGCGCCTCTCCCGCTTAGAGCACACCACACAGCTTCTTCTCTTATCAGAGAAAACTGGGATGTGCACTGTTTCAAACTCTCTTGGTGGAGGTGGAGGAGGTCTGGCATTAGAAGGCTTAGGAGGGTCTTCATATTCTTCAAAACCACAAATTTGCCTCACAAGCTCCTCTCGGTAATTAGCCAACGAATAATCTGCTGTCCTTTCAAGTTCCTTTACATCTGGAAACTGGGCCTGGTGTTCTCTGAAAAGTATGTAACTATTTACAACTGCAACATCAATGAGGTGGAAGAACAAAGTCTTCCACCATCTCATGCACTTACGTAACACATTGTTGGTTGCTAAAATCTGATCCGACCGATCAACTGCATTCATATACTGATTATATGAGGCAATGGCTTGGGGCTGCTGTACTTCTACTGTTCTCCACGCACCACCAGTCTTGCTTTTACGCTCCACCTGAACATGATCGTTAGCATTTTCAATAGTAGTCAACATGGAAACTACTTTGTTATCAAACCATTGTAATGCTAGGATGGGTGGATCCCTTACCCAACGCATACTTCCCCTTTCTACATTACCCGCCTTGGACCATTGGCTGCCATTCTTCAGGCTTGTTGGGAAACCTCTGCTGTTCTCTCTAATGGTACCTGTAGTAGCAACTCCTTGGCAAAACAGTTTTTTCACAAGCACAGTTGAAGTATAAAAATTATCTATATACAAATGGTAACCCTGGTTGAGAAAAGGTTGCATTAGTCGCATGACAACATCATAGCCGAGCCCATTTTCACTGACAGCTCCATCTGCCGCTTTCCCACTGTAAACGTTGAAGTCAATGGTATAACCATTGGAGCTATCTGCCAAAACCCAAAGTTTTATACCCGATTTGGTAGGTTTGTCTTTGATGTACTGCCGTATGCCAGACCTATGTCTAGATTTAACCATACGTTCATCAATGGCAACTTGTTGTCTAGGCTGATACAAACTTAGACATTTAGATTTGAAATCATCAATAAATGACTGTACCTTTTGCAATTTACCACCAGGAGTCTCTGTTGCTGGATCTACAACATGTAAAAATGCCATAAGGCCTAAAAATCTATTTCTGGACATGATACCTTTTGCCCAGAGACCATTATACAGGGACTTGATGCTCCAATACCTTTCACTGTTAGATACCTTGACCAGACCAAAGTAAATCAATAAAGCAATCAACCTGTTGATCTCATCTGGTGTTGTATCTTTCCAGCTTCCATCTGGCTGGGCATAAGTCCTATGGGTACCATCTGAAATACATTCAACAGCATAACTGTTGGTATGAGCACATATATTATATATCATTTCACTTGTAAAAAAAAGATGAAAAAACTCAACAGCCTTTGTCATTGTGTTCCGGAGAAGAAGTCGGCCAAAATGGATTCCAGGTGGGCGGGTGGGTGTAAATGCCGGAAGGGGATTCCCTTCATCTGGGTCGTCATAGCTACGAAATAGTACTGGAGGGTTTCCACGTCTCCCACCACCATCACTGCCATCATCAGAGTAATCATCTCCAACATCAGCTTCCATGAGCTCTTCCTCACTGCAACAAAAACATCATTGTGTTGTTCCAGAAAATATCCATACTCCCCCACAGAGGGTTTGTTTTGGTTTGAACCCCCCCACCCCACCCCTCTGGAAATTTCAGTTTAGACTCATACATTCCTTTAAGAATTTTAAGACCCCAACTCCCCCTTAATTGATGCCTGGTTGCAAAAAGGTGATTTTTGTAATATAAAAAAACAGTGCATAGTAATTGACATAATTTTACATAAATTTATCTGGAAAAGCATAACTCTGACTTCATACTACAATTTAACACCAAAAGTAGCATTTCCAGTGGAAGTCAACATGGTGGAATGAAATTGGAAATGCCACACCCAGGTCAATGTTTTATACGTGTTCCAAACGTGCTGCTCCACTGTTTTCTCTGTCTCTCCAAAAACCTTCTTCCTTCAGATACATAAGACTTACTTAAGTCTTATCTCCCTAGACTAACATATAAATCCAGACATCTTTTCGAAGCAAAAGGCAAGGTTTCAAACAAAAAAGAAACTCTTCAAATAACATTTCACTGCAATTCAGACCACGTGTGCTCGCTCGCATACACCTCGGCAGTATCAATCAATGAAAACCAATCATTGATTACCAATCAAATTACACAATCATTATGGTAATCAATAATAATTATTGATTTTTGATTGGTCCAACCAATCAATAAAAATCGATACTCACTCACTGAAACTCCTTAATATTTGCTATTGATTGTTATTGATTTTCATATAGCAGATAATCCGTAACAAATTACGCAACAGGAAAAACCTGAACCTTACTAAACGTCCAGTGGACGTTAAGCGGGGAACTTGTGAATACGTCGACGGCCCCTTACGTTTTACAACCTGTGATAACGTGGATGCGTGACATATCGGGCATACACATACAGTAATGTTTACATAGCTCTTACCTCGTCTCGTCGATTTCATTTGCCAGTTCATGATCCAGATCGCTTTCTTCATCGCTGTAAATTCCTTCATTGCTACTTTTTTCTTCATCCATTAGCTCTGTGGGGTTGTCATGGTCGGTAGCGATCCTCGATCGCTTCGCTGAGGACGCCATTACTACGGTAGCAATGTGGCTTGTAGTTCGCGCTAAAAAGGAGCTTTCTGATTGGTTCCCTGTGCGGTCGGAATTACTGAGAATTACGGGACGTACAGCTCACGAAAAGATCTCATCCCGGGTACCTCACTAAATCGTGTAAGAGAGGACAGTTTTGCATGAAGTAGAAACCTTGTTCTTGTTTTCTTGCTAAAAATTTTGGCAAAAACCTCTGCGAACATGAAATCATCGAAATCGTTTGCTCCCTTCCTTTATTGAACTAGCTTGTTCGGTCCGTATTAGAAAGATATTGCTCTCGTTCTTTTTTTTGGAAGCACTGAATTCTGCTGTTTCAAATTCAGTACCTTAGCGACAAATTCGCAAGGTTGCGAAAACTGGGCACACTATGTCCCCCCGGGTTGGGGGGGGGGTTACTCAATAAAGTTTTATACGGTGAGACTCCGCCCGGAAGGTCAAAGCCTTTCCCTTGAATACACTAAGTTCTAACATTACCAAAATGGCACCCCTTTCATACACCTAGAGCAAAATTGCACCCCTTTCTAACACTTCAAGGATAAGCCAAAACAATAGAATTTCCTACGATCGCTACATTTTTCCTGGGGTAGCTTTCAGTCATTACAAATGGTATTGCACAGAGAAAAGGGGAAAAAAGAGACAGAAAAAGAAAGTAGCGAAATCGATTAATTCAGTTACAATTCCTGCATCTATTGATCCATTTCTTAATGCAAAAGCTTCGTAGATGAAGAAACCTAATTTTTTACAAGTGAAAGCATCAATGCTATTAAAGAGAAATGCAATTTTGTGATGGGCATTTAAAGAATGGAAATCGGAATATGTACTAATAATATCGTCCATTAAAGATTTTCTTATTGTATTATATCTATAGCAAGAAAAGAGCTGCAGTATTGACAAATTCTCAGACAAATGCAGTATTGAAAAAATTCTCAGTCCTTCTGGCTCAGTTGCTCAAGGGTGCAAGAAGTTTTATGTGTTTCGCCTTGCTATCTCTGCCAAACTTTGGCACCCTCTAATACACATAGCTTTAGCTGCCATCTCTTTCACTTTGCCCTTTTATCCACTGAAATGACGATTTTCCAGTTTTCAAAAAAAGGAAAAGTTCTGTGCCTAGGTTGACGATTTTTCCTACCTTATATAGTACTTCTGCGAGCTAAAAGGGCACCCCTTTCAGGCGGAGCCTCCCCGTATAGCCCACTATAGGCAGTATCCCCGGGGATCATGCCCCAGGGACCACCCCTACCCAGATTTTTTCAACCATTTCCAGCCATCGTGTATTATGTTGCATCTAGTGCTATGACGTTGAAACTGGTCAACTGACTGGTCCAAGTCCAGCTTGCGAACACAGACACATTTCCGGTAGTCGTACCAAGTGATGCTAATGATTTATCAGGTTAAGACTCTGACTTAAAAGGTGTCTGGCAATCCGGGAAATGACGCTCTCATAATCAATGCAAGTGGGAGGGGAGAGGTGGCAGGGTAGGAACCCGGGAAAATTAAAGGGCGGAAAGTCTACAGGGGAGTAGGGGAAAATTAAAGGGCGGAAAGTCTACGGAAGCAGGGGAAAATTAAAGGGAGGAAAGTCTACAGGGGAGCAGGGGAAAATTAAAGGGCGGAAAGTCTACAGGGAAGCAGGGGAAAATTAAAGGGCGGAAAGTCTACAGGGGAGCAGGGGAGAATTAAAGGGCGGAAAGTCTACCGGGTAGCAGGGGAAAATTAAAGGGCGGAAAGTCTACAGGGGAGCAGGGATGACGCAGCATGGGTGAGAGCGCTCGTCTTCTACCATTGTGGCCCGGGTTCGACGCCCGGTCCCGGCGTCATATGTGGGTTGAGTTTGTTGAGGTTGTTGTTGGTTGAGAATTTAATGATAAGTAATAAGTAAGCTACTGAGAGTTTTCAGTTGTTCTTCATAGAACCCGTTTGTTCAATTTAAGAAACCGATCAGTTTCCCCAGTAGGACAATGGGAAAGCAAAAAATAATCCCTCCATAATGACATACAGGTTCCGTCCACGGCCATCGACGGCATTAGAATCTCAGCAATATTTGAGCCTGGCTAGGAATTCTTTGGCTTTGGTAGTCACATTATGAGCCCTTTCTTATGCCCAAAGAGTGAATGCCTAGGAGACTATAGCTTCCATCGCTCAACTACATGTACATGTACACCGTACCTTTGGCGTGAGGTGCATGGAAATAGTGCAACCAGAAACTCATAACTCACTACGAGTTTCTAGTGCAACCAGGAGATTATGAGGTTTTCTCTTTAGGGTGCAACTTAATTATATTTTGTCAGATTTACTGTCAAGTATTTTGTTTAGAAAATGAATGGAAAATGGCATTCAGACTAGAGAGGGAGATTAGGAGAATTAAACATTTCTATGTAAAAACTGTGTGGAGTGTAGCGCAGCCAAGCTCCTGACATAACAGATACCTTCGAATTCTCTTAACTTCCTTGAGCAATCAAATTTAACCTTGTGACTTTAGTGTGATGCCCCCGGTGACACCCTTATGATACCACTGATACCCTTGTAACCCAAACATGTGATACCTAGTGATACATACATCTAAAATAATATTGTGTGGTACCCTGAGATATTGTGTGCCTTTGATATGGTGACTGTCATTACCCCGTGATTCGGTGCGATAATTGGTTTGAGATGCTTTGTGAGGCGATCGAGACCTTGTAATATGCTTTGTGTGCCTTGAGCCTGTCCGAACATCCAAGCTCGACGCTTGTTGGCTGATGTCAGGAGGGGGGGGAGGGGTAATCGTCGGTTATTTGGCGGAATCTCGTTCTGTGGGCTTGGCTTAATTATAGTAACTTCAATTTGTGCAATCTGTTCTCCTGAAAGCAAGCAGTTCCTGCTATATTTTTTCCGGCATATATTCATCCTTTTTTAATACGAGAGTTTTAACATTTACATCAGAACGTTGAGGCAGAGGTTGGTCAAATTTGTAAGAACATGCTCAAAAACATACTCGGGCTGAGGTTCATGCAGACCTGGGTGGAATATACTTTCTTTCCTCTTATATGCAATGAGCTGTTTTAGTATAAAGCAAGAGCTTGCTTGGGTTGTGAACAACTCGGTGTTCTTATTCGGCAAAGTCAAGAGCCGATAAAGTGCAAAACAGCTATATTTCAGAGCGAACTTTTTGGACGATACGCAACCTGAGACCAACCCATTGGGTCAAAATCAAGAGCGGAGATGAATTGGGGAGAACGCAAAAAATATGGACTGTTTACTTATAATCCGTTCTAAAATCTGCGCTTACTGGAAATTCCACTTGGTACGTTTTTGGTAAAACTTTAGCCCTCTTTTATTTTCACCCCTCGCTCGCCCGGGCCCACGCAACCACGAGAGGCGCGCGAGGCTTATCGGGGTTTCGCCCTTCGATTCGTGTAAAACAATGTATTATTATTTTATTATCAGTTTAATGAATATCTTGACAGAAAAACGAGAGAAAAAAGAGACTGTTTTGCAGTCTTATATTGCAATCATCAATTGCGACAACTTAGCCACAGGCACACCATTCTCTGTTTGTGAGGTGGAATGTTGTTTTAATTAAACATCTCGCTTAAGAAATTTGTGAAACAAAGGAGAAGTTTAGAACTTTTCAAACTGCCTGAAGTGAAATAAAAACAATAAAAAATATCAACAAGATGTGCTTCGTTGTTCGGTGTTTGCTTTGTTGATTCCAACGTCACGGAGAGCGCCAAAAAATTAAAGTTTGTCTCACTCCAAAGTTTCATCAGTCAAAGAAAATTACACACAGGGTAGCTGAAATTACAACAGGGTGGTGGGTCAAGTCTTTTCTTTTTGTTCTGATACTGTGAGAGTTGCTCATAACATAAGATACAGACCCAGAATGAGGGGCACCCAACGTTAAAAATTTAGCAAAATACTTGAAATATCATTTTCTGTTTTCTTAGATTGTTTCAGAGCTTTTTAAAGGCATCATAAAGACTTTTGTCCTGGGCCATCGTAGCTTGATCAAAAATAAAACACAAACAATGGTAATAAACATTATAAACTTCAAAATGGTTACCCCCAAGGGATAATCACCTACAACGTTAACGATGTTCTAAACAGGAACAGAAACAAGCCAAGGAGCCCTGTCTCCACGGTTTCATCATTATTCTGTTACCTTACTTAGGTCTGCAGAGCAACCAAACCTCTCAACGCCTGAAATCATGTGTATATAATTTTTACTCTTTTGTCAACCTCAAGATAATTTTTCAAAATAATTGCCGCATCAAATCTTTCTTTCCACTAAGGACCGCTTGAATCGTTCTCAAAAATCTAAAGTAATTTACAAAGCCAGTTGCTGGGACTGCAATGATTTCTACATCGGTAAAACAAAACGAAGACTTCACGATAGAAAAACTGAACACTTCAAGGCCCTCGTTGAAAATGACCACACGTCTGCCATTGTAGATCATGTCAAAACCACCGGACACAACATCAAGTGGGATCATTTTGACATTTTAGCATCGGGCAAAACTGATTACCCCTGTAAAATCAAAGAAACATTGTTAATCCAAGAACTGAAGCCAGCTTTCAACGTCAGCAGTGAGAAGCTGATACTTTATTAATTAGCTGTAGTTTTTTATAGATTCACTATTCACACTGCATACATTAAAGCAACGCATATAAGATTAGTGCACATGAATAAATTATCACTTTGGCTAAACTGCCGTACGGTGCGGATCGTTCTTTTCCGTTCCTCGTGTTTCCTTCTTTTCTCATTTAATGGCGGACGTACAGTATCCTGCAGGACAAGGAGCCCCTGCTCAAGCCGCTCCACCGGTTGCCCAAGGAATTCAGCCAGCCGACGAACTAGCAGCTCAAGCGGCCGGTGGTCAAGTAGCTCAAGTAGTTCAACAAGTTGTTGGACAGGACGCTTTGCCGGCGGCCGAACACGTGGCTCAGGAAATTCAACAAGCCGCGGCTCAAGTACCTCAACAAGCTGTGGGACAAGCTCAACCCGGAGAGTTGGAGGTAGAATATGTTTACTTTTGTCGTTTATGTGTCCTTTTTTTTATAAATTACGAGCAGGGACAAGGGCGGCAACCCTTTATTTGTCTTCTTCTTTGCTTGTGTTCGGCTTTCCCGCTTATTCATTGCTCGCGCTTTAGTCATTTTTTTTTGTTTGTTGTTATTAAGCTTATCGGTAATTCGAGTGTATTTCGGATCTTGGCGGGTTTTTTATGGGTGACTATATGTTGTTAACGTCGGTAGCGTGTATATTTTCTCGTGGATATGGGAATGTTTGTTATCGGCTCGGTTATTATTCTTTTGTTGTGTTGTTGTTATTGCTGTTCAAAACTGTTAGCGGCGGCGTACCGCTGGTAGTTGTTTGACGTTTCTATAGAATGTTAAAAAAATTTACCAAAGCAAAACAATAGCTGTAAGATGGTGTCAAACTTCACCTTTGAGTGACAAAACGTATATGTATTATAAAGGCAATGGGGTGAGTGTTCACCAGGAACAGTTAAAATGGGTGAGAGTTCACCACGGAAAAGTGCAATGGGGTGAGAGTTCACCATAGTAAAGATAAAGAGCAATGGGTGAGAGTTCACCATAAAAATGAAAAAAAAAATTGAGCAATGGGGGTGAGAGTTCACCATAGTAAAGATAAAGAGCAATGGGTGAGAGTTCACCATGAAAAGAGCAATGGGGTGAAAGTTCACCATAGTAAAAATAAAGAGCAATGGGTGAGAGTTCACCATAAAAAAAAAAATTTGAGCAATGGGGGTGAGAGTTCACCATAGTAAAGATAAAGAGCAATGGGTGAGAGTTCACCGTGGAAAAAAAAAACATTTTTTGAGCAATGGGGGTGAGGGTTCACCAAAGTAAAGATAAAGAGCAATGGGTGAGAGGTCACCATGAGAAAACAGTAATGGAGTGAGAGTTCACCATAAAAAGAGATGCGAGTTCACTATGTACAGGCAATAGGTAATAGTTCCCCAGGGTAACAAGAAAAGCAATGGGGTGAGAGTTCACCACAGAATGGCACGGTTCTGCTTTATTTTGGGGTTGTTAAGGACCTGTGAGGATGATGTTGTACATTAAGTCAATTTTCCCCTTCTTTTTTTATTATTCTAGACTCTAAAGAAAAACTTTGCTGTCCTCCAAAAGTCTCTTGATGAACTGACAAGGCTCTCAGTGGCTGCCGTAATAAGGAAGATGTTGGACTATGCAGCACGGCCGCTCTCTGAGTTCAATAAGTTTGAGGCGATAGACATCCTAGAAACCCTCCAGAATACATCCCGCGATAATCAGGATGAGAAACGTGAATTTTACCGTTTGGTGTACCAGACAGCTAGAGGAAAAGTGGACCTTCCAAAAGAGTACTTCCGGGCTCTGATTTTACGCCTTCTAGGGGATAAAGATCACACTAAAGTGTATGAAGCTGTCGCAAAGGTGGAAAAAGCGATGGGCACAGGGGGCCCATGGTCTGGTTCGTCTCACCGTGGGCGCAGTAGTGATGTTCCGTACAGGGGGCGTGGCATGAGAAGTAGTGGCCCAGTCCAATGCTATTTTTGTGGAAAGTTCGGCCACATTATGGCAAGGAGTTACGCGAGAAGAGATATGCAGCAAAAGCCCCCGGCGACCCGTGGTCGCGCTAGGGACAATAAGCAATAGAGAATCTGGAATTAAATAGAAGCAAGGCGTGTTTTTTTCCTTTTGTTCCACAAATACGTATATATTCTTTTCTTGATTGTAACAAGTACAATTAAATGGATCTTGGAGTTGATTGTTGTTTGATTTAATCCGATGCGAGGCGTTGTGTCAAGTTAATAAAGTTTTACATGAGGGTTTTCAAGTGAGCAACTAAACATCACAGAGGAGTGAAATAAATATATGCTTCTAGACCTACTTAAACCCAATACCCCTCTTTTCTCCCTTTTTTTTCTTGGGATTTGCCCTTGGTGCGAATATCCCTTCCTTTTCACTTTCCGGTATTTTACTTCGACTGTACTCTGGTCACAGAGAGTTGAGAGTTTTGAAAACGGGGTATCTCAACACCCTCCCGGTCATACTGGGTCAAAGCTGTCCTCTCTCTGCTGACTTGTACGGGGTCTTTGTACATGTAAATAAGATTCCTTTTTTTTTTTTTTCCTTTCCTTTTTTCCCTTTAGGCGATATTCTGGTCATGGGAAAAAGATGATAACTTTGACAACCTTATCAGTAATGCTGATGTTTGCGCAGGTGCGATACAGTGGGTAGACATAAGGGGAAACCCCGTATCGGTCAGCAGTGAGTGGACAGGAAATGACCGGTTGGGGCAGAAAGCCCGTCTAGTTGAAAAGGGAGAGGTCGTTGGGCACGTAGATGAGCTACTGTTCCGAGATCCTGATCATTTTATGGCAGGGGAGCTCCACAAACATGCAGCTAATTGGGCAGAAATCGCAAAATTAGCTCCTTCTTTACAACAGGAAGAGGTGTTGTCGTGGATTGGGAATAAGGTGTCAATATTCCCATATTTCAGACATTTTAAAGGAACGTTTAAGGGGGAGCGTTACGATTCTGATCAGCCACCCCACAGGTTGTTTAAGAATAACGTATCGTGCAAACAGTTCGGAGAATTTGTTAGAACAACGCTACTAAGTCGCCTGAAATCCGGTGCGATTTCTCTGGTGGGCAAGGTTGGTCAAGTAAGTCCACCTCATATCGTTTTACCGTTAACAGTTGAGCCTACGAAGCCGAGACTGTGTCACGATGCGCGATATTTAAACCTGTGGATGCTGGAGAAGCCTTTCTCGTTGGACAAAGTGACCGACTTACCCCGGTATGTCTTCAAGGATTCCTATCAGACAGTTCTAGACGACAAGTCAGGATATGACCACCTCTTGCTTTCTGAAGAAAGCCGCACGTATTTTGGTATCCAGTGGGGCGGTTGGTTTTTTACCTATAATACACTACCATTTGGTTGGAAAATCTCACCTTATGTATATCACTCGACGGGCCTTATGGCGTCAAATTTTCTACGCTCCTTAGGTGTTCCGTGTCTCTTGTATAGCGATGATAGACATAATGGCCAGCTCCAGGTGTCGCTTGACAAGGGACAATATGACACTTTAGATTCTATTGATGAGCGCAACCTCGCGGCTGCTAAATCAGCAGTGTTTCTCGTAGCATTTCATTTGGTACGCTTAGGGTATTTCCTTGGTTTATCAAAGTCAATTTTAATTCCTCAGAAGATGGTCCCTTATCTCGGTTTCTTGATAGACTCCGGTAGCGAAGTTTTCCGCCTGATCCCAGAGAAGAAGCGCAAGTTTGTAGGGCTCATCCGGGAAACGTTAAGCTCACGTTATGTATCGGTCAAGACGCTCCAGAGATTGGTGGGTAAATGTGTCTCCTTCTCCCTTGCGGTTCCGGCGGCCCGTCTGTTCACCAGGGAGATGTCAGCGGCAATTTCTATCGGTATGCGCACGTTGAAACCAATTGCGGTCCAGGGTGCTCTGCGCGATGAAATTGCCCATTGGCTTTTTCTAGAAGAGTGGGACGACCCCCTTCCTTGGCGTGAAGAGAGACATCTTCAGATTGAGTTAGCTACGGATGCCTCCCAAACTGGATGGGGAGGGGTCATTTCCACACCTGTGAAGCAGGAAACATCTGATTATTGGTCAAAGGATGAGATGATGTTGGACATTGCGACTAGGGAGGCCATTGCTGTGAATAAGGTCTTACATGCATTTAAGGACCTTGTCAAGGATTGTCGCGTCGATGTAATGATTGACAACCTGGCGGTCATGTATGCATGGAATAATCAAGGAGGTAAAGGTCGTGACTTGAACAATGCTATAAAGGCTTTGTTCTTTACTACTATGGATCTGAACATCCTACTGCACATGTTGTACGTTCCGTCTCATGAAAATCCAGCGGACGCCCCTTCTCGCAGATTGTCATCTTTAGACTATACACTCACATCGGAGATCTGGAATGAAGTACAACTGAGGTTCGGTGGTGGACAGGGTCACACGTGTGATCTGATGGCCCTCGATTCCAACGCCATGCTTGATAGGCTGGGGCGTCCTCTCCCCCATTTCACGCCATTTTCCTTCGCCTGGTTCGATAGGTGTGAACTTGTTAGCGCAAGATTTGACTCAGTTTTCGACAGTGATGCAGCGTCCGTATGTTTTTCCGCCAAATGTTTTAGTCGGCCCAGTCTTGCGCTTCCTTCAGTCCTATAGGCAACCATGCACAGTTGTGGTCCTGGATACATAACCGAGAAAGTACTGGTGGCCTCTTTTACAACGGTTTTCTAGAAAAGCGCAGAAGCTGGCAGGTGCAGGTGATTCTCAAGCCTTGTTATCACCCTCTAAGAAAGGTTGGAGTGGAGAAAGCGGGATCCCAGCGGACTTGTGGGCTTTCCAGATAGATTTTCCTTTAGAGTTCTGAGTTTGTCTGTGTCAGTAGCAATCTTTCAGAAACACTAGCAATATATTAAATTGACGTTAAAAAAAAAAAAACCTGGAATTTGGGATCCCTTAGTCAGAATAAGAAATTTTTCTCCCTCCCTTGTATAATCCTGGGGTATGCAAATACGAAATTTGATATAAAGGAGAATAAAGAGTGTTTTTGATAGACTACAAGCCTCTCGTCCTTTCTCTACTTAGGATCTCCCCATCGTTGCCAAGCTGTTTACACCTTCTGTTAGATGTCCAAAATGCTCACATGCGAATGACCAGGATTTTAGATTCTGCCAACGTTGTGGTTATAACCGACAAATCGTGACACCGTTTCATATTGACAAGACTGACATCGATCTGAAGAGCATCGACCAGCGCTTACGTCAATTAATGGACTTTGATCGTGCTACCAGCTATGCTAAACAGAAGGACTCGCTAAGAAAGGAGTTTGAAACCTTTCTTGCTTCACTTCCCGGCCATATCACACTAGCCACTGTGACTCCACTGGATATTTGCCGGTTCCTTGTCTTTAAAGACAAGAATGGAAAAACTCAGATTCACCGTAATGGCTGTAAGTACATTGGCCAAGCGGGACGATATACTTGTGGATGTCCTGTACGTCTATCTTATAAGACGGTAGACTCTTATGTCGGGAAGCTTCGAGCTATTCTCCATTCCATTGGACGAGACGGCGAGTGGGACAAGCGTCTAGGCTTGGGCAACCCAGCCTCTGACAAGTCGGTGAAGGATTTCTTGAGGCTGGTAACCGCGGAACAATTACAGGCACGGGTAACACCAAGGCAGGCCACCCCTTTCTTCGTTGATAAGCTAACACAATTATGTTCTCACCTAGACAAAAAATTGCGAGACTCTGACAGAGCGATTGATAGATTTGTGATGGCCCGCGATCAGGCGTATTTTAAACTAGTTTTCTTTAGTGGAGATCGACCTGGGGACTTGGGACAGATTAAGGTCCCTGAAATCCTACGTTTCCCCAATAACGACGGTTTGCTCTTCAATCACATTTGGGGAAAGACGTTAAGGGATGGGGACGAGAATATGTTTGGAGTGAGGAGAAATGCGCAAGCGGAAATCTGTCCTGTTCGAGGCATTGAGCGTTATATGGAGGTGACGCGTGATATAAGGGTGGATTTAACGCGCGGTTACTTATTTCGTCCAATCACACCTGATTTGGGCATAAAAGACGCCCCTTTTACTTCCTCTGCAGCTGAATCACGCTTAAAGGGTTACCTTAAGGAGATGAATGCAGATAACGGTGAGACGCTCCATGGTTTTCCGCTCCGGCTGTGCGATCACTTTAGCTCTTACAGGTGCGGACCTGGCCGAGATCATGGATCATGTTGGCTGGACTAGGCGTCACACAGCCCTATACTACATGCAATTAGCGAAAGTCTTAAATCCGGCTGGAGCCTCTGCTCGGCTAGCCTCAAACATCGGTACGGAACCGTCCTGTTCATGGCAGGATATTAACCAGCTGAAACGGTTTGTGTGTGCATTCCCTGCAGTCGACCGTGGGAAGAGATCTTATGAACAAGAGCAACTGTAAGGTTTGGCGAAGAATCCCTTTGCCAGACTTGGAGAGCTGGGTTTCGGTTTAGTTTTAGGGAATTATGACTTGGTTTGGGGGGGCTGACTTCTTGGAGAATCTAACGATGGTCTCCTTTAATAGGTAGTGGTTAGTATTGGGGAGGAGTCCATCGTTAGCCTGGTCAACGAGAACAAACTGAGTGACACCATAACGAACGGAAGCCAAATTTATCCCCAATCTTATTGCGGTGTGACAATGGATGCAGTGTGGAATAGTTTACTGTTAAGATTGTTTTCTTAATCTTGGTTCCAGACCCCTTATCACTATTGTATAAAAGGTTTGTCAAAATTGTAACGGTCACTTTTGAAAATGTATGTTGACTAGCATACGAAACGTCAAGTTTATATAAAAATGCGTAAGTTTATAATGTTTATTACCGCTGTTTGTGTTTTATTTTTAAAGACCTATTTGTGTCAGCTAAAAAAGATTGATCTGTTCAGCGGTTTTAGCTGAAAATTTAAGCCACAGAAAATTTTAGGAAACAGACTGAACAGAATCCTATCCGCCGAATTTCCGAGCTGCTGATGGCTGTCCGAAAGTGCTTGCTGACCTTATGCACTTGTCATCGCATTCCCCGAGCGGAGTGGGGGGGGGGGGGGGGACCCCGGGCTCATATGGACACTTTGCTAATTGTCCATTTCAAAGTTCTTGTATTTCCCCACCGGTGGGGGAGTTTTTTCTGGCAAAGTCCCCAGTATTTTAAGGAGAAAGCCAAACAACCAACAAGACTTGAGGATGCAATTCTGATGAATCAAATTTAAGCACAAAGGCAACTGCAATCTCTATCAACACAGCGCTACTGTGGCCAACGTGACATCATCAGTGCTCAAAACTAGAAAGCAGACGCGGACACCTGTTTCGCCCTTATTGGGGCTCTTTAGCGCGCCGTAGCTGAAACATAATGAGACTCAGTGACACTTCGCCTATCCCATATATGATCGCTAAATTAACATTCCAGTCGAGCTTATTCATTATTCTGATGAATGATTCAACGTTTATTTTTTGTTCCGAATAGTCCACAAGCTTTTCTAAACCTCTCCCACTACAACTGTACAGTTATGTATAGGCAAATGATAATAAAGAACGTACTCTGATCATGGCTCATTTGCTGCATGTCTCTAAACACAACGCATTTTACTTCACGAAAGATTAGATCTATACTTAGGCGCCTCATTTAAGTTCTTTTCATAGTTCCTTTATTCGCTCCTGAATTCTCCGCCAGCTGTTCTACTGTTTTGTTCATAGAGATATTTGACAGACGGTCTATTTCATGCACAGAAAAAAAGTAACTGATGGATTTTAACGTACACCTTCTCGTTCTCAACCGCAGATCTTTTTCGAATCTTTTCATCAACTGAGCGAAAACACAATCTCCTCTCGCTTTGCCAGACGCAAAGTCCCCACATTTTCCCCGAGAGTTGGGGCATCATAAATCATGTCCCCACATTTCCCCCACCATAGTAGTTCATATTTGTTGCAAAGTTCCCACAAAGTCCCCAATTCCCACACATACAGCTGGGCTCCCCCCCCCCTCGGGGAAGCCGATGACAAGTGCATTATTTTGCACTCTAAACGACTTAACTATTTGTCCCTCCGAAAACAATAGGCACAGGTAAGTCCTCTTACCTTGTTACGAAAGTCCGAGGTGACGTTCCGCCAAAGAAATCTCTAGCTTTCACTGCAATTTAATCCGAATACCTCAGGCGATTTTGGACCTTCAGATCCGTAGCCTGTTCCAGGCTCCGAGATAGTGGGGGAAAAAAAGCGAAGCATTTTTTTAACGGCCTGTTCCGGTATACCAGCTCCTGGTGGTATACCCTCTGATTGGACAGTTTTGACAGCCAACATCAACACCTCGTAGTGAGGGTCATTTATGACAATCAGAAAGATGGCAAGAACGTCATCGGCTAGCCCACATAAAGCACTATTAACATTACAATCCTATATGAATATGTACACCAACTGATTAACGCACCTACCTCCACTAACACACACTTTCCTTCACTTGTACTTACTTTCCTTCATTTGTACTCACTTCCCTTCACTTGTATTCACTTACCTTCACATTAGTGCCTTATATGTGGGCTAGCATGACGTTCTGGCCAGAAAGATGGTTACCGCGAAACGCGCGCGTGATATAGATGAGTCCACGTTATCTACCGCTTCAGAGGACTGTCTGCGCAATTTTCCGAAGTTAAAGGAGATTAGGAAGGAGCAGAAGACTTGTCTACTAAACTTGGCTCATGGAAAAGATGTTTTTGCGATTCTGACAACGGGTTTCGGCAAAAGTTTGTTTTTTTAGCTGTTTACACGTCTGGCAAAAGCTGCTCTGAATTCAGAAGCTACGATAATAGATGATGGTTTCGGTGATACGAGTCCAAGTGCAGCGGCAATTGGGAAATTTGAGGACGTAGAAGAGGATCAGAAAAAAGCGAATTCCTGGAGATTTCAGAGATTTCTCTGTTGGATGCTAGTAACGCAATAGGACGATGGAGGGACTATGTTTTAGTTTCAAGAAGGCAAAATTCAACCACGACTACAAAGAGGGAGTTAAAACAACAGTTCAAAAAGCCGTAGCTTCTATACGATCAAAGGAGACTACAACAGTTTCAAAATAACTTGGACGTTTTACGCATTTGATTAAGATATCCGTGGCAAACTAACCGCAAACAATAAACATCAATTCACAGCCTGAGAAATCACTGATCCTTTTAGAAAGCTTCACTTTTTAAAGCGGCTCCAAAGGAATCTTGCAATAAAGGCGAGCCAAAAAACGAAACTAATTGCCAAAGAGTTAGCACAAACGATGGCATAAATAACGTTTTAAACAGCTCTAGAAACGGTTAAATCCTCCAGACAGTACATCACAGCTTGAGACTTCCGTTTCTTGATCAAAGACATCAAAGAGTCAACACAATCTACCGGCACACTAGAATAAATTCAGCGACTAGCGGAAGTCAAATTGGCCTATAATTTTACATATCCTGAAGAAATCTCGCCGGTTTGACTGAGCAACAAGTTTTTGACCATCGCATAAATACGGGTTAAAGTTTTCGAGCAAGTTAAGCAGCTAACTCGTCCTTTTCTAATTTTCGTGCCGACGTCCTTACTGTCTGAGATCTGGCGTTCGTTTCTCGAAAGCCCCGAAACTTTTCGGGTAGATTTCGGGCACGATAATTCACATTGTATCTTGTAAACAAAGAAGTTTCTATAAAGCATAAAACTTTGCTATTAGATAAACATTTCTTATCTTAAGGACAATCTAAAATAACAGCTTTGTACAATGAGTAGTTCATACTGTTACGAATGGCTTTTCGGCACCGAAAACGTTTCGGGGCTTTCGAGAAACGCACGCCAGGCTATCAGATCAGATATTCCCCGAAACGAACCGTTGGCTTGCCCCTGCGGATTTCGTGTGTATGTTTTTTCTCTGTGCCTGTTTCCGGTCCGTAAAAGTTTTACAACTTCCGTTTCTAGCTTATCCACGTGACAAGCATTCAGTATTCTGATTGGCTAAACAATGAATGTAAACAAGGTCCAAAGACCTGAGCAAAATAAAAGGGAACATTTTTTCTTATCAAGGAATAAAAGAAGCTGCTAGGATTCCTTTCCCGGTTGTTGTTAGACTTTTGTCGTTTATCCGCGCAAAATGGCGAATACAGTAAACGGGGGAAGCCACAGCTCTACCGAGTCATTAAATGGTGAGTTTTGCAAACATACGAAACCGCATCTTCGCGAATGTATTGTTACTGCGTCAAAATAATATTAGCAACATATAGAACCAGTAGTGTAGCAGCTCTCGTAAGCTTGTATATAGAACACTTTTGACACCGTCACTTGCTTAACTCATTTTAGGGTCCTGGGTAACGTTAGACGCCTCATTTAGAAACGGGAATGGAGCTCAACATTCTCCAGTTATTTCAGAAGACGGAGCCATGGAAGATTTACTCGCCGAGGCAGTTGAGGAACAGTCCAAAAACGGTTCTAGGTAGGCGCTGGGGTGTTCGCTGGGTTGTGTTCGATAGTTAATTGCGTTTTACGCAAGTTAATTTAAGCCCTATTTGTTTTAAACTGTCAAGGTTGACTTTTCCTTTTTATTAAAACTCATTTAGTGGCGAAAAAAGTCCGTCTAGCTCACCTAGAGGAGAAGAATGCCCAGAAGGTTTGCTGAAAACGGTATGTTACGTGTATCTTTGCATTTTTTCCGTGATTTGAACTGCAACCGGACTCCTCTTCCACAAGCTTGTTGAAGGCGCGCGATCGATATTCCCTGATGCTCTGTAATATAAAAGATCGATTTATTCTGTTTAAGATTCTTAAAGTATTCGATGTTTGAAGGATTAAAACTGACTCTGACTGCAATATAAATACAACAAGGCTAGATTAGCGCAATTAGTTAAATCTTTTTTGTTGCGTCCACTGTGTTCTGTTCTTCAGATTAGCTTTCACGAACGTGTACATTGTTACCTAAAATGCCTTAGAGGTTATCTTCTCAGCTGTTTTGCATGCTTGGTGTCAATTTGAATATTTATTTTCCTAATGCAGACTTGATACATGAAAATATGAGTGATTTATTGTGAATGAAAATATTGCATTGTTAATCTGTAATATAAGAGTAGACAACGAAATGTCATACTTTCAGAAAAAGATTTGTGTTCCTTGATATAACCAAAATATCACTGTCTGAGATAAGAATTTGTGTACAAGGGGAAGCAAGCCTTGTGAAATTCCGACCTTTGATAGTCAACGGAGTAAAATCCCTTTTTTAAAATAATATTTTAATTTATCCCCCCTGGGGGGTCTCTAAAGAGATCATGATGTTCATTGGCCGCCATTTTTCTTATTTAGCAATGAAATAGATCCAGTGTATTCAATATTCAAGAATGCTTGTATGTCAATGGAACTATGAGGCAATATCAGTCGATTTACCTATTTATGGCACAATATTTTGACCGTGCTAAGTTTATGATGTCAAAGATACCCCCTCCCCTCCCCACCCAAGATTCTCCTGTGACGTAGGACCATCTTTGCTCTCCCAAACATCGCTGGTGTTGTATCTATAATTGGACAAACCTTCACTGTGATTTAAGTGAATATAATTGGAGCAACCTACACTTTGATTTAGGTGAATAATTGTATTCAAATGCAATTATTTTCTTTCAATAAAGGCTGATCAAGTACTTCCTCAGGAACCCAACACTGACTGGATCTGGGAGTGGTCCAGCCGCATTGAAGTGCAACCACAAAAGTAAGCGCTTACGTGATTTTTTATTAACCAGCCTGCCTGGGGTGAGCCTGGCTGTAGTAGTACCATTTTTTTCATAAGCAGCTCACTTTATTCATTGAGTTTTTGCTTCAGTTCTGGTCTTTAGGAGATATCTCTGGTGTTAGCACATGTCCTTTACTCCCTTATTCCTGATGTACTCCATATCATACCATGTTTTTGTTTTGAAAGACGTACTTCACTTATCGAATCTATTTAAAAGTGCCCCTCCCCCCCCCCCCCCCCACTGGGGTATTACCACATACTCCCCTTGGATGGGATTCTGCAGCCATTAGCCTGAGAAAACAGCTGACGTTTCACAAGTGAAAATAAACCATCTGAAAGCAATGGTCACACGACACAACTCCGCGGTATGGCCAGTACCTTACGCATGCACACAGCCATATCACCCGGGCAGTGGCAGCCATGGACAGCTGTTTCGTCCTTGTTAGGACTCATCAGCATGGCATAGCCAGGCGTGAGGGTCTCACAGAAGATCATCGACCCCGCCGTTTACTGCCGAGGCGAGTGCAGAAGCACTCCTTTAAGCGCCAGCTCCACAGTGTCAATGTGGTAGCTGTGGCTGTGACCGTACAAGACAGTCTAGGCAATGCGTATGGAGTGTGGATCACCTGAATTAACAGGGATGGGAGTGTGACGACACAAAATGTGAAAAATGTGTCACAAGTGAGTTTACTCGTAGCACGAGTCAAGTTCGAGCCCGAGTCAAGTTTGAGTCACGAGTCAAGTTCGAGTCAGGTTAAAAAATACGTTTTTTTAAATTTTTATTTTAAGTTCTTTTTCTTTTGATTGCAATTATTGCTTTCATAATGTTGCGCCTACTGCTGCTCAAACCATCAACAGTCCAAGATATAAACTTTTTATCGTCAAAGCTTCCGAAGTCTCTTTAGCTAGCATCTCTTCTTACAGATGCCCAAGACAAGCAAAATACTTCAAAAACTGTTGAGATAATTTTACCCAAAACCCGAAGACAAAGAGAAAATTAAGGTTCGTATCCCGCTGAAATACTGGTAAACAATATGTCCTCCAACATTTTGTCTGCGAAGCCGGGAATATTGAATGATATCTCGGGTACCCTGTTGATGCAACAAGATGGGACCTGAGTGGCGCGAAACGATGGTCATACTTTCTCGCTCAGTGCATCGTGAAAATGGGATTTCTTCTTCAGCTGTATACAAATAGAGGTCATACTCTTTTGTGAAAATTTATAAATACTGTGAGATGTCATATCTTTGTAAAGCGGGCTGCGAATGGTAGCTCGAATGACGCCGGCTTGTGTTCGATCGATCGAGCGATCTCAGACCGCACTGTTTAATGATCAGTACTGTTTACCACTGGCACATCATTACAAAAGCAAGAATCGTAATCAAAAGAAATTAAAACAAAATAAAAAAAAAAAACAATTGTTTTTTAACCGGACTCGAACTTGACTCGTGACTCGAACTTGACTCGGACTCGAACTTGACTCGTGCTACGAGTAAACTCTTCACAAGGTCACCACTGATGACGTGTCACTACCCAGATCAGGGTATAAGTGCTTGTGATTGGTTGAAACGTGACAGAATTTCGTTTCAACCAATCAGAAGCACTACCTAGATCTGGGTAGTGATAGTCATCATCAGTATGGAATTTCTGCGCTCGTTACTCAGACGTCGTTTTGTGAGGGCTCAAGTGGCGACCTCACGAAACGTCGGCTGTTTTCTCAGGCTTTGCATTCATTTCAGGTTTAGATATTCTCCAGCATTTTGTTTGGTGCCCATAACAGTCAGCTATTACCTGAGTGGTCTCAGACAATGTGAAGTAAAGGTGTTTGCCTTATATAAATTAGGGAGGACCTACTGTCAGATGGTGGGGAGTTGCACCACCAACCTTTGGGTTGACAAAACTCTGATGCTCTGAGCACTTGACCCTTTCACTCCTAACAGTGCCTAAAATCAAAATTCAAGAGGAATCCCAGATTTCATTTTGTAAAATACTTAAATATAAATAGTACCATGTGAAAGTACTGCTAATGAGGTTTCATGGTAATGCTATAGGATTTTGTCCCCAGACTCAGGAGTTAGAACCAAGTTAAGTCCCCATAACTGACTCTGGGAGTGAAAGGGTTAGAATTATGCACCACACAAACATTTTATCAGTATGGTTCATACCATCTTGAAAAATGGTTGCATTGAAGACAAGGTTGTGTCTATCGAGTATGCGAGTTGTCATGAAAGGGGAAGAATGAAGTTGATTTATTAAATAAGTCCTTAATAAATTCTTAGAAACTAGTTTTTTTTCCTTGAAATTAGTCCTTGAATTTTGGTTGCCTAAAAAATTATGAAGCATGTGCAAGGCATATTTTATACAATGAATGTGCAGTCCCATGTGTTAACCTCTTGTCTCTTTATTTATAGATAATTTTTTTTACATTTCTTTAATTACCGGTATTTTTAACAGGGAATGGAAGATGCAGCATCCAGTGAAAAAGTCCAAGACACGTGGCACACCACTCAGTATCAGAGGCACTAAAGTCATGAAAAGGTATTTCGAATGTCACTAGAAATTCTTAGGGGGAGGGGCCAAGGTTTCTAACCAAAATATTTAAAGGAAAGGATGTAGCTAAACTGGAATGTCTGGGATTCAAATCCAAAAACCCTCTGTTGTGCATAAGTGACTCTGGGAGTGAAAGGGTTAAAATAGTGGGAGATTTTACTGACTGTTTAATATTTTATTTGTCAATTTTTGTTTAGTCAGTAGCTTTTTAGTTTTTGGCATGATAGTTTAATCATGGCTAAGTTTTCATAGGGGAGGTTTGTTTTTTCAAAAGGTTAGTTTATTGGATTATTTTCCTCTAATTCAATAAATTAGAGGAAAATTTAATATTAAAAAATTGAATTTTTCTACAATAAAATTCTTCTTTGGACTGAGCACTTTCACGTGCTCAATTCATTCAGTGACACCTAAAATTGACTTAATTATTGCTCCATCTTGGCTTTACTCTTCCAGTAGCTCTGAACTGATGAATGTCAACTTCTATGTTGTGGTACCTGCCGTTGTTTTATCTCATCTCATTGCATTTGGAATTGGGTAAGTGAAGTCAATCGTCATGCACAGGTTGAAAATTTTGTGCCCCTTGTATCCAGTGTGGCATAGTGGTTATAAGGGTGCTGGACTGGACTTCTGGAGGTTCCAAGGTCAAGTCCCACTCTGAGCACTAGCTGGAGTTGTTGTTGTTTTTTTTTTTTGGTATACCCCAGTTCAACTCATTTCATGTTTGTAAATAGCTAACTGGTGTGCATCCAGTTTGGACTTTTGGCTTTTAAATTTGCTGTGTTCAATTTGCAGTATTTGTTTCACTTCCCCAAAAAAGACCCCCGTAGGGAGTGCTCAATTTAAATAAGTATATTATGTTTGTTTGTTTATTTATTTATAATTCTTCCCCTTTTCCTATCATTTTTGTCCCATGCTGATTCAAGTTGCTTCCTCATAAATCTTATAAATACGTCACAACTCTAATTTCCCACATCCAATTGCCTTCTTTTCCTGGTTCCCCCACCCCACCTCCTCTGGCATGTCACTGAAATGTAATTTTGTCTTTTTAAATCTAACTTGGTATAATATGCAATTCCGTGCAGTGTGAGAGGAAGTTAACTTGTGTTACTCTTTTTTTTGTCATAACTTGTAGAGTTTATGTGGGACGGCGCATGGTTCAAGTTGATGTATTATGATCACACCTCAAAAAGAACAAAAGGGTGCAAAGATGTGAAGAAATGCCCCTTTAACTCTTATCAGCTGATGGACATTAATTCTTATAGTAAACATACTGGGGGATCTATCTGCAAAGTATTGCACTACTGAATACATTTTTTATTCATAATATCTTAAAAGTACCATTTAAAAAGGTCATTTTTAAAAACGAATAAAATTTCTTTTCCAAAAATTGTCTTCACACAAGAAGTATCTGGACTTATAGGACAGCAACAGTGTCTGTCTATGGGAGTGTCTTGTTTTTTTGGTGTGTCAACCAAAAAGAGGTTCTTACTAACTTTACTTTCTTAGTAAAAGTCACTTTTCATGTGGCCTCTTCTGAGGGAAGCGTTTGTTAGCATAGGTTTGGCTGTTATTAAATTGTTAAATTAATTTATTTAAGGTAAGTTTATTTAATTGTTTAATAATAAGCATTAATCAGCTGTATTGTAACTTGCAGAGGAAAATAATTTTATTGTGCATATATATAACTGAGGAAATTTAATATTAGTTTGAGTTGATTTTGGGTTCCCAGTTGTTTTAAAAACTCAAACACGTGAATCTGCAGTCGGTCACATGTATTCATATATTTCATCAAACATGGCATAGAAAATTTTGCCATTATAATTGGATAGTTGGATGGTCTTCTGTGGCCCATTGGTGATTTACAATTCAGAATTTTAAAATAATCAAGGTAAACATATTAACCACAGCTGAGTGCTTCTCACACTGGCCAAGAGTGTTGTAGACTGGGTGCCTTTACTGCATCATAACTTGATTAGCCTTGCACATTACATATATAGGGTGCATGTATTTTCACTCTACAATGAAGATGAACTGACCAACCAAAGTGGACAATTGAACATTTTATGATACGGAGTGACTTTTCACAAGCAAAAGGCATATTGTACCATCGCGATCCTGTCATGTCAGTGAGAGTTTAACACAAGTTCTCTGCTAAGAGAGAATGACAACCAGTGACAACTGGGAGAAACTTTGATATCAGACCTTACTAAAGTTAAAGTATCTTTTGAAGTTAGGCAAATGAAAGCTTTGATATCAGAGAAAAGGTAGTTCTGTTATTGTATTAACTGATATTATTATTATTATTATTGTTATTATTATTATTATTATTATTACATTATGATAGTACCAAGTCCAGTGATTTTGTTACCCCTGCCTCCTGCATCTCTGACACGTAGAAATCATAAAAGATGCAAAATAATTTAATGCATGCTTCCTTCAGGATGCACAAATGGGAACATGCCACGATCTGTAATTTAGAATCTATAACACAACTTACTTCAAAAGAAAATACTGGTTGGCTCTGAAATTATATATCTAGAAGTAATTTCTGAGGGAAGAAATACAAGCTTTACTTGCATTATTAATTATACATTTGATATATTCCAAATGCCACCATGCTTGTTAGTGATTGAGTGGTTACCTATTTTGATGTCGAGAGGACCCTGGGAGCGAGGTTGTACCAAATATGGAATTAAAGCACACTTTATACAAAGCTTGCCGAAGCCTGCCATTTATGATAGATGGGACTCATTATTTTTCATGGAATCAGGAATGAGTCCTGGAGACTCACTTACAGCAAATTATAACAAAAGCACTGCTAAGTCATGGGTCTTTCTGCAGGTACCGGAGCACATTGTCCTTCTTTTCTTTGTAAGACAATGTGTTTTGGTTCTGTTTTGGAGTTGAATTGTTTTCTGCCTTTTGTTTCTTTTGTTTTAAGTCATTCGTTCTCCGGTACTCACAGAAGAAAACAAGTGTAGATGCTATTAAATGGTATTACATTGCTATGTATGCTGTACCACAATCACTTTGTTGTAACATTGTAGAGCACCTAATACACTCAATGAGTTGTTCATTCACACAAATAGGACTAATAAAGTATTTGATGTTAATTGTCTCGCAGTCCTCCACTACTCCATTCAAAATAAGTTTTAGGGAAGTCAGAGATTGATCTGATGCCAATCGCTGCTTTACAGTTTGTGCTCATATCATATCAAGTCAGAAAAACAGGGCGGAAGACATTTTGGAAACGCCCTTTTGATGTGGTGTACAATTGTGGTTCCAGTGTTTGGGGCTGTGGATGAAACCCAAAAGTTTGACCATTCAAATGAGGTGCTGTTTTTCATGCTGTACAACGTTTGAGTTTGCTGTACCATTTTTAAAATTAAATGTACTTAATAATTACTTTCATGTGACACTGGTTATTTTTAAGAAACTGCAAGCTCCAATTTTTTTTTTAAATAACTGATTTTATTGCATCCACTTTTCAGTTCTTTGTGCAGTTTAAACACTCTGAACTGCTCTGATAATCCAAAGCCACCCATGCAAAATTTTGAGAATTTTTTACAGACATCAAAGGTTCTTGGAACATGCATTTTAGAGCGTGAACTGGTCATGAAGAATTTATAGCCATTTCATTGTTTTGATCTCTACTTCTGGCTAATTTGAACATGTCTTAAAATTTTGTTTGGGCTGGCCTTAATTTGCGTGGTCGCTGTAATATGAACACATTCGTAACAGCATTATTTTGGTTGTCTGGCTGTGTTTTAAATCATTCTACAAAACATTACTTCATGATGGTTTTAAAATGCTAACTGAGAGTATGCCATCTACATGTATTGTTATAATGAAACAAAAGCTCTTGTTAGGTGGCTATGTTACATGTAAGAATATAGCATGTTAAATAAAACAAATACTAGGAATAATTGATTTTTGTGGTGGTTACCCTATTCTACCCTAGTTCACTCTATATGAACTCCGCTAACTTTTTAAAGCATAAAAAGACATTTGGTAATAAATAAGTTATGTATTACCATAGGGTGCTTACCTCCCAACCAACTATCTGTTGTAAACACCACCAAATGTTGAGTAAGAATAAAATGAACATTACCCTGCCTGGAATTGAGAAGGGATGCTTGAACTTTTTCGTGTGGTTCAAATACTTGTAAGTTGAATGAGAATTTGAAATTTACTTATTGTAATTATGATTCATGTGGTAAGCTAAGCTTTTGAGATGGATGCTTTTCAATTTCCCTGGTGGGAGGGGGGTGTACTCCCTATAGTGTGCTTTAGTGTGGGTAGGCTCTGCCTGAATGGGGTGCCTTTTTGCACATCAAGTGCATTTATTTTTATGAAAGGGTAGGGAAATGTTTTAGTTTGTTAAAGGGTTGCTGAAATATGCCTTATACCAAAAGTGTTTGCAAAATTTTGGCAGAAATCACAACTCAAAAATAAACGAAAGCTTAGAACCTTAAAGCAACTAAAATTTTGCCATGATGTAGTGTTCTTGGCTTACTTTTGAGGTACTTGGCTAGGTATATGGATACAGATACAATACAATACAATACAATACAGATTAGTACAATGAGGCCTCCCCGAAAAAGAGTAGCCCCCCTCCCCCCATTCATTTCTACTTTAGAAACTGGACGCATTTAGAATGCAAAAGGTACCATTCCTGCATGTTTCACGTTACACTCATGAGTTACTGTTCAAATACTTCAACAAAAATAACACTACAGAGAGGGGTGTCATGTAAGTCTGTATTTTAAGTGAACAGTACTTGTCAGTGTTGTCTCCCACCTCTTAGGGTACAAATGCATTTGGGCTGGCCACACCCATAAAACAACACCTCTGATGAGCACCCCATCACTAACATTAATAAATAAATAAATGAGAGACCCCCTAGCCCTACCCCCAGCTAATTATTCCAAAGCAACAAGTCTGTGTCATGAGTGTGGACATCATGCCAGAGGTGACAAATGAGCACCCTGATTATAAGATGGGTACCACCAACAACCCCTTCCTAAATTTGTTACAATTATACCAGCACTTATTCCAGGTATACCAATATGGTAGGGTGGAGTGCCCCATGGAATTTTGTGGAAATGTAGGCAAATTGTTACTGTAACAGAAAACTTTGAAAATTATGATAATGAATGTAAATATTTGCATGTTCAGTGAATTTTATGTCTGATGTTATTGTTTACATGTAGCTTGGCTAAAACATTGCACAATTTTGAATTCTATCTAACAACACTGGAGCATCAAAGCCCCTTGTTAAAATACACTGTCTTGACCCCTGGGCGTTTCTTTCTGATGGCCTCTTGTGCCTCTGGTTCAAGCTTGTCCACTGACATTGAACTAGAAGTGGTAAGAAAAATTTAAAATTTGGTTAAAATTTGAACTATTTTCTTTGCTGCTGCAGTAGTTTAAAGAGAGTAGGTCATGTGAACCCAAATTGAAGGATTTCAACAAGTTGAGTGGTAGATAATGAAATTTGTTTTGAGTTGCAACATGTTCTTTAGTACAATAAATTATTTCTACAATGTTATTGCTACAGAATCTGTCACTACTGATCAGAATAAGCAGCTTAGTGAAGGCGGGGGACACTTGATGCACTTACATGTATGACACTAAGTCTGGGATTTGAAAATGGGCCACATATATGTACACGTGTAGGTGGTAGTGCAGGTCAGTCCTTTCTTCCAAATGCTACCCACAGTACTTTTGAAATTTTGGGTGTAATGAACAGCACATAGCAAATAAGTTAAAAAATATGAGGAAATTATTTACCATCTCTGAGGAAAAATTGAACAGGCAGCAGGCACCATGAAGCACAAACTGAAAATAACAAGAAAATACCATTAAGTATGTGTCAATTAATATTATTACAGACTGGACTATATTTTGAACCTGAAGTTTAAATTTAATAATATTTTATATAACAAGGCTCAGATGTTGTTTCCTCCCAGCCCTCTCAAAATGTTCTCATCTGAAAACTGGCAATTCTGCTGCCTACATTCATTTATTTGCCACTTACATGCACATTGGACTCCTGTTCATGGCAGAGAAGGGCACCTTGTCCCTGCTGTCTACTACTGCCAAAGATTTTGAGAGGGCTTCTGTCTCTTGTTTTACATACTGTTCTCCCTGGGAGCTTCAAAATTTTAGATCTTGTGAAACGGGGGTGGGGGTAAGTCTACGGAGTAGGCTTATTACATTGCACATTTATTTTGTCCAAATTGAAGTTTTGTGATTATACAATTTAAGAAGGACACTACTGATTGACATCCACTGTCAACACAACTCGGTTTCATGGATTATATGACAGATACTGTTTCAATAAACTGTTTCAATAAATTTTGAAACTTGAGTGTTCAGCCACAACATAACATATTCCTGAGTAGCAGCAACAGACCACAATATTTTAGAAGATTAGTGTGTGTGTGAGTGTGTGTTAGGGAGGGGAAGGGGGCTTAATAGAGGGAGGGGGCTTCTTAACCTGTTTAAACCTGAGAGGAAGGGCTAGGTAGAGGACATACATGCATGGTGTAATGGAAGTACTGACCCAATGAATATATGGCCTTAAACATATTTTCACTACATTACATGTCCTGCAACTAAAAACAACTGTTTCCAGCCTGAATGTTGTATTTTACAAGACAATATTTTATTTTATTGCTTTAAACAAGGAAAGAGAAATTTACCTAACACCACAAAACAGCATTTGAAGAGGCCCATGCATTGGT
The DNA here is from genome assembly GCA_964030785.1 of Siderastrea siderea. Taxonomy (NCBI): domain Eukaryota; kingdom Metazoa; phylum Cnidaria; class Anthozoa; order Scleractinia; family Rhizangiidae; genus Siderastrea; species Siderastrea siderea. The sequence goes on from OZ034968.1 coordinate 56,902,416, forward strand.
TTAATACGCTGTTTAAAAACGAAAAATAAAAGGAATTGTTAGAAACTTTAGCTGCATCAAATTCCTTCGTGTAATACCCACGTGCAAAATCAAACATAAACTTAAGGCAAGGGAATGATCTTCAAGCTAAAATAACTGATTAAACGTCATCTCCTTACTACTACAATGTACTAGGACACGTCCTCACTGGCCCGGAAAACTAAAAATAAAAAAAGTTTGTGCATTTTCCTGGAGATTCTTTTCCATCAGTCTTTAAATACTGATAGAATGACGTTTCAGCATTTTTAATATTTAGGGATTGCATACATGTTAACGCCCACAATGGCATTACACTGGGGCCGAAAAATAACAAGAAACAAGCTCAGAAGACCAATATGTGACCCTATTTTGGAAAAGGTGGTCAAAGGTGAATTAGTGTAATGGCGTTAAATTCGTTTAAACGATGGTGTTTAAACTAAGATAAACGCTTTTTCTGCAAGTTTAAACGGTTTTCCAACGCGTTTAAACACTTTTTCTACGCGTTTAAACGCTAGGTCAAAAACTAATTAATGTCCTGCGTTTAATGCGCCTTTGCATGCGTTTAAATTACTGTTTTAGTCAGTTTCAACAGATTTCAATTCGGTAAAAACATAATTTGGACATAATTTAGGGTATTGTCACGGTTACTCTCTGACTAAGAAGACCGTTACTCCTTACAATGAAATTTTCCTCGATTATAGGCAAGCCGGCTAATTATAAGAAATTGATTTGCAACTGTTTACGGTCCATGATTGGGGATTATTTTGAAAAAAAACTAATTTATTTTGTATTCAAGAGGCTTATCACAGTAATGTCAGGCATAAAGTTTTCACGAAAATCAGTTCCATAGATATACATACCACTAAGGTTTTTTTTTTCCGTCCATCTCAGTAAGCCGAAAAGGCAATTATATGCAGCAAGCATGTGTTTTCTCGTCCTTCGCCTGATTGGCAACCGCTCGCCAACAGAACTAATTAAAACTGTCTGCAAAAATTACGTGCATGTCTGCACGCAAGCAAGAAAATCAAAAGGTTTTGCCTCTAAAAACAATTCTATTGTTTATTTGAACAAAATGTTCGACTGGATAAGCTTTTTGTGAATTATTCTTTCTGTTTTAAGTGATGCGTAGGGCTTCAAAAGCAACGTTTTGTAAACGGGTCTAATTTGCATACGGGAGTTGAAATTTGATATACGAGCGGCTTTCATGGACGTGATGGAAATGTCAGCTATTTTCGTTTTCAAATGTTTTCAAGGTTGTTTTTCGCCTAACACTTTATGCGTAGCCATAGTTTTTTTTATATCATAACATTAATTTAACTATTCCAGTGTAAAAAGAAGTTAATTTGGGGAGCCTACAATGTTTGGTTATCTACTGCGTAATTGGGTTGTTTTTCTGCTCTTGACAAAATTTACTAAATTAATGCGTTTAAACGCTTCGAAGAAGAAAATTTGTTTGTCTTCTCAAAAACGTGTTTAAACATTTTTTGACGCATTTTAACGCTTTTGAAACTCGTTTAAACGTTTGTAGAACCCATTTAAACGGCGTTTAAACGCATTTTCGATTAAAACGCGAAAAAACTCGTTTTTTTCCTCTTCACCTTTGACCATCTTTTCCAAAATAGGGTCACATATATATTTTTTTATGAGAAGGAATTCTAAATGCACAAGAGTACACAAGCGCAGCCTGCATAAATATTCATTGCATGTAAAGAACTGTGAAATAGACCAGGAAAAACAAAATACAACAGACTGTTGCTCGTTGAAAGTTAATAACGACTGAAACTTGACCGACATTCAGCCTTCTTATCTAATAACAGAAATGTTTATTCTGCCTAAAACTCACTGGAACATCAAAAAGAATTATTATTCTAACGGCAGTCAATTTGAAAAAAATATCTGTAAGGGCAGTTAAGAAATATTTCTATTTTGCAAATTAGGAACTTTTTGACTGATTTGTGCTGCATTCAAGCAGTTCTTAAAATCACAGCCACCTAGGAAGCTAAAAGTACATTAAGAATGTTTTGCTAGCATAAGAGATCTTCCAACTGAAAAGAGAACGTGTTAAGTTTTATCTTTCTTGAAATATTGGAGAAAATTGCAGGAATGACCAAAATCAGCCCGTAAAAAATGAATCATGATTTACTTGAAAATGCTATTACAGATTTTTGCTTAATTTCGCACACAAGTTGTGTAGGTTGAGTAGTTCAAGTAGTTCAAGTTTCATCATAAAGTGTCTAACTGAAGGGCCCGGTGGAAAAAGGGCGTAAGTGACGATTTGAGGTTAAAATCGAAATTGCTCCTATTTAGCTGAACATTGGCACACAGGCTGGTTTTCCTGTGAGGAACGCCGTAGCGCACTCATTTCTTGACCTGAGATCTAAAATTTGAAGAATTAGCGCATTACTTTTGCTTAAAACTGACACAAAGAAAACAACAGGACCGCGGATTCTAGGTTGAATTCCTTTGTTTTAGTTCAGGCAGAGAACAAAAGAAATCTTTCACGCATCACTTGAGCGAGTTCAGTTCAACAACACTTTTCATGCAAAAGTAATACGCTAATTCTTCAAATTTTAGATCTCAGGTCAAGAAATAAGTGCGCAACGGCGTTCCTCACATGAAAACCAGCCTGTGTGCCAATGTTCAGCTTAATAGGAGCAATTTCGATTTTAACCTCAAATCGTCACTTACGCCCTTTTTCCACCGGGCCCTTCAACTAGTTTTCGAGATATTCGACATTATTTAAAATGAGGGGTTGTCCATTACCGTTGCTATGGTGACAGCTGTTGCTGGGAAACTAACGAGAAAATAAACTCTTGGTCATATGTTGAAAAGGTGGTGTAGTATCAAGAAAATTGAAGTTTATCTTCTATGCGAAATTTTGATTTCAAAAGATACACTCCAAGGCCAAAAAACTGTTGTGAGCCTCCTTAAACAAGCATGGGGACCTATCTTTTTTTCCAAATATTCTTGACCTACCATTCATCCTCTTTTTGTTCAGAGTTAAAAAAACACATGTTCAAAAAAAAATTATCACTAGAAACATGTCACTCACAGAGATGAAATCACGATCTCAAAAACACACACATAGGGAAGGTTTTATGTCAATTTTGTCTAATGCTTCGAGCATTTGGCATAAAACTTCCAGTAAATTGTTCCTTGTTATCAATATTTTACATCTTGTACATTGTTTCAAGATTTGCTTTAATCATATAATTCCTCTTCATAGGGAAAGTAGCGAAAATGAATCAAATAAACACGTGTTCGTTAGGCAAAATTGCAAGGAATTACGGGGTAACTTGAGATGATGATATCTCATGAACGGACACGGGGACCCATTCTTTTTATTTTATATTTCAAAACATTGCACGATAGATAACAACTTATGAAAGTTTGACAAAAATGGTATGTTAAATTTTATTTCGGGGGAATGACCTTAAGGTGGACAGGGTATGAGAGACATATACTGTATGGAGACCAGTAGGAAGAATTTGTTCATCAACAACTAATATTGTTTGTCAATGACTGTTTAACAAATCTTGGCTACACAAACCTGCATGAAGTGATATTTCTCTATTTTTTCCATTATAATAGGAATAACAACTGAAATAGACAAAAAAAAAACAATTAATACAGTGTATCATCATTACGCAACATGTCCTGCACACACATGTACACAGTTTTTCTGTTCAACTTCTAGATATTCTGAGGCTGGCCACTGCAAACAGGCCAAATAAAAAAAACTAAACTAAACATGCGAGGGTTGGATGGGGGGGGTCTTCCCCTAACAGAAAAAGAAACATGCACTACCCAAGGACAAATGCAAAGTACTTTAAATTTTTTGTTTGATCAATTCCAGATCACTTTTAGATGATGCAGGTCGTGAAAACTGAGTGAGAACTCCAGTAAGCAGATCATCTTTCTGTTCAATTCAGTTCTCAATCCAACACAGTACAGTTTAATCTTGGAATGTGAACTCCCAAGAGATTCACCATCCCCCTTAAGGGACCCTCTTAGTTTACAGAATCCATTTGAATAATAATAAGATTATAGGTTCTTGGTGAAACACTCTAATTACAGTAAGCATCTTTTAAGCAACCATGGCTTACAAACCACAACCTTTCTTTTCCTTGAGCATGCTGCTTACTAGAGATTTAACATCAACAGTTTATCATCATTATCATTGCTTATTGTCAGATTCCACTGATAACAAACAATCCAGGCTCACTGGCCAAGTATCTGCCATGATAGCAACTTACTCATTCCTGGAGCAGCCATTGTAATCCTAGAGATCACAACTTGTGTTATTCCTTTTGCTGCTGCTTTTGTTGATTTCCCTACGGGATTATTGTTCTCATCAAACACCACGATACCATCTATTAGTTCTCTAAAAGAAAGACCAAAAGTGGAAAACAAAATTTATTGTGGATATATTAGTTATTAATTCACACTTCTGTTCACTTGACCCATGTTCTGGACTATGAAGTAAAATTAATTCCCTCATTGTTTACCTTTGCCTTGTGAGAGGAATATTGACACAATTGGCAGCTGCAACTGCAATAAAAGGGACCCAACGAGCAAGAAGAGGAGGGGCTGTCTGCAGGATGATAAAAAAAAAATCAAAACTTCACTCATAACAAGACAGTACTGACCGTGAATTCTCAACATCCCCAAAGTACACACATTTGAGATTCATTTCACACTTGCACTATAAAATATAACAGTAATGTGCCCCCCTACTGGATAAAACCTTCCCAAGTGTCTAAATAGGTTTCCTTGATGGCCCTGAGGTCAGCTGGAATCCCTAGTTCTAAAGATCCTGTTAACAGACTGGCACCACAAACACATGAGAATTTGGCAAGTCAAAATTTCAGGGTGAACGTGTAAATGGAATGTGAGGTCCCATTACAGTCACCACCCATAAATTAAGTAAAACAGAAAAAAATATATATCAACAGTATAATTATATGACTTTGCCAAACTTTTGAAATCATGAACAGACATGCACATTGCTTGCTAAAATGTTGACTTGATTAGTGTGGTATCAACAAGGTATATGTACATGTTACTCATACTCACTTCTGTCTAACACTGAATTTCATTTCTGTTCACTCATTACTTACTAACATGATAATGAAACACTAATAAATCTTTTTACCTTGACAAGAGAGTTAAGTCCAACAGATACAGCCACAGCACTTGAAGTTGCTGATACATAAGCTATACCAATCTGTCTAGGAAACAGAAAAGTGCACGCTCAGAAAGATTTCTACACCATCATTCCAAAAATCAGCCTCATGAATTCATTCAACAACAACTCTGACTAACTTATAATTAAATTTATTAGCTCCTAAGTTAAATTACCAAGAGCACACACAGAATTTTCCAAGGCTATTTTAAGTCAGAATTGTGAGCAAATTTTCAAATGTGACACGTCAAGAACTGGACTACTATGATGCAACTATCGTGTAACAAAGCTAATCTTGGTTGCTCAAATCTCTAGACACTTACTTTCCAGTAATTGTTGATTTAGCATTCCTGTTAGTGTAGTTGACTAAAGCATTGAATGATTGATTTATCCACTGCCAAAATACCACCGCTGGGACGGTCCTGTGAAAATTTTAAACATGTTACAGTTACTAGACAGTGTGTAAGAAAATTATACACATTATAAATTAATGATGAAAAATATATGGTCAAATAATTATTCTTTGTGAGAAAACTTACAAGTTAAACACAAATTAATACCAGGGCCCAGTTGTTCAAAGAGCGGAGAACTCTTCACTATCAACTGGATAAATCCCTATCCAGTGGATAGTGTGCTTTGTTTTGTTAATATTTATCCCCTGGATAGCGTTATCCACCCTTTGAACAACTGAGCCCTGTATTGTAGCCATACAGTGTACTCAGTGCATTGTACCTGTGATATTGTTATGTTATTTAACGAGTCCAGTCTCACTTACAATGTAATTGCTTATAATAATTTATAAAGGACACCTCTGGGACTGGATGTCCTGAAAGCTGAAGAAGACCCTAGGGGTGCGTCCCTAGGGGTCCCCTAGTTTGGCAGCCAAGCCAAACCACTGAGAAGAGTCAATTTCAAAAGAAAAAAATTGAAGCACAGTGCAAAACATTGGATGTGAACATTTTAAATTGCTGCTTCAATCAACACCCCAACCAAGTTTTTTTGGTTAAGAAGTTATAAAATAACAAAAAAATAACATAACTCTGGAGTAGCTTTATTGTTTTTTCCCTAGAATTTGTGCTTTAAAGATTGAGAAAGTCTCATAGCATTGTACCTGTACCACTGTAACATGGCTCCTGTTATTGCCATACCACCAGGGACCTGGAAGGACATACGGCCCAGAAAATTCATCCGTTCCCCAGTGTCTGGGTGGAACGCAGAGTCTACCAGATGCTTGGCATGCCAAAGATCATCAACAGACAATTTGGGTGCTTTACCTTGTCTAGTGAGACAAAAATCATAAAATAAATTATAAAACTTCTCATTTTTAGTAGATTAAACTTCACCTAGTGATATCTATGTCCTTAACATATGGTACCTTAGATGCCCTGAATGTCATGAATCTTCCCATTTTAAAACATTCGAAAAATTAGAAATGAAGCAACCCTAGAGAACAATTTTTCACACAGGAGGATAATTTGTTAGGGTTATCCTCGTGCAAGAGTTATCCACCTTCAGTGTAAAACAGCTGCAATACAGGTCAATTTTTTGTAGTTAGCCAGCCACTGTAGTTGTGGCGAACTCTGGCGTTACGGTTTCTTGCAAGAACAACTTTCCTTGAGCATCCAGTTTTTATGCAGCCAACACAGGAATTGCCCCAGACATCCTGCTTTGGTTGGCCAAAGGTAAAAGTAAATAATTATTAAAATGTCATAAAATGAAGCAAAACAACATCAAGCTCAGTGGTCACATTCTAAACAATGATTGTGTCATCAGGTCAGGCTATATTCAAAGTATTATTTCACACAGGTGCACACCTCATCATGCAGCTTCAACCTTCAATGGTAAAGGTAACTAAAGGTACCGTAGATAAAGGCGCACATGAGCCAGGGAGGCCCAAATGGCCGGAGCTTATCCCGGTTTCTGTAACATGAAGCAACTGAGAGTATTGCTACTCCTCCGGGATGGGATACTAGTCCATTGCAGGGTTACCCCCTGGCGGGCCAGCAGTACATTGTATGTCACCGTTACCCATTTATACACCTGGGTGGAGAGAGACAATATGGGGTAAAGTTTCTTGTCTAAGGAAACAACATGATGGCAGGGACTGGGTGGCGAACCACTGACCTTCAGATCTGAAGTCCAACGTGCTAACCACTACTGCCCAATACACACATAAACTTCGATACACACATAAAACCAGGGATCCACATTACAGTGTAGCAGTCGTCAGGTCGTCTGAGACGACTATAAAGTGCTACAGACGAGTATCAAAAATCACAAACCCGTCGGGTGGACGAGTAAGTTTTAAGGAGCAATTTTTTTTCCTTTAACTTCTCACTAGTCAATGTACCTGAGTTTCGAATGTCCACCAGCCATTTAGTGATTCTGCACTGTAGTAAACAGAAGATTAATATTCTGTAAACTTTGTTTCGTTGCGCATACGACCATACGACATCTTTCTCTCAGAAGCAAAAAGTTTGCAGGCTCAATTTTTTGTTCTTGATTACTGACATACTACACCCTTGTAGAACCAGACATATGTAAAACCTATGCTCATGCTATTTCTTTACTATGTTGGACTATGTATCAGCTATGTTCTGTTCACTACTGCCTATGTATTAACTATGTAAGGTGCCACATTACATAGTCCAAAGTATGTAAAACATATGTTGAAACTATGCCAAGGCTATTTGAAAATAACATCGCTTTTGAATACATAATGTAAATACTATTCAAAATCTTTACATTGTCTTCAGATAGCTATGTATTTACTATGTAATAGAAAGTTCTGATTTTCCTTCCAGTCAGCATCCTATGTATTTACTATGCATCAAAGCAAAGTAGCTTTTAAATAGCATGTCAATGTCCAATTTTATTACCAAAAGGTTACATAGCTTTTACATATTGCTATTTATTTTCTATGCCATATAAATGAAAAATATTTGTAGCCTAGGTATTTACTATGTTACATTCTAACAAAGCTTTATCACAAGTAAAAGCTTACATAGCTTTTACATATAAACCTTTTTATTTCCTATGTCAATAACATGAAAAATATTTGTAGCCTATGCATTTTCTTTGTGACATTCTAACATAGCTTTCAAATAGTTTGTTGATGGAAAATACCACAGGTAAAAGGTTACATAACTTTGACATAAAGCCACCCATTTCCTATCAATCCTCTGTAAAAGCAGTTTCCCAAACAGCTTAAAAAGAGAGTATGATGTCTTAATTATTTCCAAAATTTGCTTACCATCAAACACTAATAATTCTTTTCTGCAGGGTGAGGTTTTTTGCTCACAAGCGGTGGCTGCAGTATCCAAAGACATAAATCGATCATTTCAAAGCTATTTTGCTGTACAATCTTCCCTTTTTTCCTGACCGTGTTTTGATGGTTGCTGTAGTCAGTGTTTCACCCTTTTCCTCAAGACTTCAAAATTGATCGCTTTCTTCACTTGAAACGATACTTCGAGGCGTCTTTAGTCCAGCTTATTAGCCGTTATTCTTCGCCTTGAACGTGGGTAACTCTTGAATGAAACTGCCAAGACAGTTCTCCACGATTGTCCGCCATGTTTGCTGTTTCCACTAGTTTCCAGGGAAGCCCGTGAGTTCAGCACATGCGTATTTTACGTTTTATTGTCACGTGGGCCCTTTGAACCAATGGAAAAGTTTCGTTTCACGCGGGCGCTTTCGAACAAGACGAACTGTTAAGCGTGGATTTAGGCGTGTGTTTAATAAAAGAGCACGCTTATTTTCATTCTAAAAGACTTCAATTAAAGAATATTTCCAGCCAAGCTCAAGAATAAAGTATTCCCCAGGTTGGCTGAGAAAAGGGTAAGTGGCGTTTCTCTCAATTTAAGTTTGGATTTGCCTGAATTAGTCTGTTGTCTACTCTATTCGTGTATCAAAGTTCGCTGCGATCAAAGTTTAGTTGGAGTTCAGGAAAGTCACAAATTCACGTAGGAAAATGTTGTTTATGTATGTACTTGCCCTGACATTTGCATTTGTCTCTTTGCAGATACTTTTGTGCTGCGTTCACAAGCAAATTGCATGGGATTGAAGGACATGACATCAGCCAAGAGTCAAAACGATAAGACTTTAACTTGTACTGCATGCTGTATAGTTTCTGTTTCTAGCATGTTGAACTTCACAAACCTTGAGAAATATTGCCTGATATTATTTACATACTATCATAAAAGTGTCTACCATAACTTTTTTAATACGAGGTTGGAAGAAAAATACTATTATCATTAAAATACTTTTAAAATTTTTGAAAATGTTGTCCTAGCTTAGTCTTTTGTTGCATTCCAATGCTTTTGAAAACCTATTTTATTGCTAGTAAAAAGCTATTTATTTTCTATGTTTTTCCTATTTCAAACGAAGCTAGTTTAACGCTGTATGGCTACATGGCTGTATTCCATTATTCGTAGATGCTATTTTAAACCTATTTGTATTGTATGTTTTCTCTATTCCTGTGCTATGTGAAATATATTTTGTAATTTACAAGCTATTTATCACCTATGTAATCCCTATTTCAGTGCTGTTTTATCACTACAAAGGGGTGTATTTTAGGGCTATAAAGCTCTATGTAAAAACTATGCAAACTATATTTCAAACATATGCTGATGCTACTTTTTAACTATGAGTTTTATATTTTTTCTCTATGCTGATGCTATTTATTACCTATGTTTTCCCTATTTCAATGCTATTTTATCACTAGAGGGGTGTATTTTGGGGCTGCGAAGCTTTATGTAAAAGCTATGCAAACAATATTTCAAACGTATGCTGATACTACTTTTTAACTAGGTGTTTTATATTTTTTCTCTATGCTGATGCTATTTATTACCAATGTTTTCCCTACTTCAATGCTATTTCATCACTACAGTGGCATATTTTACTGCTGCGATGCTCTATGTAAAAGCTATGTAAAGTGTATGTACATGCTATTTTAAACCTAATTCATTAATGTTATTTAAATTCCTCTTAACTACATAGAATTAACATAGGTTCCAAATGACTAGCAAAAACTTAGCATTTTTTATGCAAAAAAATAGCTATGGCGTAGAAAGAACATACTCTTTGTAACATAGTTTATACATACTGGTGACATACCCTTGACATAGCTTCATGACATAGCATTTACATAAGTTTTACATAGTGTCTGGTTCTACAAGGGCAGCGATATGCAAACACGAAGACTCTCACTCTTTGGCCGCACGTGAGTTTTGCAAAATGTAGCGCTACTTTGACATGGTGTTGCCACCACCGCAGAAGAAAAAAAATGGTGAGCCTTCCAAGCAAAGTTCTAAATATGAAAAAGAACAGTGAAAGTGTGCATTTTTACATCATCGTAGCACAACAGGCAGGTGGAGACTTGACAGGGTGATGTCGTTGACAGGGAGAGGATTTAGATGGGAATGACAGTAGTGTTGAGGATGCAAGTGACATGACCAGCGATGCTGAAAAATGCCAAATTGAAAGTTTGATCAAGAAGTACTCGTAATTTAAGTAAACGCAGCAAATCAATGCAAAGCAGGTCTATCTTTTTAGTCTGTGTAGTTGAGTTTGTAAAATCAAAGTGACGAGAGCCTTACTGTGCTACCGCTGCAGTAACATAGTGAAAATAAAATGCAACCTTTCCACTTACTTGTTAACCTTCAGTTTTTGACTGTATCTTAATTATTATACAATTTTGAACGGGCGAGTAAAATTTTGTCAGGGCAAGTATCTTTTCTGACATCCTTGCCTGGCTGACGAGTTTCAAAAAAAGCTTAATAAATATGGATCCCTGTACAACTAGGTAAACTTAAGAGTCTTAGTGAGGGGGAGGAGTGGGTCAGGGTGTGGTAAGGGATCATAAGCAGACATCTATCAGTTGTTACAACTTTTTTTTCACTTTTAACTTACTCATAAGCTTCCACAACTTCTTTTGCCTCATCAAGCTGTGCATTTGTGTGAAGAGCTTTTCTCCAGTCTGTTATTGCCAGGAAATGTTTGAATCTTCCCCAGAAGTCTGACTGATCCCATCTGGGAACGCTTAAGTCAACCTGTCCTGGTAAAGCTAATTCTGTAGCCATCTTGTCCTCCTTCCCTTTCCTGAGATGTTTGTTGCTTAACTTGACAAGGAAGAAAGAACATTGTCGGTGTCAAGGCACTACATGGTGGAATCAGAGTACAGATTGTTCAGTAAACCACAATAACAAATCTCATGAACATTCAACATTCAGCAAAACCACTTGGTCAACAATTGTTGAAAACAGGAGGCAAAGAATCACATTTTCTTTCTTTTTTTGTAGTCTAAGAGTGGTAAACAAACTCACATTACATTCTTTAATGGTCAAGTTTAGAACTATGCCATTAAAGAATACAATGTGAGTTTTTATTTTCAGACTGAAAACGTACTGGTCTGAGGGGCAAAGTCACTGGTCACTTACAAGTATTAAAATAATTTTGACTTCAAACCGGGCTGGTCTCCCCAGAATGTGTCAGCATACTTGTAGTCCAACTGTGGTAAACAAACTCGAGTTGCATTCTTTAATGGCCTAGTTAAACTAGCACATAAAAGAATGTAACACGAGTTTGATCATCCAATATGAGGCAATTGAACACAGAAATTCAGTGACCTGTAGGTAGTTTCTTTAACAAATCGCTGATAATTAGGTGGCTTCCAGAGCTCTCCATTTTGCATCTTTTTATCATTTAATGAATGAAACTTCATGAACATTCAACATTCAACAAAACCACTTGGTCGACAGTTGTTGAAAATACAACTGGCACAGGATTACATTACCAGACTGAAAATGTACCGGTCTCTGGGGCAAAGTCACTGGTCACTTACAACCATTGAATTTTGACTTCAAACCGGCCTGGTCTCCCCAGACTGTGTCAGCATACTTGTAGTCCAACTGTGGTAAACAAACTCGAGTTGCATTCTTTAATGGCCTAATTAAACTAGCACATAAAAGAATGTAACACGAGTTTGATCATCCAATATGAGGCAATTGAACACAGAAATTCAGTGACCTGCAGGCAGTTTCTTTAACAAATCGCTGATAATTATGTGGCTCCCAGAGCTCTCCATTTTGCATCTTTTTATCGTTTAATGAATGAAACTTCATGAACATTCAACATTCAATATTCAACAAAACCACTTGGTCGACAGTTGTTGAAAATACATGTAAGAGGCACAGGATTACATTACCAGACTGAAAATGTACCGGTCTCTGGGGCAAAGTCACTGGTCACTTACAACCATTGAATTTTGACTTCAAACCGGCCTGGTCTCCCCAGACTGTGTCAGCATACTTGTAGTCCAACTGTGGTAAACAAACTCGTGTTGCATTCTATAATGGCCTAGTTAAACTACTGCACATTAAAGAATGTAACACGAGTTTGATCATTCAATATGAGGCAATTGAACACAGAAATTCAGTGACCTGTAGGTAGTTTCTTTAACAAATCGCTGATAATTATGTGGCTTCCAGAGCTCTTCATTTTGCATCTTTTTATCGTTTAATGAATGTCTCATTTTTGGTGATTTTTACTCATTTTAGATGAGTAGACAACTGTTAATTTCGAGCACTAAAACTCCCCAACCAGGAAAATGTACACAACCTTTTCAGAAGTTTCTTTCTCCTCAGACATTTTCTAGTTGAATGAACTATAAAACAATATGCTCCATTTACCTCACTTACCAACCAAAAGTTTCAGAAGTTTTTGGTAAATGGAGCACAGGAATGGAATAGCCTGCAAGCAAGCTCTCTCAGGGGTGGGGGCGCAATAGAGAGGAAAATGGAAAGAGAGCTTGCAATGACGTCTCAGGAATTTGAATATCTGCATAGAAAATTCTGATGCAAAATGCTGATTGGCAGAGATGTAATTTGGAAATGACGTCATCAATCTCGCGCGAATACCACAAAACAAACACCGAATGCGACGTATTTTCAGAATTGAAATTGCCTACGCCAAACCTGCTGTCAAAAGCGTAACTGTTAAATGTGCTTATACTAAAAATCGAAGGTTATGATGTGAGAAAGAGAATTAGAGTAAAACAGCAAGTTTGCTAATAATTATTTTTAGTTCACAGTGCACTGAATTTACATACTGTGAGTCTTAAAATAAATGGATTGTTTCGCGCACTTTATCCTTCGATTAAAAATTGAAATAGTAAGTGAAGCTCATACTGAAACTTAAAGTCAATGACAACTGTTAAAGAATTTGTAAGAAATAGTGAATATGGTCCGAAGTTAGTTTCAGTTAGAAACCGCATTAAATTTGCGTAACGTGTGAAATCTGACCTTCTTTCACATGTTAAACATGTTTGTTACATTTTTTTGGTTTACGCTGATTGGCCAACATCTGACAGCTCAGACAACGGGGAGCCACAGCTGCGCCGAGGGCAGAATTCAAATTCCTGAGATGTTGTTGCTTGCAAGCTCTCTCTCCATCTTTCCTTCTATTGTGCCCGCACCCCGAGAGAGCGTGCTCGCAGGCTAAGGAATGGAACAGTATTACTGAAAAAGCTTGCAGTCCTTCCACCAAAGTGGCCTGGGTTCTGTTTCTGGACTCAGTGTGATAAGCGGGCAGTGTTAACTTTGTGGTTGCCTTTAACAAACACAACTGAAATATGGCACCAATCCCTGGATGGGAACTCAGGCTACATGAGTGCCCTATGGAAGGGGGGGGGGGGGGCTCTTTAAATTTTGGAGTGGGTGTGCGTCACTGGGATGCAGGGAGCCTTACCGTATTCACAGACTATGTTCATCTGCATCATACAACCCTATTCTAGACTGGACACCTAAGCCCAGGGATTTTGTTAGAGCAAGGACACAGAGATCATTACTTGCCTATTTATTGCTTTGTCCCAGCTATTTTTACATACGATTCAAAAGATGAGAGCAAATCTACCATTTTGGTCCCTGCTAATTTACATTTTATTTTAGTCCCTCCTAGTCAAATGACTTAGCAAAAACCCTGCTAAACCCCTATCCTATCCCATACTTACGGAATGTTAAATTCTATAAGATAAATGATCCCCTATTCTAGTTTCAGTACCCTATCCTCAGTAGACTAAACTGGGAGTGATTACCCCACAACTGGGAGTGAATACCCCACAACTCCCACCAAACGTGTGAGAACCCTATGTAAAACAGGGTAAAAAACTATAGACACCATTGTTATTCACTGAAATGCAATTGAACTGCAGGTCTTCTGCAATGTAGCCCTAAACTGGTTGGAAACCATACCCTACACAGTGCCATGCATGCCAAATAGCTTAATGTCTAAATTAAAAATTATGGGAGTAGCCCCACTGGACCCTGATGGGTGCACTATTATCGCTACACTGTATACCATCCCTAATTATAGCTCTACCTCGGCATACACCTGGAAACTCATGAATGATGTCAGACAAAAAAATTCAAACAATAGCTTACAGCGAAACAAATTATCGCTTACAAACAAAGAAAACTTAATAAGCATAATAACTTAGTCAGAGTTTTACACCAAGGTGAACCCTGCTTCCCTCTATAATAAGACGTTTTTTGGGAGATCACAGAAATCTAGCCATGTGGTATGGAGTGTACATAGCCTAAAGTCTTACCTACTTTTGAATAAACAAACTTGAAGAACCAGTACTTCGAGTTTTTGTTATCACGTTTACCCCCTTTTATATAAGCTTATGTTACAGTATTAAACTCAATCAATAAACGTAGATTTCACGGTAAACAGACAGCGAGATCAGTATGAGTGTAAACGGTCACGGTAAATTTAAAGAATTTCAGAAATAAAAGAAATCAAATCAGTAATTCAAAAGATGCAGACAAACACCCACTTGAATCAAATGAACATCAGACTCCACTGTTTACTTCTACCTGGAAAATTACTGTTCTTTGTACAATTTTGGAAGTATTCAAACACGTGAATCAAAAGTTTGGCCATTTAAATGGTACAGATTCTGTGACAGGGTGTTACAGGTGTTTCTAAAGAGCAAAGATAGATTTTAGAATCTACGCACCTCAAAAATAACCCGCTAGCGAATGAGGAAAGCCATAAACCAGTCTTTCTTGTTTTCGCTGTACTTTGCCGCGCGATGATTCAACTGCATCGTGGTCCTGCATCGTGGGTTCGTACAAAATACTCAGCGGTAATCTGGAAATCAATATCTCGTTCATGTAAGAAATACTTTATGGAGCAGCCGCTGTCCAGTTGTTGTTTTGAAACATGGAACTCAATCATGGCGGCAATGTTGTCAGAGAGGAATATCAAGAAATTCGAAGTGTTTTCAACAGTGGAAGAGACCATTCTGGTATTTCAGCAGTTCTCTTTGATCCTCTTGAAGAACTTGTGTGGACAGCAAACCAGTCGGTGCGTACAAATTGCAAAATGTGTGGGACAAAATGGCAATTTGTTAAAGTACATGCAAGCGACCTCATGCAAGCTGAACTTTAGTCCCCTAGTTGCCATATCACTTGTTTCTTTCTTGAATGTACTTCTGTTAAATCTGGTAGAGTTTCGAATGTTAATTTATTTGTCAAATCTGGCTGATCATGTGTTGTTTTTTTAAAAGTTCTGTTCGTAAAATTTATTACTCAATTAAGTTGTAACAGAAACTCATAAGGACTTGAAACGTGTAACTCGCATATATAGGTTTTGAACGATGCTCGTAATTATTCATTTTCGCAAGTACCATATTTGGAACATAAAGAGAGAGAGAACTGACCAATCAATCTTCGTGAACGACGTGACGTAATTTTACACCAAGTTCCCGCACTTGTTCATAGATTAATGGCCGACAAACTGGGGAAAATGAAGCCGAAAAACTTTCAAACGTAGGAACGACAAAGCGAAAAGAAATACCGGTTTCGAAGACCGAGCAGGAAATGTTTGAGGCCAAAAAAAAATTAGTTATTGAAACAACATGGAGCAAAGCGCTGGGGTAAGAACTAAGTCGGACTGTAAAACCAAACCAAAATAGTCTAGCGTTGTTTTTATGATTTCAGTCCGGCTTCTTTCACCGTCGCACTATCAACAAATGTTCACAAAAGGTAGATTTTATACGGAAAACTTTTGACAACGAAATATCAAGAATGACACAAAAATAAAACACAGTAAAATTGAAGAGAACCGTTTAATAATATTGAAGTGTCATACGTTTTCAGTGATTCGCTACAAAATCAAGCTAAATAAGCTGAATGAGAAAGGACGACTTTTTCTTCGGCTATATACTACAAAAATAACATCGTTTTACCTGCAGTCGATGTAGCTCTGAGTTCAAGCAGCTCCAAATGTTCAAATAAAGAGAACGTAATGCAAAATAAGTTGAATGATCGCTTTCCCAGTTGTTTGATTCATTGTTAACATGTTTTTTGCCACATCCCGTCCGCGACCTCTGAACCTGGAACCACTACGTTTTGTCTTCGTTTCAACTCTCCGAGCTTCAATCCGCTATAGGCGATGAACGCAGCAATTTTTTTCAGGAAACATCAAACCTTTTGCGAAAAAACTTATTCCCGGACGTTCACTTCGGAGCAGTTTCATTGATCCATTTAGGTTTGCAAAGAAACGCTGCAGCACTTCGCAAGGTTTTGGCGCCCTAAACTCGTGCGTGGACTGGAGCGAGGGGTTTCCAAATATGGTACTTAGAAAAATGAATATTTACGAGCATCGAACGCGAGTTACACGTTTCAACTCCTTATGAGTTTCTGGTTGTAATGCATGGTCTTGTTTGGAAATGGCAGAACTGTGAAATCTGGATCAGTGCCTCCTTTTGTTGCATACATGTGCGGCTGGCTGATCCAGATCTCAAATTTCTGCTGAATCTGATGAGCTAAATTAAACTTGTCACAGCAGATATGCAGTGATTAAAGCAGGTTTGCGTCCACAGTGTGCATCTTGTTCTCCTTCAGTGTATCTCAAACAAAGGTCATTTTCAATTGGTAAAACTTCGATCACAGTCTATGTCACTGAGGACATGTGGTTTGCTGTTTTCCGTCCGACATCCCATCATCAATAATTATTATTTTCATAATTATCCCACCAGCCAAAATGAACACATCCCAGTCTCACCAACTGAAGGTATTTTCATCCTATATATCCCACTTGTAAAACTTCTCATATCCTGCATTCAACGTCTATTTATGGCTCTATCTTATCTTGCCTTCTGCGGACACTATGTTGGACCCTCATTTGCAAAAATCGATCAGATGATTAATGTCAAAGAAATGTGTGAATAATGAATTCACAAAAAGTGTGCAACTCTGAGAGTGGATATTCACTATCTTGAAAATAGATAAGCGCACAATAAACGGGGTGCCACTAATGTGACGTTCTTTTGCAATTGGCAAAAGCACCTGTTTCTGACAGCTCCTGAAAACTTCTAAATATATATGCATAGTCATGAGATGGATTCCAACTGACAGGAGGCTAAAAACAGTGGCCAAAGCAAATATCCATGAGATCCCAAATACAGAATATATCCTATTACATGTATATGATTCTATTATATTTTGAGATCCTATAGGAGCTACAGAATCCTAATTAGGATCATCAATAGATCTTCTGGAGTCCTGATCCTGTATCCAAACATTGTCTGAGAACTCTCCAGGTCCTGTACTTTTCAGCAGCCTGAGAACATTCCCAAAGTGTGACTGTATTGTGTACCTAGACTTAACTTTTCTGTTGTTATAATTGTTTTAACAACCACTTTGTTTATTATTTGAAGGGCTACTTAGCATCTTATTTTGGGCCAGAACTGGAAAAGTACACATCATTCAAGGTTCATCATGAGGAAATAAGGCACGCAACTGCCAATGATCTTGGAATACTTTCTCTCTCAAGCAATGAGCTCTGCTTCTCCGCTCGGACAGGACTACGAATCTTCAACCTTAGGTCAGGGGTTGCAAAATAATCATATTATTATTATTATTATTATTATTATTATTATTATCATTATTGCAATTATTATTTCATTATATGCTAAAACTGATGCAGATACTCGCTAGTGTCTCTGGCCTACTACTGCAAGTTGATCTTTTGCCATGTAGTGCTGCTCATAATTTCATAAGTTTCTAAAAAAATCTTAGAGGAGATTAGTGTGAATTACTATGGTGTTAGCTACAATAAGTTCCAAAAATACGTAACATGTATAGTTGACACATTATTGTATGCAGGTGCAATATTTTGCTCTGTGCACCCAATGACTTCCCCCACACCTCCTCCCAAAGCATTGGGCAACAACATTGAATAGAAATTGGAGGGGGAGGGGGGGGAGGGGTTGTTAGGGAAATGTATAGTTGTGTTGAGAGTCGGGGCCTTATTGACCATGCAATGGTTGGTTTTGGGCAACAGTGTCTCAACACTTAGCTCATCTCAAATCATTTTTTTTTTATTTTATGACTTAAAAAACGTCCTTTAAAAACCTTTGGTGTCATAGTCATGTAACCGTGGCTGAACCCACGTACCCTAGATAAAGGGCTAAACCCAGGTGAGGTTTGCTGATTCCTGTGTTTTCCACCATGCATGGCAAGTTCCCTAGCGATTTTAAGCAGCTTGATAGAGACCCTGATGAATGATGTATGCATGGAATTTCACAGTTCTGAAATTTCACTGTCAGTAGCTGTGCTACTGACATCAATTTAGTCTGTCTGATTTCAGTAATATTTAGTAATTTAAATTTAGGCTAGATTGCAGAATATCCCGCAGTTCATTTGCATCTCACGTGGGAGTTGCGGGTATTCTGCAATTGGTCCTAAATTTATAAATAAAATGTAACTTTCATTACTGTAGCTACTTTTTTTTTTGCAGTGGCTCTGACATGTCGGAGTTGCAGTGCATGTTGCAAAGAGATGAAACACGCCTGTGGGTTGCAGGGCATCAGAACTTGATGCTTGAGGTGGACTTGAAAAAAGGAGTGGTCTGCAATAAGGTAATTACCAGTTAGCTTGTGTTGAAGTATTTCACTAACTAATAAAAGGTAAGCAAAGTTGCATACAGGCTGCAAACTCAGGTTTCTGTAGTATAAAGCCACTGCAGCTTTTGAACCTCTGATAAGTGATCACTCAAATTTTCAAACCTAAGTGGTTTCTTATGGGAGGTGGTGAGGTACAAGAGATCAGACCACAGAGGGTCAAAATTTTGATTTAGTTTCAAAGGTTTGTTTTCTAAATCCATGTACACAAGTGGATATTTTATTTTCAGTTTATAAATATTTTGAGCACCCAATATGTTCCTCCAGCACACTCACTTATTAAAATGCCTAGAATTCAAGTGTAATTCTTCAGTGGTTCTAAATTGCAACAAGTGCTACATTTTAGTTTATTTTTGTTAAGAAAACTTTTGTGTTTTTTTTTAACTTAATAGACTGAAGTGGAACCCGGGACTGTGGTCATGAAACAGTCTTCTCGGTATCTCTGCTGCGGCGACACAGCGGGCAAGGTACCATTTTACTAGACTAGTGTAATTTTTTCACTTTATTGGCTTTAGCAGAAAGAAAAATCCCACAGTTTACTACAAACCTGACTATTGTAAAGGCAGGCTCTCAGTAGTACATGTAGTGGTCATACTTATTAAAGTCCTGGGAAGGTCTCCCTTAAATGACTTGGACTTCAGTCTTCTTGGTAAATTAACAATTTTTTTATTCCCCCAAACATAGTTAATAAAAGAATCTGGTTGTGAAGCTCAGGAAAGTCCTTTGTTTTGTGTTTTTGTTACCGTTTTTAGCCTTGACCGTGCACAAACAACAATAGGTTTTGAATTTTGCATAAGCAGCTAACCAATGAAATTGCCACTGGTTAGTTATTCAGCCATGTAGTGTGCAAACCTAAAAAAAAAGATTGTGCAGGGTTGTAGTACTTTCAACATAAATTGCAGGACCTTTGGTATGGCCTTTGAAACCTGCAAGGTTTCATAACCAGTCCCTTGAGTAACTATGCTCCAAATAAATGCAATATACACCTTACACATGACACATCTATTTAACATGTTGGTTGTAATGTAATGATTGAACTTGACCTAATTCTTGATAAAATAGTCTGGCCCTTTTTAACGGTGGGTGTGGTCATCTTTCACATGTATTACATTTTTATCATCTTTGCCTTAAGTTTATTCTGGTTGCTTACAAATGCCCATTGAAATATTCAGTGATCCTTTTTGCTTGTGGATAGGCAAAGTACTGTACAGAGGAAGAATTGGAGATAATGGGGAAATTGACAGAACATCATTGCTTGGAATAATCCATTAACTTGTTCCCATGCCACCAAAAAGCAATGTTTCACTGCAACTGGGTCATCATGGATGAATTTACAATAAATAGAGTGTTTTACCTTTAACCTATAGATTTGATTTGCAATAATGTTTTTAAATATAATGGCACATCTTCAAGGAATTTTTCTTTTTGGAACAAACTCACCAATGCGTGCTCACCAGCATTATATTAGCAACTTTCAGATCTTACTTTGTGTATGAGTATGGAATTGAGTACGAGTAGGAACATTGAATTTCAAAACAGCTACGTTCTCGGGGCTCACGTTCCTCCCTGTTGCTGACCAGTAGAGAAGGATGTTGTGGGAATGGGACAGATCACAACTGAAACCCTGTGACCAGTAAGTCGTACTTGTAGTCTGATCTGATCTTCGCTGTTGTATAATCTGCTGCACCAGTGAATATGTCATTCCGGTCTTTGTCTCAAGTTTGTCACAAAATCATTTTTTGCGTTATATTTTTTCCTCATCAGGTGAGGCTCAGGGACCCTTCCTCATTAAACTGTGAGCATGTGTTAGAGGCCCATACAGGAACACTGTCAGATTTTGATGTGTCAGGGAATCTTCTGGTCACTTGTGGTTTTTGCTCAAGGTATAAAATGATCATGTAGATCTCTGCGATATGGACACTGCAAGCAGTGTCTTTTTCTGCTCAGGGATAGGCAAGGGAAAAGAACATGCAAACAAGAACAAAATCACCAGCGAGCATAAAATCATTGTGGTGCATGATGAGCTGCTCGTGTGGTCCTTCTACTCAACCCTCCCTGAACATTAAGAGAAACTGCTCATAGTCTAACTTCCATACATAGTTTTTCACTGTCATTATCAGTAATATGGTTGTATATTTTTGAAATAAACCTGATTGGTAAATTTTTTCTTCCAGTTGGAATGCCTGAATGTACATGATGATAGTTAACATTCAACTTCCACCGTACCTTGTGGTCACTTCGCTATTGTACACACGCTGCTATTATCAACTAAGTTTACCTCCAGCCAAAAGAAAACACAAGATATTAAACCTTTCACTCCCAAGAGTGCCTAAAATCAAAACTTGAGATGAATGCCAAATTTTGTAATTTTTGTAAAAATTATACTAAAGAGGTTTCATTTGAATGGTCACATCATAACATTTCATCCACAGACTCAGAAGTTAGAATCACCTGGAGCCATGTCTCCATAACTGACTCTGAGAGTGAAAGGGTTAATTAAAAGTTCCTGACCAGTTATTACAGACACCAAATTATGGTTTCCAAAGGTGTCCGTCATAACAAAAATTTACTTAGTTATCCACTTTTGGTTGCAGCCCAATTCCCCACTTGGGCGGGGACAAGCAGAAACTGGTGATGCTGATCCACTGTTGGTGTCGCATCTTCAACACAGATGATCCTGTTTTTGAAAAGACCCATGAAATTCAGTTAAAATGCCAGGGAGGGGAAAGATACAAATATAACAGGCTAATTGCTACCCTTCAGTGGTAACACTTTCATTGTTGATTGAGTCCACAAAATCTTATAACAAACTTCTGGATAAATAAATGGTTTTTTGTTGAATGTTCTTTTAGGATGGGACATTTGGCGATTGACAGATTTCTGATGGTGTATGATGTTAGGACTCTTAGGGCACTGCCACCGCTACAGGTAGGTCAGATACGTTTGATCTAGGTCTGTTAGTAAAGAGTTATAGCTTGAATGTGATCATGCAAGCCACTTTCCTTAATGTGGGAAATTAATGCTCAATTAAAGTGAGAAATTCGGCGGGGGGGTACTTCCTTATATACGCTATATAGGTATGTGCCGCCTGATAGGGTAGGTCTTTTGAGGTGCTCAGTCCTTAAATAGGGTATCTTTTTCGGTGTTTTTTGATATTGTGATCCTTAGATGTTCCTTAGATAGGGTCACTAAATTGCACTATCCACCTCAACGCACAAAAACGAAAAAGATATGGTCTGTTAAAACTGTACTACACGTTATAAAGTTTAACAAAGCGATTTTAAAAGGACGTTTATAGCTTGTGTTGGCACTCCTCACCACCTAGTTACAGAATTATGAGTTATCTTGTTTCCCTTAAATAGGGTGCCATTTCTTGGTTTTGGGCCTTTAAAACGGTATCAATTCTCGATTTTCTACCCTTAAGTAGGGTCAGGGTTTGAGAACCTTGGCGGCACACACCTATCCTAAATTGACGGGAGTACCTCCCCCCGGGGAGAAATTACAGTGTAACGCTTCACAAAATGAAATGTTTTTCTGTCAGTTCATTTTTTTACCCATTCACCTGACTAAGTAATCTACATTCTCCAAGTAGACGTCTCTGGATTAACTTCAGTGGCTTCAAGGTCATCTGGACTATCTCTTCAAATAACATTAAATGTATGGGATGAAAATGAACGAGCTGGTAATTAATTTACGTGGAGAAGCTTAGAACAGATTTCAGAGTGCGTGGTCAATTACCACCCATATTGATAAGTGTCATTATAAGAACGGAAGAACAATGAAGATTGCAAGCATGTTTACCCAAATGTTCAAACATCTGTCCTTTACGAAATTTCACCTGTCGGAGACTTAAAACAACACCGAAAAATCTTACTCTGAAGAAATTGCAGAAGGGGTACGAACTTATGAGACGCCCTGTAAAACGCAGTTTTAACACGTTGACCCCTGAACCGCCCGTAACCGCCCTTGTTTAACCAACGTCCCTTGTACCACTTGTGACGTCATCAGGTTTAACGGTCCTAGACAACTTTGACAACTAACTTGTGCAGGGACTGATGAGATCTTTCAAGCCATACCCAAATGAGCGCGATTCAGTCAAACAGACCAGAGAAAGACGAAAAAAACAGTGTAACTTTGACCAGCAAATTCCAATGAAAATCTTGTCCCACTACCCACTCGTACTTCCTTCAAAAAAAAAATTCACGATCCTCGAACTTTTTGCAAAACCTTTTCCCACCGAAAGGAAGCCTAGTAAACGCCAAACAAAAGAAAAAAAAGACGTGGAAAGAAAAGCAAAGAAGCGGGGAGGAGAGAAAGCAAAAGGTAAAAGACGAGGGGGCAGCAAAACTTTCTCGAAAATTTGCTTTCTGCGCATGCCCAAACTTCGAAAGCTGTATAAATTTGGCATCAGGATCGAAGCTAGTGTGGTGCTCGACTTGTAAACAACGTTTTGGACAGTTTCGATTCTTTTTGGCTAGAGAGCGACCTAAAAACGGCTTGACTCGCTTCAAAAGGCATTTTTGGCAAAATTTCCAGGGGTCAATGGGTTAAGTTAAGAATGTTTACCATGCATCATCAGTGATGGTTTTGGGTACATTAAGAAAACGTTAGGAAGTAGGGATAGAAATTGTAAATTAATTGAAATTACGACTGCACTGTAAGATGTACGTTGCTTGTGTTTATTTACTGAGAAATTTTGGCTAAGCTGGATAGGTAACGGTAGAATTATGCTAGTCACCGCTGGTTATCCCCAAGGAAAACTCAAAGATTACTTTACATTGTGGCACATCCGTTATTGCCTTTAATGTTTCAGTGTTTCATAACGAGTGTGTTGATTGTCATTTGAGCTTCATTTTTTATTTTTAGCTGCAGATTGACTTTTCTATCTTTTCTTACTTACATGATTTTGTTTCTGTTTAGATTGCCATTGATCCTCTTATCTTGAAGTTTGTTCCTGCGTTTACGTCAAGAATAGCAGTCGTTTCTCAGGTTGGTGGTTTCTGCTACAGTTGAAAATTTACGAATCCTCGACGGCAGCACTTACAAGAGCTTCTGTTAAACAAAAGGTCTTATTAGCAAAACAACAGCTTAACGCGTGCATTACCGATTTTGGTACACTTCTTTGCCGTCTTCTGCGAAACAACAACGTAACAACGTAACATGACCAAATTCTGGGTTTATGGAGAACGCGAACACACGACGGTGAATTTTCCTTCTCTATATCATCTGGAAGTGGTTGCGTGGTGGTGTAGTGGTGAGCACATTGGACTTCAGATCTGAAGGTCGGTGATTCAAGGCCCTCTCCCTGCCATTGTGTTGTTTCCTTAGACAAGAAACTTTACCGCACATTGTCTCTCTCCACCCAGGTGTATAAAATGGGTACCGGCGACATATTTCTGGGGGTAACCCTACGATGGACTAGCATTCCATCCAGGGGGGAATAGCAGTACTCTCAGTTGCTTCATGTTACAGAAACCGACCTAAGCTTCGGCCGTGTGGGTCTCCTTGGCTCGTGTGCGACTTTTCCTTTACCTATCTCATCTAACGCCGTCTCTACGAATTCAGCTCCTGGATGAATCCACCACAAATTTAACGAGCTGAGAAAGTCGCTTTTTTAATTAGTAGTTTAAAGTAATCTGAATTTATTGTTTTGCCTTGAGCTGCCGTCGAAGTTATGTAAGACCCCTATTGCACCTAGTTAAACGTTAAGGCAGGCGAGAATGATGCGGGGGGTTCGATCTTTCTGACCTTTCTTGGCAGTGATGCTTCATTGCGATTGGACCTTTACGTTATTGATCCGGTACTGCTCTTTGAACATTTTTGAACATTTTTCATAAAGTCAAATGCCTCTTGTCTACTCAGCCCTCACTTAAACCTTTTGGGAATTTTACCAGGAGGTGATAAACTTGATTGTTTGATTGACGATTGAATGATCGATCGATCGATCGATCGATCGATCGATCATTCAATCGTCAATCAAACAATCAAGTTTATCACCTCCTGGTCAAAAATTACTCACCAATCAATCAATCAATCGATCGATCGATCGATCGATCGATTGATTGATTGATTGATTGATTGGTGAGTAATTTTTGGAATGTCTGTATGGTACTTTAGAATGGTCAGTTCCAGCTTCATGAACCAGGAGGCCTTGTCACACAGTCATCCATGATGGTGTACCAAGTAAACACACACGGCACTTTATGTACGACTTTTGACATTTCCGCAACATGCCAGGCCATGGTGTTTGGAGAT
This sequence comes from Siderastrea siderea, assembly GCA_964030785.1. Classification (NCBI taxonomy): domain Eukaryota; kingdom Metazoa; phylum Cnidaria; class Anthozoa; order Scleractinia; family Rhizangiidae; genus Siderastrea; species Siderastrea siderea. Next base: position 56,927,840 of record OZ034968.1, read on the forward strand.
GCAGGAGGTACTAGTTTTATTACATTGCTATTTATTTTTATTTTACATTATTATAGCCGTAGACGGTTGACATTGTTAGGCTTCGCTTTTGTAGGTGCCACAGAAGATCGATGTTAGCTGTTGCTGAAGCATTAAGGGCTCCTAAATACCTAATCCTGTATATTACACGACCCCACAAGCATTTTGCTTTAAAATTTTTATCCTGTTTAAATAAAGGATGTGATGATGATGACCTCAAATTAGCGTTTGGAACCTCGTGTTTCCAAATGCAGGTAGGTGCGTGTGCGCGTCACAACAGCAGTTGGTAAACGTATGGCGAAAAAAAAAGCTAGTCTCGGTGCATCCTTGGAGACCTACGGGTCGATGGGTGAAGCAGAAGGCAGGTAAAACAGGTCTGTGTTGCAAACTATCGCTTCTGATTTCGCTCGTTTTCCCTGATTCCTGCCGAAACTATCTGCCCCTGGGTCTCCGAGGATGCATTCAGTTGGACGTGTAAAGTTTATCAAACGTGATGCCTTGTTTACTTCTATCGCTAGCGAGAAGCTTATGGAAAGAACTACCATCAATCTGGGATTTAAGTTCTAATAGGCTGTAGAGGTTTGTCGTGTTAAATCACAAGTTTGCGAACACTGTGGGCTTTGCCAACACAATTACCGTTTGTCAGTACTAGTTTGCTGTGGGAAAGAGCCTTCAAGCCTAAAGTAATAAGAGTGGTTAGCTCCATGGACGTTCGATCGGGTGATTGAGAATTTGGCGGTTCGAAGCTCTGTCTCTGTGTCGTATTTTTTTGTTGGTTAAGAAAGTTTTCTCCGCATTATCTCTCTCTGCCCAGATGTATCAATGGGTACCGGCCAAACCTTTGGAAATTTTAACGAAAGGCAGGGTGGTATCCCTGTGTTGGATTAGCATCCCATTCAGACTTAACACTCCTAGTTGCTTCAATACTACGGAAGGCGGAGTTAAGCGCCGGCCGTGTGTGCCACCTGCGACCCGAGTTCTACTTTGTCTTTACCTGTCAAGCAAATGCTTAGGCTTACATTTGTGCACTTCTTTATTTCCAGGAAATACTCATCTTTGGGGAGACACCCAGGAAAAGGAAATAACTTACAATTTGTATTCAAGACCGACAGAGTTTGCACCTCCAGTACGTGTGTGAGCTAGGGTTGTCTAGAGCAACAACGCTACTGGGATTATCGAGTTCGTAGTTATCTTGACCTTTAGTCGGGATCATTTTTATGTTTATGACTCGTAGACGGAAGAGCCACATTTAAGTAAGGTTTGTGTCCATGCAGCCCTCCAGATTGCCTTAAATCTTGATCAAATTGGAATTAAGAGATGTTTTATAGAGCGAGGAAAACTGGATCGACGGGGGAGATAAACTCCAAGCAAGGAAAGAAGCAACAACACACTCAACACGCTAATGACGGCTTGTCTTGGATTCGAAGCCGGGACACATCGCTAGATCGACCGCGAGCTCGATGACGATTGCGCCAAGTAACCTGTTTCCCAAGTCGTGGTGTCACCACAATATGTAAGACCACAAATGGAGTGTTGCAGCTCCGTGTGGGATCCCCGGCTATGAAAAACGTGATGCTGCAAGGCTAGAGAAATCCAACGTAGGGCGCAGGTTTCGTTAAAAACGACTGCCATAGAGAATTTGGTGTCACACAAATGATGAGCGACCTTGGATGGCAGAGCCTTCATGTTTAGAATTGTCCACGGCCTTGTGGATGTTGCCATCCAAGGTCGCTCATCATTTTTGCTGTGACCCTAGATTCTCTGCGGTTGTCGTAGATCGACGGCCAGCTCTACTACGATTCCGCCAAGTAACCTGTTTCCCAAGTCGTGGTGTCGCCACAATATGTAAGACCATAAATGGAGTATTGCAGCTCCGTGTGGGATCCCCGGCTATGAAAAACGTGATGCTGCAACTCTAGAGAAATCCAACGTAGGGCTGCAGGTTTCGTTAAAAATGACTACCATAGAGACTTTGGTGTCACACAATTGACAAATGATGAGCGACCTTGGATGGCAGCCCCTTTAAGCGCGGACGGCGTTTAGCCGCCCAAATTGTCCATGGCCTTGTGGATGTTGGAAGCCGAACTCAGGTCAGAAGTGGGCGTGCGAGCAAACAATCCACCGGACAGCACCACAACAGGAACGTCCAAGCATTCAAGAACTGTTTTAGATCATCATTCTTCCCACGCACCGTCCTATAGTGGAACCATCTACCTCCTCATACTCGGAATGCTACATCTATTGAATGCTTCAAGAACCTTATACGGGACCTAGACATCAGTGACTTCATAAGCAGAAGCCACTATTTTGACTGAATAACTGCTGACCGCGTCCTTGTGCACATATATCCCTCCTAGGGAGTTTTGCACAGCATCGATTTAAATTTAGATTTGGATTTAGAATGTCTTCACGTGTGTGTTGTGTTAACTGTGAATGTTTTTACCAAAGCTTATGAAAAGTTAATGACTCGCAGCATGTTTTATAGCAGTCTAAACCTGTTCTAATTAAGATTGTGTTTTGTTCATTTTGTAGATCCCCCACCTGCCTCCCCTGGCCATTGATGATTACGCTGTTCCACTATCTTCATTTCCTCTTCCAATGTCCAAGTATGTAACTGACGATAAATACAGCCCAACTTCCGCTGTATGTACGCTGCTGTCGCTGAAAAAACGTGCTTAGCGATCGAAGCGAGCAACCAAGTCACAACTCGCAGTGATCTTAGCGATCACAATAATGACAGCTATTGTAATTTTTCTGTCTCAGCGAACGGACGTTTCTAAGACATAGCTTGGGCTGCTCTTAATCTTAGTGGCCCGGGTAAGAGCAGTGAGGGAGTTTGTCCTCGTTGCCTCGTGAAAATCAAGTTTTAGTCAAGTTTTTAGAGCTGCTCACAGGAAGTTATTGTACTGTATATAAAAATTGAAATAACATTGTTTTTATTTACTTAGTGGACCGCTTCTTTCTGACTGGCCAGAGGAAAACATGGTGTTTGGAGACAGGTATTACAGGATTAAACTTATAGGACACGTTTGTCGATCAAGCAATGTTGCCAACTGTGTGTTTTTGGCTTGAATATTTCCTGAATGTATTATGAATCGTAGTAATAGTAAGTACTTCATGAAGCAGAAACTGAGATGAGTGGAGATCATTTTAGGCTGATTTTCAGAGGGCAGGACTGTCTGATAATCAAGTTAATTGAACTGCGACTCACTAGGCCCATGAAGACTACCGTACCATTATAGCTAACGTTTCTTCCTTCTCTTCAAGACCTACCCCACCAATTGAAGCTGAAATTCTACGCTCCATGGTTGTGAGGCATTTTATTGGTTATGCGCCAAACCCTGGCAACAGAAAACGAAATCAGGTATTTTATTTTGCCGGTGTATTCTGTCTGCTTTACAGTCATCTGAAGGAGCAAAGTTGTGATACGTTTCGTTTTCTTTCGTTTTGAGTGTACAGCGCTTTTGTTCAGTTCGAAAGAAACCTCAAAATATTAAAGCACTAAAATAGAAACCCTCCTAAGAGCTAAATGAATAAAGGGGTCAGTTGCTAAAGGAACCGCTGTGGCACTGCATCAGTAGGGAAGTGAAACACAAGAATTTGGATTCATGTACTGAATTGGTGAGGTAAATTGGCCACCATTAAAAAATTTAAAAGCTGACGTTTCGAGTGTTAGTCCTTCGTCAAAGCCATTTGCTCTTTCCAGTTAGAGCTACTAATATCAGTTGACCAGCATATGATCGAAATTAAGTTTCTTTAAGGTCCAGTGATTTGTCAGTAGAAAATCAATAAGAAGACAAAAGGGGTATTTTATTTTGCCTGTTACGTTCATTAATGACCGCAACTTTCCAATCTTTGTAGGTGGCCTACCCGTTTATAAAAGATTCTGCAGTGATATCTCCAGAGGAAGAGAATACTGTGCCAGATTCACCCATGAACCGAGGTACAGATAGCTAGCTATGTATGTTATTTACACCAAAACAGAATAAGTATTGTCGGTATTTCCTCCAACTTCAAATTTCATGTTCTCTCTATTCAACCTTAATTTAAAGCTAACCCTCCCATTTATACACCCAGCACACGGTTGTTCAAAGCGGGGATAGCTCAGCTAGGACTAGCGTCAATTCTTAATTCACATTTCTTCCATATCGATTTGAATTCCAGTAATTATTTTCATTTAACAATTTGAGTTTAGCTGCTTTCAAATGTGTCACGTAAAGTTAGCAGCGGTAACACTTTTAAACAAGAGAATCAGAAACCTAGGGCTGCAACGATACACCGATGCATCGCTGAACCACCATATTTTTTCCAACGATACGAATACCGATATTTAAATAAGATATCGCGATATTACGATACAATAAAATATGCCACATCAACAAATTTGGGAAATCACTGCCTGGAATATTCCTGACCCAAGCTCTACATTTTAGCCCTTGCAAGGCGACTTGATGTTGTGTTACTACTGTGTTATATTTATTATTATGGAAATAAATTATTTAAGAGTAGTGTAAGTTGTTGGTAACTAGTTTTATCGCGCACAGTGATGTATCGTATCGTGTATCGTATCGTGGGAAAATGTGTCGTTGCAGCCCTACCAGTGACCGACTGCTAGGGTAACCCTAATTTCTCCCTACAATATCCCTACTTGATCAAACATACAGGTCACGAGAATAAAGGAAATAATCACCAAACATGAAATCTCTTGATCTTTGTGGAAACTCTCCCAACTAGTACCATAAGAAACATGTGGGGAACACAAAGGAGAACATGCATATTGATATTGGAACTTAAAGGGTTAAAAGAGGAAAGGGTGGGCTTTTACTTCAAATTTCTTTAGGAGTTGGAGGGTTGGAGGGCTTAATCAAAGGAGGTTGCTAACCATCTGTAGTGCGACTCAGCACTAAAAGCTGTCTTTAGTGTATTCGTCTGCTTTGGCCTCGTGCTTGCGGAACGAAACAGCTTAATTGCATGCAATGTTTTGCACTTGGTATGGAAAGAGGTGTAGGCCATTGTCACGATTGCCTCATTTTTTCAGTAATACAATGTACCACTATCCTATTTGCAATTGGGGTGATTGTTATTTCAACTAGTACTCCGTTGCCGGGAGTTACAAAATTTAAATAATGAAGGAAAAGCGGCATGAATCCTCGTAGTTGTTAAGTGACACGTAGCTCGTAACTTTGGTCTGGCTGAGTTGATTGTCCTTTTGTGGTAGGACTGGACAGTTGTGCTCTTGCTCTCGCGTGAAATGCGGAACGTGCGAAACTCTTTCCAGAACGGAAGGTTTCCTTTGTTGTTGCAAGAATTATATCAGCCATGTACTCTTTGTTATTAGATCTGGTCTTTGTGAGTTACTACCAAGATCAGTGAAAACGTTTCCTCCTTGGCCACGCAGATCTCACAAATGGTACTAGCCATAAGATTGTCAAGACTAGCTATTCTTTGTGTGTAATTTTCTTACAGATGATGATCCTCTGAACATTATACCGAAGCACTACAGACGAGTAGAGATCAGATACTCAAAACTTGGTTAGTAACGTTCAATTTATTGACTGCAACGATCGGAAACTCACGATTTTGCAGGTCCTGTGCGAACACTTGGCGGAAACGATTCGGTTTGTTAAGCTTGCTTGTAGGCGTGTTCTGGGGAGTGGATCTAGAGTGTTAAGAAGGGAACTTGTCGCGAGTATTGTTTTTTATAAATTGCATGCAAGTCTTCAAAGTTCCTCGATGTATAACTTAATAATATTTTTATAATCACTTCACTGTTATGATTTCAGGTGTTGAAGACTTTGATTTCAAGCATTACAACAAGACATCTTTTGCTGGATTAGAAACTCACATTCCCAATGCCTACTGCAATGCCATGCTTCAGGTACATGTAGGAAAGTTAAAGTAACATTTTTTCCCGACTACATGTGTCACACAATTTCTCTTTCTCCCCCAGCTGTTTTACTTTGTGGAACCTTTGAGAGTCGGTTTTCAGAATCATTTGTGTCATCGTGAGTTCTGCCTGGCTTGTGAACTTGGCTTCTTGTTTCATATGTTGGACATGTCGTCTGGACAAACGTGTCAGGTAAGTAAAAAATCAGATATTCATTCTTCCAGTCTTCTGTTTCTTTTTTTGGTTCGCTTCTTCTTCACACCGGTCGCGAATAGTGGAGCTTTTCTTTTGACGTTTACGGCTTAGCGCGCTGACGTCAGAACACTAAAAAAAAAATGAAATGTTTCATGAAAACAATACAGAACATTGCACCAATTAATACATAGCGGTAAAGTTATCTGCTATTCTTATCGGCCGTCCGTATTTTCAAATCAATCCTTTGTTTAGGGATCCACTACCCATTAGTCAATCTCTTTGATTCCAATCTAACAACACCAATTTGTCGCTAACTGATTTTGCTTGTCTGTCATAGGCAAACAACTTTCTCCGAGCATTCCGCACTATTCCTGAGGCCGCAGCTCTGGGTTTGGTCCTGAACGATGTCGATGAGTCATTTGGAAACGCTAACTTTCCTCGCTTGATTCAGAGCTGGTTTAGATTTGTTCTTCAACAAATGCATCAGGTACTTTTAGATGCTTATTTCTACCGTTTCACCACGATCCCTGAGCTTGGGTGTTTATCTCAGCTAACACCGTCTGGAAAAAAACGAAAGCTGACGAGAGATCGATCTCTCAAGACAGGACCAATCGAGAGCAATAGTCCATAACTCCGTGAAGGCCCGCAAGAGTCATTGAGAAATTTTGATAATTAGAGGCCAAACGAGAAAGGGAGTCCACGAGAGAATTCCTTGGAAGCGCACTAAAGTCAATAAGAGTTTATGAGAATTAAAGGTCAAAGGAGAGGGAGAGTCTGGACACGAGGGTTCAACTCTTTGATAGCGCACTAGAGTCAATGAGAAATTTTGGAGTCGACCAGCACCTCATTGAACATCTCACATGATTGGCCATAAGAACAATAAGATAAGGGCACAAACAATGCCCCTATCCCTGAAGACAATGAGCAATATTGTTTTAGAATGCCTCTGAAATTAGAGGTTCACAAGAGGTACTGGACTACTCAAATTTTGATAATTAGAGGGCAAACGAGAGCGATAGTTTGAACCACCAAAAATTCCAATGAATTTCTGAGCACATTTAAACTCTTTGAGTAAGCACGAGAGTCGCGAGATCGCCGAGGACGAGAGAAAGTGTTTGAAGCAGGGTTTCAGCAGGGTTTCAGCCCTTATCGATTGTAACTTCAAGCAGTTTTAAACACTTTGAGTGTAAATGTTGAACTCTTGGTGACTTTTGTCCTCCTTTCATCAGGCTTAAACCCCTTTCTTTCTACAGGATACGCTCGAACCGCCAACAACGAGAGAAGGGGCGAATGATGACCCAGAAAATCCGTGAGTATAATAATATTGTAACCCTCTCTTTACTTCGCATGGGCAAATAAATCCACCTTTAGGTTACTGAGATTCTTTTGTTTTATCCAGGGCCGTCAAAACTTACCAGTCCTCCATAGTCCAACGACTATTTGGCTCAGAAGTTGAACTGCTTAGTCGCTGCCGCTGTGGTAAAGAAACCAAAAGAGAGTCCACCACATTGCTCTTCAATTTGGAATACCCTGACGTCCCCGAAGGTGAGATTGCGCCACACATTAGAATCCTTTTTTTAAATAGATCTCTTTTCAAAACAGCCACAGAAATTTAAAATCAATTTGTAATAAATAGCCCCATTTTATCGGCTGTTTTTACATTAGAAGACAGACAGAAGACAGACAACGTTTTTGGATTAAAAAGTCGTCTCAGACCGACACATCGCACCCTAGCGTGAAAACCAGACTGACGGTATTGTGGACGTGAAAACCGCCTAATTTTGTCCTTCAGATTTAGATTTAGATTGGTCGTTTGCATACGAGAAGACGGACAAAAGAAGGACAACGTTTTTGGAAGAACAAGTCGTTAGATTTCACCTTTGAATCGTACCCATGACCATCCCTTTCTCACACGTAGGCGGTTTGGCCTCTTATATTTACATGCGTTATGACAGAATTGTACAATGCCATCCTTTTCGGGGGGGAAGGGGTTGGGGAGTAAGGTTGGTACGTACTCTTGAGCAATACGCACGCAAGCACTAGAGGCGAGGGCCCAGGATTAATCCCACGACTGTGATTGTGCTGCGGCATTGGCCCTACTTGATGCAACTTAAACTAGTGAGCTTAGGCTTTTTGCAGCTGTGCGTTTGGTCACATTGCTGGTCATAACTAGGCTAAAGCACTGTGAGACAACATCCACCGTGCTATAAGCAGTGAGTGCAAACATGCTGTTTTGTTTTTGTCTCAAGTTTTTTTTCCGTTCAAGATTTTTTTACTTCTGCGATAAGCACAAACACTGGGTGGCTCAGTGCCTGCTTGGAGGAAATGCGATAAGTTGGATGCTGTTTGTTCGTGCTTGCAAGGATAAGAGCAAGTTAAAATTAAATTCCTGTAGCTAGCTGTAACCTAAGCTCAATAGTTTAAGTTGCAGGTTGAAGGGATTAGTAATCTCCAGCCCCAGTGCTAGCCACACGCGCACCCTTCGCGATAGGAATAATTTTATAATACCACGATACAACCTTAATTTGGGCAGAACCTCACTAGTATACAGAGGCCCAGTGGCTTGGAATCTTCTTCCACAAAAATTAAAAAACATCTAATCACTAAAGAACTTCAAAACAGAACTGAGGAAGAACTGGAATCTGGTTGCGAAGATCAACTTCTTGAAGGAAGCCTGCCTTATCAACAATAAACACCGTGACTTTTTATACGATTAAATTTTATGCATACAAACTGATAGACTTGATCGTAGCGTTAATTAAACTGATTTACTTAATTAATGATTCATCTTATTGCCATTATTCTTCATCTTTATCCTTTTATGTCTTAAAATATTTAATGCCTGTGTATTTATGTAATTTTATCAACGACATATTAATTTAAAGGCATTATTGGCCTGACAATAAAAATTTTATGATATCCCTCGCTGTCATTGATTAACCTCAATGTTGAGCACGTGAGGGAAGGACAATACTCTAGGGGTATCCTTGAATTGGTTAATGGGTATACCCTCTAGACGTGTATGCCATGTGCTTCTAGCGATCTAGCCTCAAGCAATTTGTTGAGTTTCGGAGCTACAATTTTAACCCACCTCCTCCCACGTTGTCCTTTCCTCCCTCTGTTTCATTATATGTTAGGGTTGCGGTTCATTGCCCTCACCTTTGATGGGCGTAACTTTTGTTTTATTGTGTCGTTAATTTTTGCAATGAATTTTGGAATATTAAAGCGGCTATGTGTTGCTTGCACATAGCCAAAATTTATCCAGACAAAAGGTGTGTGTCTTTTCTTCTGGCCCATCAAACTGAGCTACGCTGACAACAGTAACTAGTCCCTGTTAAGTTTGTTTGAGAAGATATGAACATTCCAGAGGGACAGCGTAAATTGTATTTGTAATGTACATGTAAATTGTTAGCAGGTCCACATCAGCACTTGCTGCCTTTTATTCCAACCTGCTTTACCAAATAAAGCATGTATGGATGGATGGATGGAGGGATGGATGGAGGAAGGGAGGGAGGGAGGGAGGGAGGGACGGACGGACGGACGGACGGACGGACGGATGTATGGAAAGAAGTCGTATTTTCACTCTTTGTGCTTGTACTGATCCTTGCTTCGCTAATTTTGCACGTATTATTTTGTACCATTGCCGCGTTTGCTGCGTTGCGTGGGTTTTATTTCAAGGTTTTTTTTTTCGTTATTTGCATTTGTTACTGTTTACCAGATGATTTTATAATGGATACAAGTTCTAGTGCAAATCCGTGCTAAAGTAGTAGATATTACAAAGTGTAACAGTAATTTTATTTCGCTGTGTTTTTAGAAAAATCTCGGCAAGCTCCAGTGAGCTTCGAGTCCGTGCTGTTGGCAAGTATGTGTCGAGAGCAAAACATGCAGGCTTGGTGTGACCAGTGCTCCAGATACAGTGCTACGGTAAGTGTCGTGCGAGAATAGTAATGAGGCTTTGCTATGTTGAAAAGTGTGTGTAAGTATGCCATTCGGAGAAGTTAAGTACAGCGAGACCCTTAGCGTGGTAGGTCAATTTAGTAGGTCCTTAATGCGACACACTTTCTGCAGGCGTGAAAACGCAATTCTCTGTACGTATCTGTCTCATTGTTATTTGCTGTAACCTGATTAAAACTGACCACAGAATTGCCTTACACGACTTTAACTTTGCTTGCTACCGGTTTCACATTTTTTAATTACTTCGGAGAGGTAAGGCGTTTTATAACTATATTGGAAAATCAAGACAGTCACTTTCCCAAATTTAATTAAGATGAATTAATGTCAAATGAAGGGGACAGCCAATTCAGTTCTTTGTAATGTTTCATTGATTACTTGCTTGTGTGTACCAAACTTCTCCTTTTTTACAGGTTCAGACTCGTAAAATAAAGAAGCTGCCAGATATTCTTGCGTTCAATTGTGGCATGGAGCATGCCAAGGAAGTTGACTTTTGGAAAATACAACAACAGGTTTATAAACTTTTGCTGTAGTACAATAATGGGGAACGCTTGAGCTATTTTGGGGTAGACTATTAGTGCCAAACTCTTTTATTATAGACTACGAGCAGTCTCTCTTTCCGCTCAGGATAGTCGAGCGAAATGAACTACACGTGCGTGACGCCCGGGGGGGGGGGGGACTCCCATATGAAAGTGACGGGGATGCTCGTCGTCTCGCTTAGGGCTGTAAATTGCAGATTTTGGTCTCACTTAGGGTGTTGAGGACGGAAAGCCAATATTTTTACCCACACAGGTATCGCTTAGGGTTGTGTGTGAAGAAATATCTATATTATACTGTGTTAGTGGTCTAGAGCAGCACAGAAATCGCCGTTGTTAAAATTTACTCATAGAAGACAGCATTCGATTGCAACATCCTTAGCGCAATTAACATCTCTATAGCTCTTATTTAGTTGTCTGTTTTTGCGTGGTCTCCCTTAGGGGTTAAATAAAGCCGGAGCCACGCCCAGATTGGTCTCCTTTAGGGTGTTAATTCTAATTTCCCGACGAGCATCCCCGTCACTTTCATATGGGAGTACCCCCGGGGCGTGTCGTTGCCACACGGCAAGAGATTTTCGCGCCCACTCGCGCGTTCTTTTTGCTCAACTTTCCCTCAACGGAAAGACGTTATTACGTTATACCTCTGGGGTCAGAAAAACTGTCCGCGGGTTAATTCTGTAGAAGGTGTATAAGTCGTGACCAAGAAAACTATCCATAATAATTAGATGTCTGTATTATGCAGAAGCGACTTTGGACCTTGTTGGCAAGTTCCTCTCGCCCGAATATCCCTGAGGAGAAGGAAGGACTGCTGGTAGTCCCGGTTGGTGGGGGGCACGACCCATGTTTTGGTATAAGGATGCCGTGGAGAGTTTGAAACCCTGACCCTGCTTAGGACAAAAAAAAGCCCTAAAATACCTACCCTGTGTAGTACAACACCTCCATTTTAGGTCCCTGTTTAGGACAAATGACAAAATACACACTCTTTGGTTTTGCACAGCTTTAAAGTGTTCTAAGACCAGCAAACGTCTCTGATCCAGAATTGCTAACTACCGTATAAGCCATATTAAATGACGACGATCGTACTGACCATACCCTGTTTAGGACAGACTCGCATAAGAATTATATACCCTGTTTAGGACAGAGGCCAAAACCACTCCCCGTCCAGCGGCACGTCGCCGTATAGGCCACTTAAGGGAGTCTCCCCCGCGGGCTCCTAGTCCACAGCAAACCTTCAGAGCACTTCCAATTATTTGATCCGAACCGCTATTTTTGAAATTTCGTCCGATTTATGACAGGTTGGTATGAAAAAAAAAATTCCCTAAACGGGCTTTACTGTTTAAATAAGCTTGATAAATGTCTTTTTGTAGGTCCTGGCACCACCCAGACCTGAAGAGAAACCCGCGGTTCAGTCATCCACACGAGCGTGCAGATATGGTGATGCTTGCACGAGGCCTGACTGCAAGTTTAGACACGACAGAGACAGTACTGAGAACGGGTATGGTTTGTTTACCTAAAATATTTACATATGTACACATTGTTGCTTGAACGTGTAGGTCATCCAACTTTGCATGGGCTAGTTCCTGACTATGATGATAATAATAATAATAATACTAATAATAATAATAATAATAATAATAATAATAGTAATAATAGTAATAATAATAATAAATGTAAAGAAGATCCTTGCAGTTATTAACGCAACTTATGCGGTTGCGAAAAGAAAGCCTGAAAAAATCAGGCTTGCCGGGATTCGAACCCTGACCTCTGCGATACCGGTGCAGCGCTCTAACCAACTGAGCTATCAAGCCAACTGGGAGCTGGTCATTAAATGGGTTCGTAATATACCCGGGAAAGATGAAGATGAAATTATGAATATATGAAATTCATATATTTGAACTGCGGAATGCTGGAACTGCCGGTTCGAATCCCGGCAAGCCTGATTTTTTCAGGCTTTCTTTTCGCAACTGCATAAGTTGCGTTAATAACTGCGAGGATCTTCTTTACATTTATTTCTTCATTCCGCAGTTCAAATATATGAATTTCATATATTCATAATTTCATCTTCATCTTTCCCGGGTATATTACGAACCCATTTAATGACCAGCTCCCAGTTGGCTTGATAGCTCAATTGGTTAGAGCGCTGCACCGGTATCGCAGAGGTTAGGGTTCGAATCCCGGCAAGCCTGATTTTTTCAGGCTTTCTTTTCGCAACTGCATAAGTTGCGTTAATAACTGCGAGGATCTTCTTTACATTTATTTCCTCATTCCGCAGTTCAAATATATGAATTTCATATATTCATAATTTTAATAATAATAATCGTATCTATAACAAAATGCTCGATTGTGATTGGCTCTCCACGCGCCTATTTGATACGTAATTGGAGGGTGATCACGTGGGTGTCCAATTACAGCTGTCCAATTTGAACTTTTTGTAATTGGATAGCTGTAATCGGACAACTACGCTGCGCGCGCATCAATCAGGTGCACTGAAATGGGTTCTTTTTATAGCTGTTTCTCCACTGCTTGCAAAACTGATAATTAAAAATATATCCCCGAAGGGCACGTAGATTTTCTAATCTCGCATTTTGTTATAGATACGATTAATTGTTAAATGGATTTCGTGTCGTACAATTCAGTGGTAATCGTGCTCGTAATTTAAAATCGTCCTCGCGCTAAAACTACTCGCCCGATTACTCCCTTAATTGTACTCCACTCAGTCCAATTACCATTACTAATAATAAAGCCTTTATTTATTTTATATTTACCGTGATAAAGAAAGTTTAAGAACTTGATAAAGTTAAATAAAATTTAAAAACTTCGTACATAAAATGCACTCTCTCTTGCCAGCCTTCATGTCAATGCTACTACTTATCGCTTATTATATCTATTCTTCTATGGAGGTAACCTGTCTCCCTAACATAATTAGGACGCCACCAACTGTTAATGCACTCAGTTAAAACTGCAATCTGTGACCTAGAATTTGACGGCAACTGCCGTTTTTTGTCAATATCTCGTGCCTGTCTAAATATTGATGATTACTTTAACTTTATCAAAGCAATTTTTTTAAATAGATAGTTAACTTAAAACTTGTATTATTTTAATTTAATTATTTTTCATTTTTCATTTTTTCATTTTTTCAACATATTAGCAGTTTTGCTGTCGTAACTGAAAGATTAATAAATTGTGATTTAAATTCTAGTTTAAACAAAGATTTACTGTATTATTGTTGAATATTTGCGGTTACTCTGAGCGTTATCAGGAAAAAACGGCACTGTTGGAGTTGAAAAAGGGTCCTGTTTTTTGGCAAGAACGTTCTATTAAAAAAATCGATTTCTAGTTAGAAAAAATAACTTGATAGGGCGTCGATCTTGCTGTGCGAAACTAGCAATGAAAAAGGAATACTCAAAAGATTTTTGTGTCTATTAAACTTTTAAATGAATGAGGATGGGAAAATACTCCATGCCTCGTACTTGCATGTGTTCTTTATTATAACGTCTGTGTTGGGTTCTAAAAACTGGTCCTAAAATGAAGGGGGGTGGGGTGCTAGATTAGTATTTTCCTTGTTTGATTTTCGAGTTTCTTTCTCACCAGGCGAGCCGAGATTCCCGATGAGGATGAAGTTACGGGCTGGATTCCATTAGCAGTAAAAGTATCTTTTGACTCTGATGGAATGCATATTACCAAGATTGACGAGGTAGGTTTAATGGGAAGTTTTTATTTTTGTATTAATTGAAACTTAACATTCGTTAAATTTCTGAAGCATAAGTAGTGCTTGCTTTGGGTTTGTTTCTTCGCTGCTTTACCTGCCAACAACGAGTGTGTTTTTGTTTTTGTGTCTGATAAATTCATTTTTTCCCAAAGTCCAACAAAACTGGAACTAAACCAAATCAAATGTGACTTGGCTTACGATTTTTTCCCCACGGTTGGTATCGAGCACGATTTTGCCTCCATTTCTAATTGGTCTCAGTATTTCATTCTTCGCGTTTGTTGTGATTGGTGCCCAGAAGTAAAACCGGATCAAAAAAACGCGCCAAACGTGTGGTCCCAGTCTTCCTTGATGTTTTTTTCACCATGAAAAATACAGTGTTCGTCATATTTGCGGACGGTGCCTCCTAATACAGGGGTATTTTTGCACAGGTTATGACTATGGGGAAAACCGGAGTCCTTAGCAAGGGTAAAGGACTGGCCCGCCTCGATTAGCTTTGCTATTTGCGGGTCAGCACAATATGTACTGTATTTACTGAAATAAAATTGTTGTTGTTGTTGAATCCAAAAAGAAAATTGTGGGTAACCACGCATCTTTCAGAGATAATTAAGTAACATAATTCTAAAAAAGCTTCAAAATGCAGAACAATGTGTGGCATTTTCTTTCCATATTTAAGCTCAAATATCTCTGAAAAATGCGTGGTTATCCCAGTTTTCTTTTTGGATAATACCAACAGCCCTTGCTAAGATCTGCTTTTCGTGGATAGTCATAACCTCGCAAAAATACCTTTGCATTGGTAGGCACCATCCTTAAGAAACTTGAGTCGCTCAGACTATCCCGAGATGCGCAAAACGTATTGGCAGTAACAAAAGGAGGCAACGTCCTTAAATGTGAATTATGGAAAATCGTATATGAAAACTGCGGATGAAAGATTTATACAGTGGAACCTCGATTTAACGAAGTGCCAAGGGACTGGGGAATTTGGTTCATTATATCGAGGGTTCGTTATATCGAGGTTCTTTTCCATACATTACACTATTACTGGGATGAAAATATCGTTCGTTATACCGAGGACTTCGTTACGTAGAGGTTCGTTAAATGGAGTTTCCACTGTATGTGAAGAACCATACCAGTGTGTGCAACTAAAGCAGCTGCGAAAAGAACAACTGAAAGAAATTTAGACTTGAACAGGATTCGAACCTCGTGATCCTACAATACCAGCACTGAGCTCTTTCGAATTGAGCTATCAAGCCAGCTGGGAGCTAGGGCAGGATTCACAAAGCTGTCCTAAGCCAAAGATGAATCTTAAGTATTGTTTCTTAACAATAGGCTTTTGTTATTTAAACAATGCATAGGGCACATCTTATCCTAGGTGGGCTTCATGAACCCAGCCCCTGGTAATTGTGTGACTTCATAATACACCCGTGAACGATGAAGATAGAATGTGAATACATGAAAAAATCATGTATATGGACTGTGGATGAAGGAAAAAAAGTGTCCCATTGATGCAAAATTACTGAGTTTTGTTTTGTTTTGTTTTGTTTTTTGTTTTTTGTTAAGTTTTTTTTTCGTTTTCTTGATTTGTAGGGCCAGAAACTAAAGTGTTCAGAAAACGAGGTAGTCTACGATCTTTTAGCCACCGTGGGTCATGTACAGGACTTCAAGTCCGGAGGAAACTTAGTAGCGCATATTCACGTGGGTACAACCTATCACAGCCGTAAAGAGGTAGGAAAATTAATTAATTAACTAATTAATTAATTAATCAACCAAGAATTCAGAGCCGCTGGCAGTTTACCTAGTTTTAAAACACTTATTAGGAATTTAAAGTGAAATTTTTATGGCTACAATTAATTGCTAGTTAATTTTATTGTTTTTGTATTATAAGTATTTTAATGTTTTTTTTCTTTCTTACACACGACCACATCAGCTCTGCTGTAATCAGTTTCATCCTGTATAAATAAATGCTTATTATTATTATTATTATTATTATTATTATTATTATTATTATTATTATTATTATTATTATTGTTAATTCGTAAATTTAGTAATTTATTTATTTATTTTTACTAAAGCTTGTTTGTCTTTTGATAGTCTGTTGTGTCGATATCCTGATATCCTAAACGAATTTTCCATCTCGTGTCCCCTAATATTGGACATTTACTAAAGAGTTGCCATAATCGACGTAGACTACTAAATTGTCGATACTAACACTATCTATACCTGACTTTGTCCGCTCTTTTTTAGGGAGTTACGTGCAGTCAGTGGTACTTGTTCAATGATTTCGCCATCACTCCAATACCACCGGTAAGATCAGTCTGAAGTTGTTGAGTCGCACAAGATGACGTCTGGGAAACAAGTGCATCTAATTGTTTGTTAATTGATTTAAAGGGACTATGTCACCCATTCTTAGCATTAATTTGAGAAGCCAAAAGTCATGTTTGTCATGATGGAGACCCAAAATAATGGTCTGTTTTTGTTTAAAACAACTCTACTAGTACACTTAAACTGTAAATAAGTGCCTTTGGCCACGGATGGTCAGGATGGAAACGGATTGCGACTTGAAAAAAATCGGGCCGCTTATTTTTCAAGTTTTCCCTGCTGTCTAGCAAAAACTACTATAAACTGATTATACTTTATTCTCCTATCAAGAACTCACTTCATTTCTTCTTGGAGTTCTCAGAAAACCATTTTGTAGACAAGAAAATGCTCTTAGTTTTGATTTATGGGAATTTATCAGAATTATTTTAGGCGTGTAGAAACATTTTTTTTTAGCCCTTATCTGAAAATCATTTCAAGTCTACTTTTAACACGACATATAGTTTTCGGCTGTTTGGATGTTGTTGTACCTATGAGAAGGCGTACATTAAGGTTTCGGGAAATATGGCAACTTCGAAAAGGCGTGAATTTTAATTGAAGTCGGTTCTAAAAGAAAACTGTGGAGAATGTTGTTTATTTTCATCCCTCGAGTCCTGTGGATTGTTACCCCGTTTTATTTTTTAACAGAACGACGCAGTTCATTTCTCGCTAGATTGGAAAATGCCGTGTGCTGTTGTATTTACTCGTAGAGATATTAACAGTCGTCATGAAACCACGAGTAAGTAGAGCTGTTTTCGAGTTACTATCGAGTTTATCGTAGAACCAGAGATAGAGTAAACTAGTTGTATTTTGTAAATAACAATAAAAAATGCAGATTACCCAAGCAGCCAATCAGAACTCGAAGTAAGAACATAGCCACGAGAAAGGGCTTAACTGGCGCGTAACTGACTGACTGACTGATTGATCCAGTCTTTCCGGTTCTTGTCGTTTGCAAAACTGAATTTTCTTTCCTTTGTTACAACAGTCAAACAGAGAATCGATGACAGCGTTCTTTACCAAGACGTGTCCGTGGTCAGGAGGGGAAGTGTGTCCCGTGAGTTCACGCCACTGGGACCCGATGAGCTGCCGAACGAGGGAGACCTCGTGGGATTAGACGCCGAGTTTGTTACTCTGAATCAGGTGCGAAGCGGTGTCCTCGGTTCTTCGACACAGCATTCTGTGAGTTATTTACCCCTGGGGTTCCCCTGTACCCCGCTTTTGTTTATCCTCCCTTGTTGTGGCATCATTCGGTCGGCAGCGGTAGTCAGGCTACTTGAAGCGTTTTTTGGTTACTCTGAATGACCTTTTATAGCCGTTTAATGTAGGTGATAGACAGTGTCCTTAATAATAGCAGTCTATGTTTCAGAGGGTTTCAAGGTCGTGACCCCCATTTTGAATGTATGGTATATATGACGCAAAATGCCGTGTTTTCATATGATAAACCGATGTCTATTAATCTCCATAAGAACTTGTTCCTGGAATGCTTAAAATATGCAAACTTACAAAAAAGATGATAAACTTCTACTGAATGAATAAAAAAAGTAACAGAATTGTTCCGACCGAATTTAAGGTATTAAAATTTTCACTGTTTTCCGGGATCTTTTCCGAGGTTAAGAATATTTAAAATCGACGTTTCGATCAGTTTCACTGATCTTCTTCAGGCTGTTGTTAAAAATGACAATATGGCGGATTGTTTCTCATGTTCAGCTTGGTAACCGCACCAATAAATCGTGACTACTATACGACGTATGTGAAAAAAGGGCGGGAAAATGTAACGAGGCCTGTCAAGTAATTTTACATTTGTGATACTTCACTGACTATTACAGTCTCCCTCACGATCGAAGAAGGAGTTCAGGATTGATTTCCACGTTTCAACATGGTCAAAATGTTGAAACGTGGAAATCAATCCTGAACTCCTTCTTCGATCGTGAGGGAGACTGTAATAGTCAGTGAAGTATCACAAATGTAAAATTACTTGACAGGCCTCGTTACATTTTCCCGCCCTTTTTTCACATACGTCGTATAATAGTCACGATGTATTGGTGCGGTTACCAAGCTGAACATGAGAAACAATCCGCCATATTGTCATTTTTAACAACAGCGACAGAGCTGAATAACAACTGCGCATGTCTAAAGCGCGCGCTAGGGAAATCTGGGGACGACAAGACAAACCATAGCAACAACATAGCAACCAGATGGCGGTCTTTTTAAAAATTTTGACACCGCGAAGATTGTCACCTTCGATAAGAGTTTTGTTGCAAACTTAAGTTTCAGACTTCTGCAAAGCCTTCATCTATTGTTGAGACAAATTTTATCTTTTGCACACCGAGGTTATTTTTCAGAACACCAGATGAAAACGTCTCTCAAAAACTCCAGTCCGCGAAAATGCAGTGATTGCGCACTGTGTTGCTTTTATACAACGTGGAGGGAAACTTCCGGTCACCACACCTGCTCCTATGTAAGAATACCCAGTCAGGGGAAGAATGTAGAGGCAAGATGACGAGGTGTCCTCCAGGAATGGTAAGAATCTCGCTGCAATTTCGCGGACTGGTGTTTTTGAGACACGTTTTCACCTGGTGTTCAGAAAAATAACCTCGGTGTACAAAAGATATAATTTGTCTCGACAACAGACGAAGGTTTTGCAGAAGTCTGAAACTTAAGTTTGCAACAAAACTCTTATTGAAGGTGAAAAACTTCGCGGTGTCAAAATTTTTAAAAAGTCCGCCATTGTTGCTATGGTTTTGTATTGTGGTCCCCAGTTTTCCTTGGCGCGCGCTTTTGACATGCGCAGTTGTTATTCAGCTCTGTCAACAACAGCCTGAAGAAGATCAGTGAAACTGATCGAAACGTCGATTTTAAATATTCTTAACCTTGGAAAAGATCCCGGAAAACAGTGACGAATTTAAGGTACTGGAAAGAATGCAGTGGCAGTGTCGTTATTAATTTGCCTCATATCTGCTGAAAGTTCGCTGAAAAATTTACGAACAGATGTACGAAAACCTGAAAATACCACTGCATGCACGCAGCGCAACTACATCCCCAACTACGACCAGTGTAATTCTTGTCTGATGTCCTAAGTGTGCTGGCTGCTAAATATTTCAGAACTCTTATTTTACGGGAACCATTAGACATCGAATTCCGATAAAAAAATAGCGTTATGTTTGTTCTTCCTTTGCGGGATTCCAAAGGGGCTTCGGACTCCAGTAATCCGGCCTGGACAAATGTGGCTCTACTGGCCAGATCTCGTGAGCACAACAAGTAGGGGCTCGTGACATTTTGAGTCACTTTGGGGCTTTGAAAAACCAGAATCGGCTCGCGTCCGTAGCCAAGCAAAGAAAAGCCTCGGGCTCAGGGCTTCGTACCTTGAGGGCTCCAGTCACCCCTTTGAGACGCTGGCTTAGTTTCCTTTGTTTATTCTGTGAAGGTGCTAAAAGCTTCTTACTTCATTCAAGTTACTGATTGACTCAGGAAACTGTAAATTCAAACTCAATCCAAATGAATTCTGACGTTGATTTATCTTGTTTTCTGCGTACGTTTAGGAGGAGGCTGAAATAAGAAGCGATGGCACGCGGTCTACAATAAAACCGAGCCAGATGAGCGTGGCTCGTGTTACCGTTGTGCGAGGGTAAGGCAGTTAACTATAGAATACCACGTTATGTTTCATGTTAAGTTGGAAAGAATTCCCCCGTCCTCTCTTCTCCTGTCTTACAACCTTTTATGTTTCACCCTCGACACGACAGCGCTGCCAAAATAACGCAGTACGTTGCGTATGGCAATACGTTGCATATCTCACCCCAATAAGTCGTAATGTTTTTTTTGCCCTAAACATTGACACAATTCATTCCCCGTTCCTCCCAAACGAAAATTGTTCCTGAATGAATTTAGAAGCTCATGAAGCTTAACTCTTTAAGCCCTAACATTGACGAAAATGAAATTTCTCTTTACATTATCACTACTTGTTCAAACATTAAAGTGATAAGAATAAAGAAAGTGATCACCAAGGATAAGATGTCTTGATATTTAGATAAATTCTCCTTACTAGTCCCATAAGAAATGTATGGAGAACAATGAGGAGAATATGCATTTTTATATCAGGGCTTAAAGGTTAACCTTGAGCTCTTTTTTGCTAATTGAAAAATCCGATGGAAATGGCCGCCATTTTGATATGACTGTCTAGCACCGCTGACCAGTTTGAACGTTTTTTTACGCTGTCCCTTGATCCAGGAGCTTTGCACCTTGTTTCAAGCCCTGGGACATTACAGTGAAGGGGTTGTTCCTTTTTTTCTTTCTTTATAGTGATGGGCCGTTAGTTGGCGTACCATTTATAGACGACTACATTTCAACAACTGAACAGGTCAGTGTGCTCCTGACGTCCAAAAGGCTGGGTAGTGGCACAAAATTTATGCTTTGTAATCTAACTCAAAAACTCGGCATCTTGTAGGGGTAATGTTAACAGGAATAATTTTGAAGAGAACTTGCTTAGCTCTCGGTGTAGGCAAGTTGCAGAGGTGAGGATGGTGTTGTCGTTGTTATGTGGGGGAGGGAGAAGGAGGGTTTTTCCGTATAAAAGTGACGGGGTTTTCGTCGGACATTTTGAAAGGAACCTCTAAAAGACACCATCGGCCCCCCTCGTTTTAGGGGCTTTGCCCTACAGTTTTACCCCTAAGAGGTCTCTCACTCTGTACCATCTCTACACATTCAGCCACTGGCTAGTTCGGCTAGCTTGGGCAGAATGATTTTGAAGTAGGCTAAAAGAATTGAGAATTCACGTTTTAAGTGACGCTTTCCTTGACATTTTCTTCGTGTTGCTTGTGGTCCCTGATGACATCTATCTCGAATCTGTCTGCCCTATTTTCATTTAGAAAAGCGAAAGCCGAAAGCCTTTAAAACCGCTCATAATATTATGTACTTGAACCACGCGTGCATAATGGACGTTTCTATACCGTTTTTCGACTCTCCAGGTTGTTGATTATCTTACGAAGTTTTCTGGTATAAAACCAGGCGACTTAGACGCCACAATGTCTTCCAAGCATCTTACCACATTAAAAACAACGTATCGCAAACTGCGAGCTTTGGTGGCCAGGAAAGTGAAGTTTGTTGGTCATGGACTCAAAAAGGATTTCAGAGTTATAAATATTCTGGTGAGTTAGGTACAACCAATCAAACAGTCCAGGCGGAGTCTAGTTAGTTCCGGTTTCCGTTTGAAGCTACCGCAAGCATTAAAAATGTAAATTAAAAGCGGTTAAAAGTTACTTGCAATTTCCTTCAAGTACAACAAGTAAAAGGAAGTAAAAATGATAAATAACAACGACAACAAAAAAAAAATAGAAAAAACAATCAAACCTGAGTTATACCGAATCTTGTAAAAAATACCTTTTTAGATATGTTTAAATTACAATATATATTTCAAGTTATGAAGTAGTCAGTTGCATTAATTTTGACCTTTTATCGATTATGGTCCTTTATCTTTCTGGTGTGATGTTGTGTACACATTATTCCAACGTGGAGGCCGATTTGCTGTTCCTTAAGGGGCATTTAAATTGGCTCTCATAGCTGTGTTTTGGCTTAAAAATTCTTATGTATTTTTCTAATTCTAACGAGGTCATGGGGGCCAATTAACATGCATATCAATGAATACTAAATCGACCGCCATAATTGATTTACATTTTCTCTCTGTGTTTCAGGTACCTAAGGAACAGGTATTTGACACGGTAGAACTCTTTCATCTTCCCCGACAGCGATATATCTCACTTCGATTTTTGGCGTGGTATTTCCTAGGTAAATTTATTCTATTTAAATGTTTACCGGTCTTTTCTTAGAAATTGATAAATTGATGTATCTCGCACTCTTGGTATCATTATATTAGTTGTTTTGGAGGTAGAGATTTTCTGTAAAGACTGACATATCGATCGATTGATATGCTGATCTATTGATTGATTGATTGATTGATTGATTGATTGATTGGTCTTTTAATCAAGCGACTTACTGATTGATCTATTGACCGACTGATTGACTGTTTCATCGATCGATTGATAGGTTGGTTGATTGATTGATTGATTGATTGATTGATCTAACAATTAATTGCTCTTTCAATAGGTTGACTCATTGATTGATCACTTGTCTCACTGACTGACTGACGCACTGACTGATTGATAAGCTGACTGATTGATAAGCTGACTGACTCATTGACTGACTGACTGACTGACTGACTGACTGACTTATTGACTGACTAGCTGACTGACTGGCTGGCTGGCGACTCACTAGCTGACTCAATGACTGACTAGCTGACTGACTGACTGACGGACTGACTGACTGACTGACTGACTGATTGACTGACTGACTGACTGACTGACTGACTGACTGACTGGCTGGCTGGCTGGCTGACTGACAGACAGACAGACTGACTGACTAGCTGACAGACGGACTGACTGACTGATTGACTGCCTGACTGATCGATTCAGTTGATAGTCGATCTAATCATTGATTGATTGACCGATTGATTGATTGATTGATTGATTGATTGATTGATTGATTGATTGATTGATTGATTGATTATCTGATTGATTGACTTTTGGTTATTTCTTCATCATCCAGGCTTAACAATTCAGTCCGAAACTCACGACAGCACTGAAGATGCAAACACAGCTTTACAACTTTACAGAAAATATGAAGAGTTTTCGGCGAAAGGGGAGTTTAGAAAAGTTCTAAGACAGCTTTACGAGGACGGCAGAAAAAGTGGATGGAAAGTAGAAGAGACGACGGTTGAGTAAAGATGTAGTTGAGCTAACCTTCAAAAGACCATGGGGTCCAAAGTTCTCACTACAATACCACGAGCCTTTCAATGCGAACGAGCCAGACCACCATCTGATAACAACGGGTATTTGGTACAACCTTTTACCAAAACCAGACACTGTTACAAAAAGCTTCAGTGTTGTAGCACGCCGGAGACGACAGCCCCTAAAACTTAGATGTGGCGATAAAATATATGAAAACGTATTGCACACCTAATGAAGTGACACCGGAGCGGTGCAAAAAATTAAAAAGTCTCAGTGACCAACTCTTTCAAAGTGAAAAACTAAAATGAAAAAGACGGTGAACCAACAAAAGGCTTATCAACGTAGAATGATAAGGGTTTCCTGCTAAAAGTTCCTACAGTCACGAAAAACGTATCATAAGGATATTGCTGTATGACCAGTTCGTTCCTACGTCAGTTATTTGTCAGGTACAACATAAAAAGAGATGTGTCATAGTGATAGTGATACTATACAGTTAAATGTCTCGCGAATGACCTTCCTTGGTAAAGGCTATCCTCGTTTATGATTGAGTGACCTTGTTGAGAGAAATTTGTTCACTTTAGCCCCGGCAAAACGGATTCAACATTTCCAGACAACAGCGTTCAACACTGTTGATTTCGCCATGTTTAACGCGTTTGGTCACCCGGATGAATGATGTTGAATGATGTTGAATGGTGATGAACAAAGTGTGATTGCCATCAAACATTCCTAGAACAAAGTTGTATTAAACGATGGTGAATGGTGTTAAAGGTTCTTTATTCGCATAGGATGAAGATCCGAAGTATTCATTACAGTCAAGGCCCGTCATTACGAACATCTTGATGTCCGTGTTTAATTGGGTTAATCAAGTTAGCGACTTGGAGCAATCTAGCTCTGTAGTTGGCGTGGCGTTAGCGTGGGGTACTGTTGGTGTGCTAGCAGCTCTTTAGCTTATGGCGTTCAGTTTTTGCGTTACTGTTGTCTGGGGCTTGTTCACAGGGTCTCCGGCAGTTGCGTGGTCGGCGGTATGCTCGCACAGCTTATGCGTGCACCTTCGTACGTGCTCGTAGTTTTACTTTGGTCAGCGTTTGTGGCGTTGCTGTTTTAGCGCCTTTTTTTTGTGATTTTCTCCCCCTCCTTCCTCTCCCCGTAGCTTTACT
This sequence comes from Siderastrea siderea, assembly GCA_964030785.1. Classification (NCBI taxonomy): domain Eukaryota; kingdom Metazoa; phylum Cnidaria; class Anthozoa; order Scleractinia; family Rhizangiidae; genus Siderastrea; species Siderastrea siderea. The sequence goes on from OZ034968.1 coordinate 56,952,421, forward strand.
CAGTAGAGTTTTTTTCCACTGGACTTCTAGTCTCAGTGTGCTGCTAGGGCTGGGGCTGGGTTTGGCGGACGGGGCTCGTTGTCGGTTGCAGGTAGGGCTGGCTTATGGGGTGTTCTACCTGGGTTTCGGTTGGCGGTACCAGCCCCAAAGCCCCTGGGCACCCAACCTCCATTTGCTACATAGGCGTTAATGGGGTGTAAGTAACGCGGGGTATATCTGTACTTTTATTTTTAAGAGGATACAAACAAATACTAATATATAGTATTAGATCTAAGAAGTATATAGTGTTAGAACTAAGACGCTTAAAAGGCCTCAGGTTTTCTGTATTACAATCAGTGATAGACTTCTTCTTGTGGAAATGTCTTCAGCTTGGTTGCAATCACTCCTGCTTATCCAGTCCTCGGAGTTCTAAAAATCAGCCCGTGTTCCGAAAAATTCTTTTCGTCTCTTTACTGGTGGTTAAATAGAACAATGCAAAGAAAACTTTTGAGAGATACAGAGTGACTTACATGAAACGGATTAAGACATGCTGAAACAAAGCGTTACAAATACATATCTCATATATATTTTTATTAGTCTTGTATTAATTAACAATCGTTCATTTAGAAAGGTTAAAATCTATACTTTCAAGAATCAAAGGGCGCACATGAGATTCTTTCCACTATCCACTTTCATTCATTCGCATCTTGTTGTATTGAAAATTGTAAATGTTTTGACTTAGAGAAAAAAAAAACACAAACGTGCTAATGAAGAAAGTTCAAAGTTCTGCCTGCAAAATTGAAATGCAAATCTGCAGGTGGCGTCAGAAGTGGCAAATGCTATTTCAACAGTAGAGTTCTTCTGTCGAAGGCACTATCGTGTGATAGGTTGCTCGAGGAAATTTGATGTTCACAACAAATATTAGCCCGAGAGCGTAGTTCGAGGGCTTATATGAAGTTTGAACATCAAATTTACGAGGGAAACTATGATACATGGGCCTGAGACAGAAGGACTCTATTGTTTTTATTGTACAACGCTAAATTGTGAGCGAAAATTGCCAAAAACGGGCACTATGCGCTAATAGGCGCCCACTGAGGAGAGACACTATCGTGTCACGTGATCGATTTCGACCAATGGGAGCACGCCAAAATCTAGGGTTGTACTATAATTCTTTCGCTCCGTTGGTGGCCATATTGAGCGTGGCGCCGTTTATTGTTTTTTGTGCGATTTTTTTCCGGGATTTTAGCGTAGCTTAGTTTATTTAGACCTGGATTTTGTTAACCCATAACAAGAGCTCCGACTGAAAATATGCCTCCAAATATCAGGGCAATGGTGCCAAATAATAGCGACAGGAAGTCGAAAGAAAAATTATGAGTTGTCAGCTGCCAAAACTTCTGTTTTAGGTAAACGGCACATGGGAAAATCTGATGCTCGTGCAAAAGGACCCTGCTAGTGGATTGTCAAGCACACATCGATCTGTGTTGGATCCAAGGGAAAGGAACGCAAAGACAGAAAGGATTGTTTTTTTCATCAACATAGTTAGGGCAAACGATACAGCAAACGCCCTGGTAAATTTTGTAATTTTCCCGCATGCTCTCTTCAAGAGAAGGTAACGCCATAACCGTAAATTAAAATCGGAAAACAAATGATCGCACCTTCACTGTCCTAAAACAGGATAGTGTCCAGGTTCCACTGGTCCATAAGCTTCGTACAGTACCAACGAACAGAGATCAATACTGACATTCACGCAACGTCACTAACGGCACTTAACTAGGTGATATCTGACAAGAAGTTCAGAAACGTTGGAATTACCAAGCCTCCTGCAAAGCATGTCCATGAGATCACCGTGAGGGGTACTGAGGGGAGCTCGTGACTCGTAAGCGATCCACACAATAATATACGAAACTGACGACACAGACAGAGCTAGCTGTACAAAAGCTGTCACTCTATATCCTCCTATCCTTATTTAGGTTAAGGTATTTCTCCTAGCTCGTTGAACGTCGATCTCACGCTTACTCTTCTTTGCTTTTCGTGCAAGTCATGAAGGCAGTCGTTAAGAATTTTTCCTGTACACCATAAGCAAACTGGTATTAGGAAAAATGGAACGATGACAATTATCCCTAAGCCTTCGATGAAATTGACGATGTCATTCAAAACCACTGAGTTCCACACTGGCGAACTCTCAGGGGAGGTACAGTGGCCGAGGGTGGCCATCGAAAGTAAAAAGTCAAAACCAAAAGTCGATCTTCAAAGTGAAAAGTCAAAATCAAAAATCAAATGTGAATTTACGAAATAAAAAGTCAATTCGCAAATTGAAAAGTCGAAATCAAATGTCGATTTCTGAAGCGCGAAAATCGAGCTTCGAATTCTCACTTCTCACTTTCGACTTTCGACTTTGACCACCCCCCCTACCCCCCTCCCCTATTAATTCGGAAGACTTGGTAGCCTCGTCCAGCAGATTTCGCAACCAGGCCTAGGAAAGTCGTTTTGCCATGTTCTTATATAATTTTCCATTACTTAAATTCTTTGAAACTCGAATAGTTTTAGGTTCAAAATGTCAAAGCGGAAGAATAAGAGCGACTTCAACGCCACGAATGTCGCAGAACTTACAAAATATTTGCAGGAATGTCGGTTTTAGTAAGCGCCGGCGTATCACATCGAACAAAACCGAACGAATTTTTCATCGAACTCAATCGAACGAATTCGGAAGACATCGAACGATTAAATTCGATGTTGTTCGGTCATCGAACGAAATCGGACAACTACTTTTTTTGTGAGTTCGATTTCGTTCGATGACCGAACAACATCGAATTTAATCGTTCGATTTACGTTCGAGTGGGTTCGATTGAGTTCGAAAACCGAACGTTCGATGTGATACGCCGGGTTTGAAAACTTCGCTAGTAGAAATCGCCTCTGCAGTCGAAAGAATGGTTTTGCCAGTGGATCCAAACATCGAAAAAGATCAAGTTAATGATGCAGAGAATTTAATAATTCATGATAGGCTAATTCTCCATCCATTTTCCCCGAAGGCCGTGAACAACTTTAATTCTTCGCCGCCGTTTGGGTTGTGCGACATTTTTAACTGTTTAATTTACCAATCCACTGCATACATTGCGGCCGCAATGTTCATACATCCCCCATCTTGACCACCTTTACACTTGCATCTTGCCTGAAGTACACTGCCTCGGTTTGCACCTCTACCCTCAAGGAATAAACCAGAGATCGTAGTGCTCCTTTCCTCAGCTTTCCTTCATCCGTTTTGATTTTCATGAGAGGCCGCACTTTGGCTACATAAACATGGACACCCTCTTGATTCAACTGAGCAGTTACTAAAGATTCTACACAACCATCACTGAATAAGCGATAATCTTCAAATGACTTGTAAGCGGCGAGCCCATGCTAGTCGTAATCAGTGCAGCGGTGGTAAATCAAACAACTCAAACGGCGGCGGCGAGTTAAAGTTATTCACGGTCTTCAGAGAAAATGGATTGGGAATTAGCCTGTCATGAATTATTAAATTCTCTGCATCATTGGTTTCATCTTTTTCGAAGTTTGGATCCACCAGCAAAACCATTCTTTCGACTGCAGAGGCGATTTCCATTAGCGAAGTTTTCAAATATCCGCTTTCTGAAACTCAACGTTCCTGCATAATTCAGCCATATTCATGGCTTTGAAGTCACTCTTATTCTTCTGCTTTGACATTTTGAATTATATAGTAACGGGAACTTGAAATAGCGACTCGTAATTTGTAGACGTGTGGTTGTTTGGGAACCGAATGTCCGAACGTTCGCGGTTTGTTCACAGGTAGCCAAAGCTTGAGTTATGACTGAAAATTAGTAGAATTTTATGAAATAAACAGTGTTTTTTTGTTTATATCTTACGTACTTGCTATCTAGGGCAAAAATTCGCTCTCCGAGGGAGAATAAGCGTCTTTCTAATTTTTGCTCCCAATTATTATTATAATATTATGCAAAGGTTGCACACTGATCTACCATTTCACCCGCACAAAAGCATACCTCTTTTCACTAAATGAGCTATATTTCTTGAAATGCGCCATTTCCACTCACAATTTCCTCAAACCTGAATGAATCCATAGTCGAAAAACAACTATACGCTGGAAAAGTTCCATCTTTCCCAACATTTTGTCACCATAAACGGCAATATTTTGAGCTTCTTGTGTAAGAAATCAAATGTCGGTATTCGACCGCCGACCTCTGCGCACAAATGTATGCAAATATGCTAATCTCATCTCGCTGTTCTCTTCTCACTCGACAATTCGCACAATGGCGTGGACATGGCAAAAGCTACTGTGTTGGGGTGCGACGTTTTATGTTTGAAGCGTGGCAATTTCTTCTTGCTCACCGTGCACGCCTCCCCGACACAGTAGATTTTGTCTTGTACGAATTATTTAGCATATTTGCATATATTTGTGCGCAGAGGTCGGCGGTCGAATACCGACATTTGATTTCTTATACAAGAAGCTCAAAATATTGCCGTTTATGTACCGATCAATTCGAAACTTCAACATCCCCCCCCCCGGGCATACCCCGGGCATTTGACTGTGCATCGTGCCCGCAGAGGGGGGAATTTGAACGTTGCGTTGGAAGGGTGGGGAATTTGAACCCGATTTATCTCTTGTTTTGACGTAATACACCCTGAGTTTTTTTCGGTTTTTGCAGAGTTTGACGGATTTACAGGATAGAATTTCGCCTTTGTTAGTGAATAACTCTTTCAAAAGGGTCTTTAAAAGAAGTTTGAAGGTGTCATTAGAGCATATCTCTCTGAAAACCGTATAAAGTGTTTGATTGAAGACGAAATCTGTCTTTGAGTAGAGGTATGTCAGTACTAATTGGTGGGGAATTTGAACGGCTTTTTTGCCCCGAGGGGAGGGAATTTTAACAGCCAATCTTCAAAAGTTCAAATGCCCGGGGGGTTGCCCGGGGGGGGGGGGATGTTGAACTTTCGAATTGATCGGTGCATTATGGTGACAAAATGTTGGGAAAGATGGAACTTTTCCGGCGTATAGTTGTTTTTCGACTATCGATTCATTCAGGTTTGAGGAAATTGTGAGTGGACAATGGCGCATTTCAAGAAATATAGCTCATTTTAGTGAAGAGGTATGCTTTTGTGCGGGTGAAATGGCAGATCAGTGTGCAACCTTTGCATAATATTATAATACTAATTGGGCGCAAGAATTAGAAAGACGCTTATTCTCGCTCGGAGAGCGAATTTTTGCCCAAGATAGCAAGTACGTAAGATATAAACAAAGAAACACTGTTTATTCCATAAAATTTTATTAATTTTCAGTCATAACTCAAGCTTTGGCTACCTGTGGTTTGTTTGCATCAAAAGTCGCGTGACAATACACGTGAAAATCTAACGCCGAAAAGGTGAAATCTGATCAATTGTCTGATATTGTAATAACTCGTGGATTCTTGTGGCTTGCCTGTTTGTTATATTTCTCAGTTAAATTCGACCTATGAACGTTTGTTAAACGACTTAATGTGGTTTTTACGCCGCTTTTGGCATACTAGGTACGTTGAATTTGTTTCGTTTAGGAACTTGATAGGTTTTTTCAGCTTCTCATGTTTATATTTGTGACAATAAAGGATTTGAAATATTATCTGCAACGTGATGAGTTTCCCTGCTGATGTTTGTAACGTTGGGCCCGGCTTATATAAAATTCTTTTGCAGGATGTTGTGTTTCGTAACATGGAGTGTGATCTATAGTCCCTCTTCGTCATGAAATTGAAGTTGTAGCTTCTTTATAGCTATGCAACGTGTAATAGATGGCTGAACCCCGCTTCAGTCAAACGTGTGAAAGCAAAGTTATGAGAACGGCCAAAACACGAGCGTGGGAGTCTTGCACGACTGTCATCCCCATTTTACACAGTCGATCTACGAGTTTTCTGAACTAGAAATAGAACACAAAACAAACGGTTTCAGACCTTTGTACTGACCAATTTATTGCAACATTGAAAAAAATGTATTTTGTAATGTTTTGGTATGTAACTGAAGTATGTAGGAATGTATTCATAAGATTGTGTTAATGATTTAGTTGTTTATTAATCCTGTGGGATTCGTTTGGTTATTTAAGAGATTGTAAGTTATGCAGAAACCATTCGAAGGCATCTCTTTATACTTGCTTTTAGTGATGTCCGATTCCGAACAACACGATATTCCTCGTGATTCCCAAAGTACTACGCCTCTTGAACATGAGGATTCCTTGTCTAATGCCGAAACCCTTCGGTTATTTTCACAACTGTTAGACTCTAAGCTTGATCAGAAGTTCACTTCTTTCAAGCGCGAACTTGAAGAGAAAGACATCCTTACACAGAGCCAGCTAAAGAAGCTGAAAACTGAGACGAAAGCTTCGAATACCTTTAATTATAAAGGTAACAGAGTACAGTTCGAGTTTAATCTCAACGTCCTCGACCAAATCGAGACGGCCTCTAAGAACCTTCCCGCAGGGAAAGTCTCTTCTGCAACTTCCGATCTCGAAGAAGCAAAGAAGCTCATCGATAAGCGCAACAAACTTGTGCGTTTCGCCGACAAGAGCCCCGCAGGTTGGACTGCTGTTGAAGAGTATGAGTCCGACGAACTCGCCGACGATTCAGAAGACGAGAAAAAGCTCCGTTCAGCCGAGAAGAGGGCGCTGTCGAAGATTCGTGAAAAGAAAAGAAAATTTCAACCTGCCCCTCCCAGAGCTCCGCAGCGTGAGTCAGCAACGGAAACCCAAACTTCTTTCTCGGCTGCTCCTGCTCAGCATTCTTTCAATCTTCAACAGCCCTTTCGCCATCAGTCCTTTCGTGCAAGACAACCAGTTCCCGCTGACAAATGTTTCAGCTGCGGCCAACGCGGACATTGGGCAAATTCCTCAGTTTGTCCCAGTCGCAACAACCTCACTCGAAACCCACCGAGCACCAAACCAACAAACGGATGATGGGTCCAGGGACAAATACGATGCTGCCTTAAAACGATTGGGACAAGATGAGTATCCTTTACCTGTATCTCCAGTGAATTCTCTGGGCGATTGTGACCCAGTTGACTTTTTCTACCAATCGACTAGCGATCCTAATTTTCATGATTCTCCGGAAATTTGTCCGGATTATCAAGAGGACGTGCAGAACATTGCCGTTAAAGGTAGATTAAGGCGTAATATTAGTTTCTGGGAGTATATAGGCGCTTCTTGGTTTATTCGCCAAACCATTTTGGAAGGCTACAAAATTCCTTTTTATTTTACACCTGCTCCTGCCACTTCGGTAATAATAAGTCTTCCTTGCAGCATGCGGATTTTGTTCACAAAGCCATTACTGATCTTTTAGCTGTTGGTTCTGTTGTGGAATGCTCGTCTCCACCTTCAGTAATTAACCCTTTGTCTGTTTCCATTCAGTCTAACGGCAAGAAGAGGCTAATATTAGACCTCAGGTATCCTAATTCTTTTGTTAAAAAATTCACAATTAAGTTTGAAGACGCTAAAACCATGCTCAATTCATTTATTGACCACTCCCTAAATTGGTTCTATTCATTTGACATTAAATCGGGATATCACCATATTGATATCTTTCCTCCCGACCAAGACTTTTTGGGGTTTTCTTGGTCATTCAGTGGGGTAACCAGATATTTTAAGTTCACTGTTTTGCCATCTCGCAAGGAATTAATTTTCTGGCGGGAAAATTTACTTCGTCTTAATTTCTAGGCCCCCTTCAGAGGATGTTCGCCCAGTTACTCGGATTGCGTATTCAGACGCTAGCTCTCTGGGCTGTGCCGCCTATTTATCTATGGATGATTTTCCAGTTGCACACAAGAACTGGGACCCACTGGAAATGAGTCAAAGCTCCACTTGGAGGGAACTTCATTGTGTTTATTTTGCCCTCCAAAGTTTCGCACTACGTTTGTCTAATAGTTCTGTTAAATGGTTCACTGATAATCAAGCAGTCCCTATTATTGTTGATTCGGGCAGCATGAAAGAAGAATTGCATAAATTATCTGTGGATATTTTCTATGTCACCAGGGATTATAATATCGACTTAGACGTCGAATGGATTCCTCGTTCCCTCAACGATAAAGCGGATTATCTTAGCAAAATCGTTGACTGGAAAGTTAAGGATTGCTATTTTTACGCACTTACGTCCTACTGGGGACAGTGCTCAGTTGATTGTTTCGCTAGTTCCAAAAATTGCAAAGTTCCTAGGTTCTATTCTCGATTTTACAATCCGTATTGCCTAGGCGTGGATTCATTTGCTTTCAGCTGGGCTGGCGAGTTTTGCTGGTTAGTCCCTCCTGTCACACTGGTGACCAGAGTCATTCGCCATGTTTGCCTTTGCAAATGCAAAGGTATATTAGTCATTCCTTATTGGCCATCCGCACCTTTTTGGCCTCTTCTGGTAGATTCTCAAGGGTCCTTTAATTTATTTGTTATCGATTACCTCTTCGTTGAGAACGGCAAAGATGTGTTCTTACATGGGTCCAATAAGAATGCTATTTTTGGATCGGAGAATTTTAGCACACCGGTGCTCTTTCTCTTGCTCGATGGAGCTCTGTGATCGGTTTGGCTAGAAGGCACTGGCCTTCTATGATGCTATATAGGCACTGGCCTTTTGTTGGTGTGCAGCTATTCACACCGCCGTTTCACACGGCCATTTCACACATTTTGGAGTATTTATGTGTTTATTTTCTTCCTTTGTTTTTTGTTTACATGGTGGAAATGCATTTGCAGACAAAGTTGGTCGTCTTCTTGACCCCGAACTTCGGAGACTAGCATCATGCCTGCCTGCCCGTGCGGTTGAGGCCAAAGCTTCTTCTACCACAGAGCGGTATTCAAGGGCTTTTCAGAAGTTCAGAGAATGGGCTTCCTGTCATCGTGAGATTACTCCTTTACCATCAGATGACATTTCAGTTGCTTTGTATTTGGAATTTTTGCTCCAAAGTAATTGTTCAATTTCTGCTTTAGAGTCTGCCTGTTACGGCATTAGTTGGGCGCACAATTTGTACGGGTTTCCCACCCCTTGTAATTCAAATTTAGTTAAAAATATTCTGGAAGCTGGGAAGAGGAAGTTGGCAAAACCCGTTTCTAAAAAAGAGCCTGTTACTCCTGTTATGATTAACGAATTGTGTATCAATTTTGCAGGCCCTTCCGCCAGCCTTTCAGATTTGCGTTTAGCTGCTATTTGTGTTACCGCTTATGCTGCATTTCTCCGCTTTAATGAATTAGCTGCTTTGCGTTGCTGTGATGTTAAATTTTGCGATAACACCTTTGTCGAGATTACTATAGTCAAGAGTAAGACAGATCAGTACAGGGATGGTTCCAGAGTCTTATTAGCCAAGACGGGTTCTATATCCTGTCCTTTTGATTTGCTGGAAAGATATGTTTGCTCCGCTGGTCTGCAACTGTCTTCTACGTTACCCTTTTTCCGTGCCCTGTATTATCAAAAATCCAATTGTTCTTATAAGTTACGTTCTGAGGGTATGAGCTACACTAGGACTAGAGAGATTGTTTTGCATGCTTTTGCTGAGTTAGGTTATCCTAAGAGTATGTTTGGCTTGCATAGTCTTAGGGCTGGAGGTGCATCTGCTGCTGCTAATGCCGGTATCAGCGATCGCTTATTTAAGCGTCACGGCAGATGGAAATCTGACAGCGCTAAGGACGGCTATGTCAAAGACAAACTTGATTCTCTGTTATCCGTTTCTCGTAGTTTAGGTTGTTAAGCATTAATTATTAGCTTTTCTCTTTCTTTATTTTTCGAACGCGAGCATCAATAAACGAGATGCTCGCCCCTAGAACTGTGTGGTGTGTTTATTGAAGATTAATTACAAAATGTTTTATACTCGTTTCACAGTGATTAGAGTATAAATGTATTTTGTAATGTTTTGGTATGTAACTGAAGTATGTAGGAATGTATTCATAAGATTGTGTTAATGATTTAGTTGTTTATTAATCCTGTGGGATTCGTTTGGTTATTTAAGAGATTGTAAGTTATGCAGAAACCATTCGAAGGCATCTCTTTATACTTGCTTTTAATTTGTGTAACCTACTGTACTGTTTTCTGTATATTTGTATACTTGTTAGCGTTCCGATTTGCAATTGTAACCTGTGTGTGCTCACGGACATCAATAAACGAGATGCTCGCCCCTAGAACTGTGTGGTGTGTTTATTGAAGATTAATTACAAAATGTTTTATACTCGTTTCACAGTGATTAGAGTATAACGATTCTTACCGCGTGTCTTCTTTTCTTCGTCCATGATCACAGGACACCCAAGCATAATATTTGAATATTATTAAAAATGGCGTTTCAAAATATAAGACTTTGTATGGGATTTCGAAGCGAACATTTTGAGCAATACGTAACAGCAAACTAACTGAATAAAGTTCATGAAACATTACATGGTGTTGTTTGCTATCCTTACAAAGCATTTTGAGCAATTTTAGGTCCATTTACTTAACTGTGTTAGTACGTGTATAATACATTGACAAGGAAGGAGTCATTTGGCCCGATTTAGCCACTATCACCGCTCGACACGTTTCGGAATTCGCTCGAATTTACCCACAAATATAGTTCAGGCTCCCATTCTGACTTAGCGACTTGACAAAAGGAAGACATACAAGTGATTTTCTCAAAACCAATTGCACATACCTCTATACTTGCCAACTTTTTGTGATTCATAGGTGTGACATTTTTATCCTGAGAGTGTCAAGATTTTTCGTAGGGGACCGGTAATATCCGAAGACGTCCGACGATTTCCGAAGACGTCCGAAGATTTCCAAAGCTGTTCCGAAGACGTTCCGATTTATGGCCAGTAAACCGATGCTTTGATCATTTAATCGAGTATGACCATGTCTCCAGTGGCTTTCCCTACTAAAATCCGAGATTTTGCGAAAGTGAGATCATTATTTTCTCGCATTAGTTCGAGTTTATTTAAATACTTTATAATTTTTTTCAAAATGAGTCGGTCAAGGCTGTAAAGGCTCAAACTTTTCCACCAGGCGTGAGAAATGGGAACGCAGGCGTTAGTAGGCGTGAGATCGCAGTTTTCGATCCGCAGGCGTGACAATCACGCCTTAGGCGTGACACTTGGCAGGTATATACCTCGTGTCCCAAAAGAATTATCCACTGCACAAAATCATAATAGCATCTCAAAATAGGCCGCCATGGATCCGTGAGGATCCCGATGGTCCCATTTGACCGCGGTCGGCACTGAACACCAGTCAAATTATGCCCTTACGGGGAGGGTCACGCTCGTTTTGGTCGTGTTGCAACTGCAGTAACTATGACCTCACTATGACCTGGTGCGGACACAAGATTGTCACTCCGACGCAGTCTGGTTCGCGTGAGAAAATCGCTGCGTGTTACAAGCGGATAGCAAAAATAAATCATTCCCATTTCTGAATTTATATCCATTTTCAGGGTGTATATTTTCTTGTTTTTTTTTTAATAAGTAGGTTACCTGACCGGCTTCATGCAAATATAGAAATAGACATAGTATATACAATAACAATTTTAAAATAAAACATTTTCACGCGCGTGAGGATATGAATTTAAATGAATTTGCCGACTTCGGTTCGAAAAAAAATATCTGATATATCAAACCTATCGACGATTCCAAAAAATTGAACACATTCAATTCACGCAGAGTACGTATTTAAAATTTACGCAGTAGACTAACCTGTATTACAAACGTCTTGTACATGAACGCAAATATGTTCAATTTACCACACATGAATAGAAACATAGGAGGAAGGAGAAACACGGTTCACTTTCTTTTTTTTTTTTCTTGACTCGTTTTCATTTTCTAATGGCCAAGACCGTTTTAATTTCTTTCGATAACTTCGATTCTCTCCATAAGGTCACGGAGTCCCGCGCAGCGATTCCACCTTTCTCGCGCGAACCAGACCACGTTGGAGCGACAATTTGTGTCCGCACCGGGTCATAGTTACTACAATTGTAACACGACCAAAACGAGCGTGGCCCTCCCCATAAGGGCATAATTTGACTGGTGTCCAGTGCCGACCGCGGTCAAATGGGACCATCGGGATCCTCACGGATCCATGGCGGCCTTTTTTGAGATGCTATTAGGATTTTGTGCAGTGGATAATTCTTTTGGGACACGAGGTATGTGCAATTAGTTTTGAGAAAATCACTTGTATGTCTTCCTTTTGTCAAGTCGCTAAGTCAGAATGGGAGCCTGAACTATATTTGTGGGTAAATTCGAGCGAATTCCGAAACGTGTCGAGCGGTGATAGTGGCTAAATCGGGCCAAATGACTCCTTCCTTGTCAATGTATTATACACGTACTAACACAGTTAAGTAAATGGACCTAAAATTGCTCAAAATGCTTTGTAAGGATAGCAAACAACACCATGTAATGTTTCATAAACTTGATTCAGTTAGTTCGTTGTTATGTATTGCTCAAAATGTTCGCTTCGAAATCCCATACAAAGTCTTATATTTTGAAATGCCATTTTTAATGATATTCAAATATTATGCTTGGGCTTCCTATGCCATGATCTGACACGAAAACTTTGTCCCAGTCTTCCGCTCCGTTAAGAAAATGTTAGGGGAGGGGGGTAGGGGGGGTGGTCAAGGTCGAAAGTCGAAAGTGAGAAGTGAGAATTCGCAACCCGATTTTCGCACTTCAGAAATCGACATTCGATTTCGACTTTTTAAGTTGAAAATTGACTTTTTAAAGCGACTTCTTAGTTCGTAAATCGACTTTTGATTTTTGAGTTTGACTTTTCACTTTGTAGATCGACTTTTTATTTTGTGTTTTTGACTTTTGATGGCCACTGTCGGCCGCCGTAGGGGAGGAGTTGGGGTGGCTTTTGCTTGTCAAAGATGTGATGTCATCGAGAGTAGAACTTTTAGGGTCGCTTTTAGGGTCGCTAAAAAGTTTTAAGGTTTTTCATCAAAAAGATCACTTTCTTCTAATTGTTCGCTGTAAGTTTTCAGCATACTCCTTCAAGCCAAAAAAGGAAGAGAGGAACAAGCGTAAGATTAGACTCCTAAGAACAACAACCATGTAATCTTTATAGCAAAGGTTAAACTCGTTTTGATGTTGACTGTGTGTTGAACATAAACAGGCTATAAGAATGCGATAACCTAGTGCACCCTCTCCCCAGGAAAAACATGGTAAACACATACCCCCACCCCCACCGTTCAGTCCTCCCCCATAGAACTGAGATCACGACTTTGATAGGCCTTCCTACAAGAAAATCTCCTCTTGTTAAATCCCCTCTTGAATCCCCTCTTGTTAACACTACAAGGGATTTGTCGTTAAATTTGAGAAATGGCCCGAGCAAGATGTTGTTTCATCCAGGTCCTCTCGATCAATTTTTTTTATTTTCCAAGCGATGGTAGCGATCATATAGAAACCGCTCAGCGATCAAAGTCGCAACGACCGCTCAACTTTTTTTGTAGTGATCGCAGCGATCACAGCCACCTTAGCGATAATATGGAAATCAGCCTTTAGGCTTTCGAGCGGTCCGTCGGTGGCGCATGATTATTAACTAATTCCGACAATTTTTAAAACAAGGCGGTTGTGCCCAACCACAGCTCGGCTGCAGTGGCATGCGGGACCCCAATACTGAGTTCGGCACTCGCTGACGTAAAATGCGTCGAGAAACGATCCTAGAGCGGTAAATTATCTGGCTCATTTGATCTCGCCAGGTCGTATTTTGGCTTGACTGCGTCTAACCAAGATACGGCTACGAACCGTGACAGGGTCGACCAAAGTCGTTTGATGTGCCGCCGAAGTGTACTGTACTTGATTCGGGTCAGAAAACCCCTCTGGCCAAAGCGACCAAGCTTACCTTTTCAGGAGACGTGGAGTTTATCCTTATGACTTACTTCATGTGTGTGCAACCGCCAAAATGCTTTTGAAGGTGGCCTATATTCAATTTGTCCTCTATGCGTGAATCTATACAAAAAATTTCACTGAAGCGGCAAATGCATAAAAATTTCCAGTGATTATCACCTGCATTCATTGAAGGAGAACGCATGCTAATTTTGTCAGTGTCCCTGAGTAAACACATGACGTCAATTTCGAAGCCCTCAAGGTGTTTGAAAATATGAGAGTTCTTAATCCAATCAGGACAGATTTTCATGAATACGTGTAGCAAGGTGTCTGAAGGTTTCACCAATATCAGGCGCTACAACCTGCGTAAGAAAACCTTGTAAGCTTAACGAGACCGTTGCCGTCTGGGAATAGGATTCTTGACTCCAAATAAACTCCTAATCTTCAACGGAGTGAACACTAGCTTTATATTTAAGTCTTGCAAATTTTTTTCAATTTGGCTATGCCTTTCATCAGTCTTGCGTTGCTCCGTGTTAGAAAACTGTGCCCATGACGAGAAAGGGAGGGAAAGATGTGGGGCTCTTGAAAATATGTAGTTAATCTCTGCCTTTAGCCAATTTACGTAAATTTTGTTGTAGTAGTATTTAGTGTAAGTTTATTTGAGATAAGCCAATAGTTGACTAAATCGAGGTCCTGATTTCTGCAAGTGCATGTCTTCAACATTGTAACACATTTAACATTGTTGTTCACACTCGAACTGAAGAAAATGTTTATGGTGTTGAATGGAAAGTTTGATGGCAATAAAAACATAGATAGAAACTTTATTAACGTGTCGAAACTGTTTAGCAGGGGGAAATCCCCCTGCTAATAGGGGACACCTAACTAACGATAAAAAGGTAACTATAAGATAACTATAATAACAATGAAAAATATAAAATTAACTGTGACACATATACATAAAATAACTACAAAACTACTTACATAAAAAGCTTATTTAAAGTAATCTATTTATATTTACAGAGACTAAGAATTACATAGATGGCAGCCCATGCATCCATCTTGTAGAAAGCTCGATAGATCACGCCTTATTTGCAAATTAAAAGCCTTTAGGTTGCTCGCAAGTCTCCCCTTACCGCCGGAGAGATTACTCCACAGTTTAGGACCAGGGTATCTTAACGAGTGCTTACCAGTGAACATAACAGTGTTAAATCTGGGGAGCGAAAAGTCGGTTGTTCTTAATTGATAAGTGTGCTTGCTAGCCTGAAAAAACTTACAAATTGTCCTGGGACACAAGTTAAGTTTTACTTTATAGATGAAAGAACCTTACCCAATGGGCTTCAGTGGCAGCTGTTTATCCTGGGCCTTATATCTAAAGAGGTCAAGTTTTGTGTTAATTAACAATGGTTTTATTAGAAATGATAAGACTATTGCTTTCAAGACCGAAAGGAAACCCATTGAGTAAGGTTTTTTTCAACTACCCTCTTTCATTCATTCGCGCTTTTTATTGTGGCATTATGTTTGGCTTACAAAGTTGAAATTTTGTAAATAAAAATGTAGTTTAGAATAGAGTTCAACATTCTACAAGCGAAATAGAAATACAAATCTGCCGGTGGTGTCGGAAGTGGGATGAGCCAGGTCCTCTGGCAGTGTACGATTATTCCCTTTCCTTGGGTGGGTTTTAGCTTACATAGATCAAAATTAGGTTAACCCATAACCAGAGCCTTACCTGAAAATATCCCTCCGAATATCATGGCAACGGTACCTAATAATATCAACACCAAGTCAAAGCAAATTTCATGCGTTTTCAGCTTCCGAATCTTTAGTTTTAGGTGAACGGCGCATGGAAAAATATAGGTAAAAAATGACGCGATGATGCTCCCAGTAAACGAGATAACTAAAGCAAACTTGGGAACAAGAATTCCTACCAAAATTGTTGACAGAACCACGATGACGCGAATAAGGAAGAAACCCAGAATCGGCATCCTAGAAAGAAAAATGTCGACCATCTTTGTTGTTTGAAGCAAATCAAACACTGGACGAAGAGGCAGGGCATATGAAAGAATGCAAAATATAACAAAGATAAAACTGATACTCATGCGAAAAGGACCCGTGGGGAGATTGTTTAGGATAACCTGATTTGCGTTTGACCCAAATGATAGGAATGCAAAAACAGAGAAAGTAATCTTTATCAGCATAGTTATGACATAAGATAAAGCCAGTGCCCAGGTGAATTTGTGTTTTTCCCTCATGCTGTCTTCAACTGAGGGTAGCATTGGAATCGCGCCATAACCGTAAATTAAAATTGGAACGGCGATACTAACACCTTCACTGTTCCAGAACAGGATGGTGTCCAGTTTCCACTCGTCCACGTGCTCCCCGCCGTACCAGAGAATAGAGATCAAAACAGAGATTAAGGCAACAATACTGGCAGCACTCAGCCACGCGATTTCCGACAAGGACTTCAGAAACGTTGTTGGAAGAACCACGACTCCTGCGATGCACGTCCACGCGGTGACTGTGAGGGATATTGAGGGAAGGGCGTGGCTCATAAGAGATCCGCAAAGAATTAAATACGAAACTGGTGCCACATACAAATCTATCTGTATAATAGCTGTTATAAGATATCCTCCGTATTTGGGTAAAAGTATTTCTCCTAGCTCTTTAAAAGTTGATCTCACCCTTACTCTTCTTTGCTTTTCGTCCGTGTCATAAAAGCACTCGATGAGAACTTTGCCGGTATACCATAAGCAAACTGGTATGATGAAAAACGCCACAATAACAACTATCCCTCCTTTCCTGACGGCATAAGGCAGAGCAAGGAAGCCTAAGCCTTCAATAAAATTTACGAGGTTAACCACTGCTTTCCACACTGGCACACTGTCAGGGGAGGGGTAGGGACTGCGTTTGTTTGCCGAAGATGTAAGTTCATCGTCTGTAGAACTTTCAACATCATCGGACTGTAACTCTAAGATGGCTTCACGTTCTTCATCAGAAAGATCGCTTTCATCCATAATAGACGTCATAGTTGAATATCTTAACAAATAGTTACAATTCTCTTTCCTTGCAAATTTTCAGAATAATCCTTCGAGGCAAAACATAAAGAAACAACCATTAGAATATCACGACAACAACAATCACAAGCTGTCTGGGATTGTTTCGTTTAACTACATTTAACGCGCACATCTGGCGTGAAGTGAAAAGTTTGTTTGGCCACCTTCGTTCAACATCGTACAATAAAGTTGTCAGTTCAATAAAGTACAATTCGCGAGTTCCCAGGGGAGGAGTGGGCGTAGCTTTATTTGTCAAGGGTATGACGTCATCATCTGTGGAACTTTCAACGTCGATCGATTGTAGTTGTAAAATGTCTTCAGGTTCTTAAGCAGAAAGATCACTTCTACCCAATCAGTGGTTGAAAATTTTTATTGCATTCCTTCAAGCCAAAAAACAAACAAACAAACAAAACAAAAGTGGAACAAACATAGGATTAGAATCCTAAGAACTACAATCATGTCGTCTGAAGTTAAATTCCTTTTAATGTTGACTGTGTGTTGAACATAAACAAACAGAATGCAAAAACCTAGGGTGCAATCCATTGGACCAAAATTTCTGGAAATTCCGGTACAGAATCAGATGGAAATGGAACGGAGATTTTCGAAAAATTCATTTCGAAAATTTTGGTCGACCTCTGGAGGCTGTCCTTTTTCCCGGAAATTTGGAAATTCTGGAAATGTTCTGTTCCATTGGGCATTCCATTTTGAATTTCGGCCAGACAATCGGTCCTAGTCCCAGCCGTGACTGTCAAATGGAAGATGGCGGAGTCAAATCTTTGTTTATCACTGTCGCGTCTGTTTTTTCTTCGGATGACTTGCCGTTCTTTTTACGGCATTTGTACGTGGATGACAATGAGAATGTTGCATCGCCTGATGCTCCCATCGGTAAGGCAAAAACAATCAGGAACGACTGTAACAATAAGCTTAAATGCACACACTTCTTTGCACATGACCGTAAAAATTGTCTCCAATTCGGTTATCTAAAAAACCTCGCTGTCTCAATCTGAATCCACCCTCTTTATTTTGTTTTTCAGTCATTTACTATCAACTATCTCGAAATCACCGCCACCTCGAACTGTTTTTCGTTTCCCTTAGGAGTTCGCGTTGATCAAAGTGGAAAATACCGTTCCACTCGATACATGGAAAATGGAAATTTCGGAAATGCGAACCGATTTTGGTCGAATGGATCGCGTCCCTAGTGAACCCTCTCTCCAGGAAGAACAAGGTCAACATATAAGCACCCCCTTTTCAGTCCCCCCCATAGGAGAACATGACTTTGAAGGGCCTTCCTACAAAAAAAACCAATAACAACAAAAAACAAACAAACAAACAAAATGGCTGCAAAAAGTCTCCCTAGTGAATATGACGACGCAGGGACAACTTCCCGGGAATTTTCTCACAAGTGTGCCGATCTTAGTCTTCCTTGACTGCTTTCAACTTAACGGCGAGTTGGTAGGTGTAAAGAAAATAGTTAGTCCGGTCACTATTCCGCTTTTGGGGCGTCGGAAATTCTACTTGCAAAGTCCATTGATCGGCGCTGATCTCCGAATTCTGCCCATGGACAGTTCATTTTTGTGTAGTTATCTAAGCAAAAAATAAGTGTAATTCTTTTCTTGACCTTCTCTAATACTTTGAGAGACGTCTTCATACATTTCAGTCACTATTTGCACACCGGAAACAGGCAACAATTTGATAGCTGTAGGCGCATTTAGTAAAAGAGAAATAAAACTTAACAGAGCAGAATAGATTAGTATGAGTAACAAAATACAGTATAGCTTTCGAGGGGTCGGTCGGCGGTGCATCATAAAACTAGTTCCTACATTCGCTAAATGAGAAGGCGATAAATGCTCCAAAATCACTGCTCCGCTGCAATGGCACGCGAGACTCCAACACTGAGTAGCTGCACTCGCTGACGTAAAATGCGTTGAGAATAAATGTTAAACTGGCTCGTTTGATCTCGCCATGTTTTATTTTGGCTTGACTGCGTCGACTCTAACCAAAATACTCTACGATCCGTGACAGGCTTCACCAAAGTCGCTTGATATGCTACCGAAGTATACCATACCAAGAGATAATAAAGGGGTAAGAGAGCTACTCCCTCATATAGGCCCTATTCCCATCCTAATCCCTCTAAAGTTATTTTTAGTAACACAATTCAAATTTCAAAACGTTATATCTTTTGAGTGCATAAACATATTTTATTAATTTTTTCAGTTTTGAGATCTGTGTAACAAGGTCATTCAGGAACTAACATAAGATAGCCCATAATATTAAAAGCAAAATTTGGCGCCAACTATGTGACGTCATTTTACCGGCGAAAAATGTCAAAATTGGAAACATTAAAATCATGAAATTTTACAGAATGACGAGTTTTATTTTGCTGCGCAAATTCAGGTTAATTGCTTAAAGATCCAGTAAATTATTTTGAAATTTTAATTTCCCACCATTTGTTACTAAAAATAACTTAAGAGGGATTAGGATGGGGATAGGGTCTGTATGGGGGAGTAGCTCTCTTACCCTTTATCCTCTCTTGACCATACTTGATTCAGGTGTAAGACTATATGACGTCCCTCTTTCCAAAGCAACTTGAAGCTTACCTTAATTGTCAGGAGACGTGGGAGTTATCTTAATAATTTACCTCGTGTGTGTGCAACCGCCAAAATGCTTCTGACGGCGGTCTTTATTTAATTTATTCCTCTATCAATCTACAAAGAATTTCACTGAATGTACTGAAGCGACAAATGTCTTATATTTGCATTCATTGAACGCATACTAACTTTGCCGGTGTCCCTGAGAGTAAATAGAGATAGTGAAAATTTGCGGAATCCCTTAAGGTGTCTGAAAATATGGGAGGTTTTTTTCTATCCGAAGAGAAATTTTCATAAATAACTCGGAGCGAGATGTCTGATGATTCAGAGGTGATGGCTAAAGGAAAGATATTTATAGAAACTTTCAGTGCAGTTTGCATACACTTTCTCTTGATCTTGATATTCAACGTGAAGGTAATGTCACACATGAGCCAATGAGGCCCACACGGCGGGAGCTTATCCCGGTTTCTATAGCAAGAAGCAACTAAAAGTATTGCTACTCCCCCGCCTGGATGGGATCCTAGTCCATCGCAGGGTTACCCCCAGCAGTATGTCGCCGGTACCCATTTTATACACCTAAGAAAATTGAGGTGTCCTTCAATTTTCAACATTCTCCTCTCATATTTACTAAATGTGCCAGTCTCTTTCAATTTTACGTGTTATCATTTGCCAAGCTAACTATAGCATTTTCGATTATTTATGATATTCCTTATTTCTAAGACTGCCGACATAAACAAGGATCCGCCTATTTACTTATGGACACGGATAAAATTTGCATGCCTTCTTCTTCAGTGAATGCAACAATGTTTCTAAGGTGAGACTTAAAGGGACTGAGGACTCAGAAACTCAGATAAGAAAATACCAATGGCGAAAAATACTTTGAAATATTTTACCGCATTAGCATTTTTGAGTCAGCAAGTGCAGAAACTCAGCCGAATGCATATAAAGCCTGCGTGATGGTGCAGCCATGTTATGATTTCTCGTTTAACGAACGTTGGAACTACAGTAGTTTTGTCGGCCTTATATGTTGTAGCGAGTGGATACACCAGTCATAACGACTGTCGTAGCAATATTAAGCAGCTCAAGTGAATAAGTGAGGGAACAGATCTCAACGCAGAACGAAATACGTAGAATACATGTATTCAGTCATGACTTAATGAAAATTATACACAGTCAGAAATAGCTAAAAACAGAACGAAAGAGCGCAGCTGCAACAAACCGAGCGGCTAAAATAATAATAACAAGCCGTAAATGCCATTTAAAGTACTCATCGGGAAAATTTTCGATCAGCCCCAGACATTAATTATGAATTCAACTCCTTTCTATCACGAATACAGCTAAGAGTTTGATAAGAGTTAGAAAATGTATGCATACTTAATGTACTGGGTGGTGCATACCGAGATCCTCTTTCAGTCTTTGATTCCTACCCGGTCACAATGTAATTATCAGGCGACAAATACACGTCGGAAAGTGTAAAGTTAAAAGTGACTTTTTTTCTTGAGTACTTCTCACTTTAGATAAAGACTTACCTCTCTGGAAGCAGCTGAGTGTGTCGAGTGACTAGTTTGTAAGCAAGCTGCACCTTAGCTAGCACTCTGTATGTAATCACTGACTCGGATAAAAACGGTGACAAACATCAATCGCTGCGAGGAAGACTCACCAGTATTAAAACATGTCGATTTTTGATGACAAGCGGTGTGCTTTTATGTCGTAACAACGAGAAAACGAGTGAAATACCACCTCAGATGAAGTCGGCAATAAATGAGTAAATTTATATGTTCAGTTGAATAAATATCCTTTTATATTGGGTTTGGTTCAGTGGCTTGTCAAGAGGGCCAGACAAAAGCTACCAAAAAAACAAAAGAAAGCCTGAAATGCTTGTCTGAGTGCCTGCACGATCCTCTATGCACTAAATTATTTGAGACATATATGCAAGGTAACACAAACAGTGCCTACTAAGAAAAGAGAAAAATCTTCTCCAAGTGCACCATTTTCGTTACAAACTCCACCGAAAACAACTTAACAACTCTGACGCTTCATTAATCACTTTAGTAATTTCCTCATGATCGAACTTCGGCGGGAGACTGCACGTATGCCACTCACTACTAATTCATGTTGGGTGGGTAATGACGTTATTTTGTGTTTTCATTTTCGCGTTTCTTTTTCCAGTATCCAAGAACCAGCAACAAATTAAGTTAAAACAGATATCCAGCTCTAGACTAATCAGCTGAAATCGCCACAATATCGCACATCACAAGCATTCTACAGAATTTTAATGGTTGATTGACTATTAATAGCAAATGGATATCAAAGAATCTGTGATGAGATCAACTCGATGTTCTTTCATTGACTTTTGCGACGCTTCAGTAATCACTTTAATTGCAAAATTCCTCATAATCAAACTTCGGTGGGCGACAGCATGTCTGCCACTCAAGTGCTCATTCATTCAGGTGATCCGCGAAATGCATAGGTCGGGTGGGCGATAACGTCGTTTTGTGTTTTTATTTTCGCGTTTCTTTTTCCAATATCTAGGAACCAGCAACAAATTAGGTTAAAACAGATGTCCAGCTCCAGGCTCTAAGATAAATCAGTTGAAATTTTCACAATGTTGCACATTACAAACATTCTAGAGATTTTTAATTGTTGATTGACTGCTAAGAGCAACTGGATAACATAGAATCTGTGATAAGATCAACTCGGTGATCTTTCATTGACTTTTGCGAAGTTCAGGAAGGTCCGCAGTACAAAACCAAGCCTGGCACAACTAATTTTTTTTACTTCCTATAACTTTGCTATAATGGAACCCTTGACCTCTGCGATACAGGTGCAGAACTCTACCCAATTAAGCTAACAAGTCAACTGGGAGCTGGTCATTCAGTCGGTTGGTTATAAAGTCGTGAAGGATGAAGATGAAATAATGAATACCATGTATCATTTTCTTCATTCCGCAGTTGAAATATATGATATTCATATATTCATTTGTCAAAGAAAATTGTCAAATGTGAAATTTCCACGTGTAGATGGCTAATCAAAGAAAATTTGTCAAAGATTTGTGAAAAATTAGTTCCCTTTACATGTGCCGAACCTAACGCATAAATTAATCTGCCTCGTCCCCAGGCGTCCCTCCTTATTATATGATGGTGCGCGTGGCGTTGTGGGATAGGTGCATCCTGCCACGACGCGACGCCCTGCGCTCCCTGTTTTTCCACGCTAAACCGGCGCCTGGGGACGAGGCAGACACATAAATTACGTTTAAAATGTATTTCTGAATATAAAAGCGCTACTTTACTGTGGTTTGATATATGATGGATGGGATAGAGTTCCACATTTGGTGCAAATAGAATGGTAAACAGTGAAGTCTCCTTGTTTTAGCTTTAACGGATACAACATCATCCTACCTTTTTGAACTGACAACTTTGTTGTACGATGTTGAACAAAGGTGGCCAAAAGAAACTTTTCAGTTCACGCCAGATGTGGGCGTTAAATGTAGTTAAACGAAACAATCCCAAACAGCTTGTGATTGTTGTTGTCGCGATGTTCTAATGCTTGTTTCTTTATGTTTTGCCTCGAAAATTTGCAAGGAAAGAGAATTGTAACTATTGTTAAGGTATTCAACTATAACGTCTATTATGGATGAAAGCGATCTTTCTGATGAAGAACATGAAGTCATCTTAGAGCTACAGTCCAGTGATGTTGAAAGTTCTACAGACGATGAATTTGCATCTTCGGCAAACAAACGCAGCCCCTACCCCTCCCCTGACAGTGTGCCAGTGTGGAAAGCAGTGGTTAACATCGTAAATTTTATTGAAGGCTTAGGCTTCCTTGCTCTGCCTTATGCCGTCAGGAAAGGAGGGACAGTTGTTATCGTGGCGTTTTTCATCATACCAGTTTGCTTATGGTATACCGGCAAAGTTCTCATCGAGTGTCTTTATGACACGGACGAAAAACAAAGAAGAGTAAGGGTGAGATCAACGTTCAAAGAGCTAGGAGAAATACTTTTACCCAAATATGGAGGATATATACTGGCAGCTTTCGTTCATGTGGATGTGTTTCTTATATCAGTTTCGTACCTTATTCTTTGCGGATCTCTTATGAGCCACGCCCTCACCTCAGTACCCCTCACAGTCATGGCGTGGACATGCATCGCAGAAATCGTGGTTCTTCCAACAACGTTTCTAAGTCCTTGTCTGAAATCGCCTGGTTACGTGCCGTTAGTGTTGTTGCGTTAATGTCAGTTTTAATCTCTGTTCTTTGGTATGGTGCAGAACACATGGACGCGTGGAACCTGGATACCATCCTGTTTTGGGACAGTGAAGGTGTTAGCATTGCTGTTCCAATTTTGATTTACGGTTATGATGCGGTTCCAATCTTACCTTCAGTTGAAGACAGTATGCGCGAGAAACACAAATTCCCCAGGGCTCTTGCTCTGGCGTATAACGTAAACATAATGATAAAATTTGTTTTTTCTGTGTTTACATTCCTTACTTTTGGATTCAACACAGATCACGTTATTCTCAACAATCTCCCCGCAGGTCCTTTTCGCATGAGTATCAGTTTTCTTTTTGTTTTAAGTTGTATTCTTTCATACGCCCTACCTCTTGACCCTTTGCTTGACTTCCTCCAGAGAACGGAAGTGATCGACAGTGCTCTTTCTAGAATACCTATAATGGGTTCGTCATTGATTCGCATCACTGTAGTTTTGTCAACAGTTCTGGGGGCAATTCTAGTTCCCAAATTTGCTTTAGTTGTCTCTTCTGCTGGGAGCATGATAGGTTCCTTTACTGCTTATATTTTTCCTTGCGCTATTCACTTAAAATTAAAATTTAAGGAGCTGAAAGCATGTGAAGTTTTCTTGGACCTGCTATTGACATTTATTGCATCGTAGCTCTAATATTGGGAGTCATGTTTTCAGGCAAGGTACTTATTACAGGTTAATCTAATTTGATTCATAGTAGCTTTCTGTGAAGTGAAACACTTACGCTCCCCTCTTCAACGACTTTCTCCTTATTGACGCTGTTTAGAATAAGTTTTAGGTGTAGAGAAATTCGCATAGCACAACGAAAGCTGGTTCAAGAATGATGCCGCCATGGGGGCTCCAGCTCATGATATATTTTTCTTATCGATGCCCTCTTTCTGAACTCTCCTCTTGCCTTCGGCCCATCAACCAGTCCTTAAATAGGGACTAAACTCTGTCAGGGTAAACACCCTCACGGCATGTTCTTCATCGTCGTCGTAGTTGTTGTTCATGCCTTAGCGATCGTCATCGTCAATATCATAATCGTCGTCACCGTCGATATCACCTTCACCATCATACTGTCCTGGTCATTATCATCAACATTCCCCAAAAGTAATGATAGCTACATTTGAGGTTAAAACACCGACGTTTTGCAATTGCTTTTTTGTTCTTAGTATCGCTGGGCCATTTTTTACGTGAGGAAACTTTCAAATTTGAATTTTAATTGACGCGGCACGAGCAAACATCTCTTTTTCAAAAACTTAGTGTTCCGTGCGTTTTTGTTTTTTGTTCCTTTAATTGCATTAGGAACAAACTAGGAACACACAATAAAGGAACTTTATTTGCTCAATAGGAACAAAAGTGAGCAAATTCGGAACAAACTGGTCCGTTAGCAGCAAACTGGAACACAAAGTTCCATTTTATTTTAGTCAAAAGGAACGACTGGTTCCTCTTTTATCCTTTTAGGAACAAAAGGTCCTCTTTAAAATAGTCCGGATTTCCCTTCCTGTTCCTTTTGAAGTGACTGGGGAACAAATGTTCCCAATCTTATTTCTCGCTTAACACAGTTAGGAACAAATTGTTCCTATTTACTGGTATATCCACTGCTGTTGGGAACGCCTTGTTCCTTTTCGGTTTAAATTGTTCCTATTCATGCCCCACAGGAACAGAATTGTTCCTAATCAAGGTGTTCTTATTTTCTCAAGACGAGTGTTATGTTCCGCACATAAATGGGAACAGGTTCCGAATTTGTTGATAAAGGAACAAGCGTTCCATTTTGCGCAAAGTGTAAACAGGAAAAGGGAACAAAAGTTCCTATTTAACGGTGGCTATCTGAAACTACTGTCTATCTCTTCCTCGAGACAAATTTCTCAAAACATATCCTTCAAAGAACAGGTTAAGTACGAGACTTGCCCGCTACAAGCTTAATCTCGTTAGGGCTGGCCCGCGCAAGTTCAGGCTTGTGTCTTTGTTCCTTTTGATTGATTGTGTACCAAATACGGACAAGGGAACAATGGGGCAAGGGGCAAGAATGATCAAGTGTGGGCAGAGAATAGTTAACAAATATCTCATTGGCGAATAGGATGATCTCTTGAGGACCCTTTTGCTAGTATAAGTGCGTGCATTCTTTAGAAAAATATCTATTTCAAGCTAACGCTTAAGATGAACAAACGAGGCAAGGATGTCAACTGGTCAAAGTTAGCAAATGCATCGCCTAAACCAAAGAGACTTCACTTAGAAGAGGATGACTGTGATGGTCTTTTTCACTGTCCAGTACAAATTTGTGACCACGATGGATTCACTACGCAAAGAGGCTGTAGAAAACACGTAAAGAACAAACACAGTTCGTACTATTACTTCGACGAGAAGCCAGACAGTGCTCAAATCGATTCGCTTCATGTCGATCAAAACAACAAATGCGAAGCCATTGAGCAGAAGATTCCACCGCGTAAAAGCAGGGCAATTGCCTCTTTTGATCCTACAAACAACATTGCCAAAAACTTTTTTTCGTGGTTAACTGGCAGTGGTGGGGGCTGTAAAAGTGATCGACAAGCACAACAGATCGTAAGCAAGTGCTTAAAGTTTCTCAAATTTTGTTGCGAAGACGAAGAGGAGCTGACGTTTGACATAGTGGACTTTAGTTTATGTTCACCGAATCTCCTTTTCAAGTTTGTTGATACGATGCAGGATGATTGGAACCTGGGACACGCGGGACGCATAGGCTACTTGGATGCCATTGCAGAATTAGTGGATTATCGAAAAGTGAACGGAGCATCGGAATCAGTATTGAGAGGACTGGCTTCAACAGAAATTTACTTGAAAAAGGTGCACAAAACCGTTTCCAAAATGATGCGGTTGCAGTGGACCAGTGAACTCGACATCGATGCCTTAGAAGCCAAGGGACACTGGGCCACTCTGGAAGAACTGTTGGAAGTCGTGGGGCGCTACTTGCCGCGCTACGAGAGCGTGCTGAAATCGTGCAAGGAGAAACCGGGTGCCGTTTTGCCCATAGATTTATCTTTTGCTACCAAATTTTTGGCCGTCTATTTATTTATCAAGGTCAAGGGCTCGCGTCCCATGACATATCAGTACTTAACCGTGGAAATGGTGAACAAAGCCAAGACTAACGGTGGATTCATAGACCAGAAAATGTTCAAAACGGCTGGCAAATATGGCTTCGACTCTCTTTACCTGACTGAGACGAGCATGCAAGTGCTGGATGGCTACATCAGCCACATTCGCCCCCTACTCAGACCGACCTGCGACTTTGTATTAGTGACAAGAAATGGAGGGCAGCACAACAAGCTTGGAGAGCTAATGAGTAAACTGGTCTTCGATGCAACGGGCAAATACGTTCACCCGACTCGCTATCGACAGATTGTGGAGACCGCGAGTTCTAGGCAGCTGAGCAGCGGGGCGCAGAGCACAATCTCCGAGGACCAGAAACATAGCTCTGTTGTTGCAAGGGTTCACTATCAGCAGCAGCGATCGCGCGAGGTGGCGAGCAAAGCACACGAATATTTGGAACGACTGCACGGGGAAAAGGGATCAGAGATAGAAATAGACGTGCGCTCGAGGCTTTCAGGAAATTCTGCATCTTCTGAAGATCAAAATGCTAGCAAAACGGATACTTCCTCTAACGACGAGGGAGAAACGATCGCAGAAACACCACCCGAGCGTCTTTCAGCTGTCCCGAGACTAAAGAGGGAAAATGCATTTATAGTGACAGATTGCCCGGCGAGAAAAAAGAGTCTGATGTTCACCCCTGCAGAAGACGGTTACCTAAAAGCAGGCATCGAGCGACACGGCTATGGTCAAAGGAAAGCGATTCTCAGGGATCCCGAATTTCGTTTTCAAGAGGGAAGGACGGCCAACTCACTGCTGAGCCGTGCAGCGCGAAGATTCGCATCACTTTCTAAGTTATCTTAGAACTTTACATTTACCCCAGAATGAAAAGACACCCTTGAAATAGAAATAACGACAGAGGCAAGCAGCAATATGATTCAGTACATGACAAGCAACATTTTATTGTTGTTTTAAGAAGAAATAAATTACTGAAATTATGAATATATGAAATTCATATATTTGGAATGAAAAAAGAAATGTAAAGAAGATCCTCGCGGTTATTAACGCAACTTATGCAGTTGCGAAAAGAAAGCCTGAAAAAATCAGGCTTGCCGGGATTCGAACCCTGACCTCTGCGATACCGGTGCAGCGCTCGAACCAATTGAACTAAAGAGCCAACTGGGAGCTGGTCATCAAATTGGTTTGGTACGAACCAATTTAATGACCAGCTCCCAGTTGGCTCTTTAGCTCAATTGGTTCGAGCGCTGCACCGGTATCGCAGAGGTCAGGGTTCGAATCCCGGCAAGCCTGATTTTTTCAGGCTTTCTTTCCGCAACTGCATAAGTTGCGTTAATAACTGCGAGGATCTTCTTTACGTTTCTTAAATAAATTACTGTTGACTCGAGAAATACTTTTTCATTTTGTTGCTTTGACAATGTTTTTTCGTACCTCGCTGGCTCGAGGAGGCACGCTTGCGCTTACTGGCTTCGGTGGTTGTGGTGCGGCCTGAACGTGCACTCGGATGCGACTGTCTAGCGCTTGAGCTTGGAACAGGCCTTACAAAAGTACTCTGCTCTTCTTCTTCTCCTTCTTCTTCTTCGACATCATCACCGTCACCGTTCCGATTGGCAAGTGGCAGTCTCTCCGCAACGCTCGTGACTAGGTGCTGTTGGTGCTGGTCCAGAAGGCCGAGAAGCGTGCACACCCTCTTCCGTTCCGCCACGGCCTCGGCAGTTCCAAAAGTCCCCAGAGACATGTGATGGTCCCCGAGTTTGCCTGTCAAGTGCTTAATGTAGGCCTTCAACGTGGAACGCTCCGACGAGTCGTCACTAGCCTGGTACCGTTCACAGCATCGCTGTAAATCCTTCTCGGTGGATCTCAACCAAGTACCCTGAAACGCTTCTCTGGCAGCCTCTCGACGAGCCTGTTCTTGGGCTGCTACTCGTGCTTGGTCATACCGCTCGAGATCCCTCGCAATTGGACTGGGGGTGGGATCGTCGAGGTCGTCCGGTAACAGGCTCAAGTTCGCGTTCGACACGCCCCTGGAGCGAAGGAAGTCCTCCGTCTGTCTGCGTCGTTTCGCTCGTGACCTTTCTTCTTCCCTCTTTTTGTGCTCTTCCGTCCTCAGCATCTGTGCGAGGTGTCTGTGGCGCAGGCAACCCGGCTGTGTCTTCTCAAGGAGATCTCGTAAATGCGCCACACGATCTGCCTGTGGGGATGTGGACGGACCTGAATCGCCGTCGTTCTCGTCCTCTGGACTCCCCTCGTCTGACGTGTCGACCGCTGGCATCTCTTTGGCTAAAAGCACCGGTAGTGACGCTGATCGAATCTCTGCCTTCTCTTCTTCCCGCAGCACACCTTCGGCAAAGGTCGATTCCTCCTCCTGCGTATCCTCTTCGCTATCGCCTTCCGATTCGTCCTCGTTCTCAGCCTCTTTCGCCTTTTGCGCTGCCCACAGGACGCAATCCATGGGATGCGTTCTCATCCAGTTGGACGCCTTCTTTTTTGGCCGGGGCAGGCTTCTGAAGGTGTAGGTTCTTAGCCTCCGCTCCATCGCAGGCTGATCGGCGGGACCGAACTCAAGCTTTTCTTTGTGAGGTGATCAGCATGGGGCAGCGGTTGATGAATGCCCGGGCACTTTGATATTTCACGTCATGGGCGGCGTACCCACCCTGAGTAAGGATCTTCCAATCGTCGATGTCAAGAGTGTGCTCGGTGGCTTCGTCAATGAATATTACTTCGGTGAAGGGCGTTATCATTGATTTATTGAACGCTTTCTGCTTTGTCACCGTGGCCACGTTGCCGTGGTGGATGAGGCCTAGAATGGGCATGAACAAACTCGTCTTTCCACTGTTGGCATCGCCTACCAAACACGGCACCTTGTCTTTGTGCTGTTTCTTGTTGTAGAGAAGCAGTTTTAAGAAATCGTCGCAGAACTTCGCCACCTCCTGCGGGCTTAGGCTGTTCTCTAAGACTTCTCGAAAGTACTTTGGGCAAGGATCTCTTGCGGAGTCGAAGGAACAAAATGCTCGCGGCGAGATCTTTCCCACCTGTTGCTCCTCAATGGCACCGTCAACAAAGTCCCGCCGGCTGATGGACCAACAGCGGCAGTCTTTTACCTCAATGAGGTCGTAGTTGATTATTAACGGCGAAAAAAGTTCACAGAATGGATCAGATAACAGATCGATCACTCTCTTCATCTCGCGAAGAAGTCTTGCCTTGAAGAACTCGTTGGTGGCAAGGGTGTTGACGAAAGCTCTTGCCTCGCATTTATACGAATACGTGTACCTGGCTTGGTCATTCTTCTTGTAGACTTTGCCGCGATAGCTTGCATAGCCTAGTTTTCCCATGGCGATCGCTATGTCGTTAACGAGGATCGCAAGTTTATCTGCCGACAGCATCTTATCCTCATCGCACGCCATGGCTAGCTGACTGGTGGAAGCTTGAGACGTCGTCGTGCTGGACTCAAAGCCAAATTTGTCTATTTGTAGCTTAGCTGCGGTCAGAAGTTCGACTGCACTCAGTAAGGACGTGTGAAATTTCGGGTTAACCAGGGTCACTCTCACCACATTTTCAGTTCCACAATTGTCCAACTCTTGGGTGCATAAGCCATCATGGCCCACCACCTTCCTCGCTTCGTCTTGGTAACAGTGTTTGAAGGACGAGCTAACGAGGTCTTGCATGAAAGGATTTTTGTGATCTTTCAACACTTTGTAGAGTTCTGCTGTGGCTGGGGATTCTTTTCCCTCTTGAAACTGTACCTGAAGGATATCAAATTGAAGCATTTTACCAAACACGGTTCTACGTTTCCTTTTTCTTTACTGACTGACCGCTTGTATCGTTTATTATTATCATCATTACTATTATTAACAGCAATCAGGGTGCACCAAAACCCATGTCCGATTGTCCACGACAGGTAGAAATTCCGTTTGGACATGCAAACCTTTGACATGACTTTTCCGTGGGACAAGCACATTTTCAATCAGGAAATAACAGAAACAATTGAAAACTGAGTTCATCATTCCCAGTCACAAAATTCAAGTTGATAATAGCAGTGTCACAAGAAGAAAGTACAGTCTTCGTTGTTAGGTTTTCTTTCAAAGCAACTGAGAAGAGAAAACGTCTTAAATGCTAGCAAAAAATTAGATGAATCAAGAGAGGGTCGTTAATTGCCTGTTTGTTTTTGATTCTCGAGTTTCGAGCAAACCGTTTTGGACAAAACCTCTTTGGCTTTGGCTTTTCCTTACTCCGATTCTTCATTTTTTTCAGTTCTCAATTTTGACTAACATGTTCACGGCTAAGGGAATGCTTGGGTTATCGAAAAGTAAGAAAATAATTTAATTACCTGTGTTGCTGTGACTTCCAGTCCTGAATTCAACAGGGCTTTGTGTACAGAAATTGGACTGGCGGGCGCACCGTTTACTGTAGTCAACGCCACCCAGTATGCGATGGCAGGGCAGAGTGATTTGTTTACCTTCGTTAAGTTTCCTTCAAGCCATTGTTGGGAAATGGAGCTCGGAATTTCATCGCCAGAACTGCTCTCCTCTTCTGTGTTCTCGTTGATACTTCCACTTTTTTTCTCTTGGCTTGCTATGGCGCTAAAGAAAAATGCTACGTTGTGGATACCTGCAATATTAGAAAGATAAAATGCGTCGAACTTTTGCACTAAACTGTTCTTTGAAATCTCAACTAAAATCGGCGTATTGCAACAAATACTAACCTGATATTGCACGGTCGCACAAATCTCGTTTTCCGCAAACAGTTGCCCAAGCCTTTGGCAAGGCCTTATCTTTGACTTTGCAAACACATTTAGCGCTGATAATGCTACACCTTCCGCTTATTACTGGCATAAGGTAGCACAAGGCCGTACTCTTTATACTCTCACTGTTGAGCTGTCGACATGGTTGTCTTGTTCGCTGCATTCTTGCCCCTTGTCCCATTCTTCCCTTGTCCATATTTGGTACACATCCGATCAAAAGGAACAAAAACACAAGCCTGATAATGCTACACCTTCCGCTTATTACTGGCGTAAGGTAGCACAAGGCCGTACTCTTTATACCCTCACTGTTGAGCTGTCGACATGGTTGTCTTGTTCGCTGCATTCTTCTTTCGTAGCGCAAATGTTGTGGATGGGTGGGGTGTTTATATAGCGGATCAGCGCTGTGAAATTCTGACGAATAAATTTGAAAGTTTAGGCTTTTGTTGGCTATGTTTTCGACGTGCTGATGAATAACTGTGAAAGATGATTCATTAGTTTGTTTGTCATGTTTTGAAGTCAAATTTGTTGACGAGGACGTGTCGGAAATGATGTAACTATGAGATGAACGTTATAAAGGGCGTTCCTTTTTAGCACGTTTCTTTAAAGTATGAGTCGCTTTTTTGGCGCAGGACAATAAGGACGCTCTGATGTAATTTAGAGGGCAAGTTCAACGCCAAAAATGCAATCGCTTCATTATGATAGTGCTCCCCAGGAAAAATCGAAGCAAAAAACCTACCCTTAATA
Organism: Siderastrea siderea; assembly: GCA_964030785.1. NCBI lineage: Eukaryota > Metazoa > Cnidaria > Anthozoa > Scleractinia > Rhizangiidae > Siderastrea > Siderastrea siderea. The sequence continues at coordinate 56,984,633 of OZ034968.1, forward strand.
ATGGTGAAATACAATAAGGATAGGATCATTAGACTTGTTCTCTGACTTGTTTTCTCGGACGCTCAAACAATGCAATCAAAACTGTCATTCAATCCAGGTAGCAGCCGGCGCCTTTTCTCAAACGATGGTTTAAAGGAACGACCGAAAAGGTGTGATGCATTTATTGTCACCATTTAGGAGCAAACTTGGTAATGAAATGCAAGAAATGATTGTCTTTCTCATGCCTTTTCACAACGAACCTTTTTTAAAAGAAGTTTCTGTAATGCTCAAGGTGGAACTTAAACTCAACCGAAGCTTCATGTCTCTGGGAAATCTGTAAAAAACAATTGTCTAAAACGAAAACAAAAAATGTATGAAAATGTATGAACTCGAAGCTCCATGGCTCCACAAAATCCGTAAAATCCATCTCTTCCGTGTGTGGTGAAAAGTTCTTTGAAATGGAAAAGAAATGCATTAAGCATTGACTGCTGGTGAAATTCATAGACAGTAAAACTCTTAAAAAGAGTAGCGGAAAAGACGGATTTCACGGATTACCCGGAGACATGAATGTATAAGAAGATAACTTGCAGTCCTGGCTGACTGCTAACTGAAAAAGACTCTTAAAAGAGTAGCGGAAAATACGGAGTTCACGGATTTCACGGAGACATGAATGTTCAATAAGATAACTTGCAGTCCTGACTGACTGCTAACTGAAAAAGACTCTTAAAAGAGTAGCGGAAAATACGGATTTTACGGATTTCACGGAAATATGAATATTTTTTATTACTTTGATATAATACTTCTCTTTTTTACTGTAAGTATCTTAATACAATTATATATATATATATATATATATATAATTGTATTAAGATACTTACAGTAAAAAAGAGTAGTATTATATCAAAGTAATAAATTTCCGTGAAATCCATGAAATCCGTATTTTCCGCTACTCTTTTAAGAGTCTTTTTCAGTTAGCAGTCAGTCAGGACTGCAAGTTATCTTATTGAACATTCATGTCTCCGTGAAATCCGTGAACTCCGTATTTTCCGCTACTCTTTTAAGAGTCTTTTTCAGTTAGCAGTCAGTCAGGACTGCAAGTTATCTTCTTAAACATTCATGTCTCCGGGAAATCCGTGAAATCCGTATTCTCCGGTACTCTTTTTAAGAGCTTTACCGTGTATGAATTTCACTAGCAGTCAATGCTTAATGCATTTCTTTTCCATTTCAAAGATTTTTTCCCCACACACGGAAAAGATGGATTCTACGGATTTAACGGTGAACCACCAAAGATCGTGATCAACCTTTGCTTTAATACAATTTTTGCAATCCAACACTGATTGTATAAACTCAACGGATATAACGGATATAACGGATATGCCGGAGACAAACTCACGTAGATATCATGAAACAAAATCGCTCTGGGTAAACCCTTGTTTGCTGATATAAATTTAAGGCTACAGTATAGGAACAAGCGTGCCTTTCCATGGCCGTTCCCCTTATGAGGAACGCTTTTGCGGAAAATCGTCCAGATTTATTTGAAGTTCTTAGCAAAAGATCTGAGAATGTGCTTTTTCGCTTTTTCCTGCATAAGACTACCAACAGATATAATTTTAGAAAGATTTTTGCAGTGCTTAGTGTTATTTTAAGGCTTCAAAAAAGGGGAACTGAATTTTTGGGAAACGACCATGTGTCATGTCACCACAGTAATCATCATCATCATCAACATCATCATCATCATCATCATCATCATCATCATCATCATCATCATCATCATCATCATCATTGATCGTTCTACAAGGGGAGCGCTGTAATTGGCATAGCTGTAGCGTCTCCCCGGCCAGTGTTTTTGTACTTGTTTATATTATGTCCTCTTCTTGCCTTGTGTAATATGTTTTTGGCCGAAGATAAATAAATAAATAAAAATAAAAATTCTACTTAAAAAACTCAACTACACGCTTTTATTCGCTCGAAGGTATATATGCACCGAGAAACTTAATAAAGAAGCATTGCTCCTTTCAGACTTCATAAGTAAAATTCAATTTAAATATCGCATTGAAAAACTTCATAGCTAGTATCAGCGCTCCTTCTCTTCTGATTAAGCTCAATTACATTGATTCAACAACTTGAGTGTTAAATTATGCAATCGCATTATGTAGAAGCTGTTGCAACAACACACCTGTTCATTTAATTTTTGATCAGTTGATTATGTTTTTATTTTTTTATCCTTTTGTGTTCAGTTGTATTTTAATATTGCAACAATAATAATATTGTAATAATAATAGTGTAAGATTAATTGATCAATTATGTTTTTTTTGTTTCTTTATCCTTTTGTGTTTAGTTGTTTCTTAAGTTTATTCAACAATATTTAACGAAATTTACATACATACTGCTCTACCTGTAAACAGCAAATGCTAATCTAGGCGGGTAGAGCAAAAACTACTATTACTATAAGATTACTATAATGTTATAAATAACTTTGTAACGTTGTAATTTTGCGTGAATTGTTCAATAAAGTTTGGTAAAAAAGAAAAATCTTCGTTGACGGTCATCATCGATCATCGTTATTGTCGTTTTTAACAACAATGATGGTCACTATCATCAATCACCATCATCATCATCATCATCATCATCATCATAGCCACGTCATCATTGTCCTAGTCATCATCTTTATTGTCATCATCATTGTTATCGCCATCTTCATCGATATCGTCGGTATCATTATCGCGCGTTAGTGTTGGAGGGGTCTTGATTCCCGATATTTACCATGTTTACAGTGTCGTCCGGGAATCACATATTTTTAGCCTCATGTGGGGTAGGGGAGAGGAGTTCAGGAACAAACCAATCTACTGCACTGCGCATCGAGGGATGGGACTGTTGCATGGTAGATGCTCCAGTAGAAAGTCAGGCTGGACGATTCTGAAGGTCCAGCAACTTATGGACTGAGTTACACTGCTTATTTGTATATATTTGGCATGGTTGCATTTGAGAAGGGATTGCTTTTTTAAATCGACTTTCCAAAATTGTTGGCATGCAACATTGCTTCAGCATCCTTAGTATAACGAAGTATTTTTGGGTCTCAAATTCTAGCAAGGCGAACGGTAAATGATCATTATCGGTCAAGCTTAAAAGATAGAACGAAAAGAACAAAAAAACAAAAACAAAACAGAAATGTTCTTGAGTGTCACTCCTTTACATCAGAAGATTTCATTATGTCATTATAAATTAGTGTCTCATGGTATATCTGTAATTTCTGCGAGACGTTATTAATTCTTCTTAGACCAGGGAGCGGAAGGGGCTGGGGAAGGGATAGTCTTGAAGCCTGCTCCAACTTTGAAGACGTGTAATTTCAAATCCTTTCTGATGAGCTATAATCACCAAATTTGGTGAATTCTCCGATAACTTAACTGGAAAGGTTTTGACATTGGTGTCTCTTGTTCTCTTGTTAACATTTCTATGGCAACGTTTACGGAATAGACAGTTTTCTTACTTACCTAGTCTTGCACAAAAAAACGTTCATGGGCTAAATATTAGAAATAAGCTGAGCTTGGGATTTTCTGGATTTCTGCTTGCAACAGCCGTTTGTTAAAACCATTTATTCCGTCACGTCGCTGAAACGCATTATTAGAAGGATTAAGCACCACGGCGTAAACCGCAAACGTCACCTCCCTGTTTACCGTTTGCCGTCACATCGCCATCTCCTCTTCGCGTATTAGTTTCACGTAACGTCGCACAGCCTCCGAATGAACTGATAACTAGTTTCTAGTCCTTTACAGAACCTGAAAAAGAAAAAATGCAGCATTGGAATATGGCGGGCAAGAGACGATGGGTACATTTTGTTGCAAAATTTATTGGCTTATATTTCACTTTCTGCCTCGTTTTGTAAGAAAAACTTCAGTCTGTTTAACGGAAACATTTTGATTTCCTAAGCAGGAAAGATACAGAAGATATATTGTTGCTCACGCCTGTAGACAGTTTTTCTAGTGTAATCAGTCCTTTTCATAAATAGCTTTTCTTATTACATGACAATACTATCGAACTTGGACTCGAGGCACTTCTGGGCAATTTACAATTGCCTTACATTCACGCTCAGTTACAGTGTAATGCACACAGCCTAAGCATAATTTTTACCTGATCACTCCTTAAACTTGTTAGACGTCTTCAGACTTACAAGAAAACTAGATGTATGTCCAATTTATGCGAATTTCTGATTTTTGTTTGACAGCCAGAAGGTTGTTTAGAGAACAGTTATTTCAATTATTCGATGTGCTCTGCATATATATTTTATCCTTTTAGAGCTGTTTTTACTTAACCCGTGAAAACAAAATGTAAATTATTGGTCTAACGGTTTAAACCGCTTTTCATTCAACATCTTTCACAGTTGTTGAATTCAATACGTTGTGCTCATTTGGTCACCCTTTTGTAAGAATGATGTTGAATACTGTTGAACGAAGGCTCATTGGTGCCACAGACTGTACGTGTTGACTCAACATCACTCGACATTTCCTTTGCTCTCAAATGTGAGCAACAACATTTAATCAGTCATTTGGATGGCTCGTGCAACATTTGTCATTCCTCATTTTTTGACTTACTCTAAAATCTTTCCTCTGGGTAAAACTCTATACTTTTGATCACAAAAATTACAGGCAAAGCACATCCTACTTGAGACCAAAATGCTTAAAATTTGTACTTTATGTCTTACCAAAGTGGCTCATAATCCTTTCCTTGGAAACTCCAGTGGCGGCCGCGCTCGCCGTTTTTAACTCGTGAATGGGAAAGCAATGAAAGCTACACTGTGGACAACAAACTGGACTTTAAGCTACCAGAAGTTAGGACATCCCATGGTTCCCCGTGTTCCTTGTTGGTGTGGAAGCAAGGCATGTTGTATTTCGTTCTATGAAGCGTGTTTACCCTGTAACATCGAGACAGTTACTGGTTAAAGGGCAGGTTGTTACATCTGGCAGCGAGGATGGGAACGCAGAGGACACGTTTGTTATGGGTTTTAGGCGAGATTTGCATTTGATAGAGGCATACTCTTTTGCGATGCCCTGAGGATCGAACGAGGAGAAAACTTCGACGAGTGGCGCCAGTAGCAGTGGAATTTCCACGCCTGTGGCTGTAGAAGTCGGTGGTTTACAGCGTTTTCAGGATAAGGGGGATCTTCTTTCCACTTCACAGCGATGGAGAAAATGGAAAAGAGACGGACTGGGGAAATGAATGACGGGTGTCTCGCAGAAGAAAGGTTTTTTACTTCACTCGGCTGGTCTTGAGGTACAAGAAGTTTATTTTACCCTAGTATCTTTCGAAATACACTTGTTTCCAAAATAGCGAGGAGACCGTTGATCAGTTTGTCTGTCGGTTGAGACAACGGACCGCTTCGTGTGACTTTGGGGAGGAGGAGGACGAGTACATCAGAGATCAGCTTACTGACAAATGTTATTCAGCGACGTTGCATGAGAAATTCCTTGAGAACGAGGGCAGTGTTACTTTGAATGATTTGCTGGTAACCGCCAGAGCAAGGAAGCAGTTGATTTGCAAATGCAAGTAATGGGAGCAAACGCTAGTTTAGAGAAAATGAACAACGTCACTGGTCCTAAATTGGATGTGAATATTTACAAGAGGGACTGTTTTAACTTTGGCCCGGATGACTATTTAGCAAGAGATGGGAGATGCCCTGCCAGAGGTCGCAAGTGTGGTCAATGTGGACAAATCGGTCATTTCAAAGTTGAGTGTCGTAAATGGCCATTACGAGATTTGCAACAGTGGCAGAGATGGGAGAGGTGACCCAAGGGTGAGTGATACACGCAGGGAGACAAATAGAAATTGTGTTGACCACCGATACTACTATGTTGACGGTGCTACAACAAGAGGGGAGAAAGGAAAAAACGAGGAAGACCCAGTCCTACACATCCTACACAGACTGGAGCTGTCCATTTCCCAGATATGCTAATTGACTTTGGGGCGACATGCAACCTTCTGGGGAAGGAAATCTGGGAGTGGCTCAAGGCTCAGAAAGTCCAGTGCCACACCTGGAAAGAATGTGAGGTCCTATTTGCATATGGAAACACCAAACCACTGCCAACTCTGGGAACATTTATAGCTGATTTCATGTCTGTTGACACAAACGAAACGTGTAAAGCTGATTTTGTGGTCATGGATGGACATGGCAGAACTCTACTTTGTCTCGACACTGCAGAAAAACTGGACCCGCTGCGGATTGGACCTATCCATGCTGTGTACAGGTCAAGACATCAGGGAAAAATACAGGGAACTGTTTAACGGTGTGGGTCTGCTTAAGGATTATGAGATGAAGCCAAACATCGATGACTTTGTGCAAGCGGTGGCACAACCGGTACGTAGGATCCCATTTGGTGTGAAAGAGAATTAAGGTAGATAGAAAGTTGAATAAATTACTGGCAAGTGGGGTCATAGAAGAAGTACTCGAGGAACCAACCGAGTGGGTTTCACCACTGGCCGTTGTACCCAAGCCTGATGGAGATGTCAGGATATGCGTTAATATAAAATGCGCTGACCAGGCGATTATTAGAGAACATCAGCCCATTCCTACAAATGAAAAAGTGTGGAAGACTTAAATGACAGCACGATGTTCAGCCGAGTACTAGTGGAACTGAAGTGGCGATTTCATCAGACACTTCTCGCATGACATTTTTCATCCACCGCGGCGTTTACAGATAAACCGGCTCATGCTTGGGATAACCTCAGCCCCTGAAAAATATCAACAAATTACCTGAGATGTATTGCGTGGCTATGAGGGTGTGGTCAAAATTGCGGTTGACCTGACAACCCAAGGAAAGGGCGTTGAATAGCACGATGAGAGGCTTTTTGCTGCACTCGATCGGTTAAAAGGGGCTGGTTTGTCATTGAACGAAGACAAATGTGAGTTCAGGTTACCAAGGCTGACATTCTTTAGACATGAAGTGACGCAGAACGGTGTAGGACCCTGTGACAAGAAGATTGCAGCAATCCCGCATGTAGATCCACCGCAGAATGCCAGTGAAGCGAGATGTTTCCTGGGTCTTGTTCAGTTTGTGTGTAAGTTTGTCCCTGACCTGTCATCTTTTGCGCAACCTATCCAGAACGAACGTGGAACGTGGAATTCACATGGAGACAGGGACAGCAGGAACTGATCACAAATGCAAATGCCCTGCCCTATTTCAGTATAGACAGTAGAACAAGGATTGTGGCGGATGCAACACCTGTGCGGCTTGGTGCAGTGTTAACCCATTTACAAGGCAGTCAATGGAGGGTTATTGCTTACGCTTTACAGCGTCTGACAGATGTAGCTAGAGAGACGATATAGTCAAACTGAAAAGGAAGCACTAGCTCTTGTAGAGGCTTGCGAGCGCTTCAGCATCTACGTCTTTGGGAGAGAATTTGGGCTAGAAATGGGCCGTAGGCCACTGTTTACATATGGAGAACGGTTCAGCTGAAGATACAGAATTAAACCTCGTTAAAGTGTATGTGAGAATGGGAGACTGGAGTTCGTGGAATGTGCGGGCCTAACTAAATGTGAAGAATGAATTGTGCACGCATGGTCGGTGGCTGCCACGTTGTTTCAGGCTTGTGATTCCCCGAGTCCTGCAACAGCGTGTTCTGGAGTTAGCTGGTGAAGGACACCAAGGTATTTTTTAAAAACGAATGCAGACTACGTAGTAAGGTATGGTGGCCTAACATGGATGTAGACGTAGAAAAGCTATGTAGAGCTGCCTTGGTTGCCAAGCTGTGAGTGAGTATTTTGCTCCAGAACCATGGCACGAGCATTTTCACCAAGTGGACCATGGCAAGACTGCGCCGCAGACATACTAGGCCGTTTGCCCTTTGGAGAAAACTTGCTTGGTGTGGTGGACTATTGTAGCAGATATTTCGAATTAGTTATCCTGAAGTCAACTACAAGCGCAAAGAGCATCAAAAGCCTTAAATCAATATATGCTCTGTTTAAAACTGACAATGGCCCTCGACTGGTTTCAGAGTAGTTTGAAGCCTTTCTCTCGGAAAACGGATAGAACACCCAACAACACCACCACCGTGGCCATAAGCTAACAGAGAAGTGGAATGACAAAAGCGCACGTTGCTGAAAGTGATCCAGATTGACCAAATTGAAGGGAGAGATTGGCGTCAAGAACTGCAGACATTCTTTATTGCATAAGGTCAACTTCTTAGATGACAACCGGAGCAACGCCATTCTATTTAATGTTCAATTGCGGTCCAAGTTTCCAGACCTGAGACGGGAGGCGCCTATCATTAGTGAAGAGATCGTGACCGAGACTGGGCAAAGAAGCTGCAAACTAAGAGGCCTGCAGTTAACAGACAAGTAGAAATTGGGGACCAAGTCCTGCCGAGTCACACAAAAACAAACAAACTGTCTCCGAACTACAATCCAAACCCTTGTGAGGTCCTAGACAAGAAAACGAGGAGAGGTGACAGTAACAAAAAAGCAGGTGTTGAAATAAAACGAAACGTACATGTGTTAAAAAGTACCTGGAGAGATACTCGGAGAATGCAAACACTGACACTGAAGCTGAGCGTCAAGAGCAGAAAGTAATGTACCAAGTAGGACAAACTATGGGGTAACACAAGCCCTCAACGCCGACTTGTTCAACAGCACCAGTTAATTGAGCAAATTGTTAGCCCGATTCCAGTTGAGCGGATAGCTAGCCCGAGGCCAACTCGAACTATTATAATTAGACTACGTAGACGATTTGATGATTATAAACTATCAAAAGGATTACTGAACATTGTTGCTTGTGGTTCTGTTGACAGCGGAAGTGGAACTTTGTTTTTTATATTTCAGTATTTAGGCTTATGTTCCTATTATATTTTTAGTGCTTCAAGCTGGAAGTTATGTTACCGGAAATTAGGACATCCCATGGTTCCCTGTGTTCTTTGTTGGTGTCGAAGGAAGTCATGTTGTGTTTAGTTTTATGAAGCTAAAAAAGGCCCATTTATCCTGTGACATCGATGTACACCAAGATAGTAAGGAAAACTAAAGGCAAATATAAACGAAACAAGAATCTTGCATTCGATTATCGACTCCGGAGTTTAGGGAAAAGAATTGGCAATGCAAAAAGTGGTGTACTTGTTATAGGAAAGAAAGATTATGAAAACTGTTACATGTACTAAATAGTTGAAAATGACGTGAGCTGAACGTGTTACGTACTCGTGTGTCACGCTCTCAAGGGTCTGTCCGTAGTATTCTTTAGGTTTGTACGTTTACAGCATAGAAAAAAGGAATTCAACGCGTACAAAAATACGGTGAGACAAAGTACTTCATCTACTACAATCATTATCTGTACGGAAAACGCAAACCTAAATAAAAGAGAGCCTCTAGTTTGTGAACTAAACCTTTGGCAAAGAGTGCGCCTGAACGTTCAGGGGGTAAAGATTTATACCAAATTTCATTCGCGAGTTGGTTCATAAAAGCCTTTGACCAGGATTTGTGTTTTGGCGCCACTTAGTATGTTTTAAACATCTAAAATAATCAAGTCTAGAATTATCCTGGTAACTTTTAGGGTAAACGTTGCCAAAAATATGACAGTAGGCGTACAGCATAACTGCTTTTAGAATCGGTACCTCATAGAACGGAAAAGAAATTCGAAACGCCTCCAAATGAAGATTTTGGTACATTTTAGGGCCATTTTCTTTCTACCAACACCCTTTCTATCTTTATATGGGAGTTCCTCCCACCGGGATCAAAACGCACACACTCTGTAAACGCACAAACGTAATATGTGTCATATATGAGGTAGCTTACTAAGAAATTATGGATCTGTTCCTGGCTATGTTTCATCCTAAAGGGAATAAGTCGAAATAAGTGCTGGCTGGTAAGCTATTTTTGTTTAGCCTTTGTCCTCTGAAATAAGTGCTAAGTAGGCATTTTTCCTTGGAAAATTAATCTTGCTGCGTTAATGTTCATCTCATCGAACCCCCCTAAAACAGAATTAACGGTATTCCCGAGTACAACTCCACCGTCACGCTTGTAAATAGCCAGCTTGTCTACCTCCTGCCTTATGGGATTCTCATCCATGTTATTTTCATTTTGAATTATTCGTTTATGAAGTTTAATATTCGGCCCCGCTAGCAGCGCCCACTAGCAACTTGTGCTATAAACACCTACCAAGGTTAAACACGGAATTTATTTTATTATTTATTTTATGCCTTACTCCTGAGTAAAGCGAAGTAAAAACTCCGAAGCGATCCTATCAGTTCAGAAAGAAAGTTTACTTACCTCAAGGCGTATTGATCAAAACCCGATATCTAAAAATATTTCACACTACAATTTTTGAATCACTAAATTACACAACCAAAACACACAGAGTTAGGACTGAGACAGCCTTTATTAATAACTGCAAAACTTAACCAAATACAACAACATATTAAATAAAAGACTAGATTACACTCCAAGCATAGCAACCAAAAATACTACAACCTGACCATCACTACAAAGAAATAACGAATAGATATACACACGGCTGTCATGTAAACAGAACACAAACAAAATATGGGCGGGTAGGGAGGGAGAGATTGCTAAATTTGTACTAGCTACTAGCTTGATGTTCTTGCTTTGAGAGCGCATGAAAAGTAAACCGCCGGTACAGCAGAACTAGTCTATATTCGGTAACATCGTACTTTTACAATCATGCTGTATAGTTATTTATCACTAGCCTCAAGTAATTTAACTAGATATGTAGTTGCAAAACTGCGCTCGACCTTTGCACTACAAAATTACTATGTGCAAGCCTGCCTGAGCCCCATAACCCTGGTTTATAATTTAGACAAGCATCACCTGAAAGCTGATGCTTCCCTAATAATCAACCTAATGAAAGATGACCTCAACGATACTGTTGTTCTCACACTCCATCTTAAAGGATCGCTAATTGACTATTAGCAAATGCACGGCGATTAAAAGGAGTTCGCTTAAATAATATACTCATATTAGGGTATAGAGAAAAATCTGGAGGCAGATTCTTAGGAAAAATATTTGCAAGTCAACGGATTTGCTTATTAAAATAATTATAGAAGGTTGGCGGATATCCATAGCTCTAGATAAAACTTTTGATAAGTGAAGTGGATATGATCATACTGAGACAGCTCCCCGGGGGGGGACTCCCATATGAAAGTGACGGGGATGCTCGTCGGAAAATTAGAATTAACACCCTAAAGGAGACCAATCTGGACGTGGCTCCGGCTTTTTTTAACCCCTAAGGGAGACCATGCAAAAACAGACAACTAAATAAGAGCTATACAGATGTTAATTGCGCTAAAGATGTTACAGTCGAATGCTGTGAGTAAATTTTAACAACGGCAATTTGTGTGCTGCTCTAGACCACTAACACAGTATAATATAGATATTTCTTCACACACAACCCTAAGCGATACCTGTGTGGGTAAAAATATTGGCTTTCCGTCCTCAACACTCTAAGTGAGACCAAAATCTGCAATTTACAACCCTAAGCGAGACGACGAGCATCCCCGTCACTTTCATATAGGAGTCCCCCCCCCCCCCCCGGGGACAGCTCCTGTAACTGGTTGTGAAACGGTGTATTCCCGAGAACCCTCGGGGTGAGGTCTTTTTTGTTTCATTGTTCTAAGGTTAATTACTTTGGGTGAATGATATTAACCAGCTTTTAGCATTGAGCATTGTTGCAACTATTCTTTGAGGCCCAACGTAAAGGAAGATATAAACGCGTCAATTAGTTTGTAAATAATATGCTTTGTGCATAGTATGAGAGCCAGATGACCATGTATAAGTCATCATATTGCCAGCCAAACCCATACTTTCCTACTTGCTCCACCTAGATAAACAATAAGAAAATATCTTCACTCTGATCACTGCCATATGTACAGCTATTGCAATTAACGTTATCGGATTTTGAAGCGTCGAGCTTACGCGACATGCACGAAAGTTAGTATGGGTAGCTGTACATCTTTAGTAATTCGGCTGTAATTTCACGGCTGTCACTGCCATAGGATGGGTGAAAGTACCATAACCTCTTGTCTATGTGATTTATTTCCTGTAGGGGTGAGCCATAGCCTATAAAGTTTGATAAATTTATTAATTGAATACCTATATCACCTTGCAGTCTTGTCGCGTAGGCTTACTGACAGCATTAACTGAAATAGCCGTATACGAAAAACTGTAAATTAGATTAACCCGCCATGGTACAAGGGAATCTCCCTCACCGGCTGGTTTTTGTTTTGTTACAACATTTCGAAAAGATTTTACCTTTGGTAGATAGCCTGTGATGTGCTGCACAAGTGAAGGTGAATATAACTATTATGGGTTGTCGCGCAGCTGGTGGTGGGGGGGGGGGGGGGGGGCTGCGACGTCATCCAAAATGGCGGCCAAGGAGGCCACCATCTTCGATTTTACTCAAAATTGGAAGTATTAAAAGAGGGCGGAAATTGAACATTTTTGACGCTAGACATGCAAAATATGACACAATCAAACTATTTTCTGCTTTCTGTCGACATTTTGTGCCTTAACACTGAAAACAGGTGAAAACACGCATTTTTATTCAAAAGTGGCTTGAGTACCTGCTACTTATAGTGTCATATCTCGTAACCATAGCATTTGATTCTCACCAAACCGTTGCCAAAACGTGTGTAAGGGATACGCTTACTGCTACTGAGGGGGGGGGGATCAACTTCCCGTTGTACCCCGAGGATTAAAATACGCCAGTTGCACAATGGTGTACCCTAGACGACTGCAAGAAAAGATGCCTTAAGTGTGAGACCAATTAGATTGCTGAAAACTGCAATACCTTATGGTTAGTGCATTATGATTAAAATTAAGTTTAATCTATAGTAAGAGCTTCGCCTGAAAAAAACCACTCCAAGTACTAAAACAACGGTGCCAATTACTATCAGCAGCACGTCCAAGCAAGCTTCTTGCGGTTTGAGCTTCTTCAATTTAAGGTGAACGGCACATGGAAAAATGTAAGAGCAAAATGAGGCACATATGCTCCCAGTAAAGGAGACAACTAATGCAAATTTGGGAAGTAGAATTGCTACCAGAACTGTCGAAAGAACCACGATATTACTAATAAAAACGAACACAGGACTGGCATTGTAGAAATGAAATTTGAGATCATCTTTGTTGATTGGAGCAAGAGGGACACTGAGTGAAAAGGCAGGGCTTATGAAAGAATGCAAAATAAAACAAAAATGAAACTGATATTCATGCGAAAGGGACCAGCGGGAAGATTGTTTAGGATAACTTGATCTGTTGTTTGATTCAAAGGACAGAAATGCAAAAAGGGAGAAAGTGATTTTTATAAGCGTGGTTATGACGTACGATAGAGCAAGGGTCCTGGAAAATTTGTGTTTTTCACGCATACTTTCTTAACGGAAGGTAAGAGCGGAATTGCACTATAACTAGAAATCAAAATTGGAAGTGCAATACTAAAACCCTCACTGTCCCAGAACAATATGGTGTCCAGGTTCCACTGGTGAGAGTGATCTGCGCCGTGCCAAAGAACAGAGATCAAAACTGAGCCGGATTAGCGCAATAACACCAACTACACTTAACCAGGCGATTTCTGATAGGGACCTCAGAAACATTGTTGGAAGAACCACGACTTCTGCGATGCATGTCCACGCAGTAACTGTGAGGGGTACTGAGGGGAGGGCGTGGCTCATAAGAGATCCGCAAAGAATGAGGTACGAAACTGATATGAGATACACATCCAGGTGCACTATAGCTGTTACTTTTTACCCTCCGTCTTTGGGTAAAAGTATTTCTCCTAGCTCTTTGAACGTTGATCTCACCTTTAATCTTCTTTGCTTTTTGTCCGTGTCATAAAGACACTCGATGAGAATTTTCCCGGTATACCATAAGCAAACTGGTATTATAAGAAATGCCAAGATGACAGCAATCCCTCCTTCTTTGACGGCATAAGGAAGAGCAAGGAAGCCAATACCTTCGATCCAATTTACAGTATTAACCACTGATTTCCATACTGAAGCAGTGCCAATGGAGGTATGGGGGCTGTGTTTGTTTGCCAAGGATGTGACGTCATCGTCTGAAGAGCTTTCAGCGTCACTGGACTGCAGCTCTATGATGAGTTCATATTCTTCACTAGAAAGGTTGCTGTGATCCATTGTAAACAAATCCTTTGAAAAGTTGAAGTTATTACTAGTAGCCAAAGTACTTCTTCGTTAAGAAATTTTAACATAACCTTTCAAGACAAAAACAAAGAAAACTGAACATAAGAATAGGGTCGAATCTTAAGGCCCTCGCAAACATGCCACACAAGCCAGAACACACAAAAAAAAATGTGTCGCAGTGCAAACCCCAAGTCCTTACAATCTAGTCAACATTGCTTCCTCAATGTGCAAGCGGGGAAACATTTTTTGCGGAAATAAAATGTTTGTACAAAAAACCAGAATTGTTTTTTGTTTCTCGAAAACCAAACATGCTTCAGCAACAGATGTTTTGTGTGCGCGTAAACGCGTCCAAAAACGCTCAAATAGGAAAATTAAAATTATAAAACAGGTAGATTAAACTACTTATGTCGTATTATTTGAATTTTACATAAAGCGTTCTTTTTGTCAGAGGGATAAAAAAACAACAATTCTCATTGCTAACAACCTCCTTCTCGTTTATTAAGGACTATAAATTGCAAAGTGTACTGTACCCTGCTCAGCGACAGGCCCTTGAGTTACCGTATTCCTGGATTAACCACCCTGGGTAATTATGTTTGCTTCAAGACCAAAAAGGGGAGATTATACGAGGAGGCGGGGGCGGGTGGGCTGGCGATTATATTCAGTTATGGTAGCTAATTTAAAAATAGTTCCATGGCACGCTATTGAGCTTTCTAGTCTCGTGGGCTTATTGCTTAACAAAGATACTACCAAAATAAACCATCTGAAAGCAATGGTCACACAACACAATTCCGCGGTATGGCCAGTACCTTACGCATGCGCATAGCCATATCACCCGGGCAGTGGCAGCCATGGACAGCTGTTTCGTCCCCGTTAGGACTCATCAGCATGCAATAGCCAGGCGTAAAGGTCTCACAGCAGATCATCGACCCTGCCACTGCCCGGGTGATATGGCTGTGCGCATGCGTAAGGTACTGGCCATACTGCGGAGTTGTGTTGTGTGACCATTGCTTTCAGATGGTTTATAAAGATACTACCAATCAACGTTTAACAAATGTTGTGGGAAAGAGAAATCTGACTAGAGATTGGACCAGTGGTGTCGTCAGACTTTATCATGGGGACAGAGAACAATAATTTTTCTGATACATTGATAAGAGAACCTACGAAAACTCAAAGAACAACACAAATATATGAAACTTAACGCATTGCATGTTCAATCACTTAAGGCGTACCTTTTCCAGATGAAAATTTCCGGTGAGATTTGGCGGGGAGGGGAGGTGGCGATTATATTGTGGGGGCGCTAATTTGAAATATTCGTTACATAGGGGCTAATTTTTCAAGGGCGGTTATTTGAGGAGATACGGTGCACTAAGACCCGTAATAGGACGTGAGTTCACCTAAGGAACATTGGGCAAAAGGTAGCTTTTGTCCATTTTCTTCATGCGCGTTTGCGAAATTGTGCCCGATACTCTGACTCGTCCCCAGTCGTCTTCACGCGCGCGGCACGGGAGTGCTAGGTGTGATGGGTAGTGAGAAAGTTATCACACCTTGCGCTCCCGTGCCGCGCCCGTCGTGCGACATGAAGACTACTGGGGATGAGTCAGTCCGATACTGATCACAACTGAAGCCATCCATGTTGAAGTGCCTGCAGGTGGCGTTTAGTGGTACACTGAAAAACCCTCATATAAGGGTAAAATTTCTCATTTAGTATAGTAGACTCCCACTTATACGAATCTGTTGTAGCCTACTGAAAAAATAAAGGAGGACCTGGAGCATGGTCTGCGTTTGTTTAGATTCTAGTCATAATAGGCCTACCGTAAAGTTCCGAAAGTAACGACCCCCTGCAAGTAGCGACCCTCCCAAAGTAGCGATAAAATTTCACAGGTGTTAGCAAATCCCGAAAGTAGCGACCCCCCGAATTTAACGACCCTCCGAAAGTAGCGACCTCAAAGGTAATTTCCCTTTTTAGCCAGAAGTAACGGAAATGATAGACAAGCAAAACCAAACTGGTCCGAGGTTTATTTTTAATGCTTACAATGATATGATCTTTGGCATTCCTTTTCAAAGGACAGAGTAGGAGTACCCAGGAAGGTGTTTGGGTGCAAGGCGGTGGAATAAAAATTCCATGTGCATATGAAGTGAAAGTCAAAACAGGATTACGACAACTGAGGAAAGATTTGAAGGAAATCCTGCAACGACTAACTCCAACAGCTCACAATACGATTTAATATTACCGGTATTAATGGGAACTGTCTGCTGCTAATGTAGATTATTCAAAGACTAATTCTTTCGAATTCTTATTCAAAACAATAACATGCAATAAGTTTCTCCAAGCAAAACGTGTGTATGTTTTCACATTTGTCGCGATTTTATTAACTTCGAACGGCCCATGTACGGTACACGTTTTAACTAGCCAAAAGTAGCGACCCCCCGAAAGTAGCGATAGGAAAAGGCTGCTAAATCCGAAAGTAACGAGGCTCGTTACTGTCGGAACTTTACGGTATTATACGTTACGGGACCAGACCTATAGGCGGATCCTGGCTGACGTCATAGTTTACATATTGAAAATTGAAATCATCTGATAAACAAACAAAGATTATAGCTACAAAGAGCATATAACATTTAGTTAACATGCGAAGTTTGAAAGAAAAAGGATGGAAACCGTTTTCAAATGATGCTTTCAAAATTTAGAACACTTACAGACGTTTGTATGGCTGGGTGGCAACTAACAAACGTCTGTAAATTTGACCTCCTCTCATATTTGCTCTTTTTACTAATTGTGCCAGTCTCCTTCAATTTTTCGTGTTTTCATTTGCCAATCTAGCTTTAAATTTTTCGATAATTTATGATAATGCTTAGATCAAAGACTGCCGACATAAACAAGGATCCGCCTATATTGAATTACTTTTCTGACTCCGCACCAATAGCCTAGGGTGTAAATTCAAAAGATCTGTTTTAGCCCCCAAATGCAAAAGTACCAGTACCATTTTGGGGGCTAACTTGGCTCTCTTAACTAAGGCCATAATAGTCCTATTTACTGGAGCTCGACCGGCACCATTTATAGGCCAAATTGCATGGGTCCCACCGTGGGCTGTTCCTATTAATAGTTCCACAGTGAGCCGAATCAGCTCCAGGGGCCTCAAGGCTAACTTGGCATTTTGGGGCTGAAACAGACCTTCTGAATTAATTTTTACAGTGTACTTTTCAGAAGACGCCCAAATATAAATTAAAGCACCTTTTTAGGCTAACAAGCCGACTTGGAAAAGTGTTGGATATTATATGCCAGTTTGTTACTGTAAGTTACTATGGTAACTGATCATGTCCGCTGAAATGAAGTGCTTCATGAACTCATGTGGTTACTTGACAAGTCATTAAAGCTGACGAACTTCTGTATAATTGCGCTGTAAATTCAAAAGAACTGTTTCGGCCCCAAAATGCCAAAGTAGCCCTCAGTGAGCTATTTCGGTCATAGTTGGAGCAAAACGATTTTATGACCGAAATGGCCCACACTGGCACCTAATTTGGCCTTTTTTTGTCAGCCTAGCCGACCACAGTGCTATTTCGGCTAGCCTCGGTTTGGAGAGCCAAATTCACCCCTCCCCCCCCCAATTTTGCTTCAAATTACTCACCATTTAAATGTGTGTCAATTTATGATGATCGAATTTGTCCTTTATAAACGTTTCCTTATAACCAGTTGATTTTGATACAATAGATTAAAAACACCTCCATTTGTTCTTGGATCTATTTGAGAAATTTCCCACCTAACCTAAAGCAGAAATCCATTAGTGGGTTGATGAACGCTTAGCGAGTTTCTACTCAAAGTTAACATTCGAGTTAAAATTCAACACTCGCAGCATTGGTTGAAGGGAAGCCATCTTCAATCTTCTACGCGCGTATACGCCGCTTACAAATAGTCAATCGCTTGTTAAAACTTTGCTAAATAAGTCGTCTCTTTCTTCTTCAAGACGAAAACTCGATCGAAGACATCGCTGCAGTTGCTTTAAATAAGCGGGAAACGCTCACGTAAAGAATCATTGCATATTTTTCTTACTTAAAAGCGATCCTTGGAGTCTCGGACGAGTAGCGTTGAACGTGTGGCTTTTCCATGGTGCATTTTGCGCATTCGAACGCGGGAAATCCAGCATCGATCGTCGGCCAGGGTTCTGACTGTTTAAAAAAAATTTACTGAAAACATTTTATAAGCAACAGTAAATAAATAAAATCTTCAAAGTGGATGCTAATTAAAATCATCCATTTAAACCTCCGTTACGCCTGTACGCTTACGGTTACGCTTACGGTTACGCACATGGTGAATCTAAGAATATTTTATCAACCAATAGCTCGCACTGGCAAAAGAGTTGAAACAACACAGTTTTGGTAAGAGACTTACCAGGATAGTTATCCCGATCTATAGGTAATCTTTGA
The DNA here is from genome assembly GCA_964030785.1 of Siderastrea siderea. Lineage (NCBI taxonomy): Eukaryota > Metazoa > Cnidaria > Anthozoa > Scleractinia > Rhizangiidae > Siderastrea > Siderastrea siderea. The sequence continues at coordinate 57,003,158 of OZ034968.1, forward strand.
CTTATAGAGAACGTAAATTTGTAGTCGCAAATATAACAACTCACATTACGTTTCAACTACCACAGACAAAGATTTGTTAAAGAATCACGTTACGCGTTGAGCTTGTGCCGATCTGAGTTTGTGCCAGTCTGCCTTTCTTGATTACTTCTCACTTTAGAACAAGACTTACCTCTCTGGAAGCAGTTGAGTGTGTCGAGTGACTACATTGTAAGCAAGCTGCACCTTAGCTAGCACTCTGTATGTAATCATTGACTGGGATAAAAACGTTGACAAACATGTAGTCGCTGCGAGGACCACTCACCAGTAAACAAGCCGATTTTTGATGATAAGGAGTGTGCCGTTTCATGTCGTAACAACGGGAAAACAAATGAAATACTACCTCGGTTAAAGTCGGCAAATAAATGAGTAAAATTCAGTTAAATAAATTCCTTTGGATTTGGTTCAGTGGCTTGCCAAGGGGACAAAAGGTATCAAGAAACAAAAGAACGCCTGAAATGCCTGTTTGATTGCTAAGATTTAAAGTCACGCGACAGTTCAAAATGCACGATCCTTAATGCACTGAATTATTCGAGACATATATACAAGTGTAACATAAAGAATGCCTACTAAGAAAAAAGAAAAATCTTCTCCAAGTGCACCATTTTCTTTACAAACTTGGCCGAAAAAAGAATCATTTCTTTACATCTTTGACGTTTCATTATTCACTTGAATGGCAAAATTCCCCACGATCAAACTTCGGTGGGACACTGCATGTCCGTCTGCCACTCTCTACTCATTCATGCGGTTGACCCTCTAAATACATAGGTCGGGTGAGAAATAACGTTATTTTGTGTGTTATTTTCGCGTTTCTTTTTCCAATATCTGAGAGCCAGAAAGAAGTTAGGTTAAAACAGATGGTCAGCTCCAGGCTCTGAGACAAATCAGTTAATGGTTGATTGACTACTAATAGCAAATGGATAGAATTTGGGCTAACAGCTTTGGCGTTGACATTTGCGATGTTCCCTACTACAAATCCAAACCATTCGTCTACATATGTGAAGGCGCAGTGGTGTGGTACTCCCTTATATGGCCTATACGGGACGTGCTCCTGGACAGGGTATGGTTTCTGGCCTCTTTATCCTGAGCAGGGTATATAATTTTTATGCTAGTCTGTTCTGAGCAGGGTCTGAACTTGTTCTAAACAGGGAATGGTTGCGCGATTGTTGTCGTTATGGCTTAGGGACCAGTCATGATTCATCTCTTAGGAGCGGGGTCGGAGGATTTTGGTATGAAACCAGCTTAAAATATCTGATTCCCCCTCAAGCAAAGGTTATATTTTCATGCACCCTCCAAAGGGACACGCAAAGTTCTTGTACACTCCCCACCGCTTTGCTCCTCAATACACCAATCATTTCCTCGGTCGTTGTTTGTTGGTTCTTATACTGTGCTTGCCAGTATGTACGTTTTTCATGCAAAAATGTCTGAAACGTCTGCCGGAAAATTTAGGCACAAACGTGTGGAAAACTGAAAACAGCTCTCAATTAAGTTTAAAACTTACAAATACAATACAGAATTCATGTTTGGCAAAATGTTTGATATCGAAATCAACAGAAACTGGATTTTGTGCACATTTTTGAACCAGTACTGCGAAATTGCAGAAAAAAGTGGTGAAGGCTGAAGCCTGAAAGCCTGAAAGCCTGAAGCGAGCCAACACAAGGTAATTGTGTTGGCGCAGAAAAAAGTGGTGAAGGCTGAAGGTAACATCCAACAAAGGGGCGAAGGCAAGAACTTGATCAAACTGTTTAGGGGGACCAGGGGCATGCTTCCCAGGGAAATGTTTTATATTTGGGTTTTCCGAATTAGCTGGAAATGCACTTAAAACTGGCACACGCTATGAACTTTATAAATTTATACTCACTACGAATGACCCAAATTTCGAAAGCTGAAGCTTTCACGGCATGCATGTAAATATCTGGCATGAAACTCTTCAGCGTACTAAAAGACGAAAATACATTTGACACACAACCCTTTCTGTCTAGGCTTTACTCAGTGAACACCCCTTACGTTAAAAGCGAAATCCAGTGACCCACAGAAAAAGACCTCCGCATCTCTTCCCCACACAGGCAACAAATAATGACCGGTCTCTTATACAATATTAAGCAATCCTAGATCGGAAACGTTTGCTGGTCTCTAAAACACTTTAAAATTGTGTAGAACAAGAGAGTGTGCAACCTCGTTCCCAGGGTCTCTCTTCTTCTCGTCCCTAAACTGGAGGTGTTGTCCTAAGCAGGGTTGGTATTTTAGGCTTATTTTGTCCTATAGAGGGTCAGGGCATCAGACCGGCCCTCAGTGGCACCCCCACATTCAAACATGGGTCAAGTCTCCCTCCCCTGGGTTAGGGCGTTGCATTTGACTTTCGATCGGAATATCGGAAGGTGAGGGTGACCAGTTGTTTAAGAATTGGTCGCGTGATGTGTCGTGTTGTTTCTTCAGAATGGAAATTCACACCGCAGAACAGAATTTAAGTCTCAGGCGGGGGATTTAGGTACTAAGTGACGGGGAGGTGCTTTTAAGGCCAAATTTGTAGCTCCAAAAAAGTCCCATCAGGGTAAAACTTAACTTTAAATAAGCACAGACGTTCGTGGACCACGGAAAGCGACTGGACGTTGAATGTTTTGACTCTATCACGTCCATAATTGCGAGCCACCAGACAACAAAATACGATAGTTCAGCAAAAAAACAAGCCAATAGGGGGAACATTCAACTTCCGGTTGACCTCTGTTGCTAAGGAACTAAAACTACTTTCACAGCCAGTAGATCAAAATCAAAATTCATCCTGACACAACTATTATTTTTAATTTCCTATAGCCTCGCTATGATGGGCTAAGATGTATAAAACCAAAACCAATTTATTATCGTCCTTATTACGGCATGCGCGTTTGACCATGCTGGACATGTATCACTCCAACGCCGGTTATTTCCATCTCTTAATTATGATCACCCAAAGGAATTACATAGGTTTTGGCCTCACGATTAAACACTCAAACTGGCTGAGGGTTAATGTGAAGGTGATGGTTCGTACAAACCTACACTTTCTTCGATTCTACAATAATCGTAAATACGCCTGCTTCTACATGCTTTATTCATCCTAATGTCTACTGTCTTCGAGTTAATTAACATGCATGGGTCCTTTAAAGGTATTATGAAAATAAAAAATAAAAAACACATAAACAAACATAATCAATCTTCAACCTTCAAGACTCAGTCCACTTTCATTAGTTTTCTTAGTTTTTCTGTTGCAGGAAGAGAGGTCCTCTCTTGCTGCAACAGGAAATAAAGTTACGAAATTCAAAAACATGCATCTGTAGCCTTCCTCTTGACAGCACAGACCTTAAACGGCTGGGGCTGCAACACGAGACCTGACATGGGCTCCACAGTGGGCAGATTGCATCCTGGCGGATTCTCAAACCTGAAACTGTGCAGCAAGCGTGCTAAAAACAGGAACAGCTCAATTCGTGCCAGAGGCTGTCCGAAACAGCCCCTACGACCAGCCGAGAATGGGTAGAAATGATCAGCTTTTGGGGGCAGGAAATTGCCATCCTCGTCCAAGAACCTTTGGGGCCTGAAATCGTTAGGGTCTTCCCAAATCTCTGGATCGTGGTGGAGAGACCATAAGTGACCCAACACGGTGGTATCCTTAGGAATGTGATATCCCTGTAGAGATGTGTCCACTGTCGTTTTATGAATAATTACCGGGCCAACAGACGAGATCCTGAGAGCCTCAGTAATGGTTGCTTCTAGATAGGGAAGGCTCCTCCTGTCCTCGAGGTCCGGCAAACGATTTGGTCCAATGACTTGATCCAGCTCTTCATGTAACTTCTGCTGAATCTTTGGGTTGTGAATCAGACGCAGCAGTGTCCAGCATAAAGAACTTGAAGTGGTCTCCATTCCGGCCATAAAAACCTCACCCATGGTTAAGATGAGACGCTCATCTGTGAGGAATCCTTTGTTGGACGAGTCCTCCTCTTCAGCTTCCTTCTTTGCCTTAAGCAGCGTGTCTGTCAGGTCTCGAGGATTCTGCACTCGATTAGCTTTTACGTGCTCTCGATAAATCCTTTCAATTATCTCTTCTCTTTCCTTGCAGTTCTGCTTGAAACTCCTAACAGAATTGAATGGAAGGAACCTCAGCCACGGAAACACATCGGCCACACTACCAGTTCCAAGCATCTTGAAAATTTCGTTCGTAAGTGCATCGAACCGTGAAAACTCGGGGTCATCAAGCTCATATCTTGAACCAAATACCAACGCACAAACCACATTCATTACAGCCAGTCGGAGTTCTTTTGTGATTTCGTGAGGTTGTCCATTTGTGGAGTAAAGTCGTTTTAACAGCAGTCTGGACTCGTAATTGACACCTGGCACCTGCGTTAACGCACCGCTAGTGTACATTTTCAATGCAGAGACTGCAAATTTGCGATGAAGCCTCCATTCCCGCGAATAATCTGCAAAACCAATTGCCTTCCCTTTGTGTGAGAAAATGTCGACAGTATTATTACTCGGCCGTCCACCGAATTCGACCGACTTTGTAACGAGAACTTCTTTGAGAGCCTCTACACCGCTAACGACAATCACGAGCTGGCTACCAAGATACAGCCGAAAGACATGGCCATATTGTTTCTCTATCGCCCAGAAATCAAGATGCCGTGACTCGGCGGATAATTGATGTGCGTTTCCAACAATCGGCAAAGGAAAAGGTCCGGGAGGAAGGTTTTTTGCTGCGGAGAAGCGATTGACAATCACTGTAACTAAAATGATTGCCAAAACAAGCCACGCCAGTTCTTCAATCATATTTGCCACAAAACATAAGCTTTCCAATTGAAATAAAGCTCGTACATTCAGAACAATGAAGTACATTAACATGCACATTACGTTTTTTTAATTATTTATGGCATGTCAATTATTTTTTTCTTGTCGGAGTTTGTGACAATAGCCTTTTAAAGAAGCAAACAAAGGCCTCATGTAGTTATTTGGCAAATCGCTGGTTGTATGCCAGACTGTTTTATTGCCAATAAATTGACGGACGAACACGAGGGCAAACAATAAGAAATGAAAACGTATATTTTCAGTTGTAATTGCAATCTGATAGAGTGAACTACAAGAACGTTAAACAGCTTTTTTGCAATCACCCTATGAAACAACAACAACAACAACAACAATAACAACAACAACTTTATTAGCATCCCCTTTTACATATAAGGTATTGCCTAACAACTGAGGGCCTGTTCACAAGGTGGGGGACCCCGGGGAGGTGAGGTACCCCGCTTACCCGTGGTCAAAAAAAGCTAGCCTTCACATGCAGCCCCGGGGCACTGGGTTGAGGTTTAAAATGCGTTTCTTATAGTTTCAATATTCCTCACTGTCCTTTTCGTTCAAGGGCTTTTCAGGCTGAGTGGTGCTTTTAGGCCCAAAGTCATGGAAGTAATCAATCGCTGAGCATCAGCGTATCTCTGTGTACATCGCCGACAGGTCCTGCTCGAAATCCTTTTCATTAAAGTCGCGTGTAACTTTGTGTTTTTTAAAGATATTTCAGTAGTTCAGCTTTATTATCGGACTCCACGCTTACATTGTCGCTGGCACCGTCAACCTCTTCAGTATTTTATTTGCTAAGACTGTTTGTCTCGACGTTTTGAAGATGAAATCGTCGGAACAACCCGCCAGGCTTGTAGTGGTTGGTAGCCATAGTTGATAAATGCTCGGATAGACATCACCCCAGTTAGGCGGGTTACCCCACCTTCGGCTTTCACATGGAGAAAACTCACACTGCACGAAAAAACGGATTTACAAGGATAGCAAAATCGGAGCAAATATGAAGTAAATACCATAAATGATTAAATTTGATCATATTTGGTCAAATTCAAATGTCATGTTTGCACCACATTTGCATGAAAAGCAAATACGGTAAATACCGCGTTTACTCGATATTTATGCAACGTAGCAAATGTGAACAGGAAATACACATTTGAGACGGATTTACTCCTACAGTAATTATGAAGTGAAGTTAAATATTTGCTGCCCCAAAAGATGGATTTGCATGGGTGGCAAATATGAACCAAATACCATGTTTGCTGTACTTTGATACTATTTGCACATCAGTCAAATTTTGTGTTTGGAGCACATTTGCAAGCAAAGCAAAGTTGGTAAATACCGCGTTTACTCGATAGTTACCTGGGCAGCAAATATAAAGCAAATGCCATGTTTGCTTTACTTTGGTCATATCTGTACGTAAATCAAATGACGTCTTTGCACCACATTTACAAACAAAGCAAAGATGGTAAATACCGCGTTTACTCGATAGTTACCTGGACAGCAAATATGAAGCAAATACCATGTTTGCTTTACTTTGGCCATATCTGCACGTACATCAAATGACGTCTTTGCACCACATTTACAAACAAAGCAAAGATGGTAAATACCGCGTTTACTCGATGTTTACATGGATAGCAAATATGAAGCAAATGCCATGTTTGCTTTACTTTGGCCATATCTGCAGGTACATCAAATGACGTGTTTGCACCACTTTTACAAACAAAGCAAATATGGTAAATACCGCGTTTACTCGATGTTTACATGGATAGCAAATATGAAGCAAATGCCATGTTTGCTTTACTTTGGCCATATCTGCACATAAATCAAATGACGTGTTTGCACCACATTTATAAACAAAGCAAAGATGGTAAATACCGCTTTTACTCGATGTTTACATGGATAGCAAATATGAAGGAAATGCCATGTTAATTTTTTCTTTGGTCATATTTGCACATGAATCAAATCTCGTGTTTGGGCCACATTTACCAGTGAAGCAAAGAAGGTGAATACAGGTCTTTGCTCCATATTTACATACCGTAGCAAACGTGATAAATTTGTACACATTTAAGACAAATTCACTCCAAAAGTAATTATGAAGCACGGTCAAATACAGTGTATATTCTGCACGAAAAGATGGTTTTACCTGAATAGGAAATATGACAAAAATGCCAGGTTTGCTTTCCGTTGGTCACATTTGCTTGCTCTTTTAGGCAAAACTTAACAATAACCTCGACAACAACTCTAAAGCATGTTCAGCAAAATGCCAATATTTATTCTTATTTCAGGGAGTGTTAGTCTTTTTAGAAGCAACAGTTAATTTAGCTGACCGTAGAGATAATTTTAAGGGCTAAATACATGTATTATCACCAAAGTTTTTGTATATCAACTAATGCACCCAAGTTCCCTATTTCAAGTACAGTTCTACTTGCAATTATTAATTCAAATGTACAATATCAAATCAATTTTTGTGGTCACAAAACTAACAGCACACTATAACACAAAACGATCAGTTTCTTGAATTGTAATCAGTGGGGACCAACAAATTCTTATTTTTTCATTACTAGGTAAAAGTGTCATAACTAATCAATTTCTCTTTTGTAAAAACTGCCACCTAAGTGTAAGAATACTAAAATTGCACAACTAATGACACTTTCGTCAACAAAGTAAGGGTGGGAAAAGCAGAGTCATATGTTTCACTGGAAAGCTTTGCAAGAGCTAAACTGCATAGTTGTTTGAAAGCCGGTTACAGCTAACACAGGAGTAAAAGTTTTAACAAATGATTCTTTATCTCTTTTTTGAGACCGTTTCCACTGCTTATTTTTAGTTGTAGTTTGAACAAAAAGAATTAACAGGTATCCACATCATAAGCTACAAACTTGAATTCAAAACTGATACTAACCCTGGGTTAGCTTAATCCTGTTTTAAGCAACTGTGCCCTGATCTATTTTCTGAATGTCTTACAGGTAAGAGATTCTTCAACAGAATGCACTTTTCACTGCTTACAACTAAGTGCACCAGCAGCAATTAATTATGAATCAGTCATTTCCAGCAGTGCCCATTCCCCCTTCACCAGGTCAACCAATAGGCGTTAGGATTTTTAAAGAACAACCTGGCAAATGCCCCCAGGTAAGCTAAAAAAAAACACATGTATGTTAATTTCTTAGTTTTTGGGCTTACCTTCATTCTAGTAATCAAAGCTAAATTGAACTTGCCCAAAGAAGTTATCACTAAAAGGAAGTTACAGTACTGTGACATGAAAATCATGGGATGGCAAATGCCCTGGGGTAGACTAATGCCTGGCCCCGTGAGGGACAATAGGAAAAACGCCCCACTCATGTCTGCGAGTGGGGGGGGGGGGGATGGGCACTGCTGGAACTGACTGATGCATTACATGTATTATAATGACATTAAATTTCAGTGGAAGAGCTTATTATCAGGCTAGTGTAGTAATGTAGTGAAAAAACAGTGTCTACAATAAGCACTCTGTGCTAAATTCCACTTACATGCTTGAATGATGTTATGACAAGAACTGTAAAGTAGGCAGCTGAGCAGTTAGTTTTTCATATGAACACTGATCCCAATGACCTGTTAACTGAATGAGAAGGCTGGGTGGGAAACATTTGATGGAAGGCCTTGGGGTTGACAACTGGGAAGCAAAGGTTTGTGCACCAAGATCAAGAGCTGTATATTTTCCCATCCAGCCTGACCTCAGTCAATTAGTAACCATAATGTTATGTTTGATTTGATTGAAAAATTATGAAATCATCTTAGTGAATACTCAAATGAAAATGAATAAGTTTTGAATGTTCAGTTCCCTCTATAAACATGCCATTGGTGCATCATGGTAGTTGTATGCAGCAAAACAAGTCCAAAATGAGCTTACCCAGAAGTCTTATTCAGTACATGAAATGAAATCCAGTAGTTTGTTTTATGATTAAAAATCATTCAAATCTTTGGGTCTTGCAACCTACACACCCTTAGAACCACAGGAAATGACCAAACATGCCACTTTAAATACAACAACCACGATACCTTCAAATTGTGATCAAAGAGGGAACTGGGCACAGCACATGTACACATGCTAAATGAACCAAAAGAAATGTGTGGGCCCAAATCCAGCCCACACATGCTAGCTTATTAGGTTGCTTTCTATGGAATTGCATTAAATTTTTGTTGTTCAGCAGTTTTTCTTTGAAAATGTAAAGGGTTTAGTGTCTCCAGGAACAGTGCAAGCATAAGGATTGCGTTCTTTTTTTGGATTGGCATAGTCTGTTTCATTAACAATTGTAGGACATTTGCAACTACAACTACCACAATCAAATAAGTTTTTCCTTTCTTATTAAAATTGTGTAATCCCAGTGAAGTTTAATGACAATGGACCTAATTTGGGTGTATGAACAATGAGTGAGTCAGTGAGGCATGTTTGTTAGTGAGCCAAAAGTGCAAGATGCAAGGCACATAGTCACATGCAAGGCACAGCATAATATTAATATTAATCCCACTGTAGTCTTCTTTCCCTATCTTCGATTACCCAGACCAGTGAGGCAGCAATTTCCTTTGATTATGAAGGTCATTTCTCTTCTCGATTGCTCTTTAATTTATCTGTCTTTATCCTGGAATTGTTTTGTTTTGTTTTTGTCATGGCAACAGTCATGACAAAAATGTACATGTAGCTTTGATTCACATAAAACAACGAGCGCAGTAGGCTTTTTGTCAGCATGTTGCATACAACAAACTTGTACTGTCTAAATAGGTGGATTTGCAGTGGTGCAACAGATGTAAGAGTAAGTCAAAACATCTAAATCGAGCACGACATACAATGTTCTTACATGTACATGTACACTGCTGAACTCAGCAACTGTTATATGACAGTTTGCTTAGGCTTCCATAAAGTGTTTGACCGCTGTTGACTTGCTGACTCAATTGAATTTCTCAATTTTCTTCAGCATTGCATGCAGGAAACACTCCATTTCTACAGCTGTACCCTCAGCCTTTTTCTTCAGAATTGTGGACTCACATGTTTGTGTTGCTCGTGCGACTGGCTGGCATGTTGGTAACCCTTAATCAGAAAAGAAAAACTGAAGGATTCTGGTAGTTGTAGTCAAATGTGTCCCATTCTGAGCTGTGCTAGTGCATAGTACTTACACTTGTAAGATAACAATTTGGATCTTAAAATCATCATTGGTGTCTGCCTTGGAGACCTAATGTTCAGCAGATAATCCCTGCCTTCCATGCACTTGTTCTTCTTGTCCGTCTTGACTAATTTGTTGCCCAATGCTGCTGTCTTTTTTTTTTCTGTGAAGACACAACACAGTCAAACTAAACCATGATAACTAAAAGATACATGTCATACTATTGCATTTTAAGGCTGCGATTTGTCGGCCACGATAAATCAGGAAGCAAATTGGTTTATGTACAGTGCAAGCACTGCACATGCATTTTTTTTTATAGTAAAAGCTTTTTTATAAAACGTTTTGGAAAACAAAATGGTAGGTGCTAGATAGTTAGTTTGTTTTCAGCTAAAATACTGCAGATATAATTTGTTTTGCACCAATTCTTTTGTAGGTTGCGTTTTCGTTGTTAAAATCAGGCCCGACACGTGAAAATCTGTGAAGCGGTCATGGTTTTTTCTGAATCGGCCGGCTTGTCGGATTGGAGTCGCGCCCCCATCGGATTGCCATTCACAGGTGCTGATTCGCTCCCCGATTTGTCGTGGCCGACAAATCGGCCTGACAAGTCGCAGCATGTAAATTGTCCTTTAGTTGCACACAAATATTTACTTTGCTCTGCAGTGGAGGCTGGTACCGTGGGAAAAACTAAAGTAGACACATTTTTAGAAGAGCAATTTTGAAAGTCACAAAACAACAAACAAGAATAAATGAACAATAAATGATTTCAAATGATTTTAGCAATCAGTGAGAATCAATGAAGAAAAAGGTTTGTGACTTTTATTAATTCAGATTGCTGATAGCAATGAAGAATGCTTGTTATTAATTGCCATAGATCCCAGAAGTTCAGACTTTTAACAAAAACACACAAATCAAAAACAAGGTCACTTCTTAGGGCCATCTTCCTTCCAAAATAAACATCAAAACATAGAGACAAAATAAATTCAATAGACAAAATTAAACAGTAGATTGAGGCAAAGGCTATTATGCACCTGTCATTTAAAACCCCCCAACCCCCCCCCCCCCACCCCTTGGGCATGACCAGGGCATTCACTTTTTATGTAAATGAAAGCCAGTGAATTCCCCGGTCCCCAGGGGAAAGTGAATGGTGAACTCCCCACCCCCATACCTGTATGTCCAACAAACAGGGTACTCCCTTTTAAATGTCAACTCGTAACAAGGGATGACAAATATGATGATAGCCGTGAAATGAAAACATTGTGTGGCAACACTTGAAACCCCTCCAAGGACAAGAAAAGACAACTATTTCAACATAATCTTTCTATTTTACATCTTGATGTCAGAAAATGCAAGATCACAACAAATTACAACTCATGTTTTAGCAATAGTCTTCTAAAGTTAGAATAACTCAAGCTTAACAAAATGTATTTCTTGTCAAAATGAAAGTAGGTCATAAAGAAGCAATCCCCAGTTAGACACTAATCGAAACAACACAAAACAACGCGTAATATTAACATTGATAATAGCTTAACTTGTTCATCGATAGGTCAAGTCAGTGAGTTGAAATGCATAATATTTTAATATCTATACAGTATCATTGAAAATATGCCCACCTTTCCTTACTAGACTTAAGAAACCTTCAGCTACAAGGGCCTTTTTTAAACCGGAAAGGCAGAAAGATGTTTCACAGAGCATTTTAATTTGCAGCTTTGTATCGCAATTCGCTTCGATCATTCAATCAAAGGAGTGATGATAATGTATGCAAAATTACTATGCGGCATGAAAATGAAAACCGCTGACCATGGGGTAACTGCCCCGCTTATTCCCCGGCCAGGGAGGCTAAGGCCGTGATTTCTTGTGTGTTCCCTGTCTACCGGGGGACGAAAATGGAGTGAATATGAAGTGAAAGTCCCCTCATTACCCCGGCCATGCCTGAGGGGGGGGGGGGGCGGGGGTTTCAAATGACTTGTGCATTAGTCCCAAGACCTCTGGCCCCACTTGAAGAAGGCAAGCTGTGCAACTGAAGTCACTAAAGATGGCTTTTTAAGTGATTGTTCTATAAGTTTGACTGCCAAAACCAATTACTAGGAATCAGAAAATGATAATTAATTGATAATTTATCAATAATTATTATTTCTGATATCAATTTCTATTGAGTGACTATAGTTACCTGTATATTGATCATGTGCCTGGCAACAGCAACTGAGCAATATTATTTTTGTAATATTCAGTCTGAATGAAAAGCTTAACAACACTAAAACGCGACTTTTCTTTTAAAGTAATAATCTCTGTTGGCCTGCCAGTCGAAGGGGTTTCATGCAAATGCTGTATAAAAACATTACATGCACGTAGGCCATACGCTCATTCACACGTCCTGTAGTTGCAGCAAAGCAACACTTGTTTAAAACGTAAATAGGGAGCTGCACAATTTGTTGAGTATTCATGACTTGCTCTGGTTTTCAGAGAAACCAGCTGAGGTTAGGGGAAATCATTGAACACAATTCACACTAACCTTGAAAGTCCAGGTCGGTTGTTCGGTTCCATCGTTCCAGTGTCAACCGTGGAATCGCCAGAACATTGTGAAACAGTTTCTTAGAGACCCGTCGGCTTCTGGTCCTTCATTCTGACCTCTGTGAACCGCTTCTACGACGTGAACCTCGCTATTTTCTACCATTTTGTTACGAAATGAAACGAAGTCCTTCTGTTTCAGGCTTGAAATAAACGCCTACCAGCTAGGGCTGCGCGCGCATAGCTTAATTTTTATAACGGCTTTCGCCCGGCTTTCACAGAACAAATTAACTTGAAAAGAGAGAGGAGGGGAGGGGAGGGACGATAAGCACAAACTCAATTTGCTTAGAAATTTTAAATGTCATCCCTATCAAAAAGTACGAATTTGAACAAAGTTACCCATCCTTTTCTCGAGAAGAGAGAATCAAGGTTAAACCTAACAAATTCAACCACCTATTCCTTCCATCTTCCCAGGGGGACTCCGGAAACTTCACACTCCTTTGACACTGCAACTGTCCAAAAGTATCGCGGGCGAATATCGCGCGGGACTTGACGAATTTTTGGCGCGGATGTTGTGAAAGCAAGGGCTATGGCTACATGTTATATTTTATAGTTTTGTACGTTTCTTGTTCCTAGTAAAATGAAAACGGTGCTGTTTCTAACTTTCGGATGTATCAGGTTCACCCAGCGCACGAAAATAGCCTTTCCACTGTGCAGTTTTATCAAAATGGAAGCTACATACGGGTAGCCGACGTTTCGACTTGGATCATCCGCCCCGGTCATCAGCAAAAATGTCCACGTCTCATCCGAACAAAAAAGGAATTCATCAGTCCATGATGAAATGCATCGCTGTTGAAACTGGTAAGTTGACAAACTACTTTATTTTGTATTTGACTATTGGTCCTACTAATATCATCTTGGGCTTTCCAAAGGGCCTAATATCAGGGGCCGACCATTTAACTCTTGAGGGGGGGGGGGGGGGGGGGTGGATGATTTCTGGTCAGCAAGCTTTTTTTTTCTAGCAACCTGGTGGACAGGATATTTTTTTTCCTTCTAAATGCTCTGTAGAATATTTTTTTTCCTCTTCATTTCTCTGCAGGATTTTTTTTTTCCTCAAAAAAGTGTCATGTGTTTACATTTACAGAATGTATTTACATTTACATTGTGGTTATTGTTGTAATAGTTCAATATGGAGCTGCAAAGCCTTAAAATGTTGTAAGCTATACAAAATCATGCTATACAAAAACATGTTTTTTGGGGGGGATTTATTCTTTTTAGTAGTGTTCAATTTGGGCGTTTTGGACGCATAGATTGAAGAGGAATTTTTTATCATAAAATCAGCTATTTCAAGACCTTATTCGGAGATTTTAAGCAATCATGTCTGTGATTTTTAATTGGAGAATTCGAAAGAATTCTTGGTAGAACACTTTTTTTCGTATTGATAAGCAATAAAAACAAACAGCACTTGAAGAACACTACAAGCAAATATTCAAGTCGGTAGGCTAACCGGAATGTTGTTTTGGCTAAACCAGAGTGTGATTTAGGCAAACTGGAGAGGCTCGCTGGCTCGCAGATTGTCGGACCCTATAAAGCTAAGAATGCATTGCACATTCTGAAGCATAACCAACTCCAGAGTTTAAAGGGAGCAAGGGAAGAATGGTTGCAGTTTTGCTGGGATTTTGTAAAGTACCCCTGGAATGATGAAATAGCTTTGCAACATTTTTTTTCTTGCTTGCAGCAGTGCAAGAATTTTTTTTCTATTTCATTTGTGCTGCATGCAATTTTTTTCTTCTGACAAGGGCTTGCAGGAAATTTTTTTTCAAAATCATCCACACCCCCCCTCAAGAGTTAAATGGTCGGCCCCTAAGGGAATGCTATTGGGAGCAATTTCAGAATACCCGGCCACTTCATTTAGGCTTACATGTTGTGTAAGAAGCCGCAACATTTGAATGCAAATTTGAGCACTACAAATTTTTCTAGGAATATTGCCAGTCTTATCTCATGATCAAATTGCACAAGAAGTCATGTGACTGCCTTTTATAGATATATTCTACTGTGAATGTTACAGGTTTCAGTACAGTCAAAGCTCTCATCAGCGACCACCTCTGGAATTCCGAAAAGTGGTCGCAGCTAGAGCTGGCCGCTCATGAGAAGGAGCTCTTATTTAAGGGACCACGAGGTACAACAGAAGAGGGTGGTCGCTTATGAGAGCTTTTAGCATAAAACCTGACATATGTTGATGGTCACCAATAGTACTGTAGCAAAAAATATTAAAAATTTTTATACAAGATTATCGCGCATGTACAAGTCAATGAACCATTAGTGCTTATGCTATGTATTACTCTGAATTTTCCCAAAAAGTGAGTAGTTTTATTACAGTGCTGCTTGCTGTACCCTTGCCACCAGACAAAGTTTTTCATTAGTTTGTGACAACTTTTTGACATCTTTCTGACAACTTCCTGATGGGATTTGTTTCAACTGGCCAATTAGAATGCAAGAAATGTGGGAGGCAGAGTTGATAAGTTCCATACTCTCTCTCTCTTGTACCGTTGTCTGGTGGCAACGGTACAACATGCAGCACTGTAAAGTGTTGACTGAGCGGTCACTTATGAGAACTTAGAATCCAGGCAATAATTCACAAAAGTGGTCACACTGTTGCTTACGGGAACGACTGCTTATGAGAACTTTTGATTACAGAGTTTAGGTGATGTTCAAATGGGGTTTCACACTGTTGGTTGTAAATTGAGCTGGTCGCTTACGAGAGTGGTCACAGGGAGGGCTTCGACTGTATTCTGATTGGTTCCCTAGCAACTTGAGGTATAATGTTATTGTTGCTGTTATTATTACAGTTTATTATTATTATTATTATTATTATTATTATTGTTGTTATTATTTTAGTACATATACCCATTTCAACAGCTGATACATGCATATAATGCCCAAGGCTGAAAACAAAACTTTAAGGGCAACTTTTTTCTGGCATGAGTGTTATTTAAATCAACCCCTTTCGGCAGTTGGTATATTAGAGGATAATGCCCAAGGTTGAAAGATTGTCCAAACAATGAACAGTTGAGTATAACAGAGTGTCTTATTAAGTGTGTGTCGGTAAAGCAGATATTCATTGTTACAGTCAATGTCATTAGTCAACATCATTTTTACCACCTTAATGACTGCCTCAATTAAAGATTACTCTTGTTGTAAATTCAAACTGCATGTATCTAAGTATACAGTTGAACCCCACTTAAGGATCTCAACCACTTTATCAAGATGCAACTACCTCATTATTATGGCTACTATCAATGGGACACAAAAGGATATGCAAGCATTGCTCATATCCATGTTAAAATTAATATTCTCATTAAGTGATTTTGATTTACAGTGTACAAGTGTCACAAATGACCTTCTCAACCTTGTCTTTTTCAGATTTCTTGCCTTTGTCAACTACCACTCATGGGGCACTGGTAAATATTTTAAAGAACTGGACATTTTCTTACAGGGACAACACATTTCTCACTATTTTGGATCGGCTTCGATCAGTATTTCATGAAAGCAAAATTTTGGTAAGAAAAACAGCATTGCATGGCAAGTTAGATACAAAATTTATTTAGAAAATCTCAGCTAATCCACATCAATTTGTTTAGGAGGTCTGATTGAACGAGGATGCTAAGAAAACAATAAGAAGAAATCGATGTTTTCGGCTTTGCTTTTTTGCTCTATTACAAGTGAGACGATGGAGGCACTTCCTTTGTTAGAAGGACTGTTCACTGAGATGGCAGTTTTTTTTGTCACTCATTAAGTGTGATTTGGAAAGATATTTGAAGTAATATATCAAACACGAGAAAGAGTGTTTCATCAGGATATCCAGACACCGAGAAGTGGATTGAAAAAAAGAGGTGCAGCCAAGTTTTTTTGACTGACTTCGAGGTGTTTGGATACCTGATGAAACACTCTTTCGAGTTTTTGATATGGCTTCTCAAACCATTCATAATTCTTGGAGAAATTCAAAGCAAAAGTTCACAAAATCTTATGCTAATTAAGATCTGGTATCCAAACCACCGTCACAGTTGTGATTTCCTTTGTTTTCTCTTAATGAATTATGAATGAGTTTGAGAAGTTTTATTTCTATGTTCATTTTGCCAGTCCATAACTTAACTGATACAGGCCAGTCTCTCTTTGTAATGAGTCTTCTCAGCTCTCACAGCAGTAATGTTTGAGAAAAAATGTGCAAGAATTGAAACTTGATTGAAGAATATTTGTTTCCTTGTGGCACTGGCAACCATTCCTGCTCTTAAGGTGACAAAATTTTTATGAGCAGGACTGCCAAGATGACACATCTTTTGCCAGTTTGCATTTGCTGTTGATACAAGAAATAAATGTTGATAACTCATGATTAAGAGCAGTTGGTAAAAAGCAAAACAAAACAAACAAACAAACAAATAATCTAATGATAATGACCCGGCCCTGACTAAAAAAAAGAAAGCTCTGGTAAGAAAATCTTTGTACTAGGATAATTTCTTGAAGCAATACATGAATGTTAGTCTACCACCATGGTGAGTAGAATTAAGGATGCATACAGCCTGTATAACGAAGTCTCGGACTGGCAAAAGGAACATAGGAATATTAAAAAAGTTCAAAGCAGCGACTTTTAGCGATAGCAGCTTTTAGCTGCTGAATTCGTGATTAATCTGAGCCTTCTCACTTCTCACTTCTCACTTCATATTGACATGCCCTGAACAGTTGATGAAAAACAAAGAAAAAAACAAACAAAAACAACAATAACAATGACAACAATTTATGATAATGACCTTGCCATGAAAACTTGAGAAGGCTATGGTTGGAAACCCTTTACAAGTATTAAGATACTGTCTTCAAACAGTTTGTTAGCCTACTGTCACCTGGCTAAGGCCCCGTTTACATGAGTTAACTCATCCCGGGATGATTTTCATCTCATCCCGGGGTGACTTTCATCCCGTTGTCTGGTCATTTACCTGTGAGTATTTACATGATTTGGAGCAAAAATGGGTTCGGGACAAAAGTCGTCCCGGGATGAAACTCATCCCGGGATGAAATAACTCATGTAAACGGGGCCTAAGTACATGTAGACTTAGGGACATATACTGTAACGACAACCAATCGTTGAACACACACACTCATTTTTCCTATGCTTGGCACTGGTCACTTGTATTTGCTACTAGCTCTCATTGGCTCATTTGATTGCCTGTGTCTTATGATTGACCAGAGTAATTGTTTTGTTTAGATTTTATGACACCTGCTTCATTTGAAAATGATTATTGTTCTATGTAGCACCTGATCTGAGCTAACTGTTGGTAAATAAAAAGGCTCAAAACTGGTGGGTTGGTGCACCCACCATTCCTGGTGTGTTAAATGACTTTAAAGCCAATTATCTAACACTGCATGCCTCTTTATGTTAATGCCATGGTGTGTGTGTAAATTTTTTTGGCAAGTTTTAATGTTTGGATGGAAGCCAAAATATGTTTGGTTTGAAAGCTGCCAAAAAATACATTCAGTAACAAGACTAATAATTTCTATAAAGAACGAGAAAAGAAAAAAATGGACATATTATCAAATTTTTTTTCGCCTTGAGACAAGACCAACACTGCCTCTTGCATAGCAGTCATCTTTAGGCAGTCAGTGAACCCTATTGCAAACAAAAAAATGCTGATCTTTCATGACTGGCAGATTTTACTACAAACAGCTCTGTGTTTCATACTTTTCAAAATTGAAAGCAATGAACAACATAAGTGAAAAACAAAAAGCTTAAAGCCAGGAAGAAAGATCCAAAGTCAAGATCTCATTTGAAATCTAGAGAGAACCTTTTTGAAAGTGCAACATGCCATGAGAAAGGAATTTCATCCGCCAAGTTCATGCATCGCAGTCACAAATCGAATGTGACGAAAGATGAATAGCATTTTCTGTTTGTTGTAGTATTCACTGTTGGGTTTTTAAAATGTGGTCATTTTTAGGAAACCCACAGCAAAGATGCAGTCATCTTTAGGCAGTCAGTGAAGCCTATTGCAAACAAAAAATGCTGATCTTTCATGGCTGACAGATTTTAGTGTGAACAGTTCTGTTTCAGACTTGTCAAAATTGAAGCTGAATGAATAATATTAGTGAAAAAAAGCTAAAAGCCAGGTAGAAAGATCCAAAGTCAAGAGCTCATTTGAAATGTAGAGAAAAACGTTTTGTAAGTGCATTACATGTCATGAGAAAGGAATTTCATTAGCCAAGTTCATGCATTGCAGTCACAAATCGAATGTGACAAAAGATGAATGGCATTTTCTGTTTGTTCTAGTATTCACTGCTGGGTTTTCAAAATGAAGTCATTTTTAGGAAACCCACTGCAAAGATGCGGTCATCTTTAGGCAGTCAGTGAAGCCTATTGCAGGCAAAAAATGCTGATCTTTCATGTGTGGCAGATTTTAGTACAAACAGCTCTGTGTTTCAGACTTTTCAAAGTTAAAGGCAATGAACAAGATAAGTGAAAAACAAAAAGCTTAAAGCCAGGAAGAAAGATCCAAAGTCAAGATCTCCTTTGAAATCTAGAGAAAAACCTGTTGTAAGTGCAACATGTCAGAAGAAAAGAATTTCATTAGCCAAGTTCATGCATCGCAGTCACAAATCGAATGTGACAAAAGATGAATGGCATTTTCTGTTTGTTGTAGTATTCACTGTTGGGTTTTCAAAATGTGGTCATTTTTGGGAAACCCACTGCAAAGATGCAGTTATCTTTAGGCAGTCAGTGAAGCCTATTGCAAACAAAAAATGCTGATCTTTCATGTCTGGCAGATTTTAGTACAAACACCTCTGCGTTTCATACTTTTCAAAGTTAAAGGCAATGAATAAGATATTAAGTGAAAAACAAAAAGCGTAAAGCCAGGAAGAAATATCCAAAGTCAAGATCTCATTTGAAATCTAGAGGGAAACGTTTTGTAAGTGCAACATGTCAGAAGAAAGGAATTTCATTAGCCAAGTTCATGCATCGCAGTCACAAATCGAATGTGGCAAAAGATGAGTGACATTTTCTGTTTGTTCTAGTATTCACTGTTGGGTTTTCAAAATGAAGTCATTTTTAGGAAACCCACTGCAAAGATGCAGTCATCTTTAGGCAGTCAGTGAAGCCTATTGCAGACAAAAAATGCTGATCTTTCATGTCTTGCAGATTTTAGTACAAACAGCTCTGTGTTTCAGACTTTTCAAAGTTAAAGGCAATGAACAAGATAAGTGAAAAACAAAAAGCTTAAAGCCAGGAAGAAATATCCAAAGTAAAGAACTCATTTGAAATCTAGAGAGAAACTTTTTGTAAGTGCAACATACCATGAGAAAGGAATTTCATCAGCCAAGTTCATGCATCGCAGTCACAAATCGAATGTGACAAAAGATGAATGGCATTTTCTGTTTGTTGTAGTATTCACTGTTGGGTTTTCAAAATGTGGTCATTTTTAGGAAACCCACTGCAAAGATGCAGTCATCTTTAGGCAGTCAGTGAAGTCTATTGCAAACAAAAAATGCTGATCTTTCATGTGTGGCAGATTTTAGTACAAACAGTTCTGTGTTTCATACTTTTCAAAATTGAAAGCAATGAACAAGATAAGTGAAAAACAAAAAGCTTACAGCCAGGAAGAAAGATCCAAAGTCAAGATCTCATTTGAAATCTAGAGAAAACCCTGTTGTAAGTGCAACATGTCAGAAGAAAGGAATTTCATTAGCCAAGTTCATGCATCGCAGTCACAAATCGAATGTGACAAAAGACGAAGGGCATTTTCTGTTTGTTGTAGTATTCACTGTTGGGTTTTCAAAATGTGGTCATTTTTGGGAAACCCACTGCAAAGATGCAGTCATCTTTAGGCAGTCAGTGAAGTCTATTGCAAACAAAAAATGCTGATCTTTCATGTGTGGCAGATTTTAGTACAAACAGTTCTGTGTTTCATACTTTTCAAAATTGAAAGCAAAGAACAAGATAAGTGAAAAACAAAAAGCTTACAGCCAGGAAGAAAGATCCAAAGTCAAGATCTCATTTGAAATCTAGAGAAAAACCTGTTGTAAGTGCAACATGTCAGAAGAAAGGAATTTCATTAGCCAAGTTCATGCATCGCAGTCACAAATCGAATGTGACAAAAGATGAATGGCATTTTCTGTTTGTTGTAGTATTCACTGTTGGGTTTTCAAAATGTGGTCATTTTTGGGAAACCCACTGCAAAGATGCAGTCATCTTTAGGCAGTCAGTGACGCCTATTGCAAACAAAAAATGCTGATCTTTCATGACTGGCAGATTTTAGTACAAACAACTCTGTGTTTCATACTTTTCAAAATTGAAAGCAATGAATAAGATAAGTGAAAAAAAAAGCTTAAAGCCAGGAAGAAAGATCTTAAGTCAAGATCTCATTTGAAATCTAGAGAGAAACTTTTTGTAAGTGCATTACATGTCATGACAAAGGAATTTCATTAGCCAAGTTCATGCATCGCAGTCACAAATCGAATGTGACAAAAGATGAATGGCATTTTCTGTTTGTTGTAGTATTCACTGTTGGGTTTTCAAAATGAAGTCATTTTTAGGAAACCCACTGCAAAGATGCAGTCATCTTTAGGCAGTCAGTGAAGCCTATTGGAAACAAAAAATGCTGATCTTTCATGACTGGCAGATTTTAGTACAAACAGTTCTGTGTTTCATACTTATCAAAATTGAAAGCAATGAATAAGATAAGTGAAAAACAAAAAACTTAAAGCCAGGAAGAAATATCCAAAGTCAAGATCTCATTTGAAATCTAGAGAAAAACCTTTTTTAAGTGCAACATGTCAGAAGAAAGGAATTTCATTAGCCAAGTTCATGCATCGCAGTCACAAATCGAATGTGACAAAAGATGAGTGACATTTTCTGTTTGTTTTAGTATTCACTGTTGGGTTTTCAAAATGTGGTCATTTGTAGGAAACCCACTGCAAAGATGCAGTCATCTTTAGGCAGTCAGTGAAGCCTATTGCAAACAAAAAATGCTGATCTTTCATGACTGGCAGATTTTAGTACAAACAGTTCTGTGTTTCATATTTTTCAAAATTGAAAGCAATGAATAAGATAAGTGAAAAACAAAAAGCTTAAAGCCAGGAAGAAATATCCAAAGTCAAGATCTCATTTGAAATCCAGAGAAAAACCATTTGTAAGTGCAACATGTCAGAAGAAAGGAATTTCATTAGCCAAGTTCATGCATCGCAGTCACAAATCGAATGTGACAAAAGATGAGTGACATTTTCTGTTTGTTCTAGTATTCACTGTTGGGTTTTCAAAATGTGGTCATTTTTAGGAAATCCACTGCAAAGATGCAGTCATCTTTAGGCAGTCAGTGAAGCCTATTGCAAGCAAAAATGCTGATCTTTCATGACTGGCACTTCTGTAAAATGGTTTTAGTGAGAAAATGCTCATTTGAAAGAGAATGAAAACGGTAAAGAAAGCTACAGATTTCATTTGTCAAAGCAATAATGTTTTCCGGGGGGTGGTACTTGACTCATGTTTGGATGTAGGGGTATCGCTGAAGATCTGATACCCTGACCCTGTTTAGGACAAAAAGCCGTAAAATACCAATCCCGTTTAGGACAACACCCTCCATTTTAGGTCCCTGTTTAGAACAATTTTAAAAAATACACACTTTCTTCACGTTCGAGACAATTTTACAGTATTTTAGAGACTGGGCGGCAAACGTCAGGTTTCCGATCTATGACTGGCTATGTATAAGTGACAACGGTGGCAATCGTGCAGCCATACCTTGTTTAGGACGCGTTCATACCCTGTTTGGGACAAACTCGCATAAAATTATATACCCTGTACAGGACAGACAGGCCAAAAACCTTACCCTGTTCAGCGGCAAAATTTTAGATATGTTGAATATCCTTTCTGGCTCACTCAGCTTGGAGTCCTAGCATCACCATATGCCTGAGCACTTTTGGGATATGCAACATAATAAGCATTTTGAGACGAAAAGATTTAGGAAAATGTTGTGAAATATGCAACATAATTACGAGATTGAGACAAAATGTTGAGCAAATGTTGTGCATCTGTTGTGCACTTCTGGGATATGTAATATTCAAAGTCCCTCTGGCATAGAAAACATTTTTCTTTGTTCTTCTAATGAATCCACCTCCAAAATCCACTAGGGGTTGATTAGCACAAAGGACACGTGAGCGGGCGCGAAAATTGCGTGTGGCGTGAAAACATGACGCGCGCGTGATCATTATCCCATTGGAATCCCATAGTGCGTTTGATTGACCTCGTTCAAGACTGAATTATCCAATGTGAGAACGAAAACTACTAAGATTTGCAATTTGTTTTGAGGGAAATAATTCGCCATTTTAAGTACGTTTTCAGCCATGATTTATATACTTGTGCACTTTCTTACAGAGGTCAAAAAGGATTGTTTAGGACAAATTTGCTGATTAACAGTACACGAAATATGACTTGAAAATCTTGGGGTTTCATTAAAAAAAGAGTAGGTTGGCGAAAATGGAAATGGTTATATTTGCTCCATATTTGCTTCTGGGGTAAATAAACCTAAATTTGCTGACTTGGTGTAAAGTTGGTGCAAATAAACAGAATTGCCATAATGATAGCAAATGTAAGGGTAAGATATCCAAATTTGTTTATTTGCTACTCAAGTAAATGTGACAGTACTTTGATTTACGCCACTTGTTTGCGTTTTCGGAGATGAGTATGTTTGCTCCTTTAGTAAATATGGGGTAAATGAACCTAAATTTCCTGATTTGACCTTGGCGTAAAGTTGGTGCAAATAGGCACAATTGCTATAATAGTAAATGTGAGAGTAAGTAATGCAAATTTGTTTATTTGCCACTCAAGTAAAAGTGATGGTAATTTGATGCAAATAAGTTGATTTTCACCTTGTTTGCTTAGATTTACGGACTCCGTAAAAGTATTAATTTTTAAGGGTAGCAAAACTACAGCAAATAAATGTGAAATTTGAAAATTTACCTTGGTGGCAAAACTGACACAAATCTGATGCAAACTTCGTGTTTACGTTACATTTGCGCCTAATTTCAGCAGGAGCAAGTGTGTGTCTTTGCTTCGACAATGCCGTCTGTGCAAATTTGTGACAAATTTAGAGCCCTAAATTCGCTACATATTTACTTCAGTTGCAAAGCTCGGTAAATCCGTCTTTTCGTGCAGTGTCACCCCAGCTAAGCGGGTTACCCGGCCCGGCTGACCGGGTAACCCGCCTCGGTGGGTTACCCCACCTCTCATGTGAACGAGATCAAGAAAAAAAGAGAGATTGTATTGAGAGATTGGTTACCCCACCGAGGCGGGGTACCTTACCTTCCCGGGGTCCCCCACCTCCATGTGAACAGGTCCTAACACTATATTTAGGATATTAGATTTTGTTAATCACAGTATTAAATAATCCTAATCATAAAACTATTGGTTGAAATCTATTGTGAACTTGCCTATTAGTATATTCATTTCTTATTTGTAAAGCTTCATAAACAAAATAACCTAGTTTATTACAAACATAAGTATCAACATTGTTAAAAAGAAAAATAATTTTGTCTTGTTCACCTAAAGAGTCGAATCCTGCATATTTTAATTTGATGTCATTTGTCAATTGTTTCCTAATATTTTCAAAATGATTACAATATAAAAAGAAATGAATTTCATTTTCAATTTCGTTGGAAGAACAGTACTGGAACGTGAGTGTGTTGAAGGTTCGGTTATTTTTTCCACGCTGCAATTTTTGTGAGTGTTCGATTTGCCTTTGTTTCTTTGTTTTCTTGCTTGTTTTTTGATCGATCTTAACCCTATAAACCTCAAGAGTGACAGGTATCTAATTTCTCCTTACAGTATCGCTAGTTGATCCAACATACAAGTGATGAGCGATAAAGGAAATGATCACCAGATATAAAATGTATTGATGTTTAATGAAATTCTCCCAACTAGAAGCATAAGAATTACATGGAGAACAGTGAGGAGAATATGCATGTGGATATTGAGGTTGAAAGGTTTAATTGAACCAGATGAGGATTAAAGAGGCACTACTTTAAACAACAAAAAGACACGTTTTAATCAGAGGAAACCCCTTATCCTCTCTTAGAGCAACCCAATAATACTGGATCAGTTTCCTTTAAAACGTCTTTACCAGTTCTCTGAAACTATAACTGTATGGCTTCCGGGGGGGGGGGGGGGCGTACTCCCTTACTGATGGCCTTAACGTGGACGTGCGGCCCGATAGGATATGGTTTTCAGAGGCTTTTTTCTTGAACGGGGTACCAATTTCATCACGACCTTATGTATTCGTTAATTTACAGGCCGCTCACAAAAAGCCGGATTATTACCAGTTTGCCAATGTACAACATATTGAAATAAGAAATAGTCTTTGACTAGTCTATTCTAGCCGTAAGGAAGGTGTAATGTTGGGTTAAATGTCCTAGGCAGGGTACAAAAAATCTGAAATCTGTCTTAAACAGGGTAGCAAAATCAGATATGTTTGTCTTAAACAGGATCAGGGTTTAAACGTCCGGGCCACGCCTCCCTACTTGAGCATCTGCTAATTGGTTGTGCCCCCCCTCCCGAGGTATGGCTGCCGATGGCTAAGATGGAAATAGATTAGAACATCAGGCTAATGTTTTCAAGTTTCTCCTTTGTTTCTTGGAAAAATCGCCAGAAACTGACTATCGCTTGCTTTCCCTTTGAGAAAATCATTCGATTTCTTTTTCCTTGGCGTTCTATGAGCATTTCGTGTACTAGAAAAGGTATTTGAGTAATTTGAATTCCAGCAAATGTTGCACCAAAAAACGTGAAAATCACCGTGACATAGCCCCTTTAATTAGATTCGGTTGATTGAATGGCCGATCAAATCGATCAACTGATCAGAGAGTGGTCTTTAATTGTGAATTTATTGTCCCGCAGTCTGGCGCCTAACGACATCCTGCGGTATTTTGGAACTAGGGAACAGTTAAACCATGATCTATTTTCCGCAATGGGGAGCAGAGAACGGGGGGGAGGGGGGCGGTTCCTCTGGTACCCTCCCTCTTATTCCCAAAAAGTATAAAGCGCCTTAATTAAAGTAAAGTATTGTTTGCCAATATATTTTGGGTGCTCGACCCTCATTTCATGGTTACCCTTATGGACTGTTGTTTAGACAACTATATGGGTTATATACTTTAATAGATTGCCAAGAGTGGACTTACTAAGTCCTTGTCGGTACATGCAAACATGTCAGATATCGCTTCGTTGCCGTCGCAAAAACTTCAATTCATTGGATTCAAATACAAACACTAATTATTTTTCTGCCGTGGTGGCTCACTTGCCGCTCGACAAACTGGCGTCCAAAACAGCTCAAAAGCCCCCCAACAACAGGTATAGGTAACTGTCTCCTTGGCCTTGCGTGACGATTCACTATAACGACTTCGTTTACCATTTTAACACATTTACGTGACGAATGACTTAAAAAACAGCAACGAATCGTCCATTTTGACCGAGAGGGCATCCAGAAACACGAACAGACCTCTTTAGTGCGGGTAAAATATAAGGGTTTGTATGGAACATTATCGCATGCCATAGTTTAGTTTATTCTGTCCGATCTCCACTAGCTTCCAGTTTCTGAGCGCATTAAATTCAAGATTCTATTGCTCACCTTCAAGGCTCTACCCAACAGTCCCCCACCTACATTCACGATTTGGCAACCCGCTACTCGCCGTCTAGAACTCTCAGGTCATCTTCCACATTACGCCTGAATCCTGTTAATTTTAATTTGAAGTCCTATGGGTCTAGAGCCTTCGCTGTTTCTGCTCCTGACCTTTGGAACAGCTTACCTGATGACATCCGTTCATGTGACAATTTGAGTACTTTAGTTAAACAATAAAAACACAAACAACGGGAAATTCACACTTATCTTTATTTATTTATTTATTTATTCAGGAGCCCAATGGTAATGGGCTCCTGATTTATTTACATATTTATAGCGGAGCCTGTGCGCTAGCGCGTCAGTGGTGCACCATTGCTAAGGAAATTTGGTAACCTATCAAGCCAAAAAATTTTGGTAGTGACGTAACAGTCACGTGACCGTCTGTCTGTCCGTCCGTACATCCGTACGTCCGCATCACAGGGTCACCAATATGAAGTGGTATACACAGGATATAACCCTGTGCTGAATCCTGTGTTTTTGGCGCGAAATTGCATGTTGACCCGCGTTGTAGGAAAACAAGCAAAGACAACAAAAGTCAAAAACAAATTTGTTAATGGAAAAAAAAAGTTCAAAAGAATGTTCAGTTGTCTTTTGGTGGAAGGCGAAAAGTTCAATTTAGGCGTAAAAAACTAGGCGGTAAAGTTCAGGCGAAAAGTTCAAATTTGCCTTGTCGGTTCTGTTGCGAACTCGGTCGGCACACCGCTTGAGTTCGCAGCTTTTCGCAGCGGTTTCGCCGCCAAATATAGCAGAGCTAGTGCTTTTTGGTTTTTCTGTCCACAACCATGGTTTTTATGGCGTTCCGAACACATTTCGCCAGGAAAAACACCAGCATTTTCATGTTGATAGGCAGCTTGTCACGAAGAAAGAGATAAGTCCGTAAATAACAATAATCGCTCATGGCCTAGTGGACTATCTGCCGGCTTCTGACGCCATCGAGCCGGTTTCGGCTCTCAGCGAGGACATGAAGCTTTTTCTTTCTTTTTTCTTTTTTTTAATTTAACGCCTTAAGTATATAATTTCACAAATTAATAGGTGCCAGCAAAAAAAAACAACAAAAAAACAAAAAAAACAAAAAACAAAAAAGGACGGGGAGGGGGGAGGGGATCCGCTTTTAGGCTTGGCTAAATCTATATATTTTATTTGTATGGTAAATAGGGATATTTAGTTTGGTGTTGGAAAGTTATAAAGAAATACTAATTTTATTTAATAATCTTATAAAAATATTCTATTGTTGTGGGATTAACTTGTATTTTTGGTTTGGGTTAGTCATGATTTAATTTATTCCAAATTGCGCAGAACCAAGTAGTGATTGTCTGGTGCTCAGTGGTTTACGCGGGAGACACCTTCGCCACTGAGCACCCGCTTACTCCTGTTTTCTTAGCCACCTTTGCAATTGTTCATTGCTAAATCGACTTTCTTTTTAGCTAGATCATCTTTAAAAAAACCTTTCCCATCAGTGAGTTTTCACGCCTCCGAAAACGGCTCTCCCTTCTACCTAATTAGCTATGCACCTCATTAGCTATGCACCTCCTTATCCAGTGGAATTTCGGGACGCTTATTAACTATTACTGATATTTTGCTGAATCACATTTGACATCTCTAACTGGTTCTGCCGCACGAATCTCACACTTTGGGTTGTTTAGTGTGTTGTAATTAGATTAGATAATTTCCGTTCTCTTCAGGTTGTAAAAGTAAGTGTGCAAGAAACTTAGAGTTGTATTCTGAATTGAGCTGTGAACTGTACACTGAGAACCAAGAGCCTTAAACAGTCAGAGAATGGAACTATTCTACTTGAAGTAATGTCCTCATAAGTTAAATGTTTGCTTAACACTAACTTAAGACCTATCTTTTTAAAAAAGCATATCATTCTTAGTAGGGTTAATTTTTGTTTATACATTAATTTAGCTTTTTAATTTATTCTTTACCCTTTTAGTTGTGAAGCGCCTAGAGCAGAACTTGATAGGTTATTATTATTTCTCTTTGACTGAAAATTAAAAGCTGGCTGAAATGGTCAGGAAACGACATACGGGACAACATTTGAACTAGTATGTAAACTTTAAGAAATGAGTGATGACCCTCGCAGTTAAAGATGCCAGCTTAAACAGTTGAAAAATGTACAACCTGAAAAAGAAAACAAACAAACAAACAAAAAAAAACCGGATTGAACGAGATTCGAACCCATGACCTCTGCGACACCGGCGCAGCGAGGGGCATCATCATAACTACAAGGGTCATCACCATTTCTTATTTCAACCGCACTTTACTAATATGATTATTTCATATGTACACTTCCACATGTAACCTTTAATGGCTATTTATTGTCATTTATCGCTTGGTAACTACAATATAGCTAGCGGTAAAGTTCGAGTTCCACGCGAATCCTTATACTTTGCCACTGAAGTGGCCTTTTCCTGTCAAGGAATAACCATTAAAGACCATTTCCATTTCCATGTGCTTGATCAAGCGACAACGATTGGGCAAGTAAGCCTTTTATTATTTCGATGCAACAGTTTAGCAAAAACTTTACAGTCATTTATACTATCCTATGTGACTACATATGTGAGAAAGCATAAAAATATAAGCTATCCTGGAAAACTTGGTTGCTTAAACTCTTGCCGGTTTGAGAGACTAATATAGGTTGGTTCATTCCAACTTAAGGTACTTGGCATTATAATTGACAAAAAGACTACTGCAGGGAATGATCAAAGAACGTAAAAAGACTGAGTTACGATGTTTCGACTGGCCAATACCAGTCATCATCAGGTTCATTAGGCCAATCACAAATTTACAGAACCCTACTTGTAATAATTTCCAGTGCGGCACAGCGGTTTCAGAACACTTTCGAAGCAATAACCATTCCGACACCCATATGCTACTCATTCCTATTGGAAAAAAACTTTAAAATGAACGTGATTCTTTCAGGAAGGCACGTGAAGCACACATTATTCACAAAGCTAAGACCCTTGAGCCTCCAGGCACGAATAAACGTGATGAACTGTAATCTGTAACTCCATGTAATCAAGTGATGTAATACATAAATTTTTATTTGTTTTTCTGTTATCTTATCTTTTCTAAGTAGTGACACTATACCAGATCACATATGTAACTACCGCTCATTTCACGTTGTTTGATTAGTCCCTGCAGTAGTCTTTTTTGACCATCATTTATATTCCTATCAGTCTTGACTGATCACGAACTTTTTTTATCCGACGTTGAGCAAGGTTAGGTTTTTGCAGTGGTTTTAAACCTTAACTTTGCATTTTAATTGTTATAAGGATTTTGTAACGAGGAAAGATTACAAAGAAGTATTTCTGACCATGAGTTTGTATGAATATCGTTTCACCTCTTTTGTCGGGCAATACTTTATGTCTAATTATGACGTCAAATTGATTACCATGGAAACACTAACGCTTCAGAGAAAGAACCTCCAACTTCAGGCCTAATCTCGTACCCAGAGTCCTCGGGTCAGCGGGTGGCCGCCGGGAAAGGCTCCTAGGTACTAGGAGCCTTACCACGGAAATCCTGCGGTGAACGGCTGTTAGTTTTTTTAGAGTGAACAGCCACTCGAAAAAAAAGGTGAAATTTCTGCTGTAAAAATTCCAGTACCCCAGAGTGAATATTGGCTGTACCCATTTATAAACCTGGGTTGAGAGAGCCTCCCCATCGTTGAGTAAAGTTCCTTCCTAACAGTGTCTCTTTCGATGCGATTCGTTAAAATATTAACTCGTACCACTTTCTCCACCAGTTAGATGTATAAAACCGAAACCAATTACTGTCGTTACCGCACGCGTTTCTCTATGCTAAGCTCCGGTTACATCTCCTTGAATTTGTTTCACTGCATGGGCTTAAAATCCGTTCGGTCTGTAGTGATTGGCTAGATGGATTACACCGGTTTTGGCTTCATGATTAGGCGTTCAAACTTCCCTAAAATTTGAAGTTGGTTGTTTGCACAAGCCGAAACTATCTTCAACAACATTGGTCATTCAAAGATATGGAAATAAAGATAAATACTGCAAACAAATATAATCAAAACATTCAAGACTTAGCCCACTTTTAATCACTAGGCCTCGCAGTAGGTAATCACAGATATAAGAAAGTCAAATACATGTGTCTGTAGCATTAATTTCTCTTTACAACACAAACCTTAAATGGCTGGGGCTGCAACACAAGACCTGATATGGGCTCCAGAGTTGGTAGATCGCATCCTTGAGGATTCTCAAACTTGAAGGTATGCAGTAAGCGTGCTAAGAACAGGAAGACCTCAATTCGTGCCAAAGGCTCTCCAAAACAGCCCCTACGACCAGCTGAGAATGGGCAGTAACGATCAGCTTTTGGAGGAAGAAAATAACCATCCTCGTCCAGGAACCTTTGGGGCCTGAAATCGTTGGGGTATTCCCAAATTTCTGGATCGTGGTGGAGAGACCATAAGTTGATCAACACGGTTGTGCTTTTAGGAATGTGATATCCCTGTAGAGATGTGTCCACAGTCGTTTTATGCATAGCAACTGGGCCAACGGATGAGATCCTGAGAGCCTCAGTAATGGTTGCTTCTAGATACGGCAGGCTTTTCCTGTCCTCGAGGTCCGGCAAACGATTTGGTCCAACGACTCGATCCAGCTCGTCGTGTAACTTCTGCTGAATCTTTGGGTTGTGAATCAGGCGCAGCAGTGTCCAGCATAAAGAAACTGCAGTGGTCTCCATTCCGGCCATGAAAACCTCACCCATGGTCAAGATGAGACGCTCATCTGTGAGGAATCCTTTGTTGGACGAGTCCTCCTCTTCAGCCTCCTTCTTTGCCTTAAGGAGCGCGTCTGTCAAATCTTGAGGATTCTGTACGCGATTAGCCTTTACGTGCTCTCGATAAATTCTCCCAACAATGTCTTCTCTTTCCTTGCAGTTCTGCTTAAAAATCCTGATGGACTTCAATGGAAGGAATCTCAGCCATGGAAACACATCCGCCACACTACCAGTCCCAATCATCGCGAAAATTTCCTTCGTTATTTTATCAAACCTTAAAAACTCGGGGTCATCAAGTTCATATCTCCAACCAAATACTAATGCACAAACCACATTCATCACAGCCAGTCGGATCTCCTTTGTGAGGTCGTGAGGTTGTCCATTTGTGGAGTGAAGTCGTTCTAACAGCAATCTGGACTCGTCATTGACACCTGGCACCTGCGTTAAGGCACCGCTGGTATACATTTTCAATGCGGAGACTGCAACTTTGCGAAGTAGCCTCCATTCTAACGAATAATCCGCAAAACTAATTGCCTTCCCTTTGTGCGAGAAAATGTCTACAGTATTGTTACTCGGGCGTCCACCGAATTCGACCGACTTTGTAACTAGAACTTCTTTGACAGCCTCTACGCCGCTAACGACAATCACGAGCTGGCTTCCAACATACAGCCGAAAGACATGGCCATATTGTTTCTCTATTGCCCAAAAATCGAGATGCCGTGACTCGGCGGATAATTGGTGTGCGTTTCCAATAATCGGCAAAGGAAAAGGTCCGGGAGGAAGGTTTTTGGCTGCAGAGAAGTGATTGAAAATCACCGTAGCAAGAATGATTGCCAAAAGAAACCATCCCAATTCTTCAAACATACTTTCTAATTAACCTTGCCACGATATAAGCTTTTCATCTGAAAATTACGTTTGCGTATTCAACAAGGAAGCATGCCAATTAACATACACATAACGTGATCTTTCAGGTATTTATCGCGTGTCAGTTATTTGTTTCCTGTGGAGTTGCTGACGATATGACCTTTTAATACAAACAAAGGCCTTATTATCTCAGTTGGCACGCAAGCTCGAACAAGTCACTGTAGCCAACGTAGTGCAGTCTCGGTTGGAGGCTCCCCATGTTCTCAAGCATGTTAACCCCTTTAAGCCCCAATATTAATATGCATATTCTCCTTAGTGTTCTCCATACATTTCTTATGGTCCTAAGTAGGGAGAATTTGCACAAACATCAAGACATGTCATGTTTGGTGATCATTTCCTTTATTCTTGTGACCTGCATGTTTTTTTTTTCAAGTAGGAATATTGTAAGGAGAAATTAGCTGCTTGTTTACTATTGGGACTTAAAGTGTTAATTAAGGCACAGTCTGAAAACAGTCATAACTTTGAAGGTATCTCCCGAAACAGGCTG
The DNA here is from genome assembly GCA_964030785.1 of Siderastrea siderea. Lineage (NCBI taxonomy): Eukaryota > Metazoa > Cnidaria > Anthozoa > Scleractinia > Rhizangiidae > Siderastrea > Siderastrea siderea. The sequence continues at coordinate 57,035,485 of OZ034968.1, forward strand.
AAACGTGGCGCAAGAGTGTAAAACTTGATCATCATGCGACCAGGGTTTCCTTACATACACGCAAAAAATTGAAAATTGGCCGCTAAGAATCGATATAATGAATGACGTGATCGTATGCATGGTTCTCCTTCATATAAATCTGTCCTGCATGGTTGCCTACCGATGCACAGTTTCACATTGCATTTATGTAAAAAAAATTTTTTTCGCACATCGTACATACTAACCATTACCCAAATACACGCAATACTTGCAGTCATTACTATTTACTCACTACACAAAGTGCAAGTACATTATCAGGTACATTATGTTTTGATAGAGGGAACTAGGAAAAATATTTAACAAAAGAAAAAATACAAGACAAAAGAAAGTGTTGTTATGGAGTTGTAGTCTGTACTAAAAAAAGGGTAAAGTAAGCAATTATGGTGTTAGCTCGTAGAGTAGTTTCAGAGGAGAACTAGTTTAAACGCAGGAGGCTTAGGAACAAGATAGCCTTCGAGCAAGCTCTCAAGGGGCGGGGAGTGTAGGAACAGGAGGGTGAAAATAATTTAGGCTGGGTAGATGTTTTAAGTTGAACTTGTAAGACGGGGAGCAAACATTTCCATTTCTTTAAGTTTTGGATCTTTGTAAGAGTTTGTTGTTCAAGTAGTACGTAGTATTACACTTCTTGAATATACAATCTGCGAGGTTTGGAAGTCTTCGCTTAATTCTAGCGGAATACATCTTTTAAATATCGTCCAAGAAGATAATACACGTCAAATGTAATGTAAGTTGTGGAGTCCGTGTTGAGGCTGAGTGACTTAGTAAATGTTTCCGGATGATTCATTTAGTAACCCACATGAACAATTAGCCGCGTTTCCATTTCGGCTAGAATTGTTGTACAATAGGGCGCTGGGGCGGATCCAGGATTTTTTCAATGGGGGTGAGGTGTAGGGGGGGGGTGGGAGGGGGGAGGGGGTGTTGCAAGTATAAAACAACAACATGCTATTATTTTTGTGGTGAAAAAACGATACTGACACGAGGAGTCAGGCAAGTTCGGAAAACTTCCCAAAGGGGGAGGGGTTGCAACCCCCTTAACCCTCCCCCTGAATCCGCCCCTGGGGCAGCACCAGAAAAAGTGTATCAGAGATTCTGCGAACTAATTTGACAGAGAAAGAGCACAAATGCATTAACTAGTCCGTTATTTCTATTTTAGCGGTGGTGGCAATTCGTCGGTGAACAAACTTGAATGGGAAGGTTAGCAGTTGAAGTATATTGCATTTTTTTGGTTCTTTAGCCACTAAAGGTTTCACAACGTTTTCTTTCGTCAGCTAAGCCTCATACATTAACTGAACATATTGTGGTATCCTTTGTATCGGAAAATTGTGGTGTACTACAGGAAGTCTTCAACAAAAACAAAAGCTGGTCTGTCTACACATGACCTTCACGCAAAAATTAAGAACAGCAAAGTACTCTGACCAGGGTTTGTCTGGGTTTGTGTGAAACGCCTGACGCTCAAACGGTAATAACGCTATGTTGTCATCTGGGGTACCATGATACCTTAATTCTAAGAGCCACTGTGCAATGGGACTTCGAACGTGAGTGGATGATTGCTCATTAATTTTGCTGCAACTTTTTGAAATAAATTTTTATCAACTGAATAAAGCGCCTTAACCGAAGTAGAGTATTGTTAGCCTGTTCCAGGCGTTCAGACAGTGGAGCGCGAGCGAAAAAGAAAGCGAGCGAAAGAGCGGGAAAAAAACGAGGGGAACGTTTTTTCCCTCTCTTTCACTCGCTTTCTTTTTCGCTCTTGCTCCACTATTTGAACGCCTGGAGCAGGCTAAGTATTGTTGGCCAGTATGTTTTAGGTGCTCTACCCTCATTTCGTGGGCTACCCTAATGGACTGGCCGTATTGAGAACATTTTGCCACTGGGCTTTTTTTGAGTTTCTGAGCTCCTTACTCTGACAGTATTAACGCTATGAGAAAAAACTTTGAGGGTACATAAGACGACTAAAATTGTTTCCTTTGAGGTCCGCAAAATGACATGATAACGTCACATGACGCAGCGATTACGTCATGATTTCCAAACGGCAGCCATCTTGGATCTGCCATCTTGGATCTCTTGACCTTTTTAGAACCTCAGAACACCGCCCAAGTTGGCTAAAAAATAAGTGAAACCAGTAAAAGAACAATTAGTTGTTCTAAAGATGTAAAAGTTACCGCAATAAAGTCACATTTCCTTTTTTATTTTAAACAAGAAAATTCATCAAAATTCTACTCTCACGGGCAACATGAAATTTGATGAACAATGACATGTCATACCATATAAATTGTCATGAACGTTCAAAGTCACTGCGGGCACTTTGTGCGCCCCCCCCCCCGGCCCCCAGGCTACTTAAATAGCTTGTCACGGGTCTGGTGGTGGAGGGGGGAGGGGAGGGGGCGGTCAAACTTCCCGCCTCCCATGCCCTTTACACCCTCCCCATTTTTGTTGGTTGCCGCCTCTTTCCGCTCTTCTATTGGAAAATGTTACATAGTGTTATGTAATTCTTTTGCTCTTTCACTCGCTTCCCTCCACCTTGGGAATCCTGCTTCCTGTTCTCCCCTTTTCCAGAGTTTCTAACCCAATGTCCCCCTCCACCAGTTTCCTGCGCACTTTTTCGGGGACCTCAAAAATGTCAGAAATCGGCGCATTGCTTTGTAAAAAGTTGAATTCTAAAATAAATAAATAAATAAATAAATACATAAGTAAGTAAGTAAGTGAATGATGTTGCATTTAGTGATAAAAACTACCGCTAAAAACGAACGACGTTTCGAGTGATCGTCAGTCATGAGTTCGAGTCTTTGAGTAAAAAGTTAGGGTATGTAATATATACAATCATAAAAGATGGGAAAGACAATGATAATAAATTATGAAATAGATGCTTCCTACCACAGCTAAATTCCTCGAATCTGGCCAGGAAAATCTCTTTCCTAGCAGGTCCCGGTCCTCAGTCATACAAACTTTTTCAGGTTTCAAAATTTTCTGAGATTAATTATCATGGGATTCCAAGACAGGCAACTTTTTGTCGTGGTCGCTTATTCGTCACTCGACAAATTTGCGTCCAAACCGCTCAAAAACCGAACCAAACAAGTGTTTACTGTATGGTAGGTACTGTATCTTTAGCCTTGCGTGACGGCCCAAGACATAACGCGAACGGCTTGTAACGCAAATAACGTGACAAATTTCCCTGTATCCCACACGGTCATAACTGGCACGTTGAGACGAGAGTTGTTTTTGCCCGACAAATTTGTACTAGCTATGGATGTTTTATGGCTACTTAGGACAATTTTATGGCTCAGTCTTGTTCTAAATTCTTTATTTTTGCAGTTTTCACAAGGTGAGCCTGTGAGACCAGACGTGCGATTTTTAAAACCGAAACTGCGTTATAACAATTTCATTCTTTGAATTACAGGGGAACAGAAACTTCGCGTCTACACTGCGACAGATTTTATGCTGTTCGAGAGCAACGACCTCCTTTATTTTGAGGTTCTACGGCCCAAAAATATTAGCTATATCTACAAAGTAAGACCTGCGAAAGACTTTGGTGGCAAATTTGTAAGTATTTGCTGTTTATTTAAGCTTAAATCTTTGAACTGACGTTCGCAGAATTTACGCAGTTCAGTGCAAGATTCAATCAATTTCGTTCTAAAATCTTTTCAATTTTCCTGTTCTAACCCTGCATAAATTATGTTGTTCGTCCACCTGTTACCGCTGTGTAAACCAGTTTTTGTTGTTGAAAAGATAAGTGCTTCAAACTCATTTAGCTGAGTTTTGTACTTCCGGTCAATTTTACCGAAATTGCTGAACGTTATCCGTAGCGTAAATTAAATTATATTTGCCTTAGTAAAATTAACTTTCACTAATTAGTTTTATATCTCAGGAAATGAACCTGTTTTTGAACATGCTGCATTTTCGTCTCGTTAAAATTTAGAGCAACAGCTAACAAGTTGTTCCGGAACAAGCGATGCGACTTAGCATGACGTGTCCAACGGTGAAAGCTCCTTTATACTGTTTTCAACAGATCCAAATGTATGCGAAATTCCCATTCAAAATTTTTGAATTCAACATGTTATGTACATGTTTGGCCACCCTGTTGGATGATGTTGAGTGGTGTTGACCAAAATTTGATTGCTATCAAACTTTTTTAATTCGATCTAACACCATTCAACATTTCTGTTGTTCTCAGGTCTGAATTGAACAACAGTACAGTGTTGTGCTATTAACTGAGTTGGCACATGCAACAATGTTGAACAGTTATGCATGTACAGCACAGGTGGCCCAAGCTCAAGATGAGAGAAGATGATCGAGTTGCAAAATATGACCTTTGCCATCAGGCGTGTTGTGTTACAAGGCTCTCGATTTGTAGACTGAGCTCGTGCAGGCTGCATGAGATCAGATTACATTCTGCACTTTCATTGGTCCATTCAAACCACCAGTCACGCGCATGCCAACATGACAACAGACTGTCTATCAGCTGTGTCCATGTAAAAAGTCGAGGGCACGGGATGATCGCTGATAGCTGAATGTTTTTCGAATTTTTCTCAGACCAAAATTGCTGTGTGATCACTGTGAAGGTTGAATAGGATGTGGAAATTATGGGGCTTTATGAGTATGGTGTTTTTATGGTGATTCTCTGCACTGCTTTGTGATGCGATAGGGATTTATGGGACTCACTTGCCTGGAACTGGATCATCTTCTCTCATCTTGAGCTTGGGCTGCCTGTGTGTACAGGAAACATGATTTACATTTATTCTGGAACATCCAACATCATGAGGACATGTTCAATAAGTTTACCGGTATTAATTCATCAAATAGAATGTAGAATGATGTTGGACCAACATGTTGAATCATTTGGCCACCTCGTTCAACATTGTAAAACATGGTTATTGGTATAGAAGGTGGCTCCCTAGATTCTTATTACTGCGCATGCTAATAACGTGAGCTTTGGTAACCTGCGTGTGCAATCTGATGTGAGTTCATGCAAATTAAAAAAGAAGTGAAAAGTTAACAGCACTACCCAAATTTTATCCCTGGTGCTGCAATCATCAAGCATTTCAAAGAAAGCATCCCTTCTTGACATCTTTTCAAGCCCAAATATGGCTTTTGAACTTTTAAATGTGACAAATTTCATGGCAAATGCCCAGTACAGAAATCTGCTCGTTCTGAATTTTGCGCATGCTCAACGATCAGTCTTGATGAATTTCTATTCTATAATGCCATTTTGTCGGGCAAGAGTGAAAACTTTAATCCGAATTTTCTTGAGTTTTCCTTCAGTAAAATTCTGTAACCTTTGGCAGAGAGATTAGTAGTAAAACAGAAAATTGTCAAAAGTGAGAGCTCCCAATTATAACCTCTAATTTTGTTGGCCTAAAAAGTTTCTTTTGGCCAAAATATGTAAACTGTAAAAATTTGGGAAGGTTTCACTAAAGGAAATTGAAGAAAATTAAATCAAAGACATTATAAATGCACACTAACAAACATCTGAGTTTAGGCACATTTATTAATTTCACACTAAAAGCCATGCATTATTTAACAGTGATGATTGTAGAAGATACTTTTGTTCTTGTTTATTACATTTTGGTAGTTTTGCGTGAACTAATAAAAGAGAAGAACAAAATTTGTTCTTGATGGGCAAACAATGGCATGTGCCATGCTAATGACAATTGAAGGGCTCCGTGCAAGAACGTCCTAAGTGACGATTTGGGTCGATTTTTTTTTTGCTCCAAAGTGCCCGAATTTTTGCATGTGGGCTCCTATTTAGTCAAAGAACATCGCTCTGTGTTTTTTTCGCTGAATTTTGCTTCGTTTTCAAGGAAAACTAGAACCCTGTGGAGCCACCTTAACCCTTTAAGCCCTTTAACTTTGATGAAAATGAAATTTCTCTTTACATGATCACTACTTGTTCAAACATTCAAGTGATGAGAAAAAAAGGAAGTGATCACCAAGGATAAGATGTCTTGATATTAGACAAATTCTTCTCACCAGTTCCTTAAGAAATGTATGGAAAACAGTAAGGAGAATAATTATGCATTTTATATTGTAGTTTAAAGGGTTGAGTGTTGGATGATTTTGAATCCATAATTATTTGCCTGCGACCTTTAACTGCAAAATTGAAATTTGTAGTTTATGAAACATTTGTGCTCATTTTATTCTAATTAAAATTGCAGCCAATATTCCATATGTTTCTGTTTTGTCTCAAAGGACTTTAAATCAGGCACTGTAAATCTGGTTGCTGCGGACCCTTCTGATGCCTGCCATTCTGTTAACAATGGCCAAGCTTTACACAGATCAATAGCCTTGGTTGAAAGAGGGTGAGTGAATGGGGATGCTGATTCCAAACTGAAACATTACTATGTTTGGCCGGCACCTGGTACTTTCAGTTTCTCAGGGTCAAGTTACCACAATTCAACTTGCACTAATAGTTTGACATTAATTTTGTCACTGTTGTTGTTGTTTGCAATTTGTCACCCTGTTGTTGGCCCTGTGACCAGGTGTCTGGTTTTTTCATCCTGCACATTCTGTTCAGTTGAAGAAAGGGCTAAAATTTGTGCCAGAAGCTAAAGTTTTAATTTGCCATTTGAAATGCAAAACGTAATGAAAGTCCAACATGGTGATGGTGATATCTCTGGTGATGAAAAGTTCTTAAACAATTAATGATCATCTTGAGATGAGAGGATGGTCAAGGTGAGCAGATTATTCCTGGCATGACCAGACAACAGACATTGATGATCATAAAACGATCGATCAATGATATCAGGCAACTGATATTGTTTGTTGATTCAATTGTCAACTGTGTTAACAATTAAGTAAAAAATGTTTCATTTCTTTTTGAGCTTTAATGTGATCAAAAACGTTTTGTTTTCAACAACTGGGCCCATGCAGTTCTGTAATATTTCCTGGTTAGCTTCGTGGTGGGGACATAAATTGTGTTGCAAAAATACCACCTTACTTCAAACTCCACATTTGGAGGACCGCACCCCAGGAACTCATGCCATTATTATTTTTATTTCAATTGACAGCGTTATACCCCAAAGTCGAATCTATTTTGATTTTTCTCCAGGGGTTGTTCCTTTGTTTCCAAAGTTAAGACCGTTGAAAGTCATGGAGCCATTGCTGTATTTATATCTGATAACCATGTAGACAATGGAGAATCTTTAGTGGACATGATTCATGATGGCACAGAAAGAGATGTACACATTCCTGCAGGATTCATGCTGGGATCTGACGGGTGAGTTGTCTGTTTGTATGCCATCCTGCAATAAGCAGGGCTTTCTTAAAGGTTCTAGCAGTGGCAACTACCAAACGAAACACTGCAAAGAACTATGTTCCTTGATACTTCAAATGATTCATTTAACCCTGTTTGGAGCCATGGTGAGTTAAACTCATTTTTAGAGATGAGCTTGGGATTAGGTGCCGCATGGTGGGGGGTGCAAGCAAGCAAGCAGAGTCGAAACAGTGGCTTAGAGGTAACCATGGCAACCCAGACAAAGCCCACCACCTAGGCACCGAGAAGTTCAGTGGAAAACCTTAAAACTTACCATCGCCATACTAACCAACAGGGAGGGAGGGGCTCAGTGCAAAATCCTGTGAGCCACCAAGTGATGTAAGCAAACTGTAAGCAAGCTAGTAATGGCAGGCAAAGCAGCGATCTGTAAAATCTGGTAAGGGGCCCCCCCAAGAATGATGATGGAAGTGTACCACTGACTGGCAATTGCCTCGAGTTTAACTTTGCCCAAGTAGAATTTGCATCAATTAATAATTAACAAAAGACCTGTTCTTGACTGGTCTGAAGATTGTGTGCACCTATAATATAATTAGGCATTTCAGCTTGAGATATACAATCATGTAGGCTTTGCCTCCCTGCTGGCCGCTAATATATCTGAGTGACCTCACTGGGTTTTGGGTAGGTGTTTGTTAAGGTAGAGTTGACTTATATAATCATGTTTACATTTTTAGGTATCACATAAAACGTGGAATCAAGGAAGCCGGAATGGAGGCAGCAGTTATATCCATACCTCTCAATGTCACAACCACTCCACATCTGTACACACGGCAGCCTCCATGGTCGTCATGGTGATGTAGCTGATATAATGTATCAATTAAGAGTCTCAGTTATTTTTCAAAGAAAAAGTTTTATACAGCTGTAAAGAGCAGCCGATCCTTTTTCCCATTATGACATTATATCTGAATGTACCCTCTTTTTGCTCATTTCTGGTAGAGAAGGAGAAAACATAAGCTTCAGTTTGAGATTCACTTTCACTTGAGCCACACATAATTTGTGTTTCTGAACCACATACTTCTTTCATGTGGGCTGATGAGTTCTTATCACTTGCTATTCCTATTTGCTGAAAGAGGTTCCATGAAAAGTTTCCCAGCTATGAAGTGAAATGTTATTAAACAATTCAAGAGAAAAAGCTTTGAAGCAAAATATGGAGATGGTAGGCTCTGATTGTCCAGACTGCTGTCTACCATAAATTGCTTTGTAAATAACAAAGTTCTGGAATAGTTTTATTTACTTTAAGTTTGAAGCTTATCTCTAACTAACATCATATTTTTGTTAAAATTGGTATGATGAATCTATTCTTGGATCCTGGTTTTAATTTGTTGAAATGAATGTTTTCAGATAATTGTATTTCAATGTCAAGGTTTAGTGAGCATTTGGTGCATTTAAAGCTTTGTAGAATATGACGATATAAGTATAGATCAAGGTGGCAGAGCACTGAATTTGGTGTTAAACTGAAGCTTTGAACAATGTCCTCTGTGGAAGATTTTTTGGATATCTTTATTTAGTTTTGTTGGATGTATTGACCTTCAGTTTAATTTATTGGTAAATTAAAGATTATACACATGTTAGAAGTTTAAGAATATTTCAAAGAAGCTTTATACAGTATAGTCAGACCCTTTATGACTTCAAGTTTGATGTAATCATTTTATAGCATTTTTCACTACCAGGAATATATTATTAGCATATAACTCATGTAATTAGTATTTAATATATATTTTGTCTCTAAGACTTTGAATACAAATGTTGCAAAGCTAAAGAAGAGGTGCTATTAATAATAGATTTATTTACGATAACTTAAATTATCACAATGCAATCTTTTTTACAGCATTCTAGCCTGCAGAGCAGGCATTTTTTAAGAAATGAACGCTTGTTTAACGATCGCTTAGGCCGCCATTTTGAAAGCAAGTAGAAAATGGACTAGGGGAGGAGGGGAGGGGAAGGCAGGGGAGGGGAGGGGAGGTATTTTTCCCCTCCCCTCCCCCTCCCCCTCCTCCATTTTAAACCCATCGTCCTCTCCCTTGGAATAATCTTTTGCCTTGCCCCAACCCTCTCTCAGTTTCATTATTCAAGATGGCGGCATATCGGATTATTCATCGCTTGCCCAGGATATTCATTGCTCGCTGGGCAAAATACGCCTGCTCTGCAGGCTAACAGCATTCCTGTTTGTATGTTAAATATCTGGGGGAACGCCGGCGAGAATTTAAGTAGATATCTGTGCTGGGAACTTTCATTTGCTGCTATTTAGTATACTATTAGGAATATCTCCATTTATGATGTAGCTTAAGGTTAATAAAATACAAACAAAAAAACAGAAACAAATAAACAAACAAACAAAAAATTATGTAGTTCAATGTGAACTTTTCTATTGAAGGGTTTAGTTTGGCAACAGGCCTGTATCGATCCTCACTGTTGTTAATTGGCCATGTTGTGTTTTGTTTCTTGCAACTGTGTTCTCAAGTAGGTTGATTGTTCTGAGATCAAGAGAAGTTTAACGAGCATGTGACAAGTTTTAAGCTATTGCTTAACAATTCAGGTTATTTTCTAGGCCATGAATTTTGTAATCTTGTTGTTAACCAGTCTCACAGCAGTAACGAAAAAGTTTTGTGGAAAAGCATGAAGCAGTTGAAACAGAACTTTTTAGATGCCGAACCAAATGGACATCAGCAAAGTTATTACGGTTTTTGCTATTACAAAATTTGCGCTTGGTTCGGCACGTGAAAAGTTTGACGTTTGAACTAGGCCTATCAAGACCTATCAACCCTTTATATTAAGTGCATGACCTTTAGTTAATTTTTTGAATGTATCTGGGGAATCACAGTTTTTTTTGGAGCGTGTATTGGATATGGAGTAATAAACACCTGACGTTCAACAAGCGTGAGTGGGATAATTGCTTTATAAAATTCTCAACTTTAATGTCTGCTGATTCTTTTTGTGTATTTTGGACAAAACGTTTGCTTTGCGGCAAATACCTTGGAACGAGCGGCACTTGTGTATCCGGTCACTTCGTCCCATGGTCACTTTGCTCCAAGTCAGATCGCTCCACTATAGTCGAACATGATAGTCCAGATTGCTCCACAAAGTAGTCTTATATACTATTGTGTGGAGCAATCTGACTTAAAGCAAAGTGACCATAGAACGAAGTGACCGTAATTCGACACTTGACATGACATCCAATGTCCTTATAAAGCATGCAAAGCAGGGTTTTTCTCCGGCAATTTGTGTGCAGCTAACCCATGAGAAGACCAGATATTCGATTACTGACATTGAGAATTGAATAATGAGGGTTATTTAAATCCATTTTCAGGGATTTTAGTTTCGTATTTTCTTGCTTGCATTGCAATGCTGGCAGTGTCTTTAGCGTTAACCCTTTTACTCCCAAGAGTGCCTAAAATTTAGTACCACGTGAAAGTACTGCTGAAGAGGTTTCATTTGAATGGTCACACCATGGGATTTCATCGACAGACTTAAAAGTTAGAACCAAATTAAATTTCTCCTGGCAACTGACTCTGGGAATAAGGTATGGGCCACTGGGTAAAGAAAAAACATGATAAATGTAGTATAGAAAATTAATATTTTTGATATATGTGGGAATCTGGGAAATACTGAATTGGGCGACCCTAAAACGGGGAATGGCGGAATGACGGAACGGCGGAAAATCACCCTAAATCCTAAAACGCGGAACGGCGGAAAATCACCCCATATCCTAAAACGAGGAACGGCGGAAATCACCCATAATCCTAAAACGCGGAATCGCGGAAAAATACCCATAATCCTAAAATGCGGAACGGCGGAAAATCATCCATAATCCTAAAACGCGGAAAACAAAAATAGCTGGCACTGATTTCATCTTGACGAAAAACAGTCACGCTAAGCCAAATGGCGTGAACACTCGTCTCTCGCGCTCAGTTATTAAAATAACGCCTGTAATGCAGGCTACAAGGCAATCATTTGGTTCAAAATGACAATGCATTGCATGCTATGAACATACAGGTTCTTCTCCCTTTTCAAAAGTGTGGAATTAGTTGCCATAATTATCTCTCTTCTCTGGTACTCATGTTTTAGTGGGAACACCTTCGAATGCCTCAAATATCAAATTTCCTAAATTCTGTGTGAAGAATCCCGGTGTCACAGCGGATTTGGACCCCCCCGCGGATTTGGACCCCCTTGAAAACAAGCGTTCTATTGAGTAAAACTGGCAAAATTGTATTTGGAGCTGTTAAAGAGGCAAAATAAAAATATTAAGGCAGTTTTTTTCTTTTCAAGTATTCTTTAATACTTAGGGTAAAAGAGAACCTACAACGCTAGTTTGTATCGATAAATTTTGAAAACTAAACTTTAATGACGATAACTTACAATATTTTCTACCATAATTGACTTAAAGTGAGTTTACAATCTCAAGTTTAAAAAAACATGACTTACAATACTTTCTACTATAACTGAACAAAGCAAGTTTAAAAAAGCCATATTTACATGACCAAATGAGGAAATGGTATTATGTTAATGAATAAGAAACTCCAGTTAACAACAACGAATTTTAAGAACTTGCATTCTTAAAAAAATCTATTACATTAAATTTTGAAACTTGAAGTCCTACACCACTACAGTTCTTACATTTTTCGAGCACCTCCTTTGTTAAACCGCCCGTTCAAACTATGTTGAATTCAGTATTCTGGAAAAATAATAACAACACGTATGAAACAAGATTTTAAAATCGTATCTTCTGTAAGAAATACCGCAGCGCCTGCTTTAACTGCAAAGTTTAGAGGTCTGGCTGTTTGCCTAAAACGAACGGTCAATTTACTTGATCTAAAGTCTGACTCTACCTCTATTTATGAATTATAGGTTTGCAGTATTTTGAAAGCCAAACGAAACGTTTCTTCTTCAAGATCGAAAAGTGAAATTATTTCGGTACTTTATATGCGAATAACAGCGTGGGTTTTTATAATTACATAGGGGGTCCAAATCCGCGAAGGGGGTCCAAATCCGCTAGCGAATTTGGACCGGGGGGTCCAAATTTGGGGGGGGTCCAAATCTGCTGGGACACCGGCGGGGGTACTCTATATGTTTTAGGGCGGGGGTGTGCCACTGGGACCCTGAAACCCTTGACCTATACCAGACCATGTTTAGCTGCAAGGTGTCACATCAGTTTACTACCGTAAAACACAACAGAAGGACCAGAAGACATTTGCAGATCTTGCACTTCTCTTCCTGATTCTCTTTTATTCAATTGTTTATCATAAACATTGTTTACTTAGTAACCACTCGGGTTAAAGTGGTCACCATTTTCAAGGTAGATATTCTCAAAGTCAGAGAGTCAAAAATAAAATAATGAAAACCATAATTTGGACTTAATTTCCACGATTTTACTGTTTTTCTGTGGTCACTCCATCGTTTGTCAGTCGATTCATTAATCGAGATATATTATTCTTATACTAAAATGCTAAATACTTATACTAAAATCAAAAGTATATTTTGATATTTTTATACAGTCGATAAGCCGTGACTTCTCTACTAAAACAAGGTCCAAATTACAATAATAAATCATAAAAAAAAGCATAAGAAATCACACTGAGCTAACCTTAACGTAACACTAACATTAACAGGAATTTATATTAACAGCAACTGTCCATATATGAGGTGCTTAGTGTTTCGTAACCTCAAAAAGCCTCAAAAAGCAACGGATTAATTTTGAAAATTCAATTAATATGAAAGGAAAAAATCGAGTGATTGAATCTGGCTAGCTGTCAATTCTGTCGCGTCGTTGACAGTGCGATCAAATTACATTTCGTGTCTTATATCACTGTATCACCCGGTGTAAAAGAAGGCACGAGTTTGTGGAATGGCATAATTATGACTGTGGAGTGTAATTTATACGTTACATACCTTGCTTTACTCGGGGTTTCTGACAACATAATAACCGTTCCGCCGTTCCGTTCCGTCATTACGCCATTCCACGTTTTAGGGTCGCCCCAGCCTTAGGCTTAATTAAACGTATTAGAAATTTTGTACCATTCCACACTCTTTTGAACATCTTCAATGGTTTGGTAAAACCCCAGTTTGACTATTGCAGCATAGTATGGGGATGCTGCAGTAATAGTCTCGCCGACAAACTTCAGAAGCTGCAAAACCGTGCGGCTCGTATATTGTTGTCCGCCCCTTATATGATTCTAATGCCACAGACCTGTTCCGAAGACTTAATTGGAAAAACTTAAGGAATCAGAGGCTTTATACCAAAGCCCTTATGATATTCAAAACTTTAAATGGAGAGACACCAGATTATTTGTCAACTAAATTCATCTTTCGTAATGATACAACTACAAGTTATAGATTAAGAAATAGGGAAATGAGGCTGGTTCTTCCTCAACCTCGCACCGATTATGTTCGAAAAAGTTTCTCTTATGGCGGTGTTGCGATGTGGAATAGCCTTCCAACTGATATTAGAGTATCTAAAACATTAGGTGAATTTAAGACGAAGCTAAGTAACTTCAGTTTTGAGTGAATTTACGACACGGCATTCTTAGCTTGAAAAGCAGTACTTTTTGTTTTCATTTATTTCTATTTGAATATGTAGTTAGTTTAGTTAGTTTGGATAAGGCCTTTATACTTTGTAATTACTTTTGTAATTATTGTATTGATTTTAATTCTTACTGATATTTGTAGATAATTTTTGCTTGTATACTGAGGAATCTACCGTGTATAAATAAAGTCATCTATTCTACTATTCTATTCTTTTCTATTCTATTCTATTATTCTATTCTATTCTATTCTAAAGAGGACACTAGGCATCTTGATTTTTTCGATGCCAGCCCCCACCTCCCGGGGGAGGGGGAGGGTTAATCAATAAAGTTTTGTACGGGGAGGCTCCGCCCGGAGGTTCAAACCCTTACCCTTTAATATACTAGTTTTTTTCCAAAATGGTAGTCCCTTTTATACCTAGAGCAAAACTGCATCCCCTTCTTATACCTCCAGAATAAGCCAAAACAATAGAACTTCCTGTAATCACCACGTTTTTCCCGGGTTTTCAGTCGTTCTGGTTCAGTTGCGTAGTCATTTCTGCCAAAATGTGGCACCCTTTGATATACTTCGCTTTAGGGAGGGTTCATTATTTATGCACAGGGGGGCTATGGCGATTTTTAGGTGGGGGGGGGGGGCATGATTTTTTCCTGTCAGGTTTTTTGGGGGGGCTATCGAAATTTTCTCCCGATGTGAAAGAAGGTATAGGGGGGGGGGGGGCATAAAAAAATTCCATGAAAACTGCCACCATCAGCTTACTCATATTTAGCAGAAATATCTGTAAATGAGGTTCTAATTCCAGCTTATAAATAGCAGTCGACGTCAATGAATAATAAACTCATACTGATGCTTGCTTTCTCAGAACATTTATTTATAATTCCGTGTTCTTCTCTTCTCCGCAGAGGTCTCTTTGCATAACTAAGAGGCGGGGAAGGGGAAAGAGAAGGAGGGAGACCGTGCCTTTCACGCTTCCCATCGTCCCCTGCGCCCTTATTAAATCATGAATTTTACTAATAAAATCAATGGACTGTTTGTTTGTATCTGCAAGACACCTGTTTGAAATATCTTTTTCAAATTTATAAGGCTGACTAGTGGTTCACTCTTGAAGCCAAAACAGCTTTCTCGTTCTCCTTGAGCCACTCAAAATTGCCACTTTCCATACGCAAAACTTTCTCAATTCTTGTGCACAGTTACTCGAGCCTTTGCCTTTTTGATGAAGATGAGAATAAATAAATTTTCACCTTATCAAATCCCAGCATTTCTGTCAAACCGCTAACTGGCTGTACAGCATGTATAGACTACATTAAAAATGGCTACAATTGACTCCATTACAAGATCATATTTTAAACCTAATTTGTACAACCTTAGGTATTTTTTGTATGATGTTAGCACACTGTGTGTGTATCAACACATTCTGCTTGTACTTTTCACGTGAAATATTACTGCAATGATGCCTCAACAAACCAATTGCAAGTGGCCATTTTTAGCTGGTTTAGGGGCCGATTACATGATCCGGGCTGGCTCGGTCTACCGAGGTGACTGTTCAGCCCGGTATTATATTAGGCGGGCAGAAGACTGCAGTGAGTGTAAGCTGTATCCTTTTATTTATGCTTATCAGTTTGACAAATTTAAGTTTATCATTCTCAATAAACTAATTGGTAGTTTTGCTTATTGTCATAATGTGGTTAATTTTGAGACTAAAAATGTCTTGTTTTAGTCATCAGGGTTTTTTGGGTGGTGGTGATGGAGCCGAGAGGGGGGGTCATGGTATTTTGGGTATTTTGCCGACAGTTGTGGGTTATGCAATGAAGGCGGGAGGGGGGGGGGGGACAGGGAAAACACACACCAAATAATGGGGGGGGGGGGGCTTCCAAAACATGCAAGGGAAAAAATCTAAAATCACCATAGCCCCCCTCTCTTATTTCTTCCACTTTGCAGATGATTTTGTTGTGACCCTTTCGTACACTAAAATGGCAAATTTCCCAACCCTTTTATTTCATATAGTGCGAGCCCTCCGGGCGGAGCCTCCCCGTATAGGCCACTATAAGGAGTCTCCCCCCCCCCCCCCCCCGCCTCACCCCCGGGGTGCTAGCATGGGATAAAGCCGCTGATCATAATCGATACCTTTCGACACTAATCGATAATTGATAGTCCAAGGACGCTCTTGTGACTATCGATTTTCAGCGATAAGCTATCTGTATTGAATTTTATCCATTAACTCGACTGGTTTCCGATTATCGATTTTCATTGATTGGTTACTCCGTCTGTAAAAGGTGACCGGGCCTTCTTATCTTTACTCGGAGCCTGGGCACGGAATCCAGTGCTCCGTCGTTCACGAAGTACACTGAATGCTGGGATAGCGAGCACTGCTCATGCCCAGTGAAACCGGGATACGGCCTCAAGACTCGATGCTCTCCGATGGTAGAAGTGCCTCCTAAAGTGGCTTAAATTTTGGTTCTTTTAGGGACCGTAACCGTTACTTAGAAAGACCATAAAAGGACTGTCCAATGTTCTTTGCTGGTGTGGAAAAATTTTGCGTTTTCAGGCCATCCCATCAGTGCAAATTTATCTCGAAAGACAGAGTCTATCTGGGAAGTTGCTATGTCTCGGCATGAGGGTAAGTTAGAGAGTTTATTTTCTGTTTAAAAATTGTGGCTTCCTCTCTTCAATACTCCCAGTCTCTAAAATCTTGCTATCGTGAAAAGTCTGTGGTATCCTTAGCTGTGTTTATAGCGACCATAAGTAGCTATTCAATGATCGTGTTTTGACTGAGTTGTGTTTTTACTGCAGTAGTTCCGTTTTTTGACCTTCATGTACATGTAAGCTTAAGATTGATTCAATTTCAGCTGCATGTGGAAAAGCTAGCTTTCCTAATGCTTATCTTTAAGCTTACTTTGTGGCCATAAGCGAACAAAGTTATCGCCTTGTCGTATTTTAGACAACTTGCTATCGGTATATTGATGAAAAAATTCTGCATATGGATCCGTTCGTCCGATTTGTTTTGAACCTTTTGGGCGTGAGTGAGGACGTGAAGTACCTAGACTGGCTTTGTCAAAAGTATCCTCACGATTTGTAAATGCTGGTCATATTCTGAATTTTATTGATCAAATCCTTCCTCAAAGTAGGTTGATGATAATTCCAGTCTATTATCTTAAGTTATTAATTTGTACTGCAATTATGTATACATGTATTTGTTCATCGTGCCTTGGAAATGCTGCTTTAATTTGTTACGTAAACATCGCATTTCTCAGTCCAGCAACTTTGAGCTGGCCGTATAAAAAGAGAGACTGTTCATGTACCATTGCAATATTCCCTGTCTCCTGTCTGTGTTTTTGTTTTATGTCTCCTTGGCTGGAAGGTATTTACTTGTTGAAGGCTGCTTTTGACTAGAAGCTGTCAGCCATTTTCTGACAGTAATGGTACTTTTAGTCAGCTAAGAATTAAGTCAAACTGGATTTTGTCGTAGGACAAAACTTAATTGCCAATTTTCTTAGCAGTTTGAGTTTTTAATGGTTTGAGACTTCTTTGTAGTCTGTACCTCATCTAAGTTTTTGTTTTTGTTAATTTATGTACAATCGAGCCTCCCTGAGGGAGTGATAGAATTGTTGGAGTTTAAAGCCTTGCACTTAATTTTGATACATTTAATTGCTAGGATAAAAATAAATGCATTTAAAGATAAACCCGTTTAACAGTGGAACTCATGACAGTCCAAAATAGAACTTAAGACATTTGATACATCACCAAAGTGCAAAATATTAATTTAAGGTGGCTCCTCTATAATTTCGGATGCACTTGTCTATGGCAAACTTTGGGTTGTATCTTTTTTGCCTTTAATGAGATGGATATAAAACTTTGGGAAATCTTGCAGTTATCACCAAGCAATAATTTGAAAGAATTCTCATTTCACTGGGGAAAATTATTGTTAGTGGTATTAGAGCTGAAGTGCCCACTGTTTGAACAAAATCGCACCTAGCGCAGGGCTTGACAAAAGTCCCGTCCGGTCGTCTGGGACAAGTAGATTTTGAGGTCGGGCAAGTAACTTTTCAGGGTCACTTGCCCGACGGGCAAGCGTCCCGGCAAACCCTCCATCAAATTACATTGTAAGTCTGTCAAATAAGTGACAAATAATTAAGCACCAACAGCGTACACAACCGTTTAGCAAAGCTGCGAAATTTGTTAAGTTAAATATCAATCAGTCAGGGCTCAAGACTAATGGCAGCCAACTACTCACAGACTAGTAGAAATTCCGTTTTGGCTAGTGAAAATTTCAAAGCACTATAAGCACCGAATGGAAACCAAACTACTGGGGTAAATATTGCTTCTGATGATCGGATCCCAAAAGCAAATTGAGTGAGCAGAAACTAAAACTTATCCGTAGGATATCATAATGTTCGTATGATACTTGTTTTGTCCTCTCAACGTTTTTCCCTACTAATTCTTGTCTCAGATGGAAACGTTTTCTCCGTCATTTCTACGTTCGAACGAAATTAGCTGTCTTCAAAACGTTTCACCATTTGTTTCCTTGAAAGGTCCATTAGTCCGTTCGTATGATATTTGTCTACATGTCAGTAGGTTCACACAATTCTTTGGTCTTCTGTTAATTGACTTTTTTTCCATTAATTGCCCCGTTCGTACAATAGTTTCTCTTCCCAGCGTTTCTCTCTATGTAATGTCTTCACCGTGTTTCTCCCTACGTAAGTGGGTTCGTCGATTTATTAGTCTAGCCTTCTCAACGTTTCTTTTTGTGTTAGCACGTTCGCACAACATTGTTCTGCTCTTCCTTGTGCCTTAATACATTCATACGATAAGTCGACACTGCTTAGCGTTTCTCTGTATGTTAGTATGTTCATATGGTATTAGTCTTGTCTTCTCAACGTTTATCCGTACGTTAGTGCGATTTTAGTTGTCTCGTTTACGTTTCTCCGTAATTTATTGTCCCACTGTAAAAGTTCAGTTTGTCCGTACCTCACACACGCTCTTACGGAATTAGTTTTGTCTAATAACCTTTCTCGGCAAGTTAGTAGTTGCATATTTTATTAGTCTCGATCTGTATCTTGGTATGTTGGCGGCGTTTCTCCCTACTGTAATGCATTTGCAACCAACGTGACTTCTCAACATTTCTGCGTACCTTAGTAACTTCCACCCTTATTAGTTTTGTCTGCTCAATGTTTCTCCGCACTTAAATATGCTTGTAAGTTACTAGTCTTCTCTTGTGGACGTTTTTCCGTGCTTGAGTTTGAGTGCTGTATCAGTCTTATCTTTTTGACGTTTCTCAGTACCTTACAACGTTCGTACAATGTTAGTCTTGTCTTCCCAACATTTCTCCGTACGATGACATGCTCATATAAGGTTAACTGTTCGAGTTATTCGTCATGATCTGACCGAAACAGAAAAGAGAGGCGTGAACTACATCGCGCCTGGGAATTTGCCCTGAAGCCGCATAGTACTTTGTATTCTGCATGTGCGGATCTTTAACCGTTGGAAAGAAAAGTCAAGATTCAAGTTCTTCACTCTTGAGATTACAGAGAGGTATGTTTACAGTAATTAACTCGGCTAAAAATTAGACATGTTGAACACAGTATGAGGTGATGCAAGAAAATTCTGGCTAGTGAAAATTTATTTTGGCTAGTGAAATCAAACCTCTCACTGGCCACTTGGCTACTAAGCTGAAAAGTTAGTCTCGAGCCTTGAATCTGGTCTGACGTTGTTATAATTTGATTTGTCAGTCAGGCAATCACTTAAAATGACTTTTTCTAAAATGTTAATTGGTTTTGGCAGCAGTAATCAATCAATTGGTGAAATCCCTCCCTGACCTGTGAATTGGTATACAAAGTTCAGAGAACGTGCGATGGCCTTAGTTTTGTGCCTAAACTGGAAAGCCTTTTTTCAGTTTTTAGTCAAAAATCTACCACCTGTTAGCAGATCCATCAGTCTGCATCAGTCTTACAAAGGTTTCTTTTCCTCATATTACTAGTATATTTTTTGGCGCTGCCTACCACTGATACACCATATGAAGACAGAATTGAAGCGAGAAAGTGGAGCAAACATATAAGCTTTTAAGTAAAATCTTGAATGTGTGGTAAATTGCTTCTCAGTCTGTGGTAATTGTAAGTATACATCAAACAATCGAAGGCCAATTCAGGGTTATAAACGCAAGCACATTTTCAGGTTTTTCATGCTCTTAGGTCTGGAAAGATGACGATCTGAGAACTACACTGGTTGGTTAGCACGTGGTCAAAATCTGCCTGGATCAAATTTCTTTTCACAACAAATGACTGTGACAAATGTGCATTTTAAACATGGTCTGTTACACATTTAGACCAACGTTTTAGTTAACCGTCAACGTCCTTCAAATTTCCTCAAGGGTTTTTCTAATTCGCTTAATCCTAAATTAATACGTACTTATTACACGTACGTTACAAGTAAAACTCTTTAAACTCTGATCCACGCTAACTTAGTGCATCCAGTCAGTAAACATAGATGTTACATACTAGAACAGTATCATGAAATCGACAGGAGGATAGTAAATGTGAACAATCTCCCAAAACATTCAACAGAAGGAGAGTGATTACTCATTAAACACTTTGTGAGATCTTTGTCCATGCCTCATGAATTATTAATGAGCATGAGAAATCTGTGTTTTTTTTAACACGGGCAAGTGGGAAATTGGCTCGGGCAAGCAAATTCTGTGACTTGCTTGCCCGGGCAAGCTGGAATTCAAGTTTTTGTCGAGCCCTGACCTAGCGGACATTTTTGCGGTTATATTTTGACAGAATACATACCCCAACCAATGCAAATTTCAGAGAAATTGGTGGAGCAAAAATGTGGAGGTACTAAGGCCATCTAAACTCAGTACTGAAATTCTCTTACAATTTGCCATGCTTGATGCTCTTTGACAAAACAATCCACAAACCAAAAATTCTGGAGAAAATTCTGCAAACCAAAAATTCTGCAAGTGTGCTGGTTAAATCTGAGGCACAAGCTGATTGCCAAGTGGGCAAACCGTTAAAGAGTATTCACTGGTTCTGTCAATGTTGTAGTTTAATTTTATCCTTGGTTCAATTTTTATTTTCTTTTGTTTCATATTTATTATCATATATTAACATAAGAAAGAACAAAGGAAAGTAAAAATTGAACAAAGGATAAAATTGAACTCCAACATCAACAATGCAAAATGGTTGAAAACCTGCCCAGATCTCCAAAGTAGCCTTTTCCAATATTTTTTGAAAAATATCCAGCAGTTTTGTGACAAACTCCTTCCACTTAAATTTCAAGTTACTGTGGTAACAATTTTGTATCGAGTTTTGCTGTTGTGCAGGGCTTTTCCACATCTGAACTTAGGCGAAGCTGAAATGTGTGCTGGCTGCCCCATTAGAGGTTTCAGTGGGGTTCAATGTTTTTAATGAAGGACGACGTTGAAATAACTCTTATAAATGAAAAGACAAACTGCCACTAAAACCACTGTTGATTGCATTGTTTACGTCATACTGAGATCGTACTTGTATCTGATTCACAACATTGCTTGGCATTTGACTCTTCCTCTCTTTGATATCAACATCAGTTATAATTTATAGCCGTCGCCTCAAAGCTGGAAACATTGTTACCCAAGTTTTTGTCATGGACAAGTGCGCCCAACATCACAGCAAAGGCACCTTAAAACAAGGAGGCTTGCCTGTAATTTGCAAGTGTGGGCTAACCACACTCTTAGCCTTCTTTGGGTTGTAGATTTGATTTGATAGATGTAATTTTATTATACATTGTACATGTATTTGACCAGCCAGAAACGAGTTACATGTATGACCGAGTTAAACTTCATTTGACCAGTTTTCTTGACTGGCAACCACATGGCCATTGTTTTTAGCCTTTGCTTCATGGACATGTATATGAGAACAATATTTATGTACGCATGTATCTGTTGGCCTTTACGACTTAAACAAGACCCAGACCTCTGTTTGCCCTTCTTTTTCTTGGCAGCAGGGTAAAATTGTTTCAATGTGTAGTACCAGAAAAAAATCCATACCCACCCCATGGAAGGACACCAGAAATTCGTAAGGGGAGGGGGGTCTTAAAAGCCAAAATTTTAGAAGCAAAGTATGAAGCTAAATTGGAATTTTTGGAGGGGAGGGGGATGCAAAACAAAAAGCCTTCCCCTGGGGGGGGGGGGGGGTGGATAATTTCTTGAACTACAAAATTGGCATTTCAAGCAAATAAAATTCTTGTGTCATGCAAGGGGATTTGTTTTTGTACAAAGCAAATTTTGGGCAGGTTATTGATATGTTTGTTATAATTTATCTGCAAAATCTTTAATAAAACATGAACTTAAGAGAAAGAGAATTGTTGATAATAATTATTGTTATAAATATGGAAGTATTGAATGTGACTTTTTGTTTTAACAGGTGTCAGTTGTGACTCATGTAGTAAAGGAAATTTCCGTGGTAAACGGTTCAAATGCTTAATTTGCTATGACTATGACCTGTGTGCGACATGTTACGAGAATGGAGCTACCACAACAAGGCACACAGCAGATCACCCCATGCAGTGTATTCTCACTAGAACTGACTTTGGTAAGAGTATTTTTAGTAATATGACTGATTGCAACAATGTTGTCCATTAAAAAGTATAAAATACAAACTATATTATATTACCCACATGTAGTGGAATAATGGTGAGTTGGAAATAGCATGTGCATATTTCATTTCCAAATTTTTTTTTGTTTTGAATGTGGTTATTATTTAAATTTCATTGTGGAAAAAAGTACATCTGCTTTTAACTGTTTGTATGTTAGTGAATTTAACTACATATTTATTTGCGTGAAGAGTTGGTCTTTTGCTGGGATTGTTTTACAAGTAAAACTTTGGCTTGATTTTTTAACAGCTAAAGATGAAAAAAAAAATTTAGATTACCAGAGACACCTATTGCATGGATGCAGGGTTCAACATCTCTGCTTGCCCGGTCGCCTGGGGCAAGTAAAAATCAAGCGGGGCTAGTAAATATTGTGTGTTCGATAATCTGTGGGCAAGAAGAAAATTCCTTATGGATTTTTTTTTAATGAAATGTGAAAACCCATTCCACTGGAACTGCATTGTCAAGTTGTTATTGTTCTTGCTGGGAGCTGTTCTAAAACGAAACAAGTGCAAAACCATTGTGTATTTCACTCAGTCTTTTGCACATGGATCTCAAGTGTTTCACTGCACGTACTTGACTTAGTAACCACACTGTAACCTCCAGATTTTATTACAGGTTACTAAGTTAGGCAAGATAGTGGGTGTTTTGCAACTTCGTTGTCATTTACGTTTGTCTCTTTCGTCTTTTACTTGGCACAAAAAGCCTCTTAAAGTATCCTATAAGTTTCAAGGTTTGTTAAAATTTAAACGTTTCGAAAGCTACATGTAAGCTACAAATTTTGGCCTGTTTTACCTAGCACTCGTAAACATTTACGTAATGTTTCACTCGTTCGGTGAAATAAATAGAAGACTTAATTTTGCTCCTTAGACTTGTTTTACAATAATGGGCTTAAAGCTTACAGCAAAAACCCAGCAGTCGCTTAAGATCCTTCACAGTCTTTAGCTCTACTGCCAGGGTCAAGGTGATATGGGTGAAGAAAGACATTGGTTTAGGAACCTGAGTGACTGAAATGTGCTGTGGGCTAGTAAATTTTTGAAGCTCCCTTGCCCGGTGGCTAGTGGCTCAACTCGGTAGATGTCGAAGCCTGTGTCCCAGATGCACTCCAATCTTCTTGTTTTCTTAGCAATTGCTTCATTGAGCACACATAATTACATGTTCAGAATAGTTTTATATTGACACTACCAGTAAAGCTGCATTTTCTTCATTACGTCATTTTCTTTCATTTTCACTAACCCTGGTAAAAATTCTGCCCAGGATCCTAGTAAGATCCTAAATAGGATCCTAACAGGATCCTGTAGGATCTTAACCAGGATCCTGATAAGATCCTATATACGATCCTGTAGGATCCTGTAGGATCCTATAGGATCCTAACAGGATCCTATAGGATCCTGTTTAAGATCCTATAGGATCCTACAGGATCCTGTAGGATCCTACAGGATCCTAAGCAGGATCCTGTAAACCCTAAACCTGAGTAGGATCCTAAACAACATGGTGCCATTTAGGATCCTGGGTAGGATCCTGTGTGAACTTACAGGATCCTAGAAAATCCTGTAGGATCCTGTATAGGATTTCTACCAGGGTATATATATATATATATATATATATATATATATATATATATATACAGTTGTATATTTGAATGATAAACTGATTTACCTAGTTAAACAGAGCTATGAAAAACACTTTTTAAGGAAAAAAATCCCTTTATCACCAAATAACTCACAGTTAAGACTGACCTTGGGGTTAACATTCACATTTCATGGCAAGCTTAATTAGGGCTAAATTTGAGCTAGGGCTTAGGTGCACTAAGGGTCAAATTTGAGCTAGGGTTACGGTGTGTGAAGGGTTAAATTCGAGCTAGGGTTACGGTGTGTTTAGGGTTAAATTTGAGCTAGGGGTTATGGTGCGCTTAGGGTTAATTTTTCCTAGGGTTATGGTGCGCTTAAGGTTAAATTTGAGCTAGGGGTTACGGTGCGCTTAGGGTTAAATTTTTCCTAGCGTTATGGTGCGCTTAAGGTTAAATTTGACCTAGGGTTATGGTGCGCTTAGGGTTAAATTTGTCCTAGGGTTATGGTGTGCGTAGGGTTAAATTTGACCTAGGGTTATGGTGCACTTAGGGTTAAATTTTTCCTAGGGTTACGGTGTGCTTTGGGTTGAATTTTTTCTAGGGTTACGGTGTGCTTAGGGTTAAATTTTTCCTAGGGGTATGGTGTGTTTAGGGTTAAATTTGACCTAGGGTTACGGTGTGCTTAGGGTTAAATTTTTCCTCAGGGTATGGTGTGTTTAGGGTTAAATTTGACCTAGGGTTATGGTGTGCTTAGGTTTAAATTTGACCTAGGGTTACGGTGTGCTTAGGGTTAAATTTTTCCTAGGGTTACGGTGTGCTTAGGGTTAAATTTGACCTAGCGTTACGGTGCGCTTAGGGTTAAATTTCTCCTAGGGTTACGGTATGCTTAGGGTTAAATTTTACTTATGGTTAATGTGTGCCTAGGGTTATTAAGGTTTGCTTAAAGATACAGATGACTTAGGGTTCAAAGTTTCTTGGACAACTATAATAAAATAATTTGTGACAGCGAGAGTACAAACAAGGAGTAAACATAAAGAAATTTCATGGTAACGATTGCTTATATTAGCGAAAAGCCTTACAATGCTTGCTTCATTTACAAAATACCAGTAGTTAATTGTAACAGTTAACAACAAAAAGTGTTTCAGGTAGGCCTCTTGATAGCAATACCTATAAATTAGAAAAAAAGAAAGTAATCTATGATAGGAAAGAATGTAGATCTTAAAAACAAGTTGATTCGCATTTAATGTTGCTCGCTGAAATATAAACGTCAACAGAGGCATTTTGCAGAAAGAGGAACCACGCGTAAACACGTCCCGTGTTTTAGCTCTTTTCTCTCTCTCTTTCTCTCTCTCTCTCTCCCTTTTGAAAGTCTGATGCATGAACTTCTTACACAATCGAATGTATAGCAGAAATTAAAATGTGTGTAAGCAAGGAAAATAAGGTAAAATCTTTTCATGCTACACCGCACTGACATGACAGAATGTAAACAGAGTAGAGATATCTCAGAAGACAAGGAATCAACAAATAAGTGTTGGGATATAACGAAGCCCCATGAAACAAAACATTGTTCGATCACTTTTCAAATACAAACAGCTAAAATAATCACGAATATGTTTCAAGACTAATCGTGAATAAGCAAAGTGAGATGAGCACAGTACGGCCTTTGTTTGGTTCACACGTGACAAAACGAGTCGAAATTCTCAAACCACAGCAAAGCATGAAAGAAATAGGTGAAGGTTCTACTGACAATTCTGCCGAATACAGTTTGTCCATCTTCCTAGTTGCATTCCCAACTCTGTAGTAGATACTTATGTGAATTGATTTCCTGACCGTCCGCTAGAATATTTCTCACAGAACAATGTTTATAACATGACAATGTCAATACGTGCTACAATTCTGGCAGTCCCTGTGTAAACTGTTGTGGAAACAACACAGATATCAGAATAGTTCATTTTTCTCGATGAGCAGCTTGCAATTCTTGTTTTCTACAATGTTATCCTGCTTTTATCAGTCTGCAATAGCTTGTTTCTCATGAAGAGACGTATCCAGTTCGCAGGTTGTCAAAGATTAAACTTTCTTTTCCTTGCAATGCATTCTGGGAAATTTGTAACCACTTTGTGCGGGAAAGATATACGGTCTAGCCAAAGCAATACAAAATGTAAGTCTCCAGCAAGGCAAAAATCTCTGCCAAAAACTTTGTCTGCCGTCGCTTTTAATGCTGAAACTCACAGAATTGTACCTTGTTCCCTGCTGGAGACTCTTCATGATGTACAAAGCTGGGCTTTCTGTTATGCCCTAAGCTCGGTTCTTTGAGACTTAAAGCGCCCAATTGAGCCTTCCTGGGCTTCATGATGCCCCAGGCACTTTGCAAACCGTGGAAACAAACTTTCCTGCTAGAAATTTGGCTCTTGCATCGCAATTCTACTTCGCTTTTTGCAGGAGCTCCAATCGAACATCCGTACTCGTATCGAATCATTCGAAAGAAGGACGATGGAACCCAGTCTCCTCACTTTCAAACACTAGTCCCAGTACAACGCAGACATCTAAAACGGAAGTAATAAAAACTCGATCACGTAATGCAAACAAAATTAAACTTGCCAGACGATCCTTGCCCAGGATCCTAGTAAGATCCTAATAGGATCCTAACAGGATCCTGTAGGATCTTAACCAGGAGCCTGATAAGATCCTGTATAGGATCCTGTTTAAGATCCTATAGGATCCTACAGGATCCTGTAGGATCCTACAGGATCCTAAGCAGGATCCTATAGGATCCTATAGGATCCTACAGGATCCTAAACAAGATCCTACAGGATCCTAAACAGGATCCTGGACAATCTTAAGCAGGATCCTGAAAGACTTTACAGGATCCTGAGTAGGATCCTAAACAACATGGTGCCATTTAGGATCCTGGATAGGATCCTGTGTGAACTTACAGGATCCTGTAGGATCCTGTAGGATCCTATAGGATCCTAGAAAATCCTGTAGGATCCTGTATAGGATTTCTACCAGGGAAGAAAAAATGATAATAAAGAAATACTGAGCCATAGTGCTTGTATGACAAGTCTGTATGACAAGTCTGAGCCATAGTGCTTGTATGACAAGAGTACCGTGTGGCACTAAATTTTTGTGGGAGTTAAATTTTGTGGATTGGCGATTTTTTGTGTTTGTGGGAACTAATTTTTGTGATTGTAAAAGACTGGTTTTTCTTGCTGGGAATTAAATTTTGCAATTTCCTGGAAGTCGTGTTCAAATGTAAATGATAACATTTTCGTTTTTTGTTTGAGCACACACAAAAGAAAGACAGAAAAAAAAACCGAGCGAATGTAAAAAAGATTAATCAATGTCACTCTATTACAATGGATCAACAATAACTAGAGTACCACTTGATGTATTATCCATCGAGCTATCTATAGCATTTTCTCCTTCAAACCAGTTTTTTTGTGTATAATTTCTACAGTGGACACTACAGACTTTTTACCTAGGTAAACTTGACTTCTTGATAGCTTACCTAGGGAAACTGAAATGATTCATTGTGACTGATTTTTCCCTGGTGATTTACGTTGGGAGAATTTTGTTGTCTGTAGCTGGGATATGCTTCGAGAACAATAGAGTTTCCCTTGACAGCAACCCCAAAGTGATAGCTAGGGAAAATTCAAATCCTGAGGTAGCTAACCAATAGACGGTCATTGGCAAATGTCTTGAAGTTTTTGAAAAGCGGTGGGTGACACGAAAGGTAATTTTGCTGCCTGTAAGTGCAAAGACCATAATTTTTCATTGCAGTTCAGAGCAAGATTGGAAGTAGATCTATTAATTACAATTCATGGCACAAGGGAAAAAAACGATAAATAATAAAAAGGCAAATTCGAAAAAAAGTGAAAATGGAAAAGTAAAGGCACGCAAAAGAGCCAAACCCCATGTGAGGCGAACCACTGCAAGTTGCAAAACAGAAACAAAACAAACAATCTTTTTTTATTCAGATTTGACTTTTCACTTCAGTTTTAGGCACTGTTTAGAATTGGTTTTTTAACTGTGCAGTTGTTTCTGTTACAGAAACAGCTTGTATCCTCAAGATGAGTTGGACTCAGTCTATTACAACGGCTATTTATTTAACTCTCGACGCGAGACAAGCCAACCAACAGGGGTTGGTTTTACCTGGGTAAAAGGCTGTAGTGTGACCACGGCTAATGTGTTTTTCTAGTTTGAGTTGGGGTGGCATTGACATGGAAATATTATTGTGCATCCCAGGAACGCATGTGCGCAAAGCAATTTAGTCATTATTCTCTCCAATGTACAACTAAGAATATTCCACAATTTTAGCTAATGTCATTGTACATGTATCAATAGGAAAAGACTGGAATCTTTTTTGTGACATGATGTTTGCATACAAATCCCATCCAGTTAAATGATTAAAAGTTGATGTCAATCAATATCAGTAATTTTCAACGATTGACATTGAACATCAGTGAACAACTAACATTATATGTACTTGTGATAGTAATTTTGATCAGATGAATCATACAAATAACAAAGGAGGGGGCCTTTGTAGCTTGTTCCACCTCAAATTGAATTTTCAATATTGCCAGCCAAAAATTTTGATTTCATGTGCAAGCATTGACAAGCGTGTACATTTTAACAAGAGTTGGAATGCTGTTACAACTCTTGTATCATTTGATCTGTACTTTACACAAACCATGAGTCACCAAGCCAGATCTTTTCATTGAAAATGTCATAATACACTGTAATTTATGGTGGTTTATTTGACAGAACTTTACTATGGAGGTGAGGCATTTACAGCAGACCAACCTCAGTCCTTTACTTGTCCTTACTGCGGAAAAATGGGCTTTACAGAATCAGCACTGCAGGAGCATGTAGCATCAGAACACAGTGATGCTTCTAATGAAGTGGTAAGTTATTATTGTGCGTACTTTTGTTTGAAGGTACAGATCTGTTTCAGTAACGTTGTCATATGCAAGTATTGAAGCACGTGCAGCAACACTGAATTGTTGTATGGGTTGTACACATACAATGTAGAAAAAAAGATCTGTTCTCTGAGTACAAATGGGATGTACAACAACATATAAATTTATATAATATTTCGTAATAGAACATTTATTTTAAATAATAATATAGAAATAGAAATTTCCAACATTTCTTTGTTGTTTTAGAACGAGGAAACACTATGTTATTAAAATTTCCATGAACAATGATGTTAATTGCCAATGCGAGAAAACTACAAAAAGAGTACATGTATTTTAACAAAAGCTGGCTTCAGTTAGTTTCTTTCCAGTGTCTAAGCTAAACCTTCAAATGTCAACTGACATTGTGAGCTCTGTAAAATTCCCATGTTGCATTCAAGGTTCCATACCATTTTAGGTATAATAAAACTGATTTTTTGGTATCTGTTGTATTTGGTATACACTTAGGTATGTCCAGTGTGCGCAGCTTTACCAGGCGGAGATCCTAATCATGTGACAGATGACTTTGCTGCTCACTTGACGTTAGAGCACAGGGCACCCAGTAGGGATATTCTAATATCCTTTTCATTTCACCAACAGCATTTTACACTCATTCTTTTCTGGGCTTAGCTAAGCTAACAATTTCATGGTGTATGTTCTGTGAAGGTGTGCTCTGCCACTGCAATGGAATCTCGGTACCTTCACATTGGGTGGGGGGTAGTAATACTCAGGTAGAATCCTGTCTGGGGGGAGGTGGGTAGTAATACGCAGGTAGAATCCTAGGGGGGGTAGTAATACTCAGGTAGAATCCTGTCTGGGGGGAGGTAGGTAGTAATATGCAGGTAGAATCCTAGGGGGGGTAGTAATACTCAGGTAGAATCCTGTCTGGGGGGAGGTGGGTAAAATACACAGGTAGAATCCTAGGGGGGTAGTAATACTCAGGTAGAATCCTGTCTGGGGGGAGGTGGGTAGTAATAGGCAGGTAGAATCCTAGGGGGGGTAGTAATACTCAGGTAGAATCCTGTCTGGGGGGAGGTGGGTAGTAATACGCAGGTAGAATCCTAGGGGGGGTAGTAATACTCAGGTAGAATCCTCTCTGGGGGAAGGTGGGTAGTGATTCTCAGGTAGAATCCTATCTGGGGGGGGTAGTAATTCTCAGGTAGTGGGCAAAAGAAGTGGCTCTGTTTTATTGCTCAGTCTGCAACTTGTTTTACAACAGTTCTTGCAGCTTGACTGGGAAAGCATTTTCACAATACCACGCCACTGAGTGGACAAAAATAGTGGTAAGATAAGGTTGCTGCAATGGTTGCAGAGAATAAAAAACACCTTGTTCTTGATTTGAACATACGTGTAATACTCCTGGATATCTTACATGAAGTAGTTGCAAGAAATGCATGCAATGAGTAAAATACAAGAAATAAGTTACATGTAAATGCCTGTGAAGGTAAGTTAAATGTCTGTGAATATTGCTGTATCTGTGAAACCACGGAGTAAGTGATTATTGTTCCACAACATTATTTTTTCCCTCATGAGTCATTTTAGCTAGTTTTTTTTCGGTGAAGTTTGCAAATCGGGATACTACAGTACAATACTATACACTCCTAAACCTGGGTACTACGGTGCAATACGCTCTCGTATTTTGCACGTTCTCTTGTCCTTACATGTACATGTATATGGTAAAATGATGTACATGTAGTCATGTAGTCGTGGAATAACAGTAGGTGGTAATGGCATTGTGATTTAAAGGTGAATACAACTCAGTATTCTAGGTACTAAAAACTTCAGGGCATAAAATCCACTTGACACACACTGTACGTAAATGTTTGTAAAATTGACATTATTTTACATAAGGATACATGTACAGAATGTGCATAAATGTACTTTTTGTACTGGAGGCACCTTGCTAAAGACTCATCGTATGTGTACTTTTATGGGTGTGTCGTTTGTCTTTAACTGACTTACTACGACGAGCCTGGAGCTGCTCGGCATGTAAGACGTTTATTCCATCCAGCGGTTAGTGGAAGTCGTCCCAGACCTCCACGACCAAGAGCAGCCAATATGCATTTTGGAGGATCTGGGGGCAGTGGTCTAGCATCATCTTCATCCTCCTCTTCCACATCTGGCCGTGAGAGCATGGATCCTATAGCAGAGCTTTTGTCACAGCTCTCGGGTGTTCGGCGTGCAGCACAACAATCCCAACCTCCTATGCAGTCCCAGCTTCAGTTGCTGCAGCAGCAGTTACAGTTAGAGAGACAGCAAGTGCAGCAGACAAGGGAGCGACTTGAAAGGCTTCCAGCGCGGCGACAGATGGCAGCAGCTGCTGCTGCAGCTAGCAGTAGTGCTCCAACAACATCGACAGTTAGCACCCAAGAAAGCAGCAGTTCAGCTTCTTCTTCATTTCTTCTTGCAAGGTGGGTTCATGGCATGCTTTAGCTTGTGAAGAGTGCGAGCTCTTAGACTCCTAAACACTAAAAATCCTCCCAGAAAAATCCCAGAGAAATTCCAAGTTTTCGCAGAACATTGAGAAGTAAACATCACCTCTGGAAAACACTGCTCAGTATATAGCTCTACCCAATGGCAAAACTGCTAATCAACAGCCTTAAAGTTAGAAACACCTTATACAACATAACAAACAGCACCACAGGAAAGCACTAATCGACATTTGAATGGTCGCTCGCAAGGGTTTCACCCATTGTCAAAGGTAGAACCCACCTTCTACATGTACTTCACCAACAGTACCACGGGAAAGTACTGCTAAACAGCTTTCGTTAGAATTGTCACATTTGAACATTTCATCCACATACTCAGACGTTATTACCACCTTGTAAAACGCGGTCATGGGCGCGGTGGTGTGGTGGTTAGCGTGTTGGACTTCAGGTATGAAGTTCGGTGGTTCGAGACCTGGTCCCTGTCATGGTGTTGTTTCTTCAGACAAGAAATATTATTCTATACAGGCTTTCTCCAGCTAGGTGTATAAATGGGTGCCTGTGACATACTGCAGTGCTTGGGAGCAACCCAACGATAGACCAGCATCCCACCCAAGGGGGGGGGGGGGGGGGGTAGTGATACTCTCAGTTGCTTCACGTTACAGAAATCGAGTTGAGGTCCGGCCGTGTGGGCTTCTTGTTCCTTATGTTCGACTTTACCTTATTTTACCTAGCCTGCACACAGACGTCTACTATTATTCTTACTTTCTGCTTCGGACGCATTAAGTCAATTAGAGTCGTCTGCCCGCAGGCCAGGTTTACACGGAATAGGCAGAATTGCGTTCTTTTGGCAGTTGGTATTCCGTGTTAATCTGGTTAAGAAAAGCCAGATTACTTCTTAAGCGCCCTTAGTGAGACTTTATACCTAATTATGTTCAATGCAATTG
Organism: Siderastrea siderea; assembly: GCA_964030785.1. Taxonomy (NCBI): domain Eukaryota; kingdom Metazoa; phylum Cnidaria; class Anthozoa; order Scleractinia; family Rhizangiidae; genus Siderastrea; species Siderastrea siderea. The sequence goes on from OZ034968.1 coordinate 57,067,824, forward strand.
TACTTTGTAGAGCCAGTGAACCTTCTTTGTCAGAAGCTGAGCAGGAAACCCTCGAACGCGAACGCGCAGACAGAAGTCTGTTTGTACAGGATCTTATTCTGTCCACACTCGGATCAGCAGCGTTCAGACGGAGACCCCGCCCAATGTCGGCGTCTGCGGAGCCTTCGGACGAATTTGAAAGCCTAAGCTTACAGGATAGCATCGGAATTCAGGCTAGTGGGGAGGCGGAAGCTCAGAACTGTAACGTAATCGAACAAGACATTACTGTTCAAGATATGGAATTTATATCAGTGGAAACGGAAGAAGAAGACAAAGATTCCTAGCGCAGGCAGGGATCGTTAGTCGGGCGAATCAAATTTTACCGTGTGTGTATGTAGGTACACAAATGGATTTTCAGTGACGTTAATGCCGCAGTTCAGTTGCCTTCGTTTTAGACCGTTGTGAAGTTACACGCATCTCCCGAGCCGTGAGAGAGGGACTCTGAGTTCGGGCAGGAAAATACAGCGTGTTGTCTTTTAAAGAAGAAACCATCCTGTAATGACATTGATCGCGCATGTCAGTAAAACCTAGCAGCAATTTATCCTTGACGAAATGCCGCTTCACCAAAAAGGAAAAAAGTGAATGCGCGTATTTTCTAGTTGGAGAGATAAGTAGATAGGGTTGGAAAAATAAATTTTAATGAACGACAGCCCTGTGCCGGAATCTTATATCTTTGTTAAGAAGCTGGCTTAGCCCAAATAAACGAACAAGTACTGTTGTTCCGGTTTCTGACAAACGGCGCTGTTTCATTTCTCTGACCCTGATATTTTTAAATGGGCTACGCCGCGTGAATTTTGGTTCGAAGTTGTGCTGAAGTTATGTGATGACTTGCTCCCCTTGTTCGTACACAAGAAGCTTCAAGAACACCAGGAAGGTAGAGCAAGCCATTTTTTTTTAGCAGTTTTTCAAGATTCAACAAAAACAAAAAAAGGCTTTTCAATTGAATGACCCAAGCCAAAGAAAACCAAAGTAGTTACCTTGGCCAATCACAATGTCAGATTTCTCAATAAACTATTCTGAATTCGAAGCAAAACGAAATGACGGGCGTCAAGCTCGGGAAAACGCGTGTGACAAAGACATGGTATTGGTTTACGTTTCATTGGTTGAGAAGGAAGGGGGGAGGGAGGGCATTTTTTAAAACTCAATCACCGAGCGTGGTAAAGTTAAACGAAAGTAAATGCAAAATACTTTTGACGCTCGACTGAAAACTACTCTAAAGAAATATCAAGTTGCAATTTGCAGCGGTATATCCACACTGGCAATTAAACCATTGTTTGCAGGTGGATTTCGAATTTAGAAATGTTTTTCGTGCAGGGAGGAAATCTAAAGAAATCGGAGAAAAATTCTCAAAGCAAGAACGAGAACCAACAACAAACTCAACTTTAAAAGATTCCTTTTAGTTGGAGCGAAAACTGATCGCATACGTTAATTTTTCACAAACGCATCTGATCGAGAAGCGAACAGTTTCCGAAAGCAAAGCTCGAGGAAAACAAAGGGCAAGCGTCCGTGCATAAAAGCGGTAGTCACAATGCAATAGTATAGTGATTTTAAATAGAATTGGACCATTTGTGTCAGGTTTCCCTTATATGCAGGTGTATCTTTTTAGCGTTCCAAAGTAATGCCGACAGGCGTGGTGCCTGCATATTTGTCCCTATCTTTTATATTGTAGGTTTGACTGAGATTTTCTTTCTGTGGGAGAACAGATCTGACACGATGTGAACGAGTTGTTGCTGAAAAGTCTTTTTTTTTTCTTTTTGCCTAAGTTCCAATTTTATTGCCACAAACAGTAACTTACTTCGATAACTAATTAAAAAGTAAGGTAGCGAAGAGGATGAAAAGTGCGCGAACAGCACGTGGGGTCCCAAGCGAGGTTCCTTTTAAGTTCGAGTTATCTTCTGGATAACGACTTTGCTTCCTTTCCAAATTAGAGTTACCCCCAGGGCCTATTGGAAACCGAGAAAAAGCATGTGGACACAGCCCTTCCAACCCTATTTTCTCCTAGTGTATTAAACCAGAACTGTAATTTCCTTTGTTTGGTTCTACGGTGGGCCCGGTTTTTTTTAAAAGGCAAGAAACTCTTATCCACGACTACTTTCAAACGGATTGAAGTGCAATGGGGTGATCTTTCTTATTACATGACCTTCATCACAAGTTCATGGGTTCGAATCGCGTGCGGAACTCGGACATTTTTTCTTTGTCTTATGCTCGTGACACCCTGAATGCATTCTTTTATTGTTACTCTGAAATCAGGATGAGAATTTATTTATCTAACGTGTTTGTGTGTTGAATTTCATCTTGAAATTTCGTTTAATTGGCCCTTCAACACAAGTCATTGTTAAATCGTAGTACAGTAGTATTAGCCCGCTGTCTTCTTTGGATTTCCGTTCCGTTCAGTTGAATCATTCTTAGGAAATCGGCAAGGTCGCGAAATAATCGTGGTATGTTTCGGCTCGTCGAATCACCTCATAATGATTGTAGCCAACACGCAAAATTTCCCCGTGTTGCAATTTCGCGCTTAATTTACAGCCCAGTGAGCCACCTCCGTAGGCTCCTGTGCTGTGAATGATACACAGGTCATTAATTTCCGGATTGACATTCAGCACTCGGTCGACAGCAAATTTATCAGAGTTCTGGCACATGGAGCCCACGACGTCGAACATTCACTCTCCTTTTTTTCCTTCGTAGTTCGGAGAAACATAGGAAGGATCGTCAACAACGGTCTTGTAATCAGGAAGATTCTGTCGAACATCCTTGGAAAGAGACTGGTCTTTGACAATGGTAATGTCACGGTAGTTGTCTTCTCCCTCGAGCATAAGGCCAGCCATTGTAGCATCCACGCCGAGGTAGCGCTTGTATGTATGTATCTTTCACGTTTATAACACGTGTGACGAGCCAGCCGTAGTCACCGGTCACTAGTGCCCCACACTCATACTTGATCTGTGACGGCTGAGGATCCGGGTGGGGTAGCACGATTTGTTGATATACAGTAGGTTCATCACTCGAAATCCAAGATCTCCCAAGTCGATGGGATCTTGTTCTCGACGGAACTTCACCCCGATACCACCACACATGTTCACGAATTCAAGACTGATACCTGTCTCCTTGTAAATTTCCACCGCTAACTTGAACATCATTCGAGCAGTCGTTTCTATATCCAAGATATCGTGACAACTTGATACAACCATCGTGTGCAACACGAAACGCTTGATACCATAATCCTTGCACTTCTTGTAGGCTGAGAACAACTGGGCTTTCGTAAGTCCAAATTTTGATTGAACAGGGTTTCCAATGTACCGATTATAGCCAAGGGTAAAATCTGGACCCGGGTTGAAACGAAATGCCACCATTTCCGGCATGGACCCCCCCAAGGCTTTCTTCAGGTTGTCAATTTGAGAATAGTCATCCAAGTTGATGGTGGCTGCCAGTTCAAAAGCCTTTCGGTATTCTTCGACACGCGCGTTATTTGAAGTAAACATGATATCCTCACCTGCAATTCCCAACTTTTCACAGAGGAGACAGGGTCTGGAAGGGTATTTTCGGGATCCGGGATTTGACCAAAATACAGTGCGGGATTCGGGAAAACGCAAAATATTTTGACGGGATTCGGGAATTGACTACATCCCGGGAAGCGGGATTGAAAAGAATTTGGGCACGGGACGCGGGAATTCTTGCCCGATTGTTGGGAATTCGGGAAATTTTCACCTCCTAGATGAACACAATGACCGCGAAAGCGAATCAAACAGGCGAGTGCTGACTGGCAAGTCTCTCCTGTTGAAAAACAAAAACAAACAACTGTCAAGTGTGACTAGTTAATAGTTATCTAATTGAAACTGTCCAGTAATCCTCAAATAAAACAAAGAGAGTATTTTGTTACAAGCAGATGCCTGGAGAGTGAACGTGTCGCACGTGGTTTATTTAATACTCGATAAATTCTAATATCGCTCTTGCTCTTCGCTCGTTTACTTTTATTATAATCGAGAGGTTCCACCAGGATCGTTTTGCCGCTTGATATGTCAAGCAATGATGCCAGCTCTGCTTCAATGGAGAGCACAGTCAGAGTTTTGGTGTCATTCTTCCTGGCCACAGACGAAACTTCTAGCCCCAGAAGTACGGGGGCGACGCACTAAGAAAAGTTTAATGTTCCGCTCAGCGAGGATCACAAGGATCTTTTTAAATTTCAAAAGTATTTGAAAACTTTTACCGGACTAGATGACATCGCAATAAGTAAAGGCCTCGGGGAAAACCCTGAGGTCACGATTGCCAGAGTCAAAAAGGCATCATCAGGCAGTGGCGTCGAAACTTTCTCCTTGCGGACTCAAGATGCGTGGCAATACAAGTTCGAAACTCTTATCCAGGGAAACGAAATGCTCCAAGGTACTTGTAACTACATTTTATTATGTATCAGATGAATATCAAGAGCGTGTGTATTTGCACAGGTTCATTTAAATTTGTCCTAAGTGATAGTTCAAAATGAATTCTGTTCACAAACGTTTCTTTGTTTCTTACTTCCCCGCCCCCATCCCTTGCGCTCGCAGCCACGTCACGCAATTTTTGTCTGACTCCAGCGACAATGAGGACCGCAGCAACAATGAAGAAGACGCAGTCGAAGGTGTCCCTGTAATCTTTTTATCAAGGACAGTGCGCACGCGTACAGGAAGACCCATCACGCTTTCATATCGGGCTCTTTCATCGTACTAAGGTATGAAGAGCTAATTCCATTTTGCCCACAACACACGTAAAATCAAAGTAACAACCAAACGGGCAAATCTACATCTTAAATTCATTAGCTTATACAAAAATTAGTCCTTTTGTAAATGAATTTTTGCGGAAAGAAAAAACGGGATTCGGGAAAGTGACGACAAAAAGTGCGGGATTCGGGATTCGCTTGAAAAAGGAGCGGGAATGCGGGATCAGGACCCCCCCTTCCAGACCCTGAGGAGAAGTTCTCCCATATGGCATTCTTCGTGAAGAATCTTTAAAATCAGCGGAGTCGGTGTTGCCTTCACGGCGAAGTAGTTCCTGAAGATCGTTCCAGTTAATGACCGCGTCCACACGAAGCTGTCGTTGAATACCTTCGTTGGCCCCTTTCAATATAATTTCTCTTTGTCATAGAGTTGAAACGGAGTTGGGTACAAGGAAGACACTTTTTGTAGCTCTGTTTCGCTGCAAGGAAATGGTTTCCAACTGGTAATTTTGTTCGGTTGTCTTTTGAACATTTTTGTGAGTCTTGTTTGGTCTTCGTCTGGTTGATTTGCAGCTAAATAATTACAGTTGGTCAGTATTCGTTTATTTAACTCAACTGTTGACCGTGACGAGTGTTGCCAAAGTCCACTTGGGTAAAGTTTGTGTCCTTTGAACGAAAAAGGTGATTTCTAATTTCTATAAGAACCTTTAAGGTTACTCCGGACCTTCGCAGGTGTCCTCGGGGAAAAAATTCGTATGTGCGCCATTTTAAAGGAAAACAGGGCAAACTATATATCGTCGAAAAGCTTAATAAATGTAGATTTCGGAAAAAATATAAGTTGCCGGTTTCTTCAATTTCACAGAAGAAAATCACAAACAACCACGAAAATGACCATGTGTCATTCAATTGAATTAATAGGGTATCAAATCCAAGTGCATTGGTAAAATAACTGCACAATGTTAATCACAAAGGTTCAGTTATCAAAAGTGTGTCAGCATTTTTCGATATTCTGACTGGTTATTTTTAATTAATGTGTCAAGTTCGAGCAGCAAAGAATACGCAATGGGCATTGCATTGAAGATCGCCACAGGTGAAATATTACAAATTTCAAAAATCCCCGACACACCTTTGTTTCACAACATCTAAGGAATGTTTAGGCCAAATTTCACAGAAATCTGCCGAATTTTGGTACCCTATTAATTCCTTTGTTTGATTGAATGACGCATGGTCATTTTTGCGGTCATTTTTCTAAATTTTCTTTTGTGGATTAAAAAACTGCCAATTCATATTTTTTTTCTGAAATCCACATTCATTAAGCTTTCCAACGATATATAGTTTGCCGTACTTTCCTTTAAAATGGCGCGCTTACGAATTTTTTTTCCGGAGAACATGGAAGGACACCCGCGAAGGTCCGGAGTAACCTTAACATTGGCCAAAATTGTACGAACGTGTCAAGGACATACCCAGATTAATATTTTAATTAGGTCAACTTCATTTTGTCCACGCGTGGTTTTTTCATTGCAACGTGTACTTCTTTCGCCAGCGTGTGACGTTAGATTTCCCAGTCACACCCACACAGCCTCGTTCCCAGTCGTCCTCGGCGAAATATCAACTGTGATGTCACCCGACGAGCTCGGCGGGAAGGGTACCAAGCCTCCCTCAGTCACTCGATAGCGCATCAAGGTCTGGGGACGAGGCTGACACCCACATTGATTTACCCGATCACACCGCTCAGCTGAACCAGAATTATAGGCCTGGCGGTCAGCAGCAATGCAAGAATTGTAAGGACGTGCATTTTTCAAATTAGAATTGCCGCCGAAAATTAATGTTCACTACTGGCTGTATCTTAGCTCATACCGAATTCGAGTTTCTTATAAGAAAAGAGTGTAGGCAACCGTTTCGAGCTTTGAACTTTCGGTTTTATGAGCTTGTTTAGTGTACTAATGTCTGCGTTATTTCTTGCATGCCCTTGGGTCACAAGAGCGCGGTTAGATGTATGGGTTGTCTTTCGCTTCTCCACGCGAAACGCGACTGACACCAAACAATCAAAGCCGTATGCTAAGTCAGAAGTTAAGCAATTCATTGGAGAAAAATTCAACCTCGAAATGTTGGCATTCAGTGTTTTCTCATATAAACAGAACGCTAAAATGGACAAACTTTGACTAAATTTCGCTACTAGTTTCACAAGTGGTAAAAATTTAAGAAAGGTCTAATTCATTTCATTAAAGTATCTTCTGTAAAAGCCGTATGCTAACTAGTACGAAATAAACCTAGTAAACTCGTAATCCCGCAAAATGCACGCGCTGTTGGGCGTTTTTAGGTCATTTTCTCTATTGTCTCTCCGTCTGCTATCCTTATTGAATTTGAATTTTCGCGCTGTGTACACATTTAAGTCCCGGATGTGTCGCGGCATTGTGGGCGATGTTAAACATCGCGTTCATTTTTATTCAAAAGCGCGCGAAAATTATGTGAGCACAGAGTGATTTGAGCTTTGAGTTTTCCAGTTTTTCTTCTTAAGCTAAATTTATTAAGATTTTATATCTATGTTTAACACGTTTTGAGGAAGAAGTAATAAACGACATTTTACGAAGTGACATGAACAGGAAAAAAGTTTTCCTACACGAAAGAGCTTTCGTTGACACGGTGCACACCGATGGCTTCGGCAGATCAACTGAAAGAGACTTGGTTTTAATTCTATAATCTAAATCAAATAGAAGTTGGTGTTCCTATGTTCTCTAAGAGAATAATACACTTGAGGTCTAGAAAAACTGCTAAACGCACGATCGAAAAGTAGCAGTTTCTAGACCTCAAGCGTGCATGATTTTCTAAGAAAACATGGAACACCATCTCTTCTATTTGGTAGCTAACACACTTGCACTGCATTCAAGATAAAACAGGAAACGTGATCCGAAAAAAAGAAATGTCGGTCATTGAGGCTGCAGGGGAGTCCAGTTATGTTTCTAAAATGACGTGAATGCAAATTTGCACGTAATTGACATTAAAAGGTTCGCAAACCGCGTCCTATTTAATTCAAATGCATGATATCTCGCACTGATCCCATATGCGTTCAGTGCGCCTTAGCTTAAAGTAAGGATCTTGCAGGGACCTAAGAAAAATGGAACAATTCTTTAAACTGTCTGTTACTTTTCATGTTATCATGAAATTAACATTTCTTTGCAATACGCAAAGAATCAGCAACATTGCAGGGCAGTTGGATGACTACACGGATTTTAGCCTCGAAGAAGAAATTGCAAGTGTTCAACGTCAGAGGAGATCAGTCAACGCCTGTTTATTGGGATCCGTTGAAGTTAAAATTTCTTGGCTACACGCGGCACCTTTTGTTTACCAGAACAGCTGCACATCTCGCACCGAAAGACATAATCCGATTGTGACAGGCATTTTTCATGATATCGTGAAGAATGCAATAGGTTTTTGCTGCAATAAATTTTCTGACAGCTCAATTCCACCAATTCGTTATTTACAAAGAGCCAAGAACCTCAACGCTCTTCAAGAAGTTCTTTTCCGTGGAGGGGCAAATATGATAATTCCAGTTCACAGCGATGAAAGGGTTTATGGAGGAGACCGCTTTCCTTTTGTCAAGATCTTAGATTCTCCTGGCGTTGTACTCATTCAGAGGCGTTCGTCTGTTTATCATTGGAAACTGGTTTTAAAAGCTCTCCTTGGAACTTGGCCTGTGGTAATAATGGCGATATTGTTGTCTTGCGTGGCAGGTGTAGTCATCTGGATATTGGTAAGTTTTTCTCAAGGGAAAAATGGTTTTTCACTCCCCTTTCTTATAAAAACTTAAACTAACCACCACCACGACTACAATAAGAACGTGATAAGACAGTACACTGGTAAATAGAACACGCACGATGATTGCTGCGCTTGATTAAGCTTGACTAAATTCGAGGCATAAGGAAGAATCTAGAATCGGTTAGTATCAGGACGGTGAATTATGCCTACAGTTTCTATTTCTGATTTAGACGTTATCCTTACGACTTAAGCTCCTTGAAGGGTCGATTATATTCAATATGGCAAACTGATCGAGTCGGAATAGTCACTAATAAATCGGCCTCGCCTGAAGATCCCTAATATATTGCGGCAAACATGCTGGTACCCTGAGTAGAGACGGAACTAATTTAAATATGGATTTACTTTAAAAAATGACTTTTCAAATTATGCTTCGGTCGTGGTCAAAGTACTTTTTAAAAGAAGATAGTGATTTGAAATATTTGTGAAGTTGATAGTCACCAGAAACTAAAAATTGGCCTAGTTTAAACGTCCAACTATACATTCGCCGAACTTAATGTAAATTAGCAAAAACAATGTTAATAGCTTTGCTTATATATATAGGATCGACAAGCGAAAAGTTCGATGTTTGAACTTGGCCTATGTCTGCTCCAACTCTGGGGTAATTTGGCTTTAGGACTTCCTTTATATAATCACTAAAAGATTTTTTATGCACGGAGGAAATATCACGAAATTGATTATATAAACTGTAATGAGTTGATTTCAGCTGCTGTCATGCATGAGGCGTATCAGTTAATGGACAAGTTGATTAAATGAGGCGAAAAGAATATCTCGAAAGTAAAGTCATTTATCTTAACAAAACTAAGTACAGTTTTATTTTGTTTTTTGAGGATTCATCTCACAACACCGAGCAATTTTCTCGCACTTTTCACCAAGGTGTCTTCCAAGGATTTTATTGGGCTTTTGTAACCATAGCAACTGTCGGGTAAGTAGCTGATATAAATGCATTAGACGAAAATTGTGCGGCTATTGCCAAATCAATTTTTTTTTTACCTCACGGCTCTGATGTTTCTTTAGATCGCGCCTCAAAAGCTGTGTTGCTTTTCTTTGTTATATTTCCCTCGATATTACATCAATAATTCAACCCCATCTGCAGGCAAGAAACGACTTTTAGTGAAGGTAAGTTTTAAAAAAAGCACCTGTCTCTTGATTGAGAAACAAATTATTTTTTCATGGGATCAGCGCTACATTACCTAATGAACAGTAAGTCCGCCCCCTTCTAATAAGCACTCCCGCTGAGTGTCGTTTATGTTACTCGGAGCGCCCCTATTCAAATAAGTGCCCCCGTGAAATAAGTGCCCCTATAGTAAAAGTGTCATTGAAGACAATGGCATAGAATAGACTGATTAGACATGTGAATTTTATAGTCTTCTTTCTCATCTGAAAGTGATATTGAAGATATCGACACAACCAAATGTTATTCTGACTATGCGAACCCGTATGGGTACAGCTGTGTCACTGTTTTTTTATTGGCCATTTAAGAGGCAATGTCCACTAAGACCGAGCGAAATCGAAAATATGTGGCACATGATGAAAAATCAAAATTCTCCGTTTTTCGCCCAGAGATACCTTATGGTAGCTCTAGAAACGTGGTGGCATTTTTTGTTGAGAAACTATTTTTAAACCTCCAAAAAATTAAAAAACCGTTACCGCACTAAGTGTCTCTACAAACACTCCGAATAAACGCGAATCATACCTACTCGTAAACTTCGCTCTGTTTAATTCGCGTCGTGGAAAACTCCTGTTTTGAGCTTAGAAATTTGCTGTTGAAGAGTTTACAAGTAATTTGAGTCAAATTATTCTTTTGTGGATTAATTTTCAAGGTCATGGCAGGCTGCTGAAAACCACTAAAATTCGCTTGCTTTGAATTCTCAATTTGGCACAGTTTTTCAAGAGAAAGTTTCCCTCCCCGGTAAAACACCGAATCACTTGAAATCCAGAATTCTTGAAAGAGGAAGTGCCGTTCTTAAACCAGGTTTAAAAATTAGTTGCGGGCTTTTTATCAGCGCCGAGTACAAACGCTCTCAAAATCCCGATAATTACAACATTAACACGTCAACAATTGGCACATACCTCCGACTAAATAACCGAAAATGTGGATATTTCTTCTAGTTTGGTTGGTATTCGGTTGTAATCCACAGCGGAAAGGTAATGTCTAGCTCACCTGAATATGGTATTGTCTAAATATCAGGTTCTGTGCGTAGTCTTTCATAATAACCATCTTGGCGTCCGGGGTCAACAACATCACTGAAGCATCGCGTATTGGCAATCAACCCAAATGACTTATTTGCATCGCACCTCCTTTTGTTAAAATCAAGAACCTTCAGGAATAAGGTGATTTTGCCTTATTTGAACTTCAAAACAGTTTTCTCCTATAAGACGTCTTTTCTTGATCTGTATTCGTTTGCAAAATTTCGAAACGATAATTCTTGCCGAAAGCTTACAAGCCAGTTTACTTTGAGTCACGCACCAAAATGTCACGCACTTGATTTACCTGACGTCGGGTTTGACCTTGGGAGGGGGGAAATGCACAGGAGACCCAAAAAAAAAGAAAAAAAAACAAAAAACAAGCAAGCAAAGACAATCAAACAAAAACAAAGCAATGAGAACTTTGAAAACCTGTGGACCCAAGGACCGATTACGGTCAACTGCCGCTTATAAGCCCTGGGCTTATACAACTTTGTAAGGGGTTTTGGGTGGGCTTATAAACGGAAGGGGCTTATAAGTTTCGAAATGAGCCACAGCAGTGTTGATCGAAATACGTTTTTAATTTACCAGTTTTTAATTAACCTTTGAAACATCATAATAAATCGAATTCATTTCAATTTTAACAACAAAATCGAAACTGTAACAACACGAACGTAACCGGAACGTAACAAAACAGAAGCTCAGAGTTCATCTTCGCAGTGTCCTGTGAGAGTGCTTAATATTAAGGAAACAGGGAAAACTAGAGTGCGACTTATATCCGGGGGAGCTTATAACCGGATGTATTTTTTTGTTTACAGGTGGATGGGCCTATACCCGGGGGGGGGGGGGGGGCTTGTAAGCGGTTGGGCTTATAAGTGGCAGTTTACGGTATTTATTTGTTTATCAGTATCATTAGAGGCAGTGAAGTCTTGCCAAAACCTTGCCTGTTACTAGGGCTTTGAAAAAGAAATTATTATGAGGTCTCTATGTATTGGTCTTCAAAAATTGGCCAAGACAGGAGTAAGAATGTACAAATGTATGTTGAGTTTACTCAAGCCCTAACCAGGGGTGTGGCCAGGGGTGCCGGAACCGTCCTTTTCGTTCTTTATAAGCTTGTGAAACCATTTTATGGCAAGCCTAGCGGATTACACTTTTATACATGAAACTCAAAATTAAGTTGAGTTTGAAACTGAACTCATGTTGAAACTCATCATGACAAGGAGTCCTAATGTTCAGGGCTCTTTGTCGTTTTCCGCCTGATGTTCTGAGCAGTGCAGGTGACGAAGGTCGACAACCATCCTTGTGACGAATGGTTAACGCTCGAAACGTCAGCTTTCAATCTCTTCACGGTGGCTCAATGTACCTTATCAACTCAGTTGATAAATACAAAGTTTTGTGTTTCGCTTCCCCACCGATGCAGCACCACAGCTTCTCTAGAAACTAACTCTCTTGTTTGTCAGGTGACAGGTGGTTGTGCGATATTTCTCCGCCTTCTCACGGTTGAGGAGAACGAACTCGGTTTCGCTTAGAACACTGCTATAGACGGTAGACCATCAGATGACAGGGCCTTAGATTTCAGCGCAGATATTGGTCTTATAGGTTCCACGCCATATGCTCTTCATACACGGACGGATTCCTTCTTTGAAAACTGTATATTCGAGAGCATGCTCACACCATCGATCTTCCAAGTGGCAACTAAAGGGCTTGCAATGGACGCGCACCGGATGACACTTAAGGATGGTTCTCCACCGGGATCTTGATATCGTGTCCGGAGTTTAGGAGGATAAATGTATCCGACTTAGTCTCCGCCAGCCTTGCGGTCGCAGGCTCCCTTCCCTCCATGGGGATTCGAAGGGAGCCAGGAGTTTGAACACCACGCCCAGCTCTGCTCCTAGTACTCCTGCGCAAACTATGGTGGCCCTGCAGTGCCCTGTAGTGGTAGCAGCCAGCGCTGTCTTGCCAGACGGCTGACTGTCTTCAGGGCTGGTATGGTAGTGTTAATCTGCTTAATGACGTCTGCCATCACAGCGAGGAATGCACGAAAGTGGGTATGAGAAAAAAGTGTACTTACCAGAGCCCACTGGAAGGAAAACACTGATGTGTTGCAAAATAGCTTTGGACTCCGACTTGCCAATTCCACGTTCTGCTTTTCTCACTTTCCCGTTCGAGGCATACTTAGACAGCCCTGGTAGAACTCAACATGACCAACGTCGATTAGTTCCCTCTGCGCTACTCCCAGTTAAGAGTGATGGGCTGGGCAAATGGTCCATGTTAAGAATACTAATTAAAAATACTATTGCGCGTGTTAAAAGAAAATCAACGAAGCTCAGCTTCTGAGTGGATATCGCTGATTCCAACACTGTAAGTGTGACCCGAAAAGTCTTTTTTTGCAACTGGAACAGCAACTGCTTGTTCATATCACTTGTAAGAGGCGCAAACCCCTGCAACTAGTTTCTGAAAAGGATAGATGACCTCTATTCGCAGCCAATGGAGATGATGGTTTGATTGGCTATTGTACTCGGTGACAGAGGTCCTGACTGCGAGAACTCCAAAGAACCTATCCTTTTGCAATGGCGCGATATAGAGGAAGCGCTCTACAACTACTGCGTGTTAAATCTGGCGTTGTCCTTTTTTCTTTTTTTTTTTTAACGAAAATTATCAGGTTTTGAACATTTACTCAAAGCCGATCCGCACTTAAGACATTTTGTCTAGTTTCCAATAATGTCGCACCTGAAATTCTCACACGCCTTATTTCCAACAAGAAAATTATTTCCGCAAATGGCAACTTCTCGAGGCGCCTTCTTCGACGCAACACTGGTGGCTTGCAAATAATATTGAAATCCTTCACCGTGAAATTAATTAGACTGTGGGGAAAAATATCCTAAAATGTATTCACATTAGGGAATATTCGCGTCTTGAAAAGTCGAACTCTGCAGTAAGATATATAAAAAATATATCGATGTTTGCTATTTTAGACTATGATCGGAAGCTAATACTTTCTGCTTCTAGTGAACACGTGACAATTTTTTCCTCTCGCCAGAAATGTACATCTATGTTATCTGCAACTTATTTTGCACAGGTCAGAATTGTGTGGTGAATATGTAGTATCACTCTATTTTACTAGTCGAAAGATATTTCAGGCATAACTTCGGCGGTGTAACATCACACCGAACAGGAGGACGGAATGTGAGTAAACAAACGCAGTTGTAGCCAAGTGCTACGCATTGAAAACTCACGATTATAGAGAAAAGTAAACTTAATTCTTTTAGGGAACTTGTAAAAAACAAGTGGATGCCTTTTTTGTTAACCTTCGATATGCTTTAGTTTAAATCATGGAAAAAAATTCAGCTATCTCTGCAGTTTGTTTCTACGTTGAGGTAGTCCGGCATCTGGGATGAAAACGAGAAACGGTCATTCCGGTCGAGTTGCTGAAACAAACGCCATCACTATTTACATCGCCTTCTATCTTGTACAATTTCTTTCATAGCTTAAGTTATTTCAGACGTCCTAATCTTTCGATTTTTTTCCCATTTTTGCAATCCCATCACCAAAACCTATCCTGTGACTTGACCAGAACCCGTTGCGTGACAGACAAATTTAGTTAAATCAGACCATAACAACAGTGCGGTTTCTGAGATGAATGTGGAGATCACTGCAAGGTTATTTAGTTTCTTCAGGGAATTAACACTAAGAGATTTTAAAAATTCCTTTGCCATTCGTTAAGGGATGTGAATGTGATGGCGGAATCGTTATTTATTAGTTGAAAGTCAATCTAGACATACCAGGAGACTGAACGGTCGATTCCACGCGTCAAGATGGCCCTTGGACAGTACACCTAAAACTTGACAAAACCTGGCATTTAAACAAAATCTTATTCAAGGTGAGCTAGATATGACCTTTATCCTGTACTTTTCATCCAAATACCAAAGGAAACAAGGAAAAAATTCCAAGTTTTCGGCTATTCGGTCGGAGGCACGAGCCTATTGTTTGTACTGGTTGACAGGTTAATGTTGTGATTATCGGGATTTTGAGAGCGTTTGTACTCGGCGCTGATAAAAAGCCCGAAACTAATTTTTAAACCTGATTTTAGAATGGTATTTGGTCTTTCAAGAATTTTGAATTTCAAGTGATTTGGTGTTTTACCGGGGAGGAAAACTTTCTCTTGAAAAACTGTGCCAAATTGAGAATTCAAAGCAAGCGAATTTTAGTGATTTTCAGCAGCTCGCCATGACCTTGAAAATTAATTCACAGATCTAAAACAGGACTCAATTACTTCATACACATTTCGGAAGCAAACTTCCACGTTTAAAATGGGGGCTTTCTGGAGTGCGAATCAAACAGAGCGAAGTTTACGAGAAGGTATGATACACGTTTATTTCGCGTGTTTACAAGACACGTGTGGCGTAAACGTGTTGAATTTTTTTTTTCGGGCTTAAAAAATTTTTTTCAAGAAAAAAATGCCACCACGTTTCTTAGATTACCATAGGGTATCCGTGGAAAATTTGTGAGGGAATTTTATTTTTCATCATGTGCCGCCACTCGCTCGATGTTAGTGGACATTCCCTCTTAAGTGCCTTTTTACACTTCCATGTTTATGTCAAAAAGAAATAAGCTCCCCCCTTCCTATTAAGTGCCCCCGCTCCAATAAGCGCCGTCCTTTACCAAAAGTAAATTAACGCCCCGGGCGCTAAATCTAATCATTGCGGTAATATGTAGTTCTGTGTTTCTCATTTCTAACCCTGAGGAAGGTGGTAATGCCAAAATTTCTGTGTTTTTAATTTAACTGAAAAACTATGGCGCCAAACAAAACAAAACAAAACAAATAAACGAAGAAACAAACACAAATTCTGTATAATTATCATCTTGCTTGGTCGACAAGTGTCGACACGTTAACTTCGCTCACTGGACAGTGTTTCGTGTTGCGTTTAAGATAATTCATTTACACGGCTGTCATGACTTTATAGGCTGAAAGTACGGTGGATGTTTGAATACATCACAAGTTATTCTGTCTCGTAGATATGGTGACAAGGTACCAAAGTCCACAATAGCAAGATCGTTTGCCGTGCTGTGGATGACGATTGGAGTCGCCCTTTGTGCTGTGATGACCGCTGTTCTCTCGAGTGCTTTGACGAGCACCGAATCGGAGAAATATGACTTCAAAAATAAATGGGTAAGTTTTTTAAAATTTCTTTTATTGTCGTCGTCGTCGTCGTCGTCGTCGTCATCATCATCATCGTCATCGTCATCATCACCATCACCCTCACCATCACCATCACGATAACCATTGTCATTGTCATCGTCGTCGTCATCTCATCATTATTAGGGAACTTAAGTGAACACGACGACGGCTGACAAGAACATCACAAAACAAAAACAAAAAAAGAGGCATTCCGTGTAAAAACCGACCGGTCGATTTTCGATGGAAAATATATTTCTTTCATTTTCTGTGCAGAAGTACAACATTATAAGTAAAGTACAAAAATCGCATTTGTTTGGCTTCATTTGATTTTCTACCTGTTTTAGGCCGATAGTTCCGATGCGACCTCTGAACAAGGAAATCCTTCGACCGGAACCCCGATTTTAACACTAAACTGGAGATAGCATAAAACAACACAGAGTTGCCAGAAGCAGCTTATATTTACTCCATACCTTAAACAGACCATGTTTATTATTTTCACTGCTAAAATAACCTGTTCTGTCTCGTAGGAATTTTGTTAGAAGTTTTTTAGTACACCGACCTAGAGACATCACGAACGCCATTGATAAGGTGCCTCCATTAAAATCAAGATTTCTTAAAAGTGGGACCCGACCTACAGCTCATTCTCTAATCAGACAATAGATCAAGGTCTGGTCTAAAAGTAACTATAATAAAATTTGTCGGCACTCATCATATGGTTATGGAAAAACCTAAACAAAATTAACAAAAACTGCAACATTCACAACTTGACTTAATATGACTAGGTCAATTCAAAGACATTTTGATTTACCTACATTACAACTGAAAGCATTTTAAACCCAAGGCGTATTCAAAAATAGACCACAGAACAGTTTTCGAGCATAACTGGATCAATTTTACCTGAATTACCTCGGAATTCTTCCGAGCTTTTCGAAGTTCACATCGATGAGCGTTAACGGCCAGTTTGTTGTCACGCAATACTCTACTTGTGGTACAGCAGCAAACGGATTGCCGCTTGAAAAGGCCAAAAGTACAGTGACATGGAGTCATGGAAGACATAAATACAATAACCTTGTCTTCACCAGCTTTTTTTTTTCCAGATTACTGCGTTCAGTAAGTGAGGTCTAAGATGACTGCTGTGTACGGAAGCCAAAGTACTCCTCGAGTGTTGATGGTTGTTTCGACACTTAAAGCAAAACACCAAACGCTATTCTTCCTTCAGTGGCTGTTACAACGGTCTACAAAAAAAGAAAACCATTCTAACAATACAAACAGTTAAGTGCTTTGAACAAATTGGCCACTTTACCTTCGTGCAATCGGTGAAAATCTCCGGGGGGGGGGGGGACTCCCATATGAAACTGACGGGGATGCTCGTCGTCTCGCTTAGGGGTATTAATTGCAGATTTTGGTCTCGCTCAGGGTTTTCAGGAAGGAAAGCCAAAATTTTTACCCATACAAGTGTCGCTTAGGGTTGTGCGAAAAGAAATACCTACATGAAAAAACCAAACGCCGTCAATCTTTAGCGTCAGTCTTTAGCGCAGTTAAAATCACTGTAGCTCTTATTTGGTTGTCTGTTTTAGCATGGTCTCCTTTAAGGGTCAAATAACGCCTGAGCCACGCCCAGATTGGTCTCCTTTAGGGGTTTAATTCTAATTTTCCGACGAGCATCCCTGTCAGTTTCATATGGGAGTCCCCCCCCACCCGGATGAAAATCCCTCACGTGCAAGGACTGTTTCAAGTGAGAAAAGCAAGTATGTTCATTTTATGTATAGACCGCTGACCATAAGTACTGAGATAAAATTGGCAGCCGCATTTTGGGCGGGATTTGGACGCAGTAAAATAATACTTTTGGCCTATTGACCAAAGTTAAACATGTTAACAAGGTTATTCCATTTCTTATTGCTGCAAAACCAGTCCGGCCTGTCGAATTTCTTCGGGGATAAAGACTTAAAACGTTTATAATAATCATGCAGGGAAACAAAAGTTTTGTAAATATGTTGTATACTCTTCTCTACTGTAAACCACTAAACCTCAGCGGTGTTTCTCGCAAAGCGGCGTGCTCCAACTTACCTTACACGTAGACGTCTGCTCCCCAAACTGTAATGAGCCTGAGCAGGGGCCCTAGCCTCAGGGGGTAGTAGTGGAGATCAGACTATACACATAGATGTTTCTTGAATTAAAATCGTGGCCAGAACGTTTGGTACACTGAGGATTAAATCTATTACGACCTCAACAAAATATACTGCCTACCCTCTCCTTGAACAAGGAATCCAACACATCGCGGATAACTTGTACAGTTTCGTACTTCAGCATTGTTTAGGAGGTGCGGGGAAAGGCTTCTCTTAGTTCCTTTGAGGGTGCTATGTTATCACCTATTTTTAAATTGAGTTACGAAGAGGAAACCAAAAAGTGAAGTTTCTCTAAACTAATTGGCCACGGTCAGTGACGGTTGTACCTTTGTAGTGGGAAATATTGATGTCCCTTTTTCTTTGGTGGGAGTTTTGGAAGATGGCAGACGGGATCTTGACGACAAGAGATGACCTAAACAGTTTTGCTGGAAGCTGCTATGGCATAATGCTCATGCAGCCAGATTTTGTTTGCAATGATAAGGTCTTTAACCAGGTCGGTCAACTCCTCCCCTTTCGCCTTATCTTAACGATACACTAACGTCAGCTCCGCTTTCTCGGTCTCATATTGAGGAAACCAGACAAGAAGCCGATTAATAAGTTCCCGCCACATACCAGCCATTTCATAAGAACAAGATGGTCGGACACCCGAAGACCATGTCTGTCCATTAAATGGGGTCCTAAACAAAGAGTTTCTTCCATCACCCAAAACAATAAGGAGGGCCACCCAACACCGGGGACATTGGCATCGTCCCGTGGCTGACAGCAGTTTTGCGGTCGGCTGAGTAGTAGTAGACAGGTTTGAGGCCCAACGCTCCACGAAAGTGCACGAGAGAAATCGAAAGCTGACTTGATAGTCAGGGCACCTCTTCTTTCGCCTGGCGCGTATTTAAGGGAGATTTCATTTCCGAATCCCGCGTCTACACCTCCCTGCCGTCAAGTGAGAGAAATATCATCCCCCTTGACCCTTTGAGACTGGTTGCAAAAAATGCATAAGTAGTCTCAATGTATCCCACGAACGAATTTGTCATAGCTTAAAGTAGTCTCAGTGTATTCCACGAACGAATTTGTCATAGCGCAAAGTTTCTCGAGCGGCCACTTTATAACTAATTGATATCGCTGAGAAACCTCCGCATGGTTTCAGTCTTGTTTAAGCTAGCTAATAGAACAGCTATTTTTGTTTCAAATTCACCTATTTTTATTTCAAATTGTCATTCCCACGGCGAATTTTAAGTTGTAGAAATTTGACGCGTTTTTGGTGCTCGTTTCCTTATTCATTTTTCCTGCTCTCTCGGAGCCTGGAACAGGCTACGAACAGTACAGCTTGTTGACTGTCTTCCATCAGTACCACCATTAATGACCAGCTAATAATAACTCATTGCCTTCGTTTTAGTACCTTTGAATTGCAGATCCTACTAGGCAAAAGAGTGTACCCTATGGCTCCGAAAGGTCACAATTCAGATCTTTATTCCAATTCTTCCGAAGCTCTAACTGATGTGTCTATTGTATGAACTTCCTACCTACTTCATCCTATCTGAGGAAAACTGTTGTTTCTTGGGTTTCTGGCAGATACTACACAGCTCTTAATAACCTCTAATTTCATTGGACCTTGGTATCACGCAGCTCTACTGTTTTCAGGGCTAGGGTCCATTGTTGTTTCTGGCGAAGCCTAAGAGAAAAACCAGGGAAGAACTGCTACTCGGACAGGAAGGTAGTGGATAGGGAGGGGGGGGGTGCATGCCACAAAACGAGGCCTCAAGGGGGATGGTCACATGACAAACAAGTGAACACAGCTATGGACATCTGCAATACTTGAATAAAACAGTTTGATGGACAAATGGTCTTTCCGAAAAAATGGCAGCCATCCTGCTAGCCTGCGAGCAAGCTCTCGCAGGCTACCATCCTGCTTATGCAAGTTTGTTTATTAAAAAGGGGGCTGGGGCTGACCAAAATAATCCTGTTTCCCCACTTCCCCTTTAAGATATAAAATGTCCCCTGAACTTTATTAGGGGTAAATGCGTCCGCGCGCCCTACTAATGTGTGGACAGCGGACCTAACAATAGCATTACTCGCTTGAGTATCTACAGTCGTTCGTTGCGCACATGGGGGATTTTCGCCGATTGTACGAAGGTAAAGTGGCCAATTTGTTCAAAGTACTTACACTAAAACGAAGAAAACCGTGAACGCTGAAAATATTCCTGGAACGTGTGTTTTGACCAATCACGCGCGAGACCTTGTAACCGCAGAAAACGAATGGGTTTCTCAGTCACGGAATCGAGTTGGTTCTCGAATTGTTTTGAAAGGCCTCAAGATTTAATCTTCATCTTTATCTTACAGGAATTGAAATTACCATTCCTTTCTATCTGAGAGCCACATGCACTACGCAAGCGAAAATATGTTTGAGCGCTTTTGGAGAATAAAATTTTTCGACATGGCGGCCCAACGATTAGCGGTTCCGACATTTCACATAAAAGCAACTCAAGTGGCAGTTATGTCACCTTGATGTAAAAATTGCAATGTCCTCCCTTAAAATTTGCCCAAAGCTGCTATTATTTTTGATAGTACAGCTGACTCGATTTATTTAGGCCGAAATCGTTAAATCTTGAGGTCTTTCGAAACAAATTGAGAACCAAATCCTTTTGGTGACTGAGCAACTCATTCGTTTTCTGCGGTTACAAGGTATCGTACGTGATTGGTCAAAACACAATGAACATTCCAGAAATATTTTCAGTGTTCACGGTTTTCTTCGTTTGAGTGTAACTGTTTGTATTGTTAGAATGGTTTTCTTTTTTTTGTAGACCGTTGTAACAACCCCTGAAGGAAGAATAGCGTTTGGTGTTTTGCTTTAAGTGTCGAAACAACCATCAACACTCGAGGAGTACTCTGGCTTCCGTACACAGCAGTCATCTGGGACCTCACTTACTGAACGCAGTAATCTGGAAAAAAAGCTCGTGAAGACAAGGTTATTGTATTTATGTCTTCCACGACTCCATGTCAATGAACTTTTGGCCTTTTCAAGCGGCAATCCGTATGCTACTGTACCACAAGTAGAGTATTGCGTGACAACAAACTGGCCGTTAACGCTCATCGATGTGAACTTCGAAAAGCTCGGAAGAATTCCGAGGTAATTCAGGTAAAATTGATCCAGTTATGCTCGAAAACTGTTCTGTGGTCTATTTTTGAATACGCCTTGGGTTTAAAATGCTTTCAGTTGTAATGTAGGTAAATCAAAATGTCTTTGAATTGACCTAGTCATATTAAGTCAAGTTGTGAATGTTGCAGTTTTTGTTAATTTTGTTTAGGTTTTTCCATAACCATATGATGAGTGCCGACAAATTTTATTATAGTTACTTTTAGACCAGACCTTTGTCTATTGTCTGATCAGAGAATGAACTGTAAGTCAGGTCCCACTTTTAAGAAATCTTGATTTTAATGGAGGCACCTTATCAATGGCGTTCGTGATGTCTCTAGGTCGGTGTACTAAAACAATTCTAACAAAATTCCTACAATACAGAACAAGTTATTTTAACAGTGAAAATAATAAACATGGCCTATTTAAGGTATGGAGAAAAGATAAGCTGCTTTTGGCAACTCTGTGTTGTTTTCTGCTATCTCCAGTTTAGTGTTAAAATCGGGCGCACCCCTTCCGGGGGGTGGTGGGGGGGGGGGGGGGCTAGAGACAATGTGGAGTAACGTCAGGGTCAAACGAAAGTGGCTAGAGTTTACAAGAAATTAATCACACTCTTTGAAAGCGATTGAGAGTAGTAAAAGTTAGAAGCCAACGAGATCAAGGGTTGTTGAAATTCAACCACCTTCATCTTTCCCGATGAAAATTTGAGCAGATTCACTCTTGCGAGTACAACAGAGTCTCCGAGAGCGCACGGTAGTTTGAGACCAAACGAGTTTGAACTGTCATCAATTCTCAATCTTTCTTTGGCAGGTGCTTAACCCGTTATGTAATAAAGCCTCAGCATGAACATTCGTATTCTCCTCGCTAGGGTTCATAAACTTTTTATCATGCATATTGTCGTCTTTGGTGATCATTCCCTTCATTCTTCTGGGGCTTAAGGTTTGAGGGGACAACATATAGGGACAACATATCTAGAGACACTGTGCATAAATCACCGACTCGCTAACAATAGCCTTATCTCGAAAGATTTTAAATTCAACTTTTAATAGACATCACTACGAGTCTTAGGGGACTAATATAAGGAGATCTATGGGCTTATTCTCCTAAACCTCGAAATGATGCCTATGGTTTAAGACCGAAATTGGGCTATTAGTCCATCCCTACCTCGCCCTCAGTTTCTTGATGGGGTAAGGATGAGGGAAACATTTTCCACTGAAACTGATAATATTGTACTGAAACAGTTTTTGCTTATCCCAATGCATATCGTTTTATTTTTCAGACTGGTGTGTTAAAGGACAGTGTTGCTTTCGAGGACGCCATTAATTTAGCCGGGGCCAATTTAAGAAGTGAGAATCCGTGTGTTTACTGTTATAGCAAGCCTTTGCTGTACTAGTCTTCAGGTCGGGTACTGAGTACGAAGTCCACACAATTTTCGTGATATAATTGATAATATATTATTCGTTCACTCGTACGCAGAGTAAAAATAAAACAGCCTATATGTTCAGAGTACTTCCTAAAATAGAAAAATACCAACTGAAAAAAGCAGCACGATACGTCCAGAAAATTTCTAATGTATTTTTATTTTGATATGAAGCAAAGAGAACCAGCCAGCCAGCCAGCCAGCCAGCCAGCCAGCCAACCAACCAACCAACCAACCAACCAACCAACCAACAAACAAACGAATGAACAAACAAACACTAAACACCAAATTGCTCGTGAATGTTGAATTGGAAAGATTTTCCCATTTTGGGACGTAGGGCCCAAGTGCTTCAAACGCGGACCGTGAACGAAAGCCAAGCATTAAGGACATTAAGCGATCACAACAGTGACGGCGACAGAAACGTCTCAAACAAGTAGGCTTCATGAGCAAAACTTACAATAGCTTTGCACGTGCATTACACGTACATTTTCTTTGCCCTTCTCCGGGTGGAATCATTTGCAGCATACGCATATACCCGTTGAATTTGCGTGTTAGATTTTTTTATTGTTTTAAAGCTTGAAAACAATAGAAAATTCCAACAAACAAATCCGACGGCTTTACGCGTATGCTGCAAATGATTCCACCCTAAAAAGCAATTAGCACCGTAAATTGGCCAATTTTAAGGTTTCTTGAACAGGCGATAGTGTCCTTTCTTTCTGTTAAGTCCCTAGCTTGGCTGTTTGTTCGATCTCTTTTACCGGATAATTAACTATTTTTCAACGAACTGGAGGTGAATAGTGGGGAGGTGAATAATTGTTTTAGTATACACCAAACCAGTGGATAACCAGCACTAAATAGTTGGTAGTTTTTTGGAGAAGTGAGGAAAAACTTGAAAAATCTAGAACAATGCCGGGAGGTGAATAGCCAATCAAAGCGCACAAAAAACACTATCCACTGGTTTGGTATATTCTAAACTCGGATAGTTCGGCCACTTTATACAAATCGAAAGATGTGTACTAATCACCAAACAGGTGAAAAACGTGATCTTATTATTTCCTTTTTTTAAAGTGAGCTTTTCGTTAGCATTATCGTAGTAGTTGCTTAAACTCACTTTTATTCTTTTCGGCCAGACCGAACTGAGTTGTGACTGGAAGATAACTGACTAAAATGTTAATTGCACACATACTAGATACGCGATGACACGTGCCGGGCCGGACGGTTTTTTGTGAACTAACTCGCATCAACACGACTAGAACACGTCAGCGGTACCCCGAGTTAACCTTACGATCAGGCTCTATTTTCGTTTCGCTTGGTGAAACACTCAAACAAATTTTAGCGAGCGACCCAGGTAAGAGAATATGAGTGTGATACTAAAATTCGGCCTGACGGTAGGTTACTGTGAACTGGCTGATAATTCATATCTTCTGTCTAGCTTTTAAGGATCCTGATGAGATGTATGACACGCTGGAAAATGACAATGGAATCGATGGGATATTGGAAGAGTTTTTTATTGGCACTGAGTCCGTGAGGATGAGAAACATGTCCAAGAAACTGTCAGTTATCAAGTTTTTCGGTCACAAGCGTCCCTTTGGTGTGGCTTACTGGTATAACCTGTTTGCGAATGAGAATATCGCAGACTGCTTTTCGCATGTGATCAAGATCCGTCACAACGAAGTGCTGAAGACCACAATCAATTACACGCGAGCAACGAGGGTAAATATTTGTGTTAAGTGTGCTGTCGAACTGTACGGCAAGCATAAATAAAAATCCATGGCTATTTAGATTTAAAGATCGTCTCTATCAAGAAGGCAGTACGTCGAAAAATACCCACGGTATTGAATTATTGGTATCTGACAGATGAAAATATCTGTCCTGTAGATATTACCATTATTCGTTTTATAGGCAAAGATGGCTGTGAGCAGACTTTTACATATTCCGAACGCTGTTGCCGTTTTTCCCACCGGCTGCAGAAGCTGTTATTTCACGAATAGATTCCATTTTGCTGTGCGTGTGTACGCTGATTACCTGGTAACAACAAACTCTTAGCGTGACTGATGTTCTTACCACGTTTTGACGTCCTTTGTGCGTGATCAGAGTACACACGTATGGCCAAATGGAATCTAGTACTTGTTTACGCATTGTTTTGATATCGGTAAGCCCGCACACTGCCCCGGATTAAAATTGTTTCAAAAAATCTTCGTAGTGATGATTTGTGAACGTATAGGCTCATTACGCCATTCGTGCGTCTGTATTGCTCACCCACTCCCCTAGACCTATCAAAACAGGCGTTTTACTCCAACCATTGCATAAATATGAATCGTGAAAAACAAACGTTTTTAATGTTCTGAATTTGGCTGGTCAGAACTTCCTCGAAATAGACACGTATATAGAGGCATCACTGTTGAGTGAAATCTCTGACAAAGCTAGGTAACGAGAAACCCTTGAAACACTTCAATCTTTTGCATTCCCTTCCTCTCCCTCCACCTCCCCTCCCCCCAAAAATCAACATTGGACAGGGGGAGGAGAGCGATAGGAGGAGATATACAGAGAAAATAAATGTGGCCAAAAAGGTGAGATGTCTCCCGTGAGATGTCTCAAGTCTTTTTTATCAGTATTCAGGGAAGCTACAGTTACTTTTTTTTCAGCCACATATTGAACGGTCACAATATAGTCAGAACGTTTACAAGTCATCAAAATTAAGTCTGCTATTGCGGCAACATTTTCAACGACCACTAAAGCTGCTAGGAAAAATAAACTTGTACTCATTGTCTCACGGCACTTCTAGTCCCGTCAAGTTTAAATACCGTCATAAACATGCGAAATTACCGTGCATAGAGGAAGGGGAATAGTTTGTTAATATAGCTGTGATTTGGTTTTCAGGCTGGCAGTGAACAAAATGCATTCAAGGTGTTCGACTCTCAGTCACCAGTATTCGTGGCATGCGCAGTGGGACTATCTATAATTGTACTTGTTTGTCTTGTTGCTGGAAGACTGGCCAGTTTCTTGATAACGAAGCATCAAAAAAGCCAGCAGGAAAGAAGCGAATTGACAACAGATCCTGAGATAGATCTCGAAGAATTAACGTAGTCAATCACTATGTAGTGTAATGTAATATAAGAAACTTTCATGTTCCCGAGAGGATCTATATGCAGTAACTAAATTCGTAACTAATTTTTCGAATAAGAAAACATCATACAGACTGGTGTTATTTTAAAGAACACATTTAAAAAATGCAGAACCACCACGTGCTGGTGAGCAAAGCATTGGCTGTATATAATCCATTTTCCAGTTGAGTGCTTAGTGTCCTGGCCTTTGAGTGGAAGCGAGACTGGAGTCAACTTCAGTTTCAACCTGCTTGCATTTTATATATATGTAAATAACGATGATCAAAAGCTTGTCAGTAGCATAAGAACAACGTGACTTACATATGAAAACCAGCCTCACTTCCACTCGAAGGCCAGATCGCTAAGCACACAACTGTAAAATGGGCTGTTACGTTGAATTTTCGAAAATGTGATCGTCTTAAGGTCACGAAAAATTAGCGAGAGTGTTGAGAGAGAAATATCTCTGATTTCTTCATTTTTTAAGACAAGTTGTCTTCTTTTTCCTGGAGGAAATAGCTGGAGCTACTAGATCTTACATCTTCTTAAAATCTTGTCTTCTCTTACTCTTCCTGATTTCCTTCCTCTTACTTTTGTGTCCCTTCTTGTCTGTCTTTACGTGATTCCGTGAACTTTTTGATAGTTTTCTTTCATATTAATAAGATACTAAGGATTTGACTACAATCTTGACAAGTGAGAAGTAGTAGTTATTATATATTAATTAAAATTAAAAGCGAAGTTTGCTTGAAGAGTTTTTTCAATAGTAAAGAAGTAAAGAAGCAACATCGTTAAGTAAATAACAATATGTATACTACAACTTACAAAGTTTTTTTTGCCGGTATCATTTTAACCCTAGGGGACGAAAGACGCATATATGCGTCGAAAATTACCTGGCCTCTTTTCAGCGGGTAATGTTCGCTTGCGGTACATGACCTAGTTACCTTAAATGGTCAAACCGCTGGTTAGAACAAAATGGCTGGTTTCTACGAAAACAGTTCTTTCGTACTCGAAATCGTCCAATTTTCCTGATTTTTTCCCGTTTAAGTAGCTTTCCTTTTAAATATGGCGTCCAAGTGTGTTTAGGAAGAAGTTTGCTAGCAGAATAAGTGGAAATGGTGGCCTCAGGAGTAGTAGGATTGACTGGTGTTGTCAAAGATGTCTTCAATTAAGCGTTTGTCTGTGAATTTTTAAAGCGAAGTGCCCTTGAGATATGTCGATACTCCCGAGCAAGAAGACTCATTTGACCAAAATGGCGACAAGGAGGAAGACAACAAGGTCCCTAAGGAGGGAAACTACTCGAATTTGAGATGGTCTTCCCGTGCAGACGCCAACAAACATTTTAGTGAAGAGGTCGGTACCATTTGATTGAAAGTTGAAATTGTCTTGTTGTCTCGACTATTTCGAACTATTTTGCATTATTTGCTGTTTCTCAGCGGATGGCGGACAGGACTATGCAGTTTGTAATTTTTCTATTTCTCAGGAACAAGACACATTGACTATTTATCTGCATTAAATCATACTACAGAGTCTCGTCTTTCGAAAAATAACTAAAACGTAATGTTTAAACTTAGGCTAATTGCAAACACGGGACAGCGCCCTATTCATATTCGTGGGAACTTATCTAAACCTAAAAATCCCAAGTTTATTCTAGCTAATTAACGAGGCATTGTAGAAGTACTTTTTAAAAGGAAAATCATTACGATTGAGGAAAGACATGTCAATTTTGTAGTCGTGATGTCCCGACCATCGACGACAATCAGCTTTTCTTATCACTGTCACTGATTGGCAGAACTTTGTAGAATCCGTAAAACCTGTTTACTTTTCGTTAAAACTAAAATAACTGCAAATCGTCCTGTGACAGCTATATGCGTGTTCTAAACAGAAGCCCATCACAATTTTTAGCAGGGTCACTGCGATTAGTTCAATTTGTTAGACGGTTAAGTTATTCATGCAGAGGTCGCCTTTGTAATTTGCGGCTTGTCTAAGTTATAATTTCGCTTCGCTTAGACGTGGGTAATGGAATCACAGTATCGTCCTTAAACTTAAACTTAACCAACTTAAACCAACTTAAACTTCGTTTAAGCAATTTGCTAAGCTACAGTTTTACGGCGGTTGAAGTCGTAGAAGCTTGTTCATCGCTCGTCAACTTGCAAATGTCGCAACAATATAATGGGACGATTGTTTAGTAAAGTTTTGAGCGAGGTTAAAAAAGTTTTCAAAACTGGGCTTAGCGTACGAGTCCTTAAATTATTTAAACGGGCTTTACCTCGGTGTAAGAACCTGTGAAACTCACGTATGACGTAAAACAAAGGAAACAACAACATTTTAAACAATATAATACCGTACAGCAAAACAAAAGCTAACAAACGAAGAAAATCTTGTCCGGTTCTTACACCGAAGTAAACCCTTTAAACGACATTTATCTTACAATCCGCTCGTACAACACACCACGTTTACCTGTGACGTGGCCTAGCTTATTTACTAACTTCACCTCTTATTTCCTCTGATTCTCGAGCATACTGAGGCGTTGGCTTTATTTCTTGGTTTACACGTATATGCATTTCTTGTATCCGTGTATTGGCTTAAAGTGGTTTGAACCCAATTTTATTTCCCTTCGAGAAACTGAAGTAAATTTTTCAAATGCATTTTTTCGTTCAGCCCTACCCTAAATTATGCTTAGAATTCTCTTGTTAAAAGCAAAACAGTAGTAATTGTAAGCAGCAGACCTCCATCGGGTAAAGCACGCACCGATGCTGGTCAAAACAACAGGCACACTTGTTAGATGACGTCTAGACGTGGTAATTTAGACACTGCCTAGCTCCTTGGTTTTTGGAGTCGTCGTCTAAACCTCGATTTAGCGGTAAACCAGGCCTAACTTAGGCTTAGTTTCATTAATCGGCCAATTAATAATGTGTTTCATTTCATGTCTGGTTTGCCTTCTAGTTCCCCGCTTGCTGCTTGAATCAATCTCGTTCGCTTTCATCGTGTATCTAAAGCGGCCTTAAAACGGCCAGCAGTTTTTCCGATATAGTGACTCTTAACTTTATAAAGGGAGAGGTTCACGGCTCGGTGCATGTGCATTAATCAAATTACCTTTTTTCCGATTTATTAGTAATTCTATCGCTTAATAATCCCACTCACATGTATCTCAGCGATCACATACTCTTGTAACCCCAAGTAGAACGGCGGAGGACTAAATTCACAGGAAATATTAGTGGATTGCACCAACACTGCCAACGTTGAATTTATTGTTGACCCGAAGGTTTTATTCCATGGTTGATGAATTTACCGCTATTTGCACACGCTTTGGTCAAATGGCTGCCAGGGGCGCTTGCAGATAGATGAGAAATCATTAAACGCAAAACTTTGGCAAGGCAATTTCGCACCCGAGCAATCTACTCGCCTCTAATTGGTTCTTTAACAATGTTATGAAAAATAATTGCTATCGTACTCGCTACAGCGTGCACAGGCGAAAAAAAAAGCATTTAGATTCATGGGCATGCGCTAAAACGTGAACCAAATGAGTTAGTTCGGGATGAACAGAAGCATTGTCTTTCAGTAACTTGTATTCTAACTATGAACTATAGTTTCCTGGCTCGAACTGCATCAGAAAAGGCTACTCAGGCTTTCTATGATTATGCAATTTATGCTATGCAACATGATTATGCATTTCAATTTCATAAAAAAATTCCAGGCACATTTGCAACCATTTTGTTCTATGCAGTGATGTCCATACGATAAAACAGTTGCTTCCTGGTAAAGTCACCTTTGGCTTATTTTACTCTTTTACCCTCGAACGTACAAGCAAACCCATATACCCCCACTGTGGTACAAAGGGGTGGTTGAAGGAACCCCCCTTGGGTTTTTGTTGTGTTACAAAATTTCAAAAGATTTCGCCTTTACAAGATGAGGTAAAAGTCATGGGTTGTGGCGCTGCTGACCTGTGACGTCATCCAAAATGGCGCCCAAGATGTCTACCATCTTGAATTTTGCTCAAAATTAGAAATTATGACAAATGACTTGTGTAAAGAATCAGCTACTTTTTGTCGACATTTTCTACTTTTTTTCATCAAAAAAGTGAAAAACATGCACTGTTGAACTTGATCATATGTATTGCTGCAACCAATTTTCACAAAAACTTTGCCATAATGCGTCTAAGAGATATGTACACGGTTACTGAAAACGGCAGGTACTAATGATAAACCCTCTAGAAAAAAAAATTGAAGAAAAACCTAGAGGGAGTGTGGGGCCTGGCTTGCGTTTCTAGAAAGCGCCGAAAGTTTTCGAGCTGCCATTTGAAGATGTCTATAAAACAAGAAATATTTAGATCATAGCAAAGTTTCATACTTAAAAACCTCTTTATTTACAAGATACAACGTGAGTTAACGTTCCCGAAATCGGCCCGACAAGTTTCAGGGCTTTCGAGAAACGCACGCCTGGGGTCGAGATTGATGGCTCCGCAAAGTAACCTGTAATGTCCATAACATATCGATTTGGCCAAGCCTAAAAGCGGAGCTCCCAAGGAATAAGCTGATGTTCGTTTCTGAGTCTAGTCCTGAAACTTTTCGGTCCCAAATATATTTCGGAGCTTTTTATTCGCTCGTTCTCTTTCAAAAAGTGTTTCTCAAAAAGCCGAAAGTGTTCCAAATTTCCTCCAGTAATTTGGGGATCTGTTCTGTGAATCCTAGCTCGAACGATCATTCTAGAGGCCGAGCACAGATTTATTATTTTTTCGGGCATCAAACTGAACACATATTTTACTCGTGAGCTGTCTTGCTTGATTTTTGCACCGTTTCCATACCACATCCTGTCATTCAACCGTATCATTAAACAAAGATGAGGTCCTCAAAGGCAATTTTCGTAACTTGAACTTTTCGCCTACCACCAGAAAGACAACTAAGTATTCTTTTTAACTTTTTCTTTCCATTTATAGATATAAGATGTTTTTTTCTCAAGTTTAAAACTTCAGAACTTTTGAACTGAAACGTTTTGCTAAACAAGGAAAGCTTTTTGAAAAACTTCTTTTTCAAAAGCGACGTCATACGATTTCCCGCCAAGATACACGCCGGTTGCCCAAAAGCACAGCGCTATTTCCCGCCAAGAAAAGATGGCATTCTCCAACTCCCGTCGGGTTGCCTTGGAACTTCCCTCCCCCTCCCCCAGAGTCTGTACAGACCTACGTACGGTGACGTCATAACGAAAGTTTCTCACATGGGAAGGTTACCAGATTTCCTTACCCATGATGCTCCGCTGGTGGGCTTCGCGCGTGTGAGCTCTGCTAAAACACCATAAATACAGGCAAACCAATTTGCTTTTTTAAAAAAAGTTATTACGAAGCCTGGATACAATTTTAGTATTTTCAATTTACTTTTAATAGCATGGTATTGCGGCTGTACAGCTTGGGTAGCCTGATTGATTAAACAGATAAAAATCAACGAACAACTTGGTCCTTAGTGTCAGACCTAGAATCAGGTAATGCATTTCTTACTATAAAATCTTCAAATGTGACTGACTATGCGATTCTTGTCTATGGTACGCAACACTCTTATTCCACTGAGTACTTTAAAAAAAGGTTGGAGTTGCTGCCTGGCAGCAGGGCACAGATTTTTCAGACTAAATGCCTGGGATTCCGAAATTTTCAAGAGATTTCAACAAAAAGGCTTATTCATACGTTCTGGAAGTATTCGATATTTGTTAAGAATTGCCAAGCGATTCAGAAAGCACTTTGATTTTGTAGTTGACGAAGTATCCGAGCTTGTGCATACTTTAGAATCGCGATGTTCATGACACCTTAGAATATTCTTAGAATATTCACTATGTTCACGACACTTAGAAGATTTGTGTTTGGCCATTATTTTAACCAAATCGTCTAACTGTGCATAATTAAGCAGCCATTAAATAACATAATTAAATAACATAATTAAATAACATAATTAAATAACATAATTAAGCAGCCATTAACAGAAGATTGTCAGAGAAATTAAGAAAGCGTTAATTGAAATGATTACTTTACAAAACCTTTACAATTTCGCTGGTATGACGCTCTATAGAATATGAGCACTGCTTGTTTCTGAGCAGTTTAATATTCCTTTCTTCGCCTCAGAAACAACAGCTTTGGCCTTTCTAAGATTCATAGCGCTGTTTGCTGTCCTTCATTACAAAAAAATGGATGTTAAGTCTTCCCCTCCTTGGCACGAGCGCAAAGCCACTGAAAAACAAAAAGCAAAGATGATGTTAGCGAAAGCCCAATAAGGGTTACGAGGAGCAAAAGAAGGGAACTGTAAGAACTGGATATTACTTGAGTTCTCTCTTGAGTTCTACTTAAAATACGTCAAATACGTTCGTTTTACAAGGCAAAACTGCAAAACTGCAAAAAAAAAAAAAAAAAAAAAAATTAAGGGGGTCAATTTATCAGACCAACCTCGCCGGCTTACGGTCTTCGCTTTCTTTCAGTCCGGCGGCGAGCAAAGATCCTGACAAAAAACAGGTGACGGGGCCCTAGAAATTCTCAATCCGTCCAATAGCAACCGTTCCTCCGCGTTCAGCTAAGTCTCCAATGTATTTCAGTTGGAGGCACATGACCTGCTATTTGATCAGCCCAGGTCATCGTCTGTCCTCCATTTTGAGGCAATGTGTTTATTCATGATGGGAGTTACTCTCTAAACAAAGTTCTCTTACCACAAGTTCACTAGATTTATTTAGAACCTGGGATCAGGCCGAATTTTTGCATCGCTCTCATATTCTCTTACGTTGGTCGCTCGCTAAAATTGTTTCGCCCTTCCCGCCTGAATGTTTCACCGAGAGAAACGAAAAAAGAGCGTGATCGCAGGTTACTATAATAATAATAATAATAATAATAATAATTTATTAATTTATATTGCGCTATTTAACATAAATATGATCAAGAGCGCATTACATCAGAGTATCTAACTAATAAAAATATGAAAACCTGTCTAAGTTACATAATATGTACAATTTATAAATATATACAATCAAATATAGAAATAATAATAGATACAAATAGATATAAAATACATAAATATATAAATGGTAATGATAGAAAATAAATATATAAAATTGAGTATGTCTAAAAACTGTTAAAAGCTAGTCTAAACAAATGTGCCTTCAGTTGGCTTTTGAAACTTGAAATGCTTGACATGCTGCGGAGGCTTGCAGGAAGATTATTCCATAGAGTAGGCGCAGCCACGCTGAATGATCTATCCCCAAAAGACTTCTTCATCCTACCTTTGGGATGCATTAAACATACACCTTCATTGGAACGTAATGAATAGCGCGTATTATGTTTTAACTTAATTAGATCACTAATATAAGAAGGTGCAATCCCATGAAGAGCCTTGAAGGTTAATAATAAAATTTTAAAATTAATTCGATACTTTACCGGTAACCAATGCAATTCGCGCAAGACGGGCGTAATGTGATCATACTTTTTACATGACGTGAGCAGCCTAGCTGCAGCATTTTGAACTCTTTGCAATTTCCCTATTTCACAGTCTGGTAGTCCATAGAGGAGTCCATTACAATAATCTATTCTACTTGTAACAAAGGCATGTAACACCATTTCTAATTTGTCCCTAGGCAGAAATTGGCTAATTTTCTTGATATTGTGTAACCAGAAAAACGCAGCACTACAAGACTTAGATATATGGGTCGACATAGAAAAATGTGAGTCGAACCAGGCCCCGAGATTACGCACTTCAGAAACGAGCTTAATATCTATCGTGCCAACGCGAACTGAACAATTATCAATTTTCTGCAACTGATGTTTCGATCCAATAAAAAGAAATTCAGTTTTATCATCATTGATCTTTAATTTGTCCTGGTACATCCATTTACGTAAGTCACTACGTAAGTACTACGTAAGTTACTAAATTACAGTTTCGAAATACTTTCCAAGTTTTCCAACAGACCAGGTTCAAACGGTTTCAGCGTAATTAGCACGCAATCATTGATCTTTAATTTGTCCTGGTACATCCATTTACGTAAGTCACTACGTAAGTACTACGTAAGTTACTAAATTACAGTTTCGAAATACTTTCCAAGTTTTCCAACAGACCAGGTTCAAACGGTTTCAGCGTAATTAGCACGCAAAAAAGTTAGCTTCAAAGGCAACTCTCTTCCAGACAAATAAAGGTTTTAATGTGCCGATGAACATGATTAAGTGACCCTGTTTAAGCATATACGACATTATTATTTATTCAAAGAAACTCTGTTGATATGCACTGGAGTGGGTAACGCGAAGAAGCCACTTAAAAATGATTTCAGGTACCTAAAATTTCACTCGCTGGCCCTTTCCCTATAAAAGTTAAAATCGCTGCTTAAGTCACTTAAATTATTACCTTCTGATTTTGTATTCTCAGGCGCCGTCACCAATTCGGTTGTTTGCTTTTTGGTTTTAAGATGCCTTGTTACGAAAATGCTCAATGCACCACCAACAAAACAAATAAGTAGAAATATGGACAGTGCTATTACGCACGCCACGAATGCCGAAGAATGAGGGTCGAAAACGTTGATGGAATCATGTTCACTTTCAGAGAACCTCTGACCTTCAGCAGCCTGAAACCATGCAAATAAATAATCAATTAAAAAAACAATGGGCCAAGACCAATGACTGCACCAGTGTGGAATCCCGGACACGGTAACATGTGTGGGGTAAGTTGGCTGTGTGTTCAGTCCCTGCCTCTCCGCGTATCCCAGTTCACCCCCCCTCCCCCAATAAAACTAAACTTGTAGTTTTCAACGCCATCCAAAGTTTTGCGATAACGCAAGCGTAATTATAATTTATTGCTGTTTTCTCGACGAGAGGAGTCTCTGTTTTCTCTCGCGCATACTTAAAGTACTAAAGTTGCCTGCTTATACGTAACTCAGCAATGCTCCCGGGCGCGATTGAGGTCATTACTGGGATACGAGATAACGCAAATGCTACACACAGGTTTCTCACCCGAGAGTCATGTATATAATCACTTGTGATTTGAAGCACATCCTTCTTACGAAACTTTATCACATTTGATAGGCAGTCCGAGATTATCTGGTGTGTAAAGAGGGAGTTCCTGTACGCTACTCCAAAGCCTCTGCTGTTTCTGATAAACTTAGTTATGTCCAACTGTTGGGAACTGTCCTTTGTCTTCCTAGACTCGATCCCAATAAAAAATTCTTCCAGAATACCATCGATTCCATTTCCATTTTTTAGCTTCTTAAACATCTCGTCTGGGTCCTCAAAAGCTAGGAAGAAGAAACAGAATTGAACGAACTCAGAAGCCATAAGACTTGAGCCATTTAGTTTTGAGGGAAGTCTGTTTTTCGTTCTTCTACATGATACAAGTGGAATAGTGTAATGCTTTTCAAGCGATAGCAAACTGTGATTGGAGTGAACCTTAACGAGTGCCTAGGTGGGTCTCTTGCTCCCATACTGTCAATCCCAAAGGCAGGAAAAAGGAGCAGGACTGAAAAGTGTATAGTGACAAAAACTGAAATTAGATTGATGACGGGTAGTCATGTGATACTGATAAAGAAATTTTATGCATAAAAATAGCTACTCCCGGGAGTGCAGTTAGAACCGTCGAGGAAGTCAAACTTCCAAAGTTGGTGTTCCAGAAGACCAAAAGATACCAAGTTTCAAGTTTATTCAGCGATATTTAACGAAGTTTACATACATTCTGCTCTACCCGCAAATAGCAAAGACTAATCTAGGCGGTCTGAATAGGGGTATAGGGTGAAAAAAGCTCGGTCTGAATAGGGTTAAAATGCTCGTGGCATCACGGGAAAATCCGGCCTCTTGTACCCAATGTAACGAAGTACCAAGGGATTGGCAAGACGTGTTCGTCATACCGGGGTCTTCGTATATAGAGGTTCGTTATTTCGAGGTTTTACTGTGTTAGGCAGTCACAGTGCGTGTTCTGTCCTAACAAGATCTAGTCATGTTACAAGTTGAAATAATAATAGATGTTTGACAAATGTTTACCCCTCAACTACAAGTTTGCTAACACGAGGAAGTCTTTGAACAAGTTGGCAAGATGCCTATTATTGTTGCTTCGACATCAGGCTAACACGGTAGCCTGTATTGCCGACACGAGATTCGGCTGCAAGACCTGAGGCATGCGCAGGTCTTGGACAAAGATAAAAATAAAAAAAGACAAATTAGTAAATACATTGATATTCTTACGTTCTATTTCGGCATCTAAATTAACGGCGTCTTCGAAAGCAACGCTGTCAGTTAGTACACCAATCTGCAGATGATATAGAAAATAAGTAAGTTAATATATTTTTCTTACCCTAATAATTTCGAATAAATACAAATGGCTCTTATCGCTTGAATGCCCCCACCCACCTCAAATTCACAACGGCTATTTAATTAAGGGACAGGAAAATAGAGAGAGAGAGAAATTCTCCTAGTATTGGCTTCTATGGTAAAAATCCAATAATTCCCACACCTGGGTGGAGAGAGACAATGTGAAGTATAGTTTCTTGTCTAAGGAAACAGTGAGAATTATCAGTACGCAACAGTGGATGGAAGTATAATTAAAACTTGCAGGAAACTGTATATTCAATTTTCAGTAAACTCAGAATGTTTGGTGTTCCCCATATTTTCGCGTTGTTGACCGAAATCGATGATAAATTTGAATGGATTAAAATGCTGACCCTTTTCCCATTGGTTAAAGGGAAGTCATAGTCCTCCAGCTTGACACTTGTTAACGCACTGGAGAGGGAAGCGGTCATAATAGAACACAGTGTGATTCCAATCGTCATCCACAGCACAGCAAATGATCTTGCAAGAACAGACTTCGGCGTCTTGTCACCATATCTGTTTAGTGACAAAAAACAATGCAAACGCCATTCTTACCTTCAGCTCGAAACGCGACCGACCTTAACCTTATCTCAAAGAGCTTGGTTCTTTAGAAACTAAGTAACCACCTTATTCAAAGTTTTTTTTACACCTTGTCTATAACTTTGTTATAAGCACGCCAGTCCAGGTACATAGTTAAGTATTTTTATTCGTGTTGCTAGCCTTACTTTTATTAATAAAAAGTTGCGAAAAATGACAGTATTTCAACGAACGTCACCTAAAGGCCTATTATAAGTACATAGTCCCCGTTGCTTACTAATTACGAAAATCGAAATTTTGTCTTTTTTTTAGATGCCATAAACGAGTGAAAAATCGAAATCTGGAACCTTTTTTTAATCTTTCTACCAACAAGTGTAAGGCGAAATTTGAAGTCTTTTTTACCAGTCTCTCTGTTAACAAGCTAAAATCCAAATTTGTACCTTTTTCAAATCTCTCTGCCAACAAGGGAAAGTGGAAATTTGGTGCCTTTTTACTTCCCTACCGACGGAACACCACAGTTCCTTTACAAACTAACCCCTTTTTTACATGTTTAAATTTGGCTGGACCACACGGGTTTATAAAACGTCGTTTAAATAATCAGCTCAAATATCAGCTCAAAAGGTTTTCACCTCTTGCATCAAAGTGTTTTTAGTATGCAAAAATTAATTGGTTCTGTCTGTAAGGGGGATACTAAGCATATGCTTCTGCTTCAGTTTTGTGACTAAGGCCTGAGGCAATGTAAGTTATTATCGAAGCAATATATACGCGTCGCACTGAAATCCAAATAAACGACATTTAAAAATATGATAAGGGGGTGAGGACTTGAAGTTACACATCAATTGAAAGTTTAGTGCACTGATGCATTTTAAGATCCAGTGATAGATTTCAGTTACCCTGCTAGCAGAGCCCTCTTCGATTTTTCTGGGTAAGGGTTAGTCGGGACTTACCTAGGAAGATCGGAGGAGTCTCTGTTAGCAGGGTACAGAGTACATATCAGTGTATTTTTTTTGCAAAACAACCAAGAAAAAAAGGTCATTCAAATAAAAAGTTACAGCTGCAATCGTCTTATCCAACCAATTGTCTGTTGAAAAAGTGAAGAAAAATTGTAATTCATTGTGTGCTCGGCCTTTCGTTCGTGAGTATCTTTAAGTGACTCGATCTGCCATCTAAATTACCTTCTTCGTGCTTGAATTATTAATGTAAAATTATTTCGGCTCATGTACTGCGACGTGCATTTAAATGGTGTTATCACATGGTCCAAAGAAAATTTGAGAAGTGACACAAAAAGCTTTGAAATTCCCACGTGATAAACAAATATATGTCGCACTTTGTCAAGCGATAATAACTTTGTACCCAGACCTACACTACCAGTAAAATCTTATGCGGTCATGCGATAGAAGCGATATGAGGCGTGATTCAAAGACAATAAAAAAAAAAAAAAAGAAAATGATGCAAAGAGAAACGTGGCGTTTGTTCCATGTGAGTGTCTATTTAATTGGCTTTCAATAATATGATATCAAATATTTTACTGTTCCCTACGCACCCTATGGTAGTCATGGTAACGAAAGCCCACCAAAATCCTTGGAAGGCACCTTGGTGGAAAGTACGGGAAAACTGCTCGGGGTTATGGGATGAGTCCTAAACAAAACAAAACAAAAAATTAATAATAATAATAGCGGTGGAGAAACAGCTATAAAAAGAACCCATTTCAGTGCACCTGATTGAGGCGTGCGCAGCGTAGTTTTCGGATTACAGCTATCCAATTACAAAAAGTTCAATTTGGACAGCTGTAATTGGACACCCACGTGATCACCCTCCAATAACATATCAAATAGGCGCGCGGAGAACCAATCACAATCAAGGATTTTGTTATAGATACGATTAATTGGTGACTGGACTTCGTGTCATACAATTCAGGGGTAATCGTTCTCGTAATTTCAATAAATAAATATATGAATAAATAAAAAATATAGGCTCAATAACAAAAGAATGTTTGATAAACGATTTTAGTTTTGTATTGCTTGTTAATATTCACATTTTCTTGTCGAAGCCTCTTTCATCCAACTTGCCACCAGCTGCAAACAGCTTACTGCAATTTATGTGTTAATTTCAATTTGTGAAATTTTTAATCTTCTACATCATTATCATAAGAAATGCTCTTACCTTAAGGACAATTACACCTAAAACCAAACGGGGCTTCAAACTTTCCTTGACACTATTTAATTATTGAATAAGTCATCCTGAATTGATCAGTCAGGCTACAGCTGCCCCGTTTTTTTCTAAACCGTACTGTTATGAAAGACATCTATTTGTGTACAGCCTCGATTTTGAGGGATTTCACTACATGCAGCATTATTTGGCTGGAAGCAGGTCAAAATTACTATGTTTTAAACCTTATAAAAGCCTGGAAAAACCGTGTAACTTCGCGTGCATCACTGGGTAGTTTTTCAAAGTAGAATGATTAAGTTACCTTACAATTTTATTTTCGCGTGGGCTTGCTCACATTACTTTTTCCCACATTGTTAATGGCTCTTGAAAAAAAAAAGCCCGTAATAATTACTCCAAAGGAGCAACTGACACAAAGGTATCACATACCCTACTTTCGGTCTGGTTATTGACAATAAAACTATTTTTTGGAACAGAATGTTTTGTGAAATTATGAATGTATGAAATTCATATATTTGAACTGCGGAATGAAGAAATAAATGTAAAGAAGATCCTCGCAGTTATTAACACAACTAACACAACTTATGCAGTTGCGAAAAGAAAGCCTGAAAAAATCAAACCCAGTTGGCTTGCATAAGTTGTGTTAATAACTACGAGGATCTTCTTTACATTTATTTCTTCATTCCGCAGTTCAAATATATGAATTTCATACATTCATAATTTCATCTTCATCTTTCCCGGGTATATTACGAACCAATTTAATGACCAGGGGCCCGTTTCTCGAAACTCCCGATAACTTTCCGGGCCCGGTAAGTATTTTTTCAAGCTCATTTATTTATCAGCTAATGGTAATTATTGGCGCAAACTTAGCGATATACTTCACGAAATTATAAAGATTAAAATTTAGCTTTCAAAATCAATAAAAATTGTACAGCTATTGGAGAATATTGTGCACCTAAAATAGTTTTCGGGCCCTGAAAGTTATCGGGAGTTTCGAGAAACGGGCCCCAGCTCCCAGTTGGCTCGTTAGCTCAATTGGTTAGAGCGCTGCACCGGTATCGCAGAGGTCAGGGTTCGAATCCCGGCAAGCCTGATTTTTTCAGGCTTTCTTTTCGCAACTGCATAAGTTGTGTTAATAACTGCGAGGATCTTCTTTACATTTATTAGAATGTTTTGTATTGCCTTATTTTGTACGTGACATGTGGAATATCGGAATATTTTGTGACATGTGGAATATATTGCTGGTCGATTTTTTCATAACTCACCGACATGTATTTTATACTCTACAAAAAGTAGGAATTATAATATTTGGTGCGCGTATATATATGTGTGTTTCGTGCTTACTGGCAAATCGATATACTTACCAAAAACCAAATTACTACACCTGCCACGAAAGACAACAATAACGCGACCATTGCTACCGGCCAAGTCCCAAGCACAGCCTTTAGCACCACTTTCCACTGGGAAACGGACGAAAACCTCTGAATGAATATAACCCCAGGAGAATCTAGTATCTTGACGTACCGCAAGCTTCTGCTGTAAGACACTTTATCGATGTGTACTGGGATTATCATATCTGCTGAGTCATTGAGAAGATTGTATTGAAGAACTGAGCGGTTCGAAGCTCTATTTAGATAAATAACGTTCGGCGTTTTCCCAGCAAAGTTCTTGCAACAAATGCCAAGTGCACGCCTTACTATAACATCGAATATGCCTTTTATGATCGGTGTAGGTATTCCAGTTATGTTCTCATCGTTGGCGCTGGTATCATGAACGAAAGGTGCCGCTTCAATCCAAGAAAGTTTCACTTCGCTAGGACAGTCAGCCCTGTACACCACACAGTCGTCAGCTGAAGTACCGGTCGTTGGTTGTGTTTCGTGTGAGGAATCGTTCAAACTTCGCTTGGTCGATCTCCTCTTGTAATTACAAGCTGTTTCAGTTGAATGTCCAACTTCCTTTTCAAGGCTCACACCTCCCAACCATTCGTCCGACTGTCCTACAACATCCCTGCTTCCTTGTATGTTATAAAAGAACATTAAGCGAGTAATCATATGAACTATAACAGATAGCTTCAACAATACTGTCATTTTTCGTGGGCTTCGGGAAGTTTCTAAATACGGGACGGGCAATGAAAAGATAAACGTCGAATTATAACACTGAATTTTTTACCGACGGCCTTAAATGTCACTCTCATGTGACAACAGCAATTTACGTTGAGAAACAAAGGAAAATACAATTTATTTTGATGCCTTAATGACTGCAATATAAACAATACATATATGTTGCTTAAATTAACACTTTCCTTGGCACGTTTCTTCTTTTCTCTTACATTAATTAGAAGTACACATTTTGTTTGTATTTTTTAAAGGAAAGGCATCTGTTTTCATTTAGCTAAATAAAAGTTCCATATGCAGCGGTATATTTATAACCTACAACTGAGTAAAGAGAAATGTTCACGGGAGAAAAAGTGGATTATCACTTTAACACCGAATCCATCAAAAAAAGGAAAGAAAAGCAAGAACAAGAACAACAACAGAATAAAACGGCTCGATGAAATCACTTTAAATTCAGAAAATCGTTTACCTGATGAATTTTCTTTCGACATGAATTTTAATGGCAACATGAAAAATGAAAATTATAAAATTGCACAGGTAGCTTTTAAACCACACTAAGTTATAAGTGGAATAGTGCTATTAACATTAAGCATGACAGCTTGCGCCGTTCTGTCTGTGGCCTTGGCAAATCATCGACAATTATAGACTACGACCAATCTCTCTTTCCGCTTATGCGCCGATCAATTCGAAACTTCAACATTCCCCCCCGGGCATACCCCGGGCATTTGACTGTGCATCGTGTCCGGGGAGTGGGGAATTTGAACGTTGCGTTGGAAGGGTGGGGAATTTGAACCGGTTTATCTCTTGTTCTGACGTAAAACGCGCGTGAGTTTTTTCGGTTTCTGCAGGGTTTGACGGATTTACAAGCTAGAATGTCGCCTTTGCTAGTGAATAACTCTTTCAAAAGGGTCTTTAAAAGAAGTTTGAAGGTGTCATTACGGCCTATCTTTCTCTGGAAGGCGTGTAAAGTGTTTGATTAAAGGCGAAATTTGTCTTTGAGGAGAGGAAGCTCAGTACTAATTGGTGGGGCATTTGAACGGCTTTTTTGCTCCGACGGGAGGGAATTTGAACCAGCCAATCTTCAAGAGTTCAATGCCCGGGGGGTTGCCCGGGGGGGATGTTGAACTTTCGAATTGATCGGCGCATTAGGAATAGTCAGCGAAACAAATACGCGAGTGATCAAGAAAATCGCCTGTAACGTGGAAACACCTCGCGCGTGTGGTGAGCAGGAAAGAGAGTCTACAGACAATCCCAAGACTGACTGTCCCGCAACGTCCCTGCTTCCTTGTATATATTATGGAAAAACATTAAGCGGGCAATCATATGAACGGTAACAGAATAAATAAATGTAAAGAAGATCCTCGCAGTTATTAACGCAACTTATGCAGTTGCGAAAAGAAAGCCTGAAGAATCAGGCTTGCCGGGATCTGCGATACCGGTGCAGCGCTCTAACCAATTGAGCTAACAAGCCAACTGGGAGCTGGTCATTAAATTGGTTCGTAATATACCCGGGAAAGATGAAGATGAAATTATGAATATATGAAAGCCTGATTTTTCAGGCTTTCTTTTCGCAACTGCGTAAGTTGCGTAAATATTAAACTGCGAGGATCTTCTTTACATTTATTTCTTCATTCCGCAGTTCAAATATATGAATTTCATATATTCATAATTTCGGTAACAGAATAGTTGGAGAGAATATTTTTCTTTTTCGTTAAGGCTCCGAGATGTTACTAAGATAAGCATGGCAGCATAAGACTGAATTGTTACGGCCAGTCAGATGACATGTGCCAATCAACCTCCCAGGGACAGGGCTGAAAAACGACTGCGCATGCTCGAGATCAGCATTTCAAAATCGTTCGATCGGCCGTTTGTTTGGCGCCATGCGAGCTTGATTTTGGCGTCGTGTCACTCGAGAAAATAGAACTTGGGACGCGATTTAAAGGTATTTTCTGTGGTGGAGATTTTTTCAGACAAACTGGGAATTTGTCTGTCTACTGTTTGGCTGTTTTAAAAGTCGTGGAAACCCAGCGAATTCTTGAGATCATCGGCTGCAGCACTACGGTGAGTGAGTCCTCAGATTAAATTTAGCATTGCACTTTATATAGCTATACCTTACCAAACTCTTGTGCAACATTCATAAAGTTAGGTTTGTTTTAGACAATAATTTCCAATAGGTTTAAGTAAGCAATCTATTTCCAAAAACAAAACTTTGCGATCATACTTGCGAAACAGATATTTGGCTCCCAAACAAGATATGAAACCCACAAGTGAATAAAGGCTTCTGTCGGAGCGTTCGTAAGCGTTTCTCTCAACATAATCATTTCCTAGGTTATTAAAGCGAATTACTTGTCTTTCTTGTCTACAAAGTGCTTGCCTCTCGTGTGAGACAATAGAATCGGATAGTGTGTACGGGGTAGCGACAGTATTGGGCTATTCCATTTAATATCCGCACCCCCCCCCCCCGGTTGAGGACTGACCTTTCCCTCTTACCCCTAAAGAATTCCGTTAAAAAGTGTTACCCCCTGAAGACTTCCTTAAAAATTGGGTTTACCCCTGAAGAATTTCACAAAAAAGTATTTACCCCTGAAGAATTCCATGAAATCTCTGTTTACCCTTGAAGATTTCAACTTATAATATGGGTTTTACCCCTAAAGAATTCCTCAGCTTCTGGCCTTTACCCCTGTTCCTCAACCGGGGGGGTGCGGATATTAAATGGAATAGCCCATTCAGTTACAAATTTTTGCAGCTGATTGTTGGCCAGATGAGCTGAGATTGTCGTTTTCTCTTCTAAAACTGTAGTCAAACATGTAGTGTCACATACCCATAACACTTATATGAGGAAGTAAAATGGCAGCTGACTGCCAGATAAGACTATTTATTTCAACTGTAACAGAATCAGTAATTTTACCATTTCTTGATCATGACCTTTGATCATATAAATTGGAACATAATTGTTGGTAATTCCTTTACCTCATTATTTTATTTCTGATCATGATTGGGCTTGTGCACAAAAATGTTTATCCTGTGTAGTTTTTTCTGCTACTACATTGCCCTATAGTTTTACAAATTCGTGAAAGCTAATGGTAAATGTTTATTTTTCAGTGACTCAGCTTCCAAGGAAAATGCTTTAGTGCTGGGGAGTGGTTCTGGTAAACATGCAGATCATGATATGATACAGGATCTTGGTTTTTTTTATTTGTGAGAAATAACCAGCAGGCCCTGCAGAAGAGGAAGTATAAGAAGAACTTAGAACTAAGTCAACAGAAGCCATCAAGAGTGAAATGGGGACAGTGGAAGGTGTCGTCGCAGTGATTCTCCCACAGCCCCACCAGCTGTCCTGCCCACCACACCTAAAGCTAAAACTCAAGATGATCCATACACAGCAAACATTTTCCTCACTGTGACTGATTTCTGGACATTTCCATGTTGTATAGGTGTTTGATGTAAGGGTAGGGCTTCCTTAAAATCCCAGAGGTACATGTATTGTTATACCACTGGTTCTGAGTACATCACCCTGTCTTTTCCATGTGCTGAATTTAGGGGCTCACATGACTGGTGGTGTATGCAGAGCTTCTTTTAAATAAAAATGTGTACATTTCCCACTTGTGAATAGTTTTTATTTGTATCTAGGGTTTGACAGGCCCATACATCCTGAGATCAGCATTGCAATAATCCAGTTCTTTTTTTTCAAACAAATATTGTGCACTTGAAGGGTCACGTCCGGGACTTTATTGCCATAATTATGTCTGTTTTCAGAATATTTCATTCATTTTTTTAGAGATGATCTGCAATACATCATAAACTGCAACTTTTCTTTTAACAGTTTTCAGTTTCCTGTAAAGAAAGGCATCTGCTGGTAATTTATGTGATAAGAGTGTGTGTTGCGTGGCTCTTTAATTACCATTTAAAATTAGTTAGTAAAAGCAATTGAAAATGAACCAACATATTCTTGATGTTCATTTATTTAGCTGTAAAGTGACTCATTGGATGGCAAAATCAATTGCATGAAAAGCAAAGGACCAGTCGTCAAGTAATGAAAACATCCCAAAAATAACTATTTTGAAGGAAGGCACCAAAGGGTGAACTATTGTCCTGAGTGTGGTGCTGTATCCT
Source organism: Siderastrea siderea (assembly GCA_964030785.1). Taxonomy (NCBI): domain Eukaryota; kingdom Metazoa; phylum Cnidaria; class Anthozoa; order Scleractinia; family Rhizangiidae; genus Siderastrea; species Siderastrea siderea. The sequence continues at coordinate 57,112,733 of OZ034968.1, forward strand.
AAAAATCTGACCTATGGACAACCCCCTCAAGGATATGGCACAACTAGCTGCATAGAGTCCACTTTCCTTTTGTAATGCAGTCCTTGTAATGTAGTCTATCAAGAAGTTTAGAAAATGTGTTTCCAGTGTTACATCACCCATGAACTTTAACTGAATTAAAAACCCATCTTCCAGTTAAATTAAATCAAAATATGTTACCTAAAATAGTCCTCAATTATGTGAAACAGAGGTAAATGACTGTCCTGGTAGCTCTTTTCTTTTGCTGGAAAAGTTTTGACTGCCCGTAATACAAGCAAGGAGGTCCTTCAGGAGTCCAGGGCTGTTTTATCAGTAAACTGCTTCATTGCTTTTCGACATAACATTCTTTTCTGGAGCGGTTGTCTGGTGTCTGTACAGGGCTTTTTAAAATGGTGTCAACTCCAGTGAAATGATGATTCTCTTTTCCTTTTCCGTGGCTGTTCAAAATCTTAAAAAGGCGGACTGGAAATTACAGCAATGTCTGAAATTGTTTTGATTGTCTTTTAGTAAAGGACTCAACCAGCGACTCCCCTGACGCTCGATCGATCGACGATGTTTTAGACAAGCTAAGTCTCCGGAGGCACAGTGCGGCTGGGGGCCTAATACACCCAAAACAGGACGCTTACCGGACGTTTCCGTGAACAACGCACTCACTAAGATAATATGTAACACAGCCAGCTGCACGAGCTGCATTTTCGCGGCACGGGCTCTTGACTTCGCGGTAAAATTTCGGTTTGTGTTCAGGTATGAAAATGTTGTGTTCAGGAGATATGTTTAAGCTATACTATCGTTTGGTCTTTGTCGAAAGTTCTAGGCTTAGCTGGTCTACCAAAGTCTTAACTGAAGCAAAAAACCTCGGCACTTTCCATATTTTCAAAAATTCCGCCATTTTACGTAAATGTTGCTATGGTTTCAAGTTGTCATCCCCAGTTTCCCAGCGCGAACCGATGACATGCGCAGACGTTATTCAGCTCTGTCCCTCCCAGGCGAACTTTTCCAAAGTCTGATTGAGGCATCTTTATGGCTTACCTTTTCAAAACCTGTCGAGCACGTAGCAGTGAAATTATGAAAAGCCTTTAGTTTAATCGCTGTTGTAGCCGACAGTTGAAGTCCTACGATTGTCCTACGATTATAGGACTGGATTGATTGCGATCTTCAAGTTCAAGCAACACAGAGAGGACTGAAAACGTTGCACGAATTATTAGACGTCTTATAACGCGCCTTCAAGAATTTTGCTGAAGAACTTCTTTCCGTTCTCAACTTGAAATATCAGTGCTGTCCAGGTCAGCTGTCGAGAATCTCTGGGATGAGAAGCTTAAGTTTGTTTGGAGCCTAAGTGTAAGTAATTTTTTGGAAAAGCGCTTTAGTTTTGCCTTTCTAACAAGCTGTCTATTTTTTGTCGGGTACTGAGTTGTCTCTACGGCCATTCTCATACGGTTTCAGCAGAATACAGCTGCCGGACTTGTGAATTTTATTGAGCCATGAACAGATTACATACTTGTAGCGAGGTAACAGTTGTCATTGAATTTTTAAAGAAGTTGAAACTCAAAAGGACACTTACATTTCAGTGTCTTTTTATCAGTCACCAATAGCCTTTGATCTAAATTTCACTTGTGTTGACAAGGTGCGACTTCAAAAACTTCAGTCGTCTAAAATAAAACCGAAAATTGATAAAAGTTCAATTGTACCTAAGCTCAAATACAATTTTTTTTTGCAAAATATTATGCCTAGAATGACGGCATTCAGTGAACGAATAAAGGATGAGTATCAAGTTGACGGCCGGTTCCAAAATAGTCGGCGTTTCGCAGGCGTTCTGTTGACTTGTTGAACCCATCACGCAGAAAAATAATGTGGTCTTTTTCAAAACGTAAAAATTTCTTGTGAACATTTTTGTTCCCTTTCTCCAACGTGTGCCTTTAAATGTAAATTGAAAGCTTATTTATATACTATTTGCTATTCCATGCAGTTATCAAACACGCAAGTAGCCGCTAAGAAACAACGCGGGTCTCGGCAGACAAAATATTGAGCTTACAACATAAAAAGAACGAGCTTCCCTGCTTTGCTTGGGTAGCATACCAAAACGACACTGTTCTAAGAGTAAACATGACCGCTTTAGTTTTTTCTTGAAGATCGGTTATAATAAGTTAATGGTAAAAGTGAAACTGAAAGTGGTTTAATGATTCGGCGTTCTGTAAAAAGAAATTAATTGCTGCTGGCAATAAAGTGGCGGCTTCGTTCAAGTTTTAGTATCGCGAATCGGTATCATTTTTCTTCTTTCTTGTTTGTTTGTTTCTTTCTTCATTTTTGCGAATTTTTGGTCACGTGGATGCTTTACAGTAAAGGAAAGCAGTTGTCCAGAAAAATGTTTTTCTTTAATGTGGAAAGAAAAGCTCTAGAAAAGCTTTTCTACCGCTTGCCCGCGTGCTGTCCACGCTCGTCCATGCAAAAGGAATCATGAGCATGCGCAACTGACCCCGTAACTTGAAGAATTTTTATTTTGGTAACGTGAAGAAAAAGGTAGGTTTTGAGGTATTTTCAAACGCTTATTGTGTGCGTTCCACTCGGTGAAATTTTTTTAAAATTGGAACATTTGTAGGATTTTTGTGTTCTTCAGTCATAATAAAGTAAGAGTAATTTTTGTACACGTCATTAATCGTCGAAAACGAACATTTACTATTCTGGCAAAACTTACGTACAAAATTTCTCACAGCTTTGCCAGCTGAGACTTCTCAAACGATAACATCTTTACAACAAAAATAGCGAAAATTCACCGTGCAAAAACCAAGAAATGACGTGAAGAAACTGGGTAAGCTTGAACAATGAGCCAAACAACTATATCAGTGGTTGCCATGGAAATGGGCCAGGCCCAGAAAATGGGCCTTTTTCCAAATGTATTAAGCATAGGCTAGTTGCTTTTGTAGCTTTTCCCTAGTGAAATGTAAATCAATGTCCTGAAAGTCGTCAAGAAAGTTATGTATATTTGTCTCTTGAAACTGATGAGAAACTGTATGGAGCCACCTTAAATGCCACTCTCGCGTGACATTAGCAGTTTACTTTCTCTTGCATTCTAATGCATAACCCTCGATTTTTCGAGCCTCCCGGTATGATTTTTCGAACCATGGCACGTTTCCGTTGGATTTGCATCAGTCAAACACTGTAATTTTACCCCTGATTTTTCGAACCGTCAATTTTTCGAAACTCCCGATATTTCGAATTTCCGATTTCTCGAACCCGCAGGAATCGAAAGTACCACTCAGTAACTTTCATTTGAATGGTCACACGTCAGGATTTTATTCTCAGACTCAAAAGGTTTCACCACCTATTACACGGGAAACATTACCAAAGAAAGTACTACTCAGTGCCTTAATTTCAGTCGAATGGTCACTCATTAGGCCTGACTCTCCTGTAGGTGCTGTTTGTTATGTGCACAAGGTGCTTCTAACTTCTGAGTCTAAAGTGTGACCATCCAGATGAGGGCTGAAATCTGTACAAGAGTGCCATGGTATTCTGTTTACTTTCCTGGTTGTTATAAAACAATACCTCGTAATTCGTGCCACCTTAGATTTTTCGAACGCACTACGAATGACAGGGGAAGGGTTGCAACGTTATGCACGCAAGTTGCCTATGTTTTTGTCGCGTTTAAATGAAATCAGTGGGGGCTTTGAAAAGATTCTACCTGTTTCGTTGTTATTTTGGAGTAATTTAAAGTTCTTTAAAATGTGACTGCGAGGTTGTGTGGATGTTAAGAAGTATTTTTGCAAAGGTAAGCCAATCTCAGCAAGACCTACTGGAAACTAATAAGAAAAATGTAGGTAACCACGCATTTTTTAAAGAAAATTATAATAAGGAACAATAATTCTAAAAAAGCTTTAAAACACAAAGAATGTGGCATTTTCTTTCCAAATTTAAGCACAATTATCTCTGAAAAATGTGCAGTTATCCCAACTTTCTTTTTGGATTCTGATACCCCTTGTAAAGATCTGCTTTTTCCACATAGTCATAAACCGCGCAAAAATACGTTGTATTATTAGGCAAATTCCTTAAGAAATGCGAATATCTCGGACCAGGCGTGCGTTTCTCAAAAACTGTCAAACGTTTTTCGACCCCGATGGGCGATTTGTAAAAACAAGAACCGGCAATCATTGTACAAGGCAGTTATTTTACATTTCTTTAAGATAACATATTCTTATAATTACAGCAAACGTTTATGCTGAGAAACTTCTTTGTTACGAGATACAGTGTGAATTATCGTACCTGAAATCGGCCCGGTCACTAGTTCCTTGGTTTCGAGAAACGCACACCAGACCCAAGATGTGCAAAACGTATGCGCAGTAACAAAAGGAGGCACTGTCCTTAAGTGAACGTAAATGGAATTCTCTCGCTCTTTTCCTTCTTTTGATCAATCTGTTGAGCACGGTGTTGAGCCGCGTTGACAATGAAGTCATGATATTGTAGCAACGCTTCTTGTAAAATTGTAATATTTCCTCTGATTTGTTGCAAAAATCGCGGGATTCATCACTACATAATTGTCGAAGTCAAGAAATTGAGAGAACTGGATGGAGTTCTCGACGTGGCAAGAATAAAAAGATGACTGTAACAAATAACTGTGGATTTCTGTAGATTTGTAGTACACACCGACAAATAGGTATTGCAATGATTTGTTTTGCAATTGAAGCCCACAGTTGTTTACGATAACGCCCTGATCGCAGGAATCGTCACTGAATATATAAATATAGAAAAAGGTGAAAATAGAAAAAAAAGGCATGGCGGGGTACTGTGGTAAGAGATTCTCAAATTAAAAGATATAATACTTCCAGATAAAAGTCTAGCATGGACTCTTAATGAGCCGTTTGAAATTCTAGGGATAACGTTTTTTGTTGAAACCCAGTATACCGTGGAGTACAACTACAGACAAAAATTCATGGGCCTGGAGACCTTTTAGTATCTTAGGAAAATACGGGTAATTAAGTCACTTGCAGTATCTAAGTTTGCGCATCTTTTGATGACACTTCCCTGTCCAAAAGACCTCTGCCTTAAAGAATGGGAATCACTCTTCTATTCCTTTATTTGGAGTGGGGAGCGTGACAAACTATCATTAAAGATATAGAAAATGGAGGTTTTGAAGATGACTGATATTCGATCGTTTGCTAAGGCGGTAAAGATGTCCTGGAGTAAAACAGTATGGGAAGGCAATTACCAGGCTCTTGACTTCTGATTGTTTTTACTGGGAGGACGTTTGGCTATTAAAAAAAAGTCATTATCCGCCTTTGTTAGCTCTTTAACTTGTTACAAAATGATTTCTGGAGAGAGTTGGCTACGTCATGGGCAGAGTATGTCCGTGACCTGGTACGTAGATATCAGTGTCTACTTGTCAGACTTGTCACAGCCACTATGGAAAAATGTTTACTTTAAGATAGACAATAAAATTTTTTGTTTTTAATAAGTCATGGCATACAAGGAATTTTCACTGCGACAATGACGTTGTAGATGAATCCGGTTGTCTCTTATCACCAAACGAATTAATCATTTGTTTTAATCTGAAGGGAATTTCTTACACGTTTATGGTAATATGTGATCAATTCCAAATTCATGGAAATCTGAGATCAGAGACCGAAAAAGGTTACAAGTGGTCCCATCTCGTGGTATAGAAAGCCTACTTAAAACAAAAAGGGTGACCACTTTACTTTTGACGCCTTGTGTAATTCAGTTGCCATACACCCAACTAAGGTGCAACCTAAATGAAATAAACTTCATCAATCCCCGGTAGGAGACTGGGCTACTGTATTACAGTCTCCATTCGCATGCACAAGCACTAGTAAGCTAACGAGTTTTCAATGTAGGATTTTTATCGAACCATTGGCACAAATGTAACGTTAAAGAAAATGAATATTAAGCTAAAGATCACGATGAAGAAGAAGAAGAAGAAAAAGAAGAAGAAAAAGAAGAAGAAGAAGAAGAAGCAAAAGAAGAAGAAAGACGTTATTTCAATAGGGTGCATAATTACAGTCTCCCTTATGGCCCTATGAAACTTAAATACAACAATTGCTAAGATACTAAAATCCTTAAATACTAAATACAAAAATACTAAGATAATAAATACTTAAAATATCAAGTTATTAAAAAAAATGTTTTGTCAATTCTAAAGCTCTTAGCGTGAGTTTACTCGAATTACACGTGATTCAATACTAAAAATTAAGATCATAAATTATTAAAATATTAAGCTAAAAAATTCCGTCACTTCTAAAACTGTCAGGCGTGAATTTACACATGATGAAATTAAAGTAATTTCTTTTGAATTTCTTTACATCAGAAGAGCAGACTAAATCATTGTCACTGACATTATTCCACAGTTTAATAAATTGCATTATAAGAGAACATTCGCTTCATGCTATTGGTACGTGGAATAGGAAGGCGATAAGACAACCGAGACCTTGTATCATATGACTTGTTACATTTCAACGACGAAGAAGAAGAAGAAGAAGCAAAAGAAGAAGAAAGACGTTATTTCAATAGGGTGCATAATTACAGTCTCCCTTATGGCCCTATGAAACTTAAATACAACAATTGCTAAGATACTAAAATCCTTAAATACTAAATACAAAAATACTAAGATAATATATACTTAAAATATCAAGTTATTAAAAAAAATGTTTTGTCAATTCTAAAGCTCTTAGCGTGAGTTTACTCGAATTACACGTGATTAAATACTAAAAATTAAGATCATAAATTATTAAAATATTAAGCTAAAAAATTCTGTCACTTCTAAAACTGTCAGGCGTGAATTTACACATGATGAAATTAAAGTAATTTCTTTTGAATTTCTTTACATCAGAAGAGCAGACTAAATCATTGTCACTGACATTATTCCACAGTTTAATAAATTGCCTTATAAGAGAACATTCGCTTCATGCTATTGGTACGTGGAATAGCAAGGCGATACGACAACCGAGACCTTGTATCATATGACTTGTTATATTTCAACGACGAAGAAGAAGAAGAAGAAGCAAAAGAAGAAGAAAGACGTTATTTCAATAGGGTGCATAATTACAGTCTCCCTTATGGCCCTATGAAACTTAAATACAACAATTGCTAAGATACTAAAATCCTTAAATACTAAATACAAAAATACTAAGATATATATATTATTTGCCGGCCGGGAGGTCCGTATTGAGAAAAACTGTGCCAGAGGTCTTGAGTACGGCCCGAGGCCGCAGGCCGAGGGCCGTGCTCAAGACCGAGGGCACAGTTTTTCTCAATACGGACCGACCAAGGCCGGCAAATAATATTTTTATTTTTTTCTTGTTGTTTTTCAAAAGTTAAACGTGTCTTGTTGTTTTCGGAAAGCAACGTTTTGCAAGCGCGCGTAAAATGAACCATGAAACGAAGCCGTTTGTGACACCAGAGCAGCAAAATACGCTTTTTTACTCTGTTAAAACTCAGAAATCACAGGAAGCAATATAACTAAAAGAAACCCCTTTATTTTCCCAAATTTCGATACATGTAGCTAACTCCTGCTCGATTTACTCAAATGTTTGTCGAAAGGGAAGAGGCGATTTACATTGTACAACCTTCGGTATTTTAACAAGAAATTTTGGAAAGAAAGTTTTTAACGACAATGTACAAAAAATTTCAGAATTCTAAGTTTCGGAGAACGTTTTAAAGATTTTAAAGGTTTTAAAAACCCATTACAAATTTTTTGTTATTGACGTTCCGTTGACCGCGGTCAAGATCGGAAAATTCCGCCCGCTCCCGGAACCAATCAGATTGCAGGATTTGGTTCATCTTGCCCGCTCACGCGCTGAGAAAAAAATAAAATATATACTTAAAATATCAAGTTATTAAAAAAAAAGTTTTGTCAATTCTAAAGCTCTTAGCGGGAGTTTACTCGAATTACACGTGATTAAATACTAAACATTAAGATAATAAATTATTAAAATATTAAGCTAAAAAAGAAGAAGAAAGACGTTATTTCAATAGGGTGCATAATTACAGTCTCCCTTATGGCCCTATGAAACTTAAATACAACAATTGCTAAGATACTAAAATCCTTAAATACTAAATACAAAAATACTAAGATAATAAATACTTAAAATATCAAGTTATTAAAAAAAATGTTTTGTCAATTCTAAAGCTCTTAGCGTGAGTTTACTCGAATTACACGTGATTCAATACTAAAAATTAAGATCATAAATTATTAAAATATTAAGCTAAAAAATTCCGTCACTTCTAAAACTGTCAGGCGTGAATTTACACATGATGAAATTAAAGTAATTTCTTTTGAATTTCTTTACATCAGAAGAGCAGACTAAATCATTGTCACTGACATTATTCCACAGTTTAATAAATTGCATTATAAGAGAACATTCGCTTCATGCTATTGGTACGTGGAATAGGAAGGCGATAAGACAACCGAGACCTTGTATCATATGACTTGTTATATTTCAACGACAACAGTTTCTCAGAGGTAATCCGGTGCACGTCCATCCAGGATTTTTTTGAACAGAAATAGTCTTCTTTCAATACAAATTTGATTGATGGGTAGCCAACCAAGTTCCAGAAATAGCGGCAGGGTTCTAGCCTGAAAAGGAGCATCTAGTATAATACGCGCATATCTTTTTTGCACTTTAAAAATCTCATCCAAAAGTCCTGAATTACAACTCCCCCCAAACGGACACACAGTACTCAAGAATAGGTTTAATACTAGCATTAAATAAAATTATGCGATATTTAACTGATAGGAATTTTTTAATGCGAGCCAGAACAGCAACGCGCTTTAAGAGTGTTTTCCTAAGATTGGCTACGTGGGTTGACCAAGATAGGGAGGGGTCGATATCCAGTCCCAAAAGACGTTCTTCTTGAGTTTGCTCCAACTGCCTGCCATCCAACCACAGCGAAAGGGCACATTCTTCACAACGGGACAGCTTTTGCCCAGTACCAATTATCATGTATTTTGTCTTTTCCGGATGGGCAGCCATACCATGATCTCTAGTCCATGTCGCCGTATTAGAAAGATCCCGCTGAAGTTCTACCTGAACAATAGTCAGATTTGTGGCGCTAGCATAGAAAGTAGCATCATCAGCAAATAGGCCATTTCTATTTTTCCAGGATAGGGGCAGGTCGTTGATAAATAGGAGGAAGAGAACAGGGCCCAAAATTGAGCCTTGAGTATTTCCATGCGATAAGTATCCTCATCGAGTATATCGAGTTTATCGAGTATATCGATCCTCATCGATGTACACATCGATGCGATGAGTATTTCTTGCGATAAAAAACCTTAGAACGTCTCTTTTGGTATTGCGACCGGATACTTCGAATTCCCCTTTAGATTTGTGAGCTTACAGAAATCAAAGCAGCTTTTCCTCTTGAATCTGTTTTCTTGTGACTTACAAGTTGTAAGCTCTATAAAAATGCTACAAAATGTATTACTTTATGGTCACGTTTTTCATTTACAAATGCAATGCAAGATGGAAGGCCGTTTCCCCGACTTTTCTTGCCGACAGAGCTGTCTTAAAAACCATTATACCATTGAAAAACTTGCATATGTTTTGTATCATTCGAGTGTATTACAACTGATGCGTTGTAACAAAGTTCGAATAAAGGGGGAAAAGCCAAGACCGTTAACGTTAGAGTGCCAGACGTATTGTTTACTCTATATTGGGGCAATTACGCTTCTCATCACGGATAGCAAAACGTTAAATGTTATGACGAAGACACAAAGGTCTTTCGCTGACCGCTGCCCGTGACATCTGGTAAAAATATAACCCTCTGGTTAATGAAGCCCTAGGGGACATGGTCGGACCTGAATAAACATGTTTATTCATAATAATAATTGTTGTTTGTGTCCTCTTGGACTCTCCATTAAGCTAAATTTTGATGTATCTGAAGGAGCCAATTTCAACACCAGCTGGATTTTTTCCTGGTCTAAGATTATTTTTTCCGTTTATCTATGAAAAAGCAACAACGTCATAACTAGTGACAAAAAAATGAAAGAATTTGCTTGAGGGGAGCCACAAAAAAAGGACGATAAATGGTTGGCTTTTGCCAGTGACAAAGCGTCAGACCAAGCATCACTAAAGATGTTATATTAGTTAGATAGTTTTTCTAGAGACAAAGTAATTTGACTGTGTAATATCCCGCGGTTTTTAGTGAACTCTTTATAGTGATGCTCTCGAAAATTAGCATTTTAATGATTGTTAGTCTGTTTTTGTATTATAGGTGCAAACTGCTTGTAAAACAACTGACAAATCCCTGATCTGAATAATCTCACAAGGACAGCAAGACGACTGAGTAGTAAATTTCTCTAGAAAATCACCTCAAAACTGACTCCTTCATAAAAATGCACAAGGTTTTTTGTATGATGCCACACGCATCTACAGTATGCTAATGCCATACATTACCAATCGCACTGCGTAAGAAGTCAAAACTAAAAGCAATTTGCACTCAATTGAGACGAGTGGATAGTTATTATGAACAAACATTTCTGTGGCACTAAATACGAAAATTGTCATTTGGTTCAACATTAACAGTTCTTCGATTAATACCCAGCGCCTCACAACGAGAAAGCTACTGAGGACACGAAAGAAAAAAAAACAGTTCAAATTGTCAGACACCATATGCTTTAGCAAAGGGAACAAAATGTTCAAATTGACTTTGTTGTTGGTGTTAACGATGGTTGTTTTCACTTCTTCACAAGATTCGGACACGTTTTTAGATCGAAAACTAAACGAGGATTATGGTAGTCGTCCTCCTTCACCGCCGAGTAAATTCTCCAAGGATCCAGCTGGTCCACTATCAAGCAATTCATGGCCGGAAAAGCTTAGCGCTTCATGGCTGTTAAGACCACCCTTCATGACGTTGACTAATCTCAGTGGAAGCAATGGAAGTGGAGATCAAACACGGGGCATTTTCCGTGACGTTTTGGATCGCGCCTTAAGCAAGTGTTGTTCCATATTAAGCGGAGGAAACAAGGCTTTTATAGATTACAAAGCTCAAGCTGCAGCTAACATATCTCTGCTGCATCAAGACATCCTGAAGGGTGAAGCTGATCTTATTCTCCCTGTACAAAGCGATGACGACAGATACAAAAGTTATCTTCCGTACCTTAAGATCTTGGAATCACCTGGAATTGTTCTTATCCAAAGAACCGACTCCTTTCAGCGATGGGATGGCAAGAACATTCTACTGTGGAATGCTATCAGTAGCTGCTGGCCAATCGTCGTGTTAACCCTATTGCTGTCTTTTGCAGCGGGGATGTGCGTCTGGGCGATGGTAAGTGGTAGTTGAATAGCTTATAACAAATTGTTGTTCGCCATTGGATGCTTCTCTTTCTGAAAACCTCTGTAAACCAGTAGATTGCGAGTTCACAGCTCTGACTTGTCCTTTAATTGCTCCATGCCGCAAAAAGATGATTTGGCTGGAGTCTATCCTTCATACGTCTTATGTTTGAACCGGTATCGTAAAGACCGTGGGTTCAAATCTCTATTTGCAACTTCTTACGTTGCTACATTTTGCTGCATAACTGCGACTGAAATCCTCAATTCTCTCTCCTGCAGTTATTTTCATATACACATTATCATACATTCACATCGTTAGCTCGCGGCGATTTAATAGAACTCGTAAATTTTTTTGATGAACAGCTTCCATGGCCATATCCCCACATCTCAAGCGGTGTCGAGTGTTTGCGCCGTCGTCGCAAAGTGATGATCGAGTTCTCCGTTAGCGCCCAATTTTTTTCAGGCTCCCATGTTTGCAGTTTAGTCTTAGTGAGTTTCTGAATAGCTTGGATGATCTAAAATATTTCTCTTCAATTTTTGAGATTATTTATCATTTCGGTGGCCATTCTAAAGCAACTTTGAGCCGGGAAACAAGACAGATCAGTTAGAAACTGAGAGCTAGGACGGCTTTTCTCCCAGCTCACAGATCTGTTGCTTTTCCAGAAGTTCTAACTGCCAAGCCAACAATCAAGTCCACTCCACTACAATAAAAACAACAGATAACCACGCGTTAGCACATCTTCGCCTTGCTATGGAACTACTCCTCTTTCGCGAGCCGTACCGTCATATTTTCCGCTCATATTTTGCTATAATCTTTCAGCCGGCCCGGCCATTGAAATAAACCACTTAAGAAATAAGCTGGAACACCCAAACAAGTGAAAAACGGCACTTTATTTGCTTGCGGACTTCTGGTAATAGCCATGAATTTAATGAGGATCAGAACCAGAATAATAATAATGATCATAACCATAATCGCAACATAGGCTGAATCACAACGATGGGTCAGAAAAGGACGTTGCTTAGTTTCAAATTGCAGCTCCTTCCCTAAATAAAAGCTTTCCTGTAGGTTGGAGTGCTCTTCAAATGAACGTTATGCTTATTATTCCTTTTTCACTTTGGATGCAGGAAACCACGGAAAATCCCCAAGAGTTTGGCAGTCCATTTTATGGCGGCGTTTTTGACGGTTTTTGGTGGGCCTTTGTTACCATGTCAACAGTTGGGTGAGAACATACCGTTCTATTACATAATTGTAGAATATCTCTGTTGATGGACCATAAGGTAACAGATATCACCGGAAATTTGATTGTACTATTATCCAGATAAGGAAGATACCAGGGGACTTACATACTTTTTCATTACGAACATCAAAGGCAATAATAAGAGTAATAATAATAATAATAATAATAATAATAATAATAATAATAATAATAATAATAATAATAATTTATGAAGCGCCTATCCAGTTCTGCTCTAGGCGCTTCATAAAAGGTTAAGAATAAATTAAAAAGTTAAATTAATGTACAAATGAAAATTAACCCTACTAGGAATGAGCAGCTTTTTTAAAAAGATAGGTCTTAAATTTAGATTTAAAGGTACTCAAATTGTCACGTGAACGGACGTTGTCAGCCCGTAAGCTGTTCCACAGGTCAGGAGCAGAAACAGCGAAGGCTCTAGACCCATAGGCAATGGAACTTGCGCAAAAAGTTTTCGTTGTGGTCCACGAAATGAGTTAAAGACGTCACATGACGTGGGAAGTACGGCATGATTACTGAACAGCCGCCAACTTGGGGCTTTCAATTTCTTCAAAACTTGAGTAAACCATCAAAAAGTGACTGAATTGCGGTAAACAAGACAAATATAAAAACACTGAAGTGAAATAAAAATGTAAAAGCTAAGACAATAAATTACGGCCATGTATAAGTTGGCCCACCCTTGAAAAATTAAACCATTAATGTTACATTTTAAATTCAAGAAAGGAATTTCAAAGAAACGAGAACATTTTTCTCTCTCAAAAAATGTTTTCTAGATATGGCGACAAGACACCGAAGTCCATAATTGCTCGCTTGTTTGCTGTGGTGTGGATAATGGTCGGTATCACGATTTGTTCAATACTAACAGCTACACTGTCCAGTGCCTTGACGAGCGTTACGGTGGAAAGATATGACGTCCTGGCAGGAATGAAGGTATATTGAAAACATTAGGGCATAATCACAAAAATTGACTTCTAAGTTTAAACTCTTTCATTAACTGGAATTGTCAACAACAACAACAACAACAACAAAATGAATTTACAAAATTACCTTAAAAAACTTTAATTGCCGTAGACAAAAGTTGCAAAAACCCGGTGAATATTAACGTGCAGGCTACGAACAATTTGAATTCTCTCACTTTCGTTTAAAGTTGATTTCCAGTCCGTACTGCGCAGTCTCAACGGTTTGTTTTTTTTTGTTTTGTTTCTCCCGCCATTATGGATGTGAACTTTACTCTCGATGAAATTAAAGAAAGAGACATTGAGGTGGCCATGCAGCCAGGACGAGATAATATCTTGGTGTGTACATGCACTGGGTTTTTTTCGCGGGAAACAGGAAGAAATGCCTGCTCGTGTCGTAGTGCCCAGCAGTTCAGCACGTCCAGTTGCCATCGAGCACGAGGAACCACAAGCTTGTGCATGAACACACGGTGTGTGTTGCAGGAAGATTCTTCCGAAAATGACGAGGTGTTAAAGTTTACTTTAGTTTTCCCATGTGGAAAAATTTTCGTACTGCTCCAAACATGCACTCTATTTTCTTACATTCCATCATGTGAGGCTCACAACAATTCGGGGCTGAGTCTGCGGGGCTGTATTACGTAAAAGAAATGCGTTTTGTTTTGCAGATCGGTGCCGCGAGAGATAGTATTGCAATTCAGAAAGCACTGAATCTTGGTGTGAACCTAACAGGTCAGTGTTTATTGCAATTCACAGTAAATTTAGTCTGGCGCATTGCACGTCGGCATCGAGTGCCCAGAACTAAGTGCCTACCTGGGTGAGCCCCATTCACACTAATCCGTTTTTGTTTGAATCTTAATGCATACACAATGATGCTTTTTTGCCGATCTTCCTCTTTTAAATGATGGAAACCGAGACCTATATTCCTGAAAACGGAGGTTTTCAAATATCTTCTCCAGAATGGAGACTTTTGAAAACTGACGTCTGTCCTATTATTTTGGGCGGAGCTTTACTACAACGCGCGCTGACGCCATGCGTAATTGACAGGAAAAATGATAAATTTTTCAGTTCTTGAAGAACTAATTATTAAAACGTCTCCACTCAGGTAATTTGTCTCTCGTGCTAGATGGCAATTTTCACCCTGCAACCACATTAGCCACTGACGAAGCACCAGGTCTTTTTCAAGTTAGCACGTAGGGATTTAGTTGGACTAGAAAGCAAATAATCACCTTTTACATTTTCTTCACATTTCTCTGTAATGTGTAATTCCTCTGAAATCATTTTCCCGCGGACTTCGACAAGGTTTCGGAAGAGCTGAAGCCACGACCATAATATTAGCTCTGCTATGTCCTTCAGTTTTAGCACAATAACCTGTTGTTTAGGGTCTTAGATTTCCAATTCATGATTTTTGCAGAGTTCAAATATTACGGAACATTGTTTGACAGCGCATTTGAGATTTTCCTCAAAAATTCAAAAACTGTCATGGTATTCCTCCGTGTTTGCCCTATCTCCAAGTTGGCGGATTTTACCATTAAAACAGAAGTGGCCTGTAGCTTCCACCAGTTACACCCTCTCCTCCTAAACCCTATTCAATGTTGCATTGTGTCGCGAGCGCTTGTCTTTATGGGTTGAAACGTTTTTACATTACATTGCCTCGTGGGAGAGAAAGAGGGGCATGATACTACTACTACGAGGAAAGTATTGGGGGTCTTCTCTCTTCAAATCTTGCTGCGAGTGCAAGGCTTGCAGCAGAAAACGAAAGCCAGGCTCATGACGAGAAAACTAGTAGAATCTACGAGCTTCGGCTCATGGCGTTGGAGGAGTTTGCAAAAACAAATGGTGACGATGCCGTGTTATTTGGCCCCAACAAAAGGCCGTTTTTGGCGGCAACAATCCAGACTTACATGCCTAAGTTTGCATTTGATTTGAGCTTGAGCTTATGTTATTTACTGCAGCTTGTAAGAGGTGTGAGGATTTATGTCAAGCGAAGCCGTACAGCTCGAAGGTTTAGTGTGCGAAAACTCGCTTGTCCTGTGTGAAAATGGCGTAGCGGTGCGCGAGATGTAACACACAAAAAACCTCGAAACATTATTAGTTTCGTGTACCAAAACAACCGAACGTAAAATATCGTAGAACTGTCCTCGTGAAGCGTCCTCGATCGGTAAACTGGTTGAGGTGTGCACACAAATTGATTTCAGTAGAGGCTGTGAAAGCTGTAGCTTACAAGTTTGAAGATATCAGGTGGGTTAACTTGAGTATACTTTTGAGAAGGCAAATGATTCATTAATGTTGACTGAGTGATTCAGCTGATTTTCACACCTTTGTGTCAAAAAATAGTTGTCATTTTTTATAGGTTGTGCAATGAGCTTGCGTGACAGCCAAGCCACCTTTCACAGGCAGCCATCTGTTAAAGACATTTTCCTTGTTCTAAGATTTCCACACATTTTTTCATTTTTTGATATCCCAGGAGTTTCAATAAAATTTGAAGAAGGCAGTGGTTTGAATAGAGTGACTGTATCAACAAGGACTGTGAAAGAATCTTTCTTTAATCACCTTAATGTAGGGAAGAAGAAGCTAACTTCTCTGAGCAGATTCAACTAGGCAACACTTTTCGTTGGCTGCCTGTGCTTATTGAAAGCACTGGAAACAATAAAATCTTATATGCTATGATCACTATATAAATTTCAACGCTCACATAGACATGTCACATTTATGTCACCACACATATTTAATTCACTTCTATAAAATGAGCGGATCTGTTCTGATAGTTCGCAGTTGTTTTTTAGATGTTACTATTATTTTGCCTCCGCTGTCTTTGTTGTCCAGTGCATATCACTGGGTTATCAGGAGCATGATTTGGTTGCATGATAGAGAGTGGCACCCTTAAATGGGTAACAGGCAGCTCAAAATTGAAGAAGAACGGGGAGACCACAATTGATGGGTATAGAAAAAGTAGTCCTGCATTTGAAAAAAAAATGCTATCATAAGCCTGGGAAATCGTTTTTGTTTTTTTGTGATAATAGAATGAATGTAGAATTAAGAATACTTACATAAGTAAAGAGAAACAGACGTTGGGCTAGTTTTGCGTGTATATAAGTTGTTTGAGTTTATTTAAAAACTTGAGATTGACAATTATACTTTCGTGTCAGAAATCATGCCAACATTACATCTATGTAAACATTCTACTAACTGAATTATGTATATAAATCAACATGCACTCGGGAGTGTTTACTATTACCTTACCATACGTATGGATACATACTTGATTATCATCACCATCCTCACTAGATGCCTCTTCAGACTGGGATTCTGACTCTGAATTCTCCTATAAACGAAATCACAAACCAAGTCAAAGGCATCCATTGTTGGGCTCATGAACAGAAACAGGTTTTGCTGGGTACTTGGATGATACACAGGGATGGATGAATTAAATACTGAGATTAGAACAGTGGGAACAGAAGATTTATTCTCTCCACTTTTAAACCTTTTAGTGTCTACTTAGCATTCTCAGAATACTTTGTCTTGCTGTACAATCCATGTAAACTGCCTATTATGATTTACTGTTTGTTTACATCCATTAAAAAATTTTAAAGCCCACTACACCAACAACAGATACATATATTTTGGGTACTTAAAGCATAGAGAACCTTTCAAAATGGTGGTAAATACTTGTTCACAAACCTTTAGGAACCAGTTAAAAAAAAGGACAATTTGCTATGTTTTTCAGCTGGGTAAAGCACAAGAGAAGTTTGGTGACAAAGTTTTAACGTTCAAATTACCATGTTGTCAAGGGCAACTTGCTACATTTCCAAGGGAGACTGCATGAATCAATCACATCACGTCATGCAAGAAAGAGATTCATGCAGACTCCCTTGGAAGCAGAGCAAGTTGCCCTTGACAACATGGTAATTTGAACTTTAAAACTTTGTGAACAAACTTCTCTTGTGCCTTACTAAATTGAAAATCATAGTACATCTTGCTGTGTATATTAGAGTTTTCTGGTTTTATGATGTTCTGTCAAATTGCATCTTTATGACAGTCCATGTTTTTTTTACCTCAGCAGTCAAGGGGTTCATTTTTTTGCACACACTCAAAAACATTTAACTTCACCTTAATAACTCACCTCTTCATCAGCTTCCGACTCACCCGATGAATCCTAAAGCATTAAAACAAAAAGTGGTATGTGCCACTGACTAGGTAATAAAAGAATCAAAGCAGGGATTGGTAGTTAATCCTGGTTTATAACAATTTGTAGTGTAGGTCTTGTGTGGGGGGTACTGACCATAGGACAAAAGATGCAGGGTGATAGAAATATAGCTGATAGGTAAAACCACGGTAGAGACAAAGCAATGTGTTAGAATCCATGTGTTAGATCTTTGCCTGTTACATGATTGTATGAAAAGCACAAGGACCATTTCAATTTTTACGACGCAGTTACAAAGGCAAAATGAGCATGGAGTTAGTTTGTTTGCAAAAATGATTGTATCGTTGAGTCTTTACATAGACTGGACCGTGAAAAGACAAATAACCCAAACCTTGTGCTAATACTGGGCTACTGTGCTATGCCACGTTCTTCAAAGCGTTCCGACACATGTGAATGAAGTGGCCCGGTTTTCTCAAAGTGACATAAAGTGTAGCTGGAGATACAAAATCTGCGGGATTCGACTTCTGAAACCCCTCTAATGTTTTAACAATCCCATAGAGTTACACGATCTTCCAAACTTTCGATTGTATCGTACCGTATAACTATAACGGTAAAAACGACACGTAATTTAAACAACCAAGATTTTGAGGTACAGTGTTTCGCTATAATTCTGTAAAATAGAGTGAGAAAAATTGCTCAACGATTACTTACGACAAAATGATCGACTGAAGCGTTGCTAGTGGATGCAACGGCATCCAACGAGGTGGAACCAGCAGAAGAAACCGAAGGAACACTTTCCTCACTTTCCGCCATTGTTTGCAACGACACGAGCAACTGCCTTGGTAACTACGTCTTTATGCTTTGCAGGAAAATGTGACGTCATTGTAGGAATCTGTAGGAATCCACCACCATATTTAATTTAATAATTTAATAATTCTGTTACGCTTTTCGCGGTACGTCCGATAATAATATTTATTACTTAATATTGCGCATATTAACATACTTAAAGTACATGATCAAATGCGCATGACAAAAAAAACACTATAACTAACCAAAACTAACTAAAAATATGTAAATAGATCAAATAATTACATGCATTTGTCTTGAAAACAACACAGATGAATCTCTAGTTTACTGCTTCTCTACCCGTCTATTTTAAAAAAAATATTATAATGAAAAGGAAATATGTATGTGTCATTAACATGAATTAAAAAGAAAAAAGAGAGTAAAATTTATGTACACCTACATAGAGTTAAAAATTATATGCAAGTCTAAAATAGAAAGTCTTCAACTGTCTCTTGAAAATATTATAATTGTCCTGCATTCTATTAAAAGTCCTCCGGTAAAATGTTCCAGATTTTTAGGGGGGGGGGGGGGGCAGCTGCTTTAAAAGCCCTGACTCCTAGTGTCTTCTTTGATCGTGCACTATAGTCCTCTAGTAACATACCCCCGTCTGATCTAAGATTATATCTGGATGTACTCTTAACTTTGATCAGTCCCCTAAGGTACTCAGGCGCGTTGCCATAGATACACTTGTGAGCAAGCATTGCTATCTTGAAAATTACCCTAACCAGACTGGGAGCCGTACTGGAGAGTGGTGTTACTGATAGTAAGGTGAATAAAGCTTACTCAGTTAAATGGTGTAACTAGCTCATAGTTAGGAAGCAGACAACGTTTAACTGTCAGCGTTCGCTCACTCTCTCAATCATCATTTTCATTGCTCATGAAACCTGTCTATAGCTTTTGAAGACCTCGATGAGGTGCACCAAGCTTTGGTTGATGGACAGTCAGTAGACGGGATGATGGAGGAAATGTTTACTGCGATTGAATACCTGAAGCAAAGGAAAAAATCAAAGTTATCTATCGTCCACTTGTTTGAAGAGAAGCACGGATATGGAATCGCGTTCAAGCAGACCGTAACGAACAAGTTTGGGAACCGAATGTGGGGTTGCATATCGAAAGTCGTCAACTATACAGTGACTAATGGTATTTATGATGTCACCAACAAGTACATTAATGGATTCAAGGTAAGAGAGCTACAAGATTAATTCAAGATGGACACATCGATCGTTTCCAGGTCTTTCGAGGTCTATTCCTTCATAATAATATACAGATTTAGCCAAGCCTAAAAGCGGAGCTCCACTTTTTTATAATTGCTGGAACTTATTCATTTTTAAGGAAATCACTTAAAAAAAATAAACTAAAAAAAAAAATAGGGAAAAAATTTCTTCCCTCTGGGATTCGAATCACCGAGCCACTGGAACTCAAAGGAATCGCGTTAACCAATTGACAACTTCTGTTACTGCGTCAAATGAAATTTTCCTTTGAATACTTAAACAGCTGTCTCAGTTTTGATTGCAGCTCGATCGACATAAACACGGTTGTTTTTCTTGGGAAAATGTGTTCGGACCGCTGCAAAAACCATGGTTGTAGGCAGAAAAAAACCGGAAGTCACTAGTTCTGCTATGTTTGACGTCCGGACTATCGCCAAATGCTGCGAATTCAAGCGATAATATGTACTTCGACTAGATTCGATGTTACGCGAGTTACGGGAGTTACTGAGTTAAGATAAACACGGCTGTTTTTCCTGGGAAAATGTGTTCGGACTGCCGCAAAAACCATGGTTGTGGACAGAAAAAAACAGGGCACTAGCTCTGCTAGTTTTGGCGTCAGGACCGCTGCCAAATGCTGCGAACTCAAGTGATGTTCCGACCAAGTTCGCAGCAGAACCCAAGAAAGAGAAAGTCGTTGACGACAAATTTCAGCTCGTAACTTCAGTAAACTTTTCGCCTTCCACTTTTACAGTATAGATATAAGATATTTTTCTCAAGTCTACAGCTGCCGAACAATAGTTTTGGTAAATAAGCTTAAGCTTTTAAAGAAACCTCTTTTTCAAAAGCTGGCATTCTCGGTCGGGTTGCCTTGGGAGTCCCTTCCCCCTCCCCCAGAGTCTGAAAATATGTTCGTTTGTCATTACATATCTAATGACGTAATGACGTAACAAATTATTTTCTGAGAGACTCTGTGAACAAACTTGCTGTTCCACTGCCCTGAATGTGAAGCAGTTTTTTCTTTCTTTTTGTTAATATATGTATATATTTATTTGTTGTAATTACCAGTCCGGGATCGTTATCAATTTTGATAACTCGGAGCAAAACAACCCATTAGCCAATCGCCGTTCAAATTTTTGTGCACGTGACGCTATTGCGAGGCATCGGCCATGAATTCAATATGGCGGACGAACGTGAGACGATTTCGGAAATTAAAGGCTGAGAAGTGGTTTCATTGCACTTTCTTCGAGTGAATTTAATGTTTGTATCACGGGAATATGGAAAGAAAATTATTTGGGAATAGTGTTATGGTCCAGAAGTTATTTCCAAAAGCTGTGACGCTCGCGCGTGTGAATTTCGCCCACCCCACATTCTCCATCGCCAAATTTAGAGACTACTCTCAGTCTAGCTGTGACATGAATTTCAAATACTTCATCGACCCAGCTTGGTATCCTGCGAGTAGAGTCGCCCTTGATCTAGAAAAATCGGAGGAAGATGGAAGGAGACTTTGCTCGCAGGATACGACATCAAATTTCTCGGAAAGCAACGACTTTTCTGAGTGAAATGACAAGTGAAGGAAAACAACGATTATTCTATTAACAAAGCGTTTACTCATTCATTTGATTGCATTTTATTTTCACAGTGTTTGCTCTGTACTTGCTTCTTTTTCTTTGCCATGTTCATGGCAGGGGAAGGTGAACGTTCATCAATCTGTAGTAAAAACGAAATAATCACCATGAATAAATATTGCTTTCACAAACGACGATACAGCTTATATATTGAAGTATTCTCTTGCACGGGAAGCGATTGAGGCTGCAATTGTTCATGTATTTAAGACTTAATTTGCTTGTGCAAAGTTTGTTTAGAACGAAAGATATAAGCTAAGCTCTAAAGAAGCTACAACTTCAATTTCTTGACGAAAAAGGTCTATAGATCACACTCCGTGATGCGAAATACAACATCCTGCAACAGATAATATTTCAGATCGTTTATTGTCACCGATTTGGCTAAACTTTAGAATACCCGGGCACCTATTTGCATGTCATTGAATAACAATTGTTTCTTTTGTTTTCATATGGCTCGTTCTTCAAAGCATTGAAAGATATGTAGATAAGTGGCCGTGTATTCTAAAGTCGCTGCAAGAGCAGCATTAAAACCATACTAAGTCGCTTAACAGACGATCAGATTTGGTCAAATTTAACTAAGAATAACAAACAGGCGTTAAGCCACAAGATATTAGAAAAAGATCAGATATGACCTTGAGATCAAAGTCTTAAAAATGCGACGCCTAAAGTTAAAAACGGCTCAATTAAGTCATCATTTTAAAAAACATCCTCCAAACTAAACCCACTACAAAGGTACCCGGCAAAGGTAAAAGAAGCAAAATTGGTCGAGACCGAGATATATCAGACGCGGCTTACAAAGATATGAAAGTAGGAGTTATGCAGGTCCTCTAACCCCAATTTAAAGCCGTAAGAAAAGTATAAAAATTTGTCACAGAAATTCAAAAGCATCTGCGTAACAACGTTTGGTGATTACCACAAAAATCTAAAAAAAGCACCTTAGACACGAAGGATCAAGTGACTCAGTCAATAGAAACACAAAATGGCGGTTAATGAAAACCAGTTGGCCGGTTAGTGATGTATGCAAACCATACATCGAAAGGAATAAGGTTAAAGAATACGACATAATTTTTGTGGATGCTACAAAATTCTTTAAAAAACTCAAATTTGACGGCAAAGTGGAAAAACATACCTGATTTGGACGCAGAATTTGAAGTGTTCTTTCTCTTTGCGAGTAAAATTCGCTCCTTCATCGTTTACCTTCATCCGCATCTTTGGCACACGTGGAGTTCATTCCGTCCCTGGCTTTCTCGAATAGAACTATGGGTAGATAGCACGAGTATTACCGAACAAATAACGAATAAAGCGGACCGAGTACGAAGATCTGCGATTTCTGAAATGGCCGCCATGTTGTGACGTAACATGGTTATCAAAATTGATAACGATCCCGACTGATTACAGAGACTTTTTACCGATGAATTTTACCGTGTATAAATAAAGTTATCTATTCAATTCAATTCTGTACGGGCGTACGGATGTACGTACGTACGCTGACGTCAGGACCAAAATTTCTCGTATCAATAGGTTACCAAATTTGCTTACCAATGGTGCTCCGCTCAGCGGCTTTCGGCCGCAAAGGAGCTCCGCTATAAAGCCAGCTTGTTCGACATTGATTGTTTGAAAGATTGAAAGCAAGGACCTGTTTTCCAGTATGATGATACGGATGAATAATGATCGAATTATTAATCGAATAACTAACAATAACACTAATAATCACGATACTGATACTGATACTGATAATTAATAATTTATACTCAATTCTGAGGCTCGTCTCACCGAATACTGATTGCTTGATTGCTTGATTGTTAAACTAATGGGGGGATGCATCGATAGTTTATTAATTGATATATTGATTGATTGATATGATGATAGCAAAGGAAAGGAAAGGAATGCTTGTGTACGGATTTGAAGCACAAAAATTAAATCCAAGCATCTATCTGATTAACTGAGTTGAATTTTTTTTGCTTTGATAGTCATTCACCCAACATCAGTCAACGGCAGACGAACAGCTACCCAAAACTTACAATGTTATCGATCAGAAATCTCCAGTGTTTATTGGTACCGTGATTGGCTTTGGTGGTATGACGCTTGCATTCTTTACCATTAACTTGGCGCTGAAGTGGTTCAGAGCACGGCGCTTACACAAACAAAGTCAAGACGTTGAAACAGGACAAGGACAGGGTAAGACCTTTAATATACAGTAGAATCCTAATAATTTGAACCTTTAAGAAAAACACAAAACTGGCCCAGAGATCGAAAGTTCGAGTTCTGAGGACAAAACCATTCGAAAGGGTAAGCTAGATGTTGGAGTTATTGAGAGATCAAATTCTCAAGATTCTAAGGACTTATGTAAAAGTCTCTTCCAATACTAATTTTTCGTATGTTAGTTTTTCAAAGGTAGAACTGTGGCAAGTCTAGCTTAGTTAAAAGAATTTTCCATGTTTTCGTACGTTATAGATTTAAGATTCCTGGTGTCCGGAACTCAACACCGTTTTCTTGATAAGTACCCTACCTTCTCTCTATCAAGATTTACAAGTGACGGTGTTAACTCACTGGGCTAAAATATCGTGACTGAGTTCCAATGTTCCGAGCTCCAGTGAGGACGAAGGATGGTGTGGCAAGTATTGCCACCATAGGTTTCTTTGTTTTTTTAGAGCTAGTGAATCAATCAATCAATCAATCATTCAATCAATCCATTAATCAATCAATCAATCAATCAATCAATCAATCAATCAATCAATCAATCAATCAATCAATCAATCAATCAACCAATCAATCAAATAAAATATAATAAAAAATTGTCACTCAGTTAATGTTTATAGCGGAGCCAGTGCGCTAGCGCGTCAGCGGAGCACCATTGCTAAGGAAATTTGGCAACCTATCAAGCCAAGAAATTTTGGTAGTGACATAATAGTCACGTGACCGTCCGTCCGTCCGCACCACAGGGTTATCATTACACTTCATACACTGGATATAACCCTGTGCTGAAGCCCGTGTGTTTTTGGCGCGAAATCGCATGTTGACCCGCGTTGTAGCCGAAAACAAGCAAAGACAACAAAAGTCAAAAACAAATTTGTTAATGGGAAAAAAAGTGCAAAACAAAACTCAGTTGTCTTTTTCGTGGAAGGGGAAAAGTTCAATTTAGGGGAAAAAATTAGGCGATAAAGTTCAGGCGAAAAGTTCAAATTTGCCTTGTCGGTTCTGTTCGAACTCGGTCGGCACACCGCTTGAGTTCGCAGCTTTTCGCAGCGGTTTCGACGCCAAATATAGCAGAGCTAGTGCTTTTTGGTTTTTTCTGTCCACAACCATGGTTTTTGCGGCTTTCCGAACACATTTTGCCAGGAAAAACACCAGCATTTTCATGTTGATAGGCAGCTTGTCACGAAGAAAGAAATAAGTATTAAAATTAACTTTCAACATAATAATAACCGCTCATGGCCTAGTACACTAATCAACGGCTTATAACGCCGATGAGCCGGGTTCGGCTCTCAGCGAGGGTAGTTAATTCTTTTCATTATTTTTTTTAATTTAACGACTTGAATGGGAGTATTTTCACATATTAATAACTGCCAGCGAAAAAAAAAAGCAACAAAAAACAAAAGCAAAAACAAACAAACAAAAAAAGGGGAGGGGGGGGGGGGCTCCGCTTTTAGGCTTGGCTAAATCTATATATTATCTTGTTTTTCAGGTGAAAACTCTCACGAAAATTCACTACCGCCGTGGGCTGGAAAACGTTTAGAGTTTACAGTAACTGAGTTAGCTAAAGGTCCGTTTGCTCTACAGAAAGAAAGAAGCCACAAGAGTCAAGATAAATGCGAGCCTAATTATACTGTAAGCTAGGTCTTCAGCTTACAGCAAACTTGTAGTGACATTTTGTTGAATACGTTGCGGATGGGGGGGGGGGGGGGGTGATATTATCTTTGAGAAAAAAGAGTGATAAATGTAGACGCAGTGGGGGATCTAAGTTCTTCCTTCTTACTTTGACAAAGAAAATAAGGTCGCAAAGCTGAAACATTTTAAATACGTTTACCGTAGCATTTCAATCCGCTCCCCTCCCCTTTTTTCCCTATACCGGGAAAAGAGAGAAAAAAGTTAGAATAGAGGGCTGCACGTTTTACTTGACAGGACGAGAACACTGCGTCCGTTTATTCATAGTAGGTAGCTTTGATAAAGGAAACAGTGCACATTTGAATCATTGAACTTTTGATGGACTTTTAATAAAGCTAAGAATATGAACATATCACTGAATACAAAGAAAAGAAAACCATAACTGAAACATCCATCACTTTGCTGTTTTAGTGTCTCGATACCGTGTTCTCGCACACAAGTCCCTTATACAAAACATTTGTTTTACCTATTGGATTCCGTTTAACAAGCAATGTCCCCGCACCGATTTCTGGGGAGTTCTCGCGCAGTTAGACGTCACCAGCGCTAGCGTAGCTGAGAAGCTAAATGAAGGCAAGACCAGTCTGGAAGGTCAGCGCTCTAGCTCGAGGACCAGACGTCTTTTATCGATACTTTTAAGAAGGTCCTTATTTTCGAAGGTTCGTTACGTTTCAAACTCCACTTTTTTGCGTAGATCTGTTTTAGTCCATGAGCCTGGGTTGGAAGGGTGGGGGGGGAGGGGCTTTTTAACTCAGGGAGTATCTAAGCTATCACAACACAAAACTTCGATGGTAGATAGTGCATCCAAAAAATGTTTCCTTTCTGGTCCACTGTATGACTGATGACGCCACGCCATTTGGGAACCACTGGAAGCCATCAAAATTCGTCGAAAAGCTAATTAAAGAACAAAATTTGATCTAGAAATGTAAAACTTAGCACAGCGAAATAGAAAAAAGGTCCACAATATGACCTGCTGATCTTAATTAACGTGTAAATTACGTCATGCTTTTGAAAAACGGCAGCCATCTTGTTTCGCCCTTTTGGATTTTTTACGAATTAGAGTTTGCAGGCTTTTTCAAAAGGCTCACCTTCACCCAAACGACCTTGCGACCGTTTGTTATTGTTTTCAAACAGCTTTATTGTTCTTCTCGCGATCTGATTGGCTGCCAGAATATTTCCGCGAGCGAGAAAATCGTCACGTATGTTCAAAACAAATCGTAACAGCCAACGCGCAGCGATTTATTTTGCGAAGTTGCACCAATCTACGACCTCAATCTGCAAGTCTTTTGGTTTCCATGAAAGTCATTCACTCCCCAAAACGTTGGAATTATCTGTAGTTCGCCATGTGAAAGTTTCAATGGCATAGAAAGCGAGAACTCAGTTTATGTTTGCATTCAGTCTAAGCGTCAGCAAGCAACTAGGCAGAAGACTCAAACATTTACTTCGACATTCGATTGTTTTAGTTTGTAAATTGCAATCTTATTGTCTTATAAGGTAACAGTGATTTACAGAGGTTGATCTAAAGGGAAATAAACAACGTATACGACTCGATGGCTACTCATTGATTATCGTTCGCAAACTAGCACTTGTCCGGTGACTCCCGCATTACAATTTTGACCTTTGAAAGCCAGCCATACGTGTGTACTAATCTTCGATCAAATCTACCTGACGTATGGCAAACTAAGAAAAAAATTATTGAATTCAATCATACATGACGAAAGACACAAAGAAAGAAAAAGAAAACAGTCCTGAAAAACCATTCATTTATTACACAGTCGCGAGCCGCTCTGTTTACATCGCGCGATTAAAATCGAATCGAACGACTGAAACTTACTTGCCAAGGTCCTGCATCCAATACAATCAGGAATTCAAACAACATCACTACAAGAGATTCATTAAATCTCCGTTTCTTTGCTGCATAACACAAGCTCCTCTGAGACGAATACTGACAATATTTTCCTTCAGCATAACCGTGCAGTATCTTCAACTGCGAGGTATTATTTGGTAGGAAACATATCGGACGAAGTAAGAGCGCAGCGAAAAAAATACGTTTGGCTGGCACAGTCACAAAATAATTCCAGGAAACAACAGCCCGATATTTGAAAAATAAATTCCTGCATGCTTATGGACGCTTTTCGACAAGATGACTCCGGAGAAAATGGATTTTGAAAGAAAACTCGCTCAGAAACAATTTCGTGTTACACGAAATTCTCAAACAGCAAGGGTGGCACGCAAGGCCTTTTGGGTGAAGGTGGGCCTTTAAAAAAGTCGTAAACGTTCAAAGTCAACGCGGGCACTGAGCACCTCCCCCCTCCCCCTTCCTCCTCGCTACACCATGCTAAAAAGGGTCAAGTAAAGGACAATGCTTTGGCTAAGAACTTTCTTGAATGAGCGCGTAGCGCAAGATTGCAATTTTCGTTTTTCTCCGCACCGGACTCTTTCAGTTTTGTTTTCCGTTTATTGGCGCAATTCATTAAGCATCATGACCGTTAGCGAAAAGTCTGTTTTTACCAATTTGGCTTGACCTGAGAGCAACAAAGGTATTTCTCTACTGCCGGAGCCGTCCAGTAACGCTCTAACTTGTTAATAAACATATTAATTTCAGCTGTTGTCTGTGTTCTGTTGGCTCCCCATTAAGCTGAATTTTGATGAATCGAAAGGAGACTATTTCAACACCAGCTGGTATAAGTTTACACGCACCAATGTTTTTTTATGTTTCAAAACTATTTTTTTCCGTTTATTAATGAAAAAGCAACAACTTCATAACTAGTGATAAAAAAATTTGAAAGGAGCTGTTTCACGGAATAAAAAACGACAAAGCAAGCCGTATAATATCTTGCAGCTTTTACGCAATTACTATTATTATTATTATAATTCTGCTCTCCAAAATTTGCATTTTAATGATTAAGTAAGTCTGTTTTCGTATCAACGTTCCCTGCTAGCAGAGGCCCCTTTTCCTTTGTATTCGCTGAGCTGACGGGCGGGACGAAAAGGGACCTCTGCCATGGGTCGAAACTCCCTTTGATTCAACCGCCGTCCATGGTCGTGGACGGCGGTTTCCGAAACGCATGCTCCCTGTATTGTTTGCTGACCGTGACTTGAGCCCACTGTATCTCGCGCATTCCTTTACATTTATTCCGCTGTCATTTGGTGAGCCCGCATAGTAACGTGCCGTCCTGGAAAGAGAACTAAGCTCGTGAAGAGTTAGAACGTTTACTTTCTCTCGTTTTTGTTAACATGGACGACGGAAAGATAAACAATCGAAAGAAGAAGCTCTAAGAAACACTCGACAAGTTAAGGAATGGAATTTAGAGCGAAGAAAACATCTGTCAAGGCGAAGGACAACCTTCCACCTCCAAAGATTTTTCGAGCTGCGGACTTTCTGTGAAATGCTCCAGCACTTCTACGAGTCTACGGTAGAGTAAATTACACATTTGATTGTAAATTTGTATCGAAATCGCTTTTTAATTGAGGGATTCTTCATATACCTTACAGTTCTCGTAAAAGTTTTGAAAAACGTGCACAGTTCGCATCACCAAATGCTCTTCAAAATAACTTGCACATCGAGCGAAATAGCTTCCCTCGAAGAAAGAATTGAACGCGTTTGGTCTTCAGAAACAAGTAAAGGCGTGTTTTAATAAATGTATTATTTAGAAAAGCTTACTGTCTCTTCTTCTGTGTACCTTCATTCATAAAATTTCGAAAAGTAGTACTCTGACCTAAACAGACACAAATGCTCTGTTGTGGTTTGATTTCACGTGCGAGACAACATGAGAAATCTCTTGCGGAAATTTTCAAAATTTTGACTTTGAGATTGTATTTTTGGCTAATTCTTAATTGACAACTGGTGTATTTTATTTAAAAGTAAGAAATTTTAACTATTCTAGATCAAGTGAGTGTTGTTTTTTCGAACCTATAAATTGTCCTTTCGTACTGCACGTGGGTTGTTTATTACCAACTGCTAATTTAGTGAAGCGATCATAAAACACGCAGCCTTCAATGGGTTAAATTCTCTTTGATTCCTGGAGTTGTGGTCATGTTAAAAAAGCTTCCTTGTCCAGATAACTTGAAATTAATACCGTAGATTAGACAACAACTATCTCTAGACGAACTGTCTACTTTTTTTAGGGTTTTGGTGAACTCGCCATTCACGACAACAAAACTGTGCAGGTGTTTTTTGGCGCGCTTGTTGAGAAAGGTGGGAGTCGTCGTGGCGCATGCTCAACACAGTTCATTTCGACCCATGGCAGAGGTCCCTTTTCGTCCCGTCCGTCAGCTCAGCGAATATAAAGGAAAAGGGGCCTCTGCTAACAGGGAAGTATCAACGCTGCAGACTATTTCAACTACTTGAAATACAACCAACGAATCCCCGATATGAATCATCTCAGATGTACAGAATAACTACTGAGCAGTCAAAGTTACGACAGGAAATCACCTCAAAACTGACTCGTTTATAACACTGCACAAGCACCCTTGTATGACGCCACACACATTTGCGCTATTCTAATTCCACATATGGCCAAACGCATTGCCTAAGCTAAGGGGAGAAAACTGAAACCATAATTTGTACTCAACTTTTATGAACATAAATTATAAAAGGACGTTAATACGAAAATAAACATTTGGTTCAGCATTAATAATTTATGTCTTTTTCGATTAGTAGCTAGGGCTTCACAAAGCAAGCTGCTACGGTCACGAGAGCAAAAACGTTTTATTTTTTCAGAGACCTTGTACTTCAGCAAAGAAGACAAAATGTTCACATTGGGTTTGTTATTTGTGTTAAAGATGGTTGTTTTCAGTTCTCCACAAGATTCGGACGATTTTTTGGATCTAGATCTAATCGAGGTTTATGGTCGTCCCGTTCAGACATCACGAGCCAGAGAGAACCGGAAGTTTAAAAATTTGCAAGGTCTGGTTGCTACGGAGTGACGTCATGGTTTTCGGCTTGCGGTTTCACTCCCGCAGCGTTTCAATAGGGCTCTTTTGATAATTCTAAAGAGGTTAGGTTTCATAAATATTTTGACCAGGGCGGGAAAATTCGATTACTCAATCCTTTACTCCTTTCCTTTTGCAAATGGCTGCTTTCGATAATTGGCGGGTTGGAATTTCAACAAGCGCTTCATCCAGCTGCTAAATTAGATCTGTGAAATGTGGCGTTTCAGTGTAGCCCGTTCACTGGCAAGTGTTTTGAACGAAGTGGCCACAAGTATCAGCTCGCAGACATGGTGGGCTTTCTGGTCTTTCTGATCGGAGAATTAACAAAGAAGAGTTGTTTCTTATTCGGTGTTGTTTTTGCCATTCCGCGCTACAAATGTAAAGCAAGCAAAGCGTGATATCGGGGATTATTACCTACAAACAATGCAGTACAGACTACAAATCATTACGGCAAAACGTCTTCAGGTAATGGAAGGAATCCACTGTAACATGTAGCTGGTAGACTAGCAAAATAACCGTACAACGAGGTAAGTTATTCCTTCGATCGTTTTCTTTAGATAAGGTAAACGCTTGCGTCCGTTCGCTCGCAGTCTCTCCTTTCAGGGATCAGTCTAGCGAAAAAAACAGAGCAGCAGCGAGCGCCAAAATCGCCTGCCGCGTGGAAACGTGGGCCGCGCGTGACGAGCTGCCGGTGTAAGCGCGCGCCACGTTTATATTTATTTTTAAAGAAAGGAAGCTCTTTCACAAATGTGGTTTTCAAAGAGGTCCTTAACAAAATAAATAAACTAAACATCTATGAACTCTTTCGTAAGAAAATAAACAAGTAAACAAGAAGCCCTGTTACACACTCTGTAGTAAAAAATACTTAATTGAGTTAACACGTGCATTTGAATACCATTTCTCGTTCACCCAAGTTGGAGTCCTTGGCATCTCCGTATGCCTGAGCGCTTCTGGGATATGCAACATAATAAACATTTTGAGACAAAATGTTAGACAAATGTTGATATCTTTTCCTGGTTCACCCAGGTTGGAGTCCGTGGCATCACCGTATGCCTGAGCGCTTCTGGGATATGCAACATAACAAACATTTTGAGACAAAATTTTAGGCAAATGTTGATATCTTTTCCTGGTTCACCCAGGTTGGAGTCCTTGGCATCACCGTATGCCTGAGCGCTTCTGGGATATGCAACATATCAAACATTTTGAGACAAAATTTTAGACCAATGTTGATATCTTTTCCTGGTTCACCCAGGTTGGAGTCCTTGGCATCACCGTATGCCTGAGCGCTTCTGGGATATGCAACATATCAAACATTTTGAGACAAAATTTTAGACCAATGTTGATATCTTTTCCTGGTTCACCCAGGTTGGAGTCCATGGCATCGCCGTATGCCTGAGCGCTTCTGGGATATGCAACATAACAAACATTTTGAGACAGAATTTTGGACAAATGTCGTACATCCTTTCTATTCTACCCAAGTTGGAGTCCTCGCATCACTGTATGCCTAGGCCGGCACTTCCGGGATAAAAGTCACACATTTTCTGTACTTTTTCTGAAGAATCGCGCTCCAATTTAATGAAGAAAAATGATTCTTGTCTTATTAGCAATAACCCCCCTCCCCAAAAGCAATCCTACCTCAAAGGTAAGCCCCTGAAAAAACGGTTTGGAATTATTGCCTTATTTCATTATCGCACGCAAAGCTTGTGTATTTCACGCCCGCCTGCTAAATGGTTACTTTGTTTTCTATTGACTAAATATTTCCTTTTCCTGATGCTTGTGCATATTCTCAGTGCACCAAAACCCAAACACTTCAGTTAGTCAGGAGCCCTGCGCTGTCGTATGTTATCCGTATTTCGCAAGTTGGAACCAGAATAAAATTGGAGGTGCTTATAATTATTCCGGTGCGACTTTCGAACCAGTGTGAGTTTAGTTTGGTTCGCTCTGTATTTATTTTACATGATAACGGAGAGTACACGATGGTGTTCTTTCTGCTTGACTATTCTTGAGTGAAAAGAGACTGTTCGTACGTAGTCTAGATACTGGTCCAGAATCCTATGTGGGTAAAATTCAGTCTTTGTCTTACTATTTCATCGCAGAAGGAACTCATCGTCCCAAAAACGGAATATGTAAACGCGGTATAAATCTCCTACCGGAAAAGGGCAATATTAGCTCGTCTGGAAGAAATTTAAACGGCTGATAATGTCACGTAGTATTTCAGCGTTGACATCCTCGTTTGAGGCTTAGCCGATAGAGTGAAGTGGGATGTAATTTTTAATTATTTTGCAGTATAACTAACGCCAGGACAGTGTGCTTGAGTAGAGTTAAAACTTGTTTATGTATCTCTCAACCGCCATGAATAACAGTAGAATCAATTAAAGCAAGCAAAAAAAGAATTTCACGCTTAAAGATTACAACACATTCGCGCGAAAATTAACGCCTAAGTGGAACAGAAACGATCATCAAAACAGATTTAATTGCATTGGAATGCTAGTAAGTCACTGGGCTTCACGCAGAGATACCGGACTAAAAGACTGGTATCTCTGCGGGAGCCCAAGGTAATTTTTGGTTGCTAAGAGCGTCTGGCTCGAGTATCCTTCGTTTTCAGCGTTAGATGAAGTGGATGATGCCCCATTAAGCAATTCGTGCCCGGGAAAGCTTAGCGCTTCTTGGCTGTTAAGACCTCCGTTCATGACATTGAAAATTAGTGGAAGCAATGGAAGTGGAGATCAAACACATGGTATTTTCCATGATGTTTTGGATCGCGCCTTGAACAAGTGTTGCGCCATATTAAGCGGAGGAAACAAGACTTTCATAGATTACAAAGCGCAAGCTGCAGCTAACATATCACTCCTGCATCAAGACATCCTGAAGGGTGAAGCTGATCTTATTCTCCCTGTACAAAGCGATGACGATAGATACAAAAGTTATCTTCCGTACCTTAAGATCTTGGAATCACCTGGAATTGTTCTTCTCCAAAGAACCGATTCCTTTCAGCGATGGGATGGCAAGAACATTCTACTGTGGAATGCTATCAGTAGTTGCTGGCCAATCGTCGTGTTAACCCTATTGCTGTCTTTTGCAGCGGGGATGTGCGTCTGGGCGATGGTAAGTGGTAGTTGAATAGCTTATAACAAATTGTTGTTCGCCATTGGATGCTTCTCTTTCTGAAAACCTCTGTAAACCAGTAGATTGCGAGTTCACAGCTCTGACTTGTCCTTTAATTGCTCCATGCCGCAAAAAGATGATTTGGCTAGAGTCTATCCTTCATACGTCTTACGTTTGAACCGTTATCGTAAAGACCGTGGGTTCAAATCTCTATTTGCAACTTCTTACGTTGCTGCATTTTGCTGCATAACTGCGATTGAACTCCCCAATTCTCTCTCCTGCAGTTACTTCATATACACATTATCATACATGCACATCGTTAGTTCGCGGGGATTTAAATTTTTTGATGAACAGCTTCCATGGCCATATCTCCACATCTCAAGCGGTGTCGAGTGTTTGCGCCGTCATCGCAAAGTGATGATCGAGTTCCCCGTTAGCGCCCAATTTTTTCAGGCTCCCATGTTTGCAATTTAGTCTTAGTGAGTTTCTGAATAGCTTCGATGATCTAAAATATTTCTCTTCAATTTTTGAGATTATTTATCATTTCGGTGGCCATTCTGAAGCAACTTTGAGCCGGGAAGCAAGACATCTATTAGTTAGAAACTGAGAGCTAGGACGGCTTTTCTCCCAGCCCACAGATCTGTTGCTTTTCCAGAAGTTATAACTGCCAAGCCAACAATCAAGTCCACTCCACTACAATATAAACAACAGATAACCACGCGTTAGTTACTCCTCTTTCGCGAGCCGTGCCGTCATATTTTCCGCTCATATTTTGCTATAATCTTTCAGCCGGCCCGGCCATTGAAATAAACCACTTAAGAAATAAGCTGGAACACCCAAACAAGTGAAAAGCGGCGCTTTATTTGCTTGCGGATTTCTGGTAATAACCATGAATTTAATGAGGATCAGAACCAGAATAATAATAATGATCATAACCATAATCGCAACATAGGCTGAATCACAACGATGGGTCAGAAAAGGACGTTGCTTAGTTTCAAATTGCAGCTCCTTCCCTAAATAAAAGCTTTCCTGTAGGTTGGAGTGCTCTTCAAATGAACGTTATGCTTATTATTCCTTTTTCACTTTGGATGCAGGAAACCACGGAAAATCCCCAAGAGTTTGGCAGTCCATTTTATGGCGGCGTTTTTGACGGTTTTTGGTGGGCCTTTGTTACCATGTCAACAGTTGGGTGAGAACATACCGTTCTATTACATAATTGTAGAATATTTCTGTTGATGGACTTTTAGGTAACAGATATCACCGGAAATTTGATTGTACTATTATCCAGATAAAGAAGATACCATGGGACTTGCATACTTTTTCATTACCAACATCAAAGGCAATAATAATAATAATAATAATAATAATAATAATAATAATAATAATAATAATAATAATAATAATAATAATAATAATAATAATAATAATGTAGCGCCTATCCAGTTCTGCTCTAGGCGCTTCACAAAAGGTTAAGAATAAATTAAAAAGCTAAATTAATGTATAAACAAAAATTAATCCTACTAGGAATGAGCAGCTTTTTTAAAAAGATAGGTCTTAAATT
This sequence comes from Siderastrea siderea, assembly GCA_964030785.1. Taxonomy (NCBI): domain Eukaryota; kingdom Metazoa; phylum Cnidaria; class Anthozoa; order Scleractinia; family Rhizangiidae; genus Siderastrea; species Siderastrea siderea. The sequence goes on from OZ034968.1 coordinate 57,147,533, forward strand.
TAGATTTAAAAGTACTCAAATTGTCACATGAACGGATGTTGTCAGGTAAGCTGTTCCAAAGGTCAGGAGCAGAAACAGCGAAGGCTCTAGACCCATAGGACTTCAGATCAAAGGAACTGTTTGATAGTCCAGAGACAAAAACAATATCCATAAATAAACTCAGTTTCAGCTGCTGCCTGATAATAACAATAAATCCGACTCGACGATTACTTATTCAAATTTCTTTTTCTGCATGACGTAAGGAGCCTTAAGTGCTTACAATCAATCTACGTCAAGTGTGGCCAGACAGTCACTGTTTCGAAGACTTGAATCGAGTCTTTAAATTTGCACATCAGTTTGAATAAAGAACTGCATAGAAGACCTTACATTATTTCCATCGAAATTTGGAATCTTGCAACGAAGATTCAATTCTTCTTTTCAATTTTGAATTATTTATTTCAACTAACGCCTACATTTGTCGACTCGATGTTTGAAATGTTGGTTACCAGTGACGAAAATTAACTGTAAGGCAGCGTTCACACGATACCGGTACGAGATGAGAATCTCGTAACATAGACGTTGTCATGGCAGCGTTAAAATTTTGATTTAAAACGAAATGGTTAAAATTAAAAGAAATGAAACTAGTCAACACCGCCCAAATACTCACCATGTGAACAGGTCTTTGACACGATCTAAATGTCTAAATGTCCCCAGATATTTCAGTAATTGATTCAAAACAATGGATAAACCCGTTCAGAAGAAGCCTTTTTGGTCTTCAAAGACGGGTAGGGGTGGGAGAGGTCCCACCATAAAACGTGAAGAACAGCAAAGCTACGCGGGCAATGGAAATTGCGTCAAAGAGTTTACTTTGTGGTGCACAAATTGAGTTAAAGACGTCACATGACGTCGGAATTACAACATAATTTCTGAACAGCCGCCAACTTGGGGTTTTCAATGTCTTCAAAATTTGAGAAAACCATCAGAAATTGACCGATTTACGGTAATCAAAACAAACACTGCCGAAATGATATAAAAATGTAGAAGTTTAGACAAATTTAATATGCCATGTAGAAGTTGGGCCTTAGTAAAAAAATTAAACCATTCATTTTACATTTTAAATTAAGAAAAGAATTCTAAAGAAACAAGAGCATTTTCCTCCTTAAAAAACGTTTTATAGATATGGCGACAAGACACCGAAGTCCATAACTGCTCGCCTATTTGCTGTGATGTGGATAATGGTCGGTATAACCATTTGTTCAATACTAACAGCTACACTTTCCAGTGCCTTGACGAACGTTACGGTGGAAAGATATGACGTCCTGGCAGGAATTAAGGTATATTCAAAACATTAGGGCATAATCACAAAAATTGACTTCTAAGTTTAAACTCTTTCATTAACTGGAATTGTCAGCAACAACAACAACAACAACAACAACAACAACAACAACAACAACAACAGAGATAACAATAGAATGAATTTCCAAAATTATCTTACAAACCTTAACTGACGTAGACAAAAGTTGCAAACCTCAGTGAAAAACAAGTAAGGGGTTAGTTTCTAAAGAAACTGTGGTGCTGCGTCGGTGGGGACGTGAAACACAAATTTTGGATTTATCGACTGAGTTGATAAGGTAAATTGACCACCGTAAAGACATTGAAAGTTGACGTTTCGAGCGTTAGCCCTTCGTCAGAGCAAATCAAGGAACTGTGGGTTGCACTTGGTTTATATGGGGAGTGGTGGAGCTACGCTATTGGTGGGAACATGGCAACGTGAAAACAAGAATAAATTAATTGCATGAAAAGCGTTCGTTGATACCGTGGGGATTAAGTGTGCGGATTTGAAAAATGAATTTTTGTTCTAGATTTTTACGGCTTTCCGTGTTACTGAGAAGAACTTGATCTTTTTATGACTTCTGTCAACTCCTTTCACCCTGCACTGGTGAAAAATTTCCGGAAATTTCGATCGCAATCGGTGGCCAATTTACCTTATCAACTCAGTTGATAAATCCAAAACTCAGTGAAAAATAACTTGCCGGTTACGGACATTTTGAATTCTCTCACTCTTGTTTAAGGCGCTACATTATGTCAAAGAAATGCGTTTTGTCTTGCCATCGATCGAGCACGAGGAACCACAAGCTTGTGCATGAACACACGGTGTGTGTGTTGCAGGAAGATTCTTCCGAAAATGACGAGGTGTTAAAGTTTACTTTAGTTTACCCATGTGGAAAAATTTTCGTACAGCTCCAAACATGCACTCTATTTCATAAGTTATCTAGTCGTTTTTCCTTATATTCCATCATGTGAGGCTCACAGCAAATTCGGGGCTGAGCCTGCGGGGCTGTATTACGTAAAAGAAATGCGTTTTGTTTTGCAGATCGGTGCCGCGAGAGACAGTATTGCAATTCAGAAAGCAGTGAATCTTGGTGTGAACCTAACAGGTCAGTGTTTATTGCAATTCATAGTAAATTTAGTCTGGCGCATTGCATGTCGGCTCGAGTGCCCAGAATAAGTGCCTACCTAGTTGAGCCTGGCCCCATTCACACCAATCCTTTTTCGTTTGAATCTTAATGCATACACAATGATGCTTTTTTGCCGATCTAATCCTCATTAAAATGATGGAAACAGATACCTATATTCCTGTAAACGGAGGTTTTCAAATATCTTCTCCAGAATGGAGACTTTTGAAAACGGACGTACGGTCCTACTATTTTGGGCGGAGTTTTACTATAACGCTGACACCATGCGCAATTGACAGGGAAACTGCTAAATTTTCCAGTTCTCGAAGAACTGAAAACGCGTGCTTTTTGTTCGTTTATGCTTCAAAAGATGATGCTCAGACATCTGAAAACAAAATCACATCACTTGTGATTGTTTCAGTTCCAGCCCGTAGTTTAACACTAGTTCAACACTAGTGTGAATCGTTTGGGATAGGATAGAAACGAAGGAATTTAAAAAAGTTTCAGTGTGGACGTGAACTAAATGCAGATTGAATGTTGTCCTGTGCCTTTGATGTATATTCGCTGCGTTGTTGTGAGTGTCCACCCTGTTTTCGGTGTTTAGATTCAGTGTACATACTACAGGACTGCCACTGTAAAGGAACGATCAAGAAAAGCCTTTTAACGTTTTTCAAGATCGACTACTTTAAATCAGTTCTCCATAGTCAGTACAGATAAGAACAGAAAAGGACAGGTAAGGACAGAAAAGGACTTGTAGGGATGAGGAAGGATAGATAAGGCCATCAATAGATCGGTAGGACTAGTAAGGGAACCTCTGCGTCAAATATGTGAAGTACACGATGAGATCATAGGTAGGCGACTATATGGTATGCTATCACGGAGTACTTACCTTCATCATTGGTTATTAAAAGTTAGGAAACTTTTCTCTTGTGCTGGATGGCGATTTCTACCTGGCAACAACATTAGCCACTGAAGAAGCACCTTTTGGGTCTTTTTCAGGTTAGCACGTAGGGATTTAGTTGGACTAGAAAGCAAATAATCATCTCCTCAATTTTCTTCACATTTCTCTGTAACTTTTGCTGCGGACTTCGACAAGGTTACGGAAAAGCTGAAGCCACGACCATAATATAAGTTCTGCTATATGTCCTTCCGATTCAGCACAATAATCTCCTGTTTAGGATCTTAGATTTCCAACTCATGAGTTTTGCAGAGTTCAAATCTTACGGAACATTGTTTCACAACGAATTTGAGATTTTCCTCAAAAATTCAAAAACTGTCATGGTATTCCTCCGTGTTTGCCCTATCTCCAAGTTGGCGGATTTTACCGTTAAAACAAAAGTGACCTGTAGCTTCCACCAGTAACACCCTCTCCTCCTAAACCCTATTCAATGTTGCATTGTGCTGCGAGCGCTTGTCTTTATCCGATGGGTTGAAACGTTTTCACATTACGTTGCCTCGTGGGAGAGAAAGAGGGGCATGATTTTACTAGTGGTGTTACTGATAGTAAGGTGAATAAAGCTTACTCAGTTAAATGGTTTAAATAGCTCATAGTTAGGAAGCAGACAACGTTTATTGTCAGCGTTTGCTCACTCTCTCAATCATCATATTCACTGCTCATGAAACGTGCCTATAGCTTTTGAAGACCTTGATGAGGCCGTACCATGCTTTGGTTGATGGACAGTCAGTAGACGGGATGATGGAGGAAATGTTTACTGCGATTGAATACCTGAAGCAAAGGAAAAAATCAAAGTTATCTATCGTCCACTTGTTTAAAGAGAAGCACGGGTATGGAATCGCGTTCAAGCAGACCGTAACGAACAAGTTTGGGAAACGAATGTGGGGCTGCATGTCGAAAGTCGTCAACTATACAGTCACTAATGGTATCTATGATGTCACCAACAAGTACATTAATGGATTCAAGGTAAGAGAGCTGCAGGATTAATTCAAGATGGACACATCGATCGTTTCCAGGTCTTTCGAGGTGTATTCCTTCATAATAATACATAGATTTAGCCAAGCCTAAAAGCGTAGCTCCACTTTTTTATAATTGCTGGAACTTCAGTATTTATTTTTAAAGAAATCGCAAACAAAAAAAAATAGGGAAAAAAATTTCTTCCCTCTTGGATTCGAATCGCCGAGCCGCTGGAACTCAAAGAAATCGCGTTACCAATTGACAACTTCTGCTACCACGACAAATGAAGTTTTTCGGCTGTTTCAGTATTGATCGCAGCTCGATGGACATAAACAAGGTTGTTTTTCTTGGGAAAATGTGTTCGAACCGCTGCAAAAACCATGGTTGTAGACAGAAAAAACCGGAAGTCACTAGTTCTGCTATGTTTGACGTCCGAACCATTGCTAACGATGCTGCGAATTCAAGCGATATGTACTTCGACTAGATTCGATTTTACGCGAGTTACGGGAGTTACTGAGTTAAGATAAACACGGCTGTTTTCCCTGGGAAAATGTGTTCGGACCGCCGGAAAAATCATGGTTGTGGACAGAAAAAACCAGAAAGCACTAGCTCTGCTAGTTTTGGCGTCAGGACCGCTGCCAAATGCTGCGAACTCAAGTGATGTTCCGAACAAGTTGGCAGCCGAACCCAAGAAATAGAAAGTCCTCGACGACAAATTTCAGTTCATAACTTCAGTGAACTTTTCGCCTTCCACTTTTACAGTATAGATATAAGATATTTTTTCAAGTATGAAGCTGCCGAAGAATCGTTTTGGTAAATCAGCTTAAGCTTTTAAAGAAACCTCTTTTTCAAAAGCTGGCATTCTCGGTCGGGTTGCCTTGGGAGTCCCCTCCCCTCCCCCAGTCTGAAAATATGTTCGTTGGTCATTACATATCTAATGACGTAATGACGTAACAAATTATTTTCCGAGAGACTCTGTGAACAAACTTGCTGTTCCACTGCCCCGAATGTGAAGCCGTTGTTTCTTTCTTTTTGTTAATATATGTATATATTTATTTGTTGTAATTACAGAGACTTTTTACTAATGAGTTTTACCGTGTATAAATGAAATTATCTATTCAACTCAATTCGGTACGGGCGTACGGATGTACGTACGTACGCTGACGTCAGAACCAAAATTTCTCGTATCAATAGATTACCAGATTTGCTTACCAATGGTGCTCCGCTCAGCGGCTTTCGGCCGCAAAGGAGCTCCGCTATAAAGCCAGCTTGTTCAACAGTGATTGTTTGAAATATTGAAAGCAAGGAACTGTTTTCCAGTATGATGATATGGATGAATGATGATCAAATTATTAATCGAATAACTTACAATAACACTAATAATAACGATACTGATACCGATAATTAATAATTTATACTCAATTCTGAGGCTCGTCTCACCGAATACTGATTGCTTGATTGTTAAAATAATGGGCGGATGCATCGATGGTTTATTAATTGATTGATTGATTGATTGATTGATATGTTGATAACAAAGGAAAGGAAAGGAATGCTTATGTACGGATTTGAAGCACAAAAATTAAATCCAAACATCTATCTGATTAACTGAGCTGAATTTTTTTTACTTTGATAGTCATTCACCCAACATCAGTCAACGGAAGACGAACAGCTACCAAAAACTTACAATGTTATCGATCAGAAATCTCCAGTGTTTATTGGTATCGTGATTGGCTTTGGTGGTATGGCGCTTGCTTTCTTTACCATTAACTTGGCGCTGAAGTGGTTCAGAGCACGGCGCTTACACAAACAAAGCCAAGACGTTGAAACAGGACAAGGACAGGGTGAGACCTTTAATATACAGTAGAATCCTAATCATTTGAACCGTTACGAAAAACACAAAACTGGCCCAGATATCGAAAGTTCGAGTTCTGAGGAGAAAACCATTTGAAAGGGAAAAGGAGGGGAAATTACCTTTGATTTGACTTAGCTAGATGTTGGAGTTATTGAGAGATCATCAATTCTCAAGATTCTAAGGACTTGTAAAAGTCTCTTCTAATACTCAATTTTCGTATGTTAGGTTTTCGAAGGAAGAACTGTGGCAAGTCTAGCTTAGTTAAAAGAATTTTCCATGTTTTCGTACGTTATAGATGTAAGATTCCTGGTGTCCGGAACTCAACACCGTTTTCTTGATAAGTACCCTACCTTCTCTCTATCAAGATTTACAAGTGACGGTGTTAACTCACTGGGCAAAAATTTCGTGACTGAGTTCCAATGTTCCGAGCTCCAGTGAGGACGAAGGATGGTGTGGCAAGTATTGCCACCATAGGATTCTTTGTTTTTTGAGAGCTAGTGAATAAATAAATAAATAAATATCAATCAATCAATCAATCAATCAATCAATCAATCAATCAATCAATCAATCAATCAATCAATCAATCAGTCAATCTTATCATAAAAAATTGTCACTCGGTTAATGTTTAAGGTGGAGCCAGCGCGCTAGCGCGTCAGCGGAGCACCATTGCTAAGGAAATTTGGTAACCTATCAAGCCAAGAAATTTTGGTAGTGACGTAATAGTCACGTGTCTGTCCGTCCGTCCGCACCACAGGGTTATCAATACACTTCATACACTGGATGTAACCCTATGCTGAATCCCGTGTGTTTTTGGCGCGAAATCGCATGTTGACCCGCGTTGTAGCCGAAAACAAGCAAAGACAACAAAAGTCAAAAACAAACTTGTTAATGGGAAAAAAAGGTGCAAAAGAAAACTTAGTTGTCTTTTTGGTGGAAGGGGAAAAGTTCAATTTAGGCGAATAAAATTAGGCGATAATGTTCAGGCGAAAAGTTCAAATTTGCCTCGTCGGTTCTGTTCGAACTCGGTCGGCACACCGCTTGAGTTCGCAGCTTTTTGCAGCGGTTTCGACGCCAAAAATAGCAGAGGTAGTGCTTTTTGGTTTTTTCAGTCCACAACCATAGTTTTTACGACGTTCCGAACACATTTTGCCAGGAAAAACACCAGCATTTTCATGCTGATAGGCAGCTTGTCACGAAGAAAGAAATAAGTACTAAAATTTACTTTCGAAATATTAATAACCGCTCATGGCCTAGTGGACTAATCACAGGCTTATGACGCCGATGAGGCGAGTTTCGGCTCTCAGCGAGGGTAGTTATGTCTTTTTATTTATTTATTTTAATTTAACGACTTGAATGAGAGTATTTTCACAAATTAATAACTGCCAAGAAAAAAAGCAAAAAACAAAACCAGAAAGAAACAAAACAAAAAAGTGGGGGGGGGGGAGGGTTGAGGGGGAGGGGGGGCTCCGCTTTTAGGCTTGGCTAAATCTATGTATTATCTTGTTTTTCAGGTGAAATCTCTCACGAAAACTCACGACCGCCCTGGGCTGGAAAACGTTTAGAGTTTACAGTAACTGAGTTAGCTAAAGATCCGTTTGCTCTATAGAAAGAAAGAAACCACAAGAGTCAAGATAAATGCGAGCCTAAGAATACTGTAAGCTAGGTCTTCAGCTTACAGCGAACGTGTAGTGACATTTTGTTGAATACGTTGCGGAGGGGGGGGGGGGAATATTATCTTTGACAAAAAAGGGTGATAAATGCAGACGCAGTGGGGATCTAAGTTCTTCCTTCTTACTTTGACAAAGAAAATAAGGTCACAAAGCTGAAACATTTAAAATACGTTTACCGTAGCATTTCAATCCGCTCCCCTCCCCTTTTTTCCCTATACCGGGAAAAGAGAGAAAAAAGTTAGAATAGAGGGCTGCACGTTTTACAAGTTTATCGGGAAAGAGTGCTTGATCTACATCATCAAGGGTTTTCGCAAAGAGAAATTTCACAAAATATGCGGGTTAACATCGGATATGTAAATAAAGTTGTCCAATTCCACGAAGACAACAACTCGACTCTGGCTGGGCCGCGAAAAACACCGGTTCCAAATAAAATGTCAGTAGATGTTGTTGAATACGTGGAGTCCGAGAAATTATGTCAACCTAGTATGTATACGAGTGAGATTCAACAGCCTTTGTTGTTAGATGGATTTTCTCCCCCTGGTAATTTACCATCACAGTCTGCAATAAAAAAAAGTGCATTCGGGAAGACTGCAAAATGACAAAGAAAAATGTTTCCCAAGTACCCCAAGAATCATTGTCACAAGCAACTGGGGACTACACCGATTATTTTCTTGATCAAATTGGACGACATGACCATACAAAACTTCATTTTTTGACGAATGTGGTGTTATTGGAACATCAGGAAATCGCGTGTAAGGAAATTCCTATACTGGAGAACCTGCGATTGAAATTCAGCGCTACGCCTCAAACGCAAATTATACGCTCAACTTACTTCATTCCGTAAACGGAGTGGATTACTTTGATGTTTTTGATAAAAAGGCAACCTAACATATCAAACGTAGCTTACTGCAGCATAACATGAGTAAAGTATAATCACACCATTTGCATGCAATCCTTTTTTCCGTTCACTGTACTCGGAGAGGGTCAACAATTCCATGTTTATACTCTTCGATAACACTCGGCAATCTCCAGTCGTAAGTTTCCTCTAATGGAACTTTATCTCGTAGTGATCGCCGGAGAATCATCAAGTCTCTATCCAAGGCAGAACCATCTAAATATTTGGCTGGGTTCTGTTTTCTTAGACGTGGTCGCATGATGGCCAAGAAACTTGATTTAGCTCGTTGGCGGGAAGCGCTAAATATGTCTCTTAGCTTTCGCATACTTTTGTTCAAGTTCTTTCAGTTCACGCTGTAAGGTGCGAATATCGGCCAATAATTCTGGGTGTTTGTCCTTTAGCTTACAAGGGTTTACATCGTTACAAGGGCTTTTCTTACAATTTGTTCGGTTGTGGCCTGACGTATGACAAACAGTACACACTTTTCGTCTCCTCTCATAAACATGCATTTCGTAAATCTTCCGGGGCTTTTTGCTTCTCTTGTAGATGACTTTTGGCACTTTTAACTTGCACTTCTAGAAGCTTAAGATTTTCTGACCATTCTGTAGCCCTTCGGTCCAAAGGACTTTGAATCGCTTGGGCGCTTTGGTTCGAAGTGGTTGCGCTCGCTCCGGGGCTCGCATCAAAACCAAAGTTGATGGCGGCCTCAGATGACTGCTGCTGGGACGTTTTATTCACAGCCGTTTTCAACACTGCTTAGACTTGGTGTCATATTCAGTCGTCTTGGCTCAAGGTGGTTGGGCTGACCAGTTTTTGTTTTGATGTTGTTGAGCTCGGCCTCTAATACGCGTCTTTCCGCAAGTAACAGCTTATCAGGAGACGGGAAGAACTAGTCCATATCCTCTGATTTCACATAAGCCAGTGACCTTCGCGAGCGGAACCCCTCCTTTCGAACTGGAACGAACGTCTTTCCAGTTTCATTCCCGGAGATAATGATTTGAGCCACATATAAACTTCGCTCTTGTCAGCCATGGTCGCTATGTTTCACTCTCAATATGTCTCAACAGATATAAATGTACGAGCCTCATTATGAAGTGACTTCGTGATTGGATGATGCTAAAAGACCTTGGAAAAAAGTCTAGTATTCATGGTTCGAGTGTCCCCAATGTAAACTCAAAACTGTTTCGCTTATCGTTACTTAAGTAACCCTTATATTTCGTTCTCTAACTTGAGACCATCGAGATTGAAAACAAACAAACACCGTCCAAGCATTTTTAACTCTATGGCATAAGTTTTGCGGGTGCAAATTGTTTGAAATTCGAACGCTTTTAGAAATGTACAGAACTGTTTTTGGAAGCTTTTCGGATGTAATAGGTTTAAACCGACAACTGCTTTGCTTATAGTTTTTTAAATAACTGTTATATTTCGTTCTCTAACTACAGATTATCAAGATTCAAAACAAACAAACACCATACACGCTTTAAATTATGCCGGCATGAGTTTTGCGGATGCGAAGCAAGCCTATCTAAAGTTAGGCGCTTTGAGGAACGCACAAGACTGTTTTCGGAAGCTTTTTGGATAAAATAGCTTTAAACCGACAACTGCTTCGCATAAAAGATTATTACTATTGAAAACTTCAAGGACAAGAAAATCGACAATTGCAAGAAGAGATGTACCCGACAGTCAAAATTGAAGGCAATTATTCGCCGTAATCTCAGTGAAGTGATGCTTGTGCAGCTAGTTGTCTTGCGACTGTACTTAGACCTACTGTTATGAAAAAACAAACACAAAGTAATGGACAGAGAAATCATTTTTGAAAAAAACTTTATTCGAAAACCTGCAAGTTTATACTTAAATGCAATTCGCGTTACACTTCCAAAATCGTGGGTCGGTCCACTCGAGTGAAATCGGCTGAGCATGGCAAAATATTCAAGGCTACATCTGTCACAAATCTGAGCGGGGTTTTCTAATAATTTGTAAAGTCAAAAGTAAAGGACACATTTATAATGACATAAATTAAATTTCCATTTCAAAACGTAATTTCTTTGACCGTAATACTCAAAATCATGTACCTTAGACCCTTTAAAAACTTCACTTACTGGGTTATGTTTCAGAACAGGGCAAGCTCTCCGCCGTGAAGAAAACAAAGCGATGAAGTCCTTTGAAGGCAGCTTTCGTAGCTTGAACTTTTCGCCTTCTACCAGGATTCTTTTGAACTTTTTCTTTCCATTTATAGATATTAGATGTTTTTAAAACTTCAGTACTCTCGAACAATCGTTTTGCTAAAGAAGCTTAAGCCTTTAAAGAAACCTCTTTTTCAAAAGCGACGATGGTCGTGCAATTTCCCGCCAAGAAAACGCCGGTTACCCAAAAGCACCGCGCGATTTCCCGCCAAGAAAAGATGGCATTCTCTACCCCCCGTCGGGCTGTCTCGGGACTCCCCCCCCATCCCACAGAGTCTGTACGGACGGAAGGACGGACGGTCACGTGACTATTACGTCACAACCAAAATTTCTCGGATCGATAGGTTACCAAATTTGCTTAGCAATGGAGCTCCGCTGGCCGGCTTTGCCCGCAGGCTCCGCTATTAACAAAGACGTGCAAACCGAGGACTTGCAGTTCGTCTTTTGTTCACTCCTTAATATTTCCAAGTACGTTGAAAACTTTCATTACCAGGAAAATAACTTGCAAACTAGCCTAACACGCAGGCATTCTCAATGTTCGTAGATTGTAATAGGTTTAGTGGTGTTATTACGTAGACGAAATGCACTTTGTTTCGCAGATCGGTGCCACGAGGGATAGTATTGCAATTCAGAAAGCAGTGAATCTTGGTGTGAACGTAACAGGTCAGTGTTTACTACTAAATCCATTCACGTTGGGTTTTCAGTAAACTTAGGTTGGCGCATTTTACGTCGGTACCAAATGCTCGCAAGTTAACTATATTCAGAGCGGGTTTTTTAGTCTTCTGTGACTCTTCTTAACTCTAATATTAATTAAGATTAAAGCTATGACAGCGAACCTGTGTTCAAAATGTTTCCGTTGAGTTCCACAGCATGAGCTGATGACGTCACACGACGTTATTATGTCACTCTCAAAAACAGCGGCCATCTTGGATTCACCATCTTGGATTTCTTCATTTTTCCAAACTTGCGCAAAGGACCAAAATTGATCAAAAAGTATCACAATAAATAATAGAACACTAAAATGTTGAAAACAATTTAAATTTACATCGGAAATATAATAATTTTCATTAAAAAGAGTAAAGTGTAAAATTGAAATGAATGAAAAACCGTCTATCAAGATATGATTGCCATGGCAACATCCAATTTGAGGGACAACCATATTCTTTACCAAATTGTTCTCAGTTATATTTTCGGAATAGTTACCAAGTTTGCTGGCTTAAGTTTGCATATTAAACAAAGTTAAACGTCGAGAGTACGTGCAGTCAGATTCCCGCCCCCCCTCCTTATCTGAGTAGGATTAATGCATACTTTATTCAGCTTTCTTGCCGATTGTCATCGCTAAACAAATGAAACCGGAGGGCTTTATTCCTGAGAAGGGAGGTTTTCTTAAATGCGCTCTAAGTGGACATTTGAAAACAGACGTCTCTCCTCTCAGTTTGGACGCAGGTTTACCAAACCGCTGACGTCAAGTATAATTGACAAAGAAACTGCGTACGCGTGATGTCAGCCTTTTATCTTCTAAAGATGGCTCACTGTGGAGCTTGACGAGGAAAACACATCAATTGCAATTTTTTACAACCCCTAGTGTAAGCATTCGAAAAGGTTCCATAATACCAGAAGGAATGCGAACCTTATTCAGTTTGGGAGAAGGTGAAACGGAGGAATGTGAAAACGTGCTAATGTGGTGAAAACTTTGTATTTTTACTGATTTTATGCAAAATTCCTGGAAAAACAAAGAATAAAAGAAAAAAGGGTTTTCCTTGACTTTTTCCTTAGCAACAACAACCACAAAAACGTAACAGTTATACGTACAGGACAACATTCATTCTCAGGCTGATGCAGTTTCTGATAATGACTTTAAAAATTACAACACATTATTTGGTAAATGATTGATTGGCTTTCGGTGCAATTAAAAAAAACTTACGTCAGTCAGTTAAAAGTCAGGGGTCAGTGAACTTTTCTTGATTGGTAGATTTCTATTTTTACTCTATAACTAAATCAAATCTTTTAAATACTCAGTACCTTTACATCTCGATGCCTCCTTATGGAGTTTTCTCAAGATTGCTTGTTCTCAAGCGCATATAATAAGTCTAAGTTGAAAGTCATGGCTCTGCCATTTTGAATTGCTAATAAGTTAGGTAGGAAGCAGTGAACGCTTAACTCTACATTCACTCACCCACGCAAATACTCTTTAACTTTCTCACTCGTTATTTTAATTCGACATTGGACCTGTCTACAGTTTTTCAAGACCTTGATGAAGTGCACGATGCTTTGGTTGATGAACAGTCAGTAGACGGAATGATGGAGGAAATGTTCACTGCGATTGAATACCTGAAGCAAAAGCAAAATTCGCCTTTATCTATCGTCCATTTGTTTGAAGAGAGGCGCGCATATGGAATAGCATTTAGATGGGAAGCAAAAAACTCGTTTGGGCACAACATTAGGGGTTGCATATCGAAGGTCGTCAAGTACAGGGTTACTTACGATATTTATGATATCACCAACAAGCACATCAGTGGGGTTCAAGGTGAGGGTGCTACAAGATGAACTCGAGATGGACCTATGTTAAGTTCTTTGAAATGTCAATTTAATTAGTTTCCACCTGCTAGTAAAATACTAGTCGGTAAACTAGTTCAGCACATCGAATGAGGTCACCTACATATCGTTAGCACGGTCCCGTCGTGTAATATCAATAGAATTAATGAAAGCAAGGAATTACTTTCCAGTCGAACAGATGGCTTTTAATTGAACCATTAACTTTCTGACTGATTGATGAAATGATTGATAAATCAACGGAAAGAAAAAGATTGAAATGGGAAGGAAAGCTCATCTTCTGATTTCACGTACAAAAATTCAAACCTCAGTAAACCAATCCATTTTTTTTATTTTCATAGAAATCCACAAAGCATCAGGCAAATGAAGGAGCACAGCAACCTAAAACCCACAATGTAATCAGCCAAAAATGTCCGGTGTTTATTGGAATAGTTAGTGCCCTGTGTGGATTCATACTTACGTTCATTGCCATTAACACGGCGCTGGAATGTTTCAGAGGATGGCGGTTGACAAAAAAGTCAAGACGTCGATAAAGGAAAAGAACAGGGTGAGTGCCTAAATAATTTTGTTGCTTATGGCCAGTACATGCGTTGTGGATTTCACTAAGATTCTTGGAGTGCAGGACTGAAGTCGCGCCAGTCGGTCCATACGTGAGTGATCGCGTTGTTGCTGAGTTCCAAATTTGCGTAACATTCGTTACTTTCCGATGATTCGTGCGCCAGAGAAGCTTAAGAATGGGTAGGCATTAGTTACTGAACCATATACTTTTGAAAATAGAATTTCAAAAGTAGGTAGAGGATTTCATCCATCCAGTGCTTCCGAGCTGATTTAAAATAATAATTCTGGATCTTTTTCTGTGTCGTTGTACCGGTCAGCTCCGATTTTGCACTGCACATGATTTTCAAGGTTTGAAGGTCTTTGGTTTTCACCAGAAGTATCACCAAAATCCTGATCCTTGTCTTCGGATGGGTGAAACATTTCCTCTTCTATCGTGTCATTCCCAGTACTGAAGTAATCAGTCAATATCATCAGAAGCAAATACGATGATTTTCTTCGATATCTGTACAAAATTGCGCCATGTTGTTTTTGTTGGAGTAAGTTATTTTTGTTGTTTGGAATGGTGTGCTACCTTTATATTGTACTCGCAGGGTTTCTGTTTCTTTTTTTAAAATAGGAAATAATGGTGACCATCGTGAACAACCTGAAAAATTCAGCCTTCTGCTTACGTGTTTCTTTTTTCATCTTCAGTTCATTTCTAAGATTATTTCATATATTCACTCTCATTTCTTTTAAAGTTAGTTACCATCTTTGACGGATAATTGAAAGAAAGTAATTAGAAAAACTGCGCAAACTGATGCAGATAATAACGTTTCCTTTGTTTTCACGTCTTTTTGCAGCCGAGATCTCCCATGAGAATTGACCCGACCGCCATGGGATGGAAAACGTATATAGAATTTGCTGTAACTCAGCTACCTAAAGAACCGTGTACACGACAGAAATAAAGAGACCACAAGTATAAAGATAACTACCAGTTATAGTAATACTGTTAACTGAGGTCCCGAATTAAATTGCGACATTAGGCTATATATAGGTGGTCTCCATCCAATCCCCGGACATTCAATAGATAATGACGTGACGGCTATATTGGATGGCATAAAAAAAGAGCAAACGAGAATCTTTTTGGATTACGTCCTCCGGACCTAGCCATCCCCACCTCATTTTGTTAGGGAAAAAAGGTTAGGCGGGCTGATAATTTTTACAATACTGTCGAAAATGTTCGTCCGCTATCTCGGCCCCTTTCTCTTTGCTCCGAAATCACATCTTACAGGAAGCAGTGGATGCAAAGAATAAGTAAACTGTTTTCAATCTTTTAAAAGCATAGAACCACAAAGTGATAGTGACAAACGGGAAAACTTAGTTTGAGCATAAGTCATGTTGATGGCCCGCCTCTTTCGTGTAAAAACAAAAAGAAATTAAAAAACACATTCAGAAATAAAATGACGAAATTGCAGTCGGTACACTGCAGTATGTAGCCGTTAAAAGCTTTAATGAAGAAAACTGGGATCTTCTAAAGGTACTCCAGTGATAAACTGAAAACGTGTTAAACATCTGCATACCGTTCACTCAGGAGCCCAAGTCCACCTGCATTTGATGACCTTTGATTGTTTTTACTCATAAAACGACAATGTTATAATTCCAAATTGGAGGCGACTTCCTGACAATCACAAAAATTAATTCCCAGCAAGAAAAACTAGTTTTTCCCAATCGCGAAAATTAGTTCCCGCAAAACACAAAAAATCGCACATTCGCAAAATTAAACTCCCACAAAAATTTAGTGGATCCTGATGGAGTATTTCTCAAGTTTGCACGTTCTCGAGCCATCTGAATATAGTTAGTCTTATTTAAAGTCATGGCGCCGCCATTTTGAATTGCTGAGAGGTTAGGTGGGAAACAGTCAACTTATAGCTGTCAGCATTTTCTCACTCACCCATGCACATGCTCACTTACTTTCTCACTCGTCATTTTAATTTGACATTGAACCTGTCTACAGCTTTTCAAGACCTTGATGAGGTGCACGATGCTTTGGTGGATGAACAGTCAGTAGATGGGATGATGGAGGAAATGTTTACTGCGATTGAATACCTGAAGTAGAAGCAAAATTCCCCGTTATCTATCGTCCATTTGTTTGTAGAGAGGCACGCATTTGGAATAGCATTTAAACGGAACGCAAAAGACACGATTGGGGACCAAATTTAGGAATGCATATGAAAAGTCGTCAAATACAGGGTTACTTATGATATCTATGATATTACCAACAAGCACATCAGTGGGGTCAAGGTAGGAGTGCCACAGGATGAATTCAAGATGGACCTATGAAAAGTTCCCTGAAATGTTAAATTAATTAGTTTGCACCGTCTAGTAAAATACTAGTACTAAACTAGTTCAACACATCAAATGAGATCACCTACATATCGTTAACAAGGGCTATCCCTTTCTTCCCTTATGTCGAAACAGTATCATCTATAATGTTTGACGTCTTCCATATGACTGTACCGTCTAACATCAGTGATCTCTTCACCAAAGCTCTTAAGGCTTGTTATTTACAGAATGTTCACAATTGGGAATTTGAAGCAACGGTTTCAGTTTTGCGTGCTCAGTTTTTTAATTGTTCTTCTCATTAGCATTTAGTGATTCTCATTAGCATATAAGAAACGGCTTATACGAATTCACTCTACTGTAGTTGTAGTAATTGATTATTTAAATATCCTTATGTAATCCCGACTGCTGTACCTTTGTAGTTCCGCCCGCCTCGATTAGCCTCTGCTATTTGCGGGTGGACCCGAACCTTCATTAATTCTTAGTACTTTATAATTTGTGTATTTAATAATTTATGTATTTTTGTGAATTGTGTGTTTGAATAAACTAATCCCTTGATGCTGTATGCCCACTCGTTCAATATTAATAGAATAACTGTAAGCAAGGAATTACTTTCCAGCTGGACAGATGGCTGTTAATTGAACCATTAACTTTCTGACTGATTGAGTGAAATGGTTGTTGAAGCGACGGAAAAGATTGAAATGGGAAAGCAAGCTCATCTGCTGATTTCATGTACAAAAATTCAAGCTTCTGTAAACCGATCCATTTTTTCATTTTCATAGAAATCCACAGAGCGTCATGCAAATGAAGGAGCACAGCAACCAAAAACCCACAATGTAATCAGCCAAAAATCGCAGGGGTTTAATGGAACAATTAGTGCCTTGTGTGGATTCATGCTTACGTTCTTTGCCATTAAAACGCCGCTGGAATATTTCAGAGGACGGCGGTTGAATAAAAAAAGCCAAGACGTTGAAAAAGGAAACTAACAGGGTGAATGACTAAATAATTTTGTTGCTTATGGTCAGTACGTGCGTCGTGGATTTCACTAAGATTCTTGGAGTGCAGGACTCAAGTCACGCCAGTCGGTCAATACCAGACTCGTACCCAGTCGCTATTTATGAGTCTGGGGGAAAGGGAAAGAAGGTTGGATTCTATTGAGGCGCGCGGGGTGATATGGGAAGGAGCGAAGGAAAAATAGCGACTGGCACATTTCACACGGTAGAGCCGTGCAGTTTGCCATAGATGCCGTGCAGTTCTTTTTTTCACGGAAACGGCACTAAACTCTGACTAAACTCTAATACTTGGATTCCTCGTTTCGGGAGATGGAAGTTAATCTTTCCACGAAGAGCAGGCAGATGTTACCGGTCCTATTTCAATCGCGAACAGGAGTAAGTGGTCGTAATTCAGGATCCGATGCTTTCAAGAAGATCTATCGTTTGTTTACATTAAAGGTGCAAATATTGTGGCTTGTCGCTGGCAATTTTCAAATAAATCGAGCCAAGAAATCAAGGCATCGATTTAGAAATTTCTTGCTATTTGAGAAAACTATTTTTAAGTTTGAAGAAAGATTTCAGCGAATGGTTTTCTGAAATTCATAATTTATAGTTGACCAAAGGTATTATTACATAACTGTACGTGTATCAGAAAAGGTCAACTCAGTGGGTTATAAGCTTACTGTGTAATGATGCAAAATATCGTTGGCTTTGTTAACAACATTATTTCCAATAAAACCGCGATGTGAGCAAGCTAATTTACCTTCATTTATGGCATTATTTACCTCGCGTTAAAAAGAACTTCCTTCGCGAGCGCCCGCCATATTGATATGAAATCTGCCAGTCACAATTTTTTCTTCGCCCGTTTCCATTATCACCCCGCGCGCCTCAATAGATTCCAATCTTCTCTCTCTTTGCTTCAGACTCATTAATAGCGACTGGGTACGAGTCTGGGTCCATACGTGAGTAACAAAGGAGACTTTTGTCTGATTGGTTAATCATTTTCCTAGTACCCAGATTCCTGAAACGTGCGCGCCAGTGAAATAAACAAAGATGGCGGCCTGAGTAAAAGACGTAGTTTCCATTGCTTGATCACTTATTCTTAACCTTTTTGGTACATATGGCAATTCCAGGCGCTTTTCTAACTTCTCGGTGGCGTAAAGAAATTGGTTTAAGGTATTTTAAAGCGGAAAACGAGTGTTTAGCACAGGCTTTTGCATTTGTGAGCAGGAAATTTTTTCCTTCACACCGCAAGAAAATATATGGTTCTATGAAGTGAGGGAGACAAGATTAGATGTCATAATAAAATCAGGAGGGATTCAAAGACTGAGAGGGCAGGGATATTCGAAGTCTTACAGCTGCCGTTTTCACCGAAACAGGTAAGCTATCCTACTCACAATTTTAAAAATTAGTGTTCCCTTGCAAGTTTTTGTTAGCTTTTGCTACACATCAATCGATCAGTGAACTTTCCTTGTTTGAAGGGGCCGTGGCAGTCACTCAGCGGTCAAGTAATCTCAGAGTCAAAGAGGTGCAAAAAACCATGAAACTACTTTAGAAGACCTGCAGTTAATCACTAGTTGATTAACAATGCAGGCAAACGGGAATTATCTCAGCTAAAATAGCATTAAAATAAACTTGTACAGTTCACACTTTCAGCTAATAATTTTTACAAGGACCCCGCTCGGTTTTCCGTTTGATCTTCATTTAGAGGTTTTTTCATTCTGTAGTCATCCGATGGACTGTTTAAGTTTTTTTATAACGACCCAAAAGGCCATTTGTGAAAGTGGAAATGCAAAATAATTTTGCCTGAAGAATTTTAAGGACATAAGGAGAACATTTGATGTTTACAAACAGTGACTTTTTGGCCGTTAAAGTTTGTAAAGCAAGAGTCTTGTCTCATTAGCCAATGGGCCTCTAATGTTGCCTTATTTACCCCAAAGGATTCCTTGTTGGAATTAACTCAGTTTTGTATGATTTCATTTGTGTTTGTCACCAGTAAAGTGTTTTTGCCGTCAATTTTTGCCTTGCATAATCTAAAACTACCTTAGTTTTTTGACAGAAAGGTGGTTATGTTGTATAATTTTATTCAGGGCAGTAGAATCCTGGTATTAGTTCTAAATGAAGTGGTCTGCGAGCATCTAAAAATCAGTATCATAATTCACACGCTCACACACAACATGAAGCATCAAAAAGCAACTTGACCGTTACTTCGCACCTCACTTATCAATCGATTAATATTAATAGGTTTATCCCAGGAAAGTCTTGCTTTATCCTGATTGGACAATTACGATGCATAATTATGCTCTAACACTATAAGGGCTCCTATTGATAGTAAATGCCTTGACTTCTGAAAGAGCTACCCTTTAAAATTTTAAATAAAGGAGTCTAATTTTAATGGCAACAGGAAGCCTTAGGTTATGTACACAGTTAGCACCTATCATAGTTTTCCATCAGTCTTACCAGTCTTGAAACCTTTTCTTTCAGGAGGAGATTTTAAAGAAGACCAGCACCCAGTAACCTTGAATATAAGTTCATGAGCTTATGTTTGGGCTGTTGATTTATATTCTTAGAAAACGTTTGTGAACCAAAGGATTTTCGCATAGTTATTGTCTTGTCAGTAAGTTTTCAAGAAGCTGACTCCAAGCTGACTCCACAAAATACAATGCAAGTGGTTAGAAACTTGTAACTTTGTCGTTGTTGTCCTCCTAAGTTTGTTAAAGGAAATAAAGGAACTTGCCTTGTCTTATCGTCATCCAAAACAACTAGTCCTCTGAGGGGTCAAAATTGATCTTGAGTCCATAACATTTCATTGCCCTACCCCTGCTCCTTTAGAAAACTGACGAGTCCCTAACTGGTCCCACATACTCTAGGTTTTCATTTTAGCAGATTAGGAGTTTAACGAAATGGAAGACCATAACCTGCGATCAGGCTCTATTTTCGTTTCGCTCGGTGAAACATTAAGGCGGGACGGGCGAAACGAAAAATAGAGCCTGATACAATTCTTCTACGGAACGTCTGCCGCCCACTTTTTTTTATTGATTGACGTTCAACAAAACAGCCAATCAAAATTTCTTCTAATTGCACGATCCTCGGTATGCAAATTTCCCATAACAGCAATTCGCAGAAAGTCACGTAAATGTCGGCAAAATAAGAAAATCATAGGCTACGATATATCTTCTAGGCACAAGTACTCAAATTTACACGATTGCTAACTTGAAGGTTCCGGTACCGTACATGGTTGCTCTGTCTGAGCTGAAACTGAATGAAAATTCAAAACACGACGAGGTTGTCATGTACCAAAATATGCTGCATGCTTGAATCATTTCCCATTTCAGGTGGTATCCGGAAATATTCTCTTCCCATTTGTCACCGATTTTCTGCGTTAAAAACCTCAAGCAGTTAAGAGAAATACCTTCAGTTTCATTCTTTAGAATAAAGATATAAATAAAACCGTTTATAAGCAAAGGAGTATTTTGTAATTTAATTCGAGAAGTGATAAATATTTGAAATTAGCAGTGAATTTTATCTCTAAGCAGCAGCGAATTTTAAAACGAAGAACATTTAATTATAAAACTAGTCAGATCCTTTGATGTCAATGTCAGAGATCAATAAAACGACATAAGTATTAAACAATGAATGAATAAACTGAAAATCGTTATTGCGACTTGATTGCGGTTCTCGCCAAACATCAGTTTACCGTTAAGTTTACCGAATTATCGGTTGACTTGTTGATCATTCTTGGCGAAAGATACTTGCTCGTCTGCTGTTTGTTTTGTTTCGTAAAACGCGGAAACAGCCACTACTCTGTTCATGTTATCAATACTAGTTGAAAGCCGTCAAATGAAAATTCCGCGACACGATGCGATAAAACGGAATACATACTTCACTGTTGCTGTACTTCTCTGCTCCAAGTGAGAGACAGCTTGCGTCAAACCGAACGCCATTCTCAGGAGAGAAAGAAATGGTGACAATTCTCCTAGAACGACGAGAATTTATAAGAGCAACACATTTTACTTCGGCAGACTTGTTCCTTTGTTGTTCCTTGGCGATGGCGGTCGGATCGAAATTACTTCCGTTGACAGCTCTATTGTTAAAGGGCCAATCAGATTGCGAGATTCCCGCGGCCAAAATTTGGCCGCCGACACGAACTCTTGTGAGAGATTGTATCAGGCCCTATTTTAGCGAGCGACCAACATAAGAGAATATGAGAGCGATGCTAAAATTCGGCCTGATCGCAGGTTAGGAAGACCATGGCAGCTGTGTGTGCAACTTAGGCAACTGCAAAAAAAGTCTGAAAAATACAGGCTTGGTTGGGATATACATGTAAACCCAGTGGGGGAGCAGGGATGGCGCAGTGGTGAGAGCACTCGCCTTCCACCAGTGTGGCCCGGGTTCGATTCCCGGTCCCGGTGTCATAATTTATGTGGGTTGAGTTTGTTGTTGGTTCTCGTCCTTGCTCTGAGGGTTTTCTCCGGGTACTCCGGTTTTCCTCCCTCCATAAAAACCAACATTTCCAAATTCCAATTTGACCTGGACGTTTCGTAGGGCCATAATGGAGACTACAGTTTGACTGTAATTATGCACCCTACTGAAATAAAGTGTTTATTTATTTATTTGTTTATTTATTTATTTATGATAGCGGTGCAGCACTCTTACCAACTGAGCTATCAAGCCAGCTTGGACTGTTGTTGGTCTTTGTGCGAATTCAGACATATTCCCGAGAAAGACAAACCAAAATCATGTGCATGTATTCTTTTTCATACTGAGAGTTCATGTTACAAATATAGTTATTAGTATTTTAGGTAAGAAAAGAAAGAGTGGCTATTCTACAACTTTAGTGATCTTCTAGATAGGTTATGTGTATTTTTTTTAATAAAAGAGAACCAAATGTTTCATTACTTCAAGCACAGGTAAATTTTACAGTGTACATTAAACACAAAAGAACTGTTACTGGTTATTTTGCTGGGTATTAAAGGTAAATATATTTTAATTATGTTCCTCTTAAAAGTCAAGAAAAGTAAAGAGTAGGACAAATAATTTATTTGTTCTTTCTAGATCTGTGTGTGCTGCTTTTCAAACATGATATTTTCTATGTGTACATTTTATGTCTGGAATTAAACTTTTCTAATTGGAAATGTATTTATATGAATCTTGGATAGTATTAAACACAGTGTACAATCATTAAAATTAATACAACTCACAATGTACTTTAAGCTCAACATGTAAAAAGCAAATTCGACACATTATGAATAGGTCTGTTTAAAAGACATGGAGGTGAAATTTCTATGTATTGTTCCTTAATAAACTTTAAACAGTTCCTAGAACATCACTAATTGGGTAGTTTTCTTCAGTATTATAACTAATTCGTAGGTTTTTGGGGAAGTACCGATCACTTTAAGTTTAAATTTCTCATTCCGCGTGCTTTTATTGATAACAGCTGCAGCTCTTGTCCTTGTTTCTTTCATCTCACGGAACTTATTTTGATGTTCTTGTAGCCTCACTTTCCCCGTTCCTTTCCGCACGCCTTGCCACTTTAAAGTTAACACTGTTTACCCTAACTTATTCTTACCTTATTATTCTATTCTTGGTTGAAAGCGATCGCTGTACCAAGCCCTATTGTAGGATATATAGCCCAAACAACACCTGTCTGGCGACAAGATTCGAGTTATTTTTTTTTTCACAGTTTTCTGCTGGCGCGGCATCTTGTTGGGTTTCCTTTTTACAAATCGTGGCAATACAATTGGAGTTTTTAGAAATCAAAGTAGCCAAATGAATGAACGAAGCAAAGTAGACTGAGGTGCGACCGTAGCGTAATTTTCATCGTATATCGTTGACAGTGATACACACCTCGACGACTCCCTGTTGAGCCCTGCCACTTTTATCAATATCTTTTCTTGAAAAGTCGCTTCCTTAATTAATAAACTGTTACCAACAAAAGGGATTTCGTGTACCAAAACCTACGACAAAAGTCTCGGATACTTGAAGCAAAATATTTGTTTGGAATAAAATTGAGCTTTTCTATTGCAGTTGCGCTGTTAACTGCTTGCGTCTGGGCGCAATATTTTCGCTTAAGCAGCAAAAATCATATAATTCCTTTATCATATCGATTTTTACTTTTGCCTCGGCTATATGCTCCGTTTTTTTAACGTCAGAAATTATTCACAATCCCAAAACATGTAGTTTACGAGGCGGATGCCACTTTTTACCTCCCTCTTGTCAATGAATTTGTCTTTCTGCCCCTTTCAAGCACAAATTATCCTTCAATGCGACAAACATTACGCATTTCCATTCACGTTCAACTTACTTTATTGTTAAACAGTACTTGGTCTTGCGTTGAAGTCTGTTGTGATTATGCAGAACAAAGACAGGAAGGCAAAACTTTCGTCTACTTATCACGAGTTTTCAATTCACCGTCGCCTTTTTTGACTCGTCTCATTTCTCAGATTTGCAATCCCTTGCTGCGATTTTCCTCACGATGAATTATCTTAACGGAAAAGCTGAGATGATGACCTATATTTGGAAGTTATTCAACAACTATACATTCTTACGGCGTCCTTTGCCCCAGAACACAGGATAAACATTCAATGAAATCAAAGCTGTCAGCGCGACCGCCGCCATCCCCTCTTTTCCCGCGTTTCGAATGAAATTCAAGGCATTTCAAATAGAATTGTGCGCATGCGCGACATTAGTCTCCTTTGTTTACGTGAGTAGATCGCGTTGTTGCTGAGTTCCCCTAGATGTTCTCTTTCCAAATTTGCGACTCAGCTTAACATTCGTCACTTCCCGATGATTCGTACACCAGAGAAGCTTAAGAATGGCTCGGCATTAGTTATCCATGTAGCAAAGCTGTCAGCGCGACCGCCGCCATCTCCTCTTTTCCCGCGTTTCGAATGAAATTCAAGGCATTTCAAATAGAATTGTGCGCATGCGCGACATTAGTCTCCTTTGTTTACGTGAGTAGATCGCGTTGTTGCTGAGTTCCCCTACATGTTCTCTTTCCAAATTTGCGACTCAGCTTAACATTCGTCACTTCCCGATGATTCGTGCACCAGAGAAGCTTAAGAATGGCTCGGCATTAGTTATCCATGTAGTTTTGAAAAGTAGAATTTGAAAAGTAAATAGAGGATTTCATCCAGTGCTTCCGAGTTGAATTAAAATAATAATTCTGGAATATGATTTTCAAGGTTTGAAGGTCTTTGGTTTCACCAGAAGTATCACCAAAATCCTGATCCTTGTCTTCGGATGCGTGAAACATTTCTTCTCCTATCGTGTCATTACTGATGAAATAACCCAGTACTGAAATAAGCAGTCAATATCATCAGAAGCAAACACGATGAATTTCTTCAATATCTGTACAAAATTTCGCTATCTTGTTGTTTGGAATGGTGTGCTACCTTTATATTGTACTCGCAGAGTTTCTGTTTCGTTCTTTAAAGTAGGAAATAATGGTGACCATTGTGATTAACCTGAAAAATTCAGCCTTCTGTTCACGTTTTTCTTTTCTCATCTAGATCTTCAGTTCACTTATGAGTTTATTTCATACATTCACTCTCATTTCTTTAAAGTTAGTTACCATCTTTGACGGATAATTGAAAGAAAGGAATTAGAAGAAACTGTGCAAACTGATGCAGATCATCATGTTTTCTTTTTTTACGTCTTTTTGCAGCCGAAATCTTCTATGAGAATTAACCACCACCATGGGATGGAAAACGTATAGAATTTGCTGTAGCTCAGCTACCTAAAGATCCGTTTACACGACAGAAATAAACAGACCACACGTGTTAAGATAACTACCATATATAGGAATACCGTTAATTGAGGTCCCGAATTAAGTTGCGGCTTTTAAGCCTATATATAGGTGGTTTGCATCCGATCCCTAGAGATTCAAGAGATAATGACGTGATGTCTATGTTGGATGGCATAAACAAAAGGAGCAAACGAGAATAATTTTTGATTACGCCCTCCGGACCTAGGCATCCCCACCTCATTTTGTTAGGGAAAAAAAGGGTTAGACGGCTGATAATTTTTACAATACTGACAAAAATGTTCGTCCACTCTATTGGCCCCTTTCTCTTTGCTCCGAAACTGACATCTTACAGGAAGCAGTGGATGCACAGAATAAGTAAACTGTTTTCAATCTTTCAAAAGCATAGAACTACAAAGTGATAGTGACAAACGGGAAAACTTAGTTTGAGCATACTTGCTCGATAAACCAAAAATACCGTGTGGCACTAAAAATTTTTGCGGGTTCTAATTCTTGCGATTTTTGCGGTTTTTTTCACCATCCCGCCAAAAAATTTTCCCGCAAAAACTTTCTCCGCAAAAGTTTACTCCACTGTCGAAATTATATCATCACTGCCTCTGTTTATTAACAGTAGATAGCTTTGATAAAGAAAACAGTGTACGTTTGAAACACTGGACTTTGGATGGACTCTTAATAAAGCTAAGATTATGAAAATATATCAATGAATACGAAAAAAGGAAAACCAAAAAACGTCCATCACTTTGCTGTTTTACTGTCTTTATAACATAGAGGGCAAAATTACTGAATGCTGATTGGTTGAGACAGAGGGCATTTTTTCTTAATTTTCTTTGGGACGAGGGCAAAATTACTAATTTCTGATTGGCCAACTTTGAAAACTTTGAAAACACGCGTGAAAATTTATCCTTAATTCTTCTCGGCCTCATGCGATTACATATACCAATACCGTGTTTCTCGTGCGAAGTCCTTTATACATAACATTTGTTTTACCTATTGGATTCGGTTTAACAAGCACTGCCCCCGCACCGATTACTGGGGAGTTCACGCGCAGCTAGACTTCACCAGCGTAGCTGAGAAACTAATTGAAGGCAATTCGTTTCAAACTCCACTGTTTTGCGGTAATCTATTTTAGTCCCTGAGCCTGGGTTGGAATGGGGACTCCTTAACTCAGGGAATATGAAAGCTATCACAACACGAAACCTTCGAAGGTAGATAGTACGTCCAAAAATGTTTCTTTTGTGGTCCACTGTACGACTCATGACGTCACGCCATTTGGCAATTGCTTTCTTCACAAAAGTCGTCGAAAACCTAATTAAAGAACAAATATGATCTAGACTAATGTAAAACTGACGTAGCGCACGAAAGTTCAAAAAAGGTCCGCAACATGACCTGCTGTCCTCACTTGACGTGTAAATTACGACATTCTTTTGAAAAACGGCTGCCATCTTGTATCAGTCGCCCTTTTGGATTTCTTGCTAATTT
The DNA here is from genome assembly GCA_964030785.1 of Siderastrea siderea. NCBI lineage: Eukaryota > Metazoa > Cnidaria > Anthozoa > Scleractinia > Rhizangiidae > Siderastrea > Siderastrea siderea. Next base: position 57,174,146 of record OZ034968.1, read on the forward strand.
TCCAAACTTTCAATAAACCATTAATATTGGCCAAGTACTAGTTAAAAGTAATAAAAAGAACTCTCAAATGATATAAAAATGTACAAACATGGTCGCCATTGCAACATCAGATTTGATTAACAATGACATACCATAACATATTATTCCCGGAAAATTCATAGTTTTTGCAGACTTTTTCTTGCATATTGAAGGCCGCGGGTGAGAAACTAAGTCATCAGTATTTATTTATTTAAAGTGTATGCACGAAGTGCAACGAATGGTAGCGACACTGCGAGAAATATTCATGAATAGGCTCTTCAGTAAAACTTTCAGTTTCTGAATCAATAATTGTACGTGCGTTAAAACTCGTGTGCTACTGAGCTGTGACTTTTAAGCATTTTTAAATAACAAAAAACTGTGAAAACTCTCCGGCTTTTGTTTACATTCAAACGTTAATAAAAACTTTTTAAAAATTTTCCAACTTAACAAAACAAAGCAAAAACTACAGTGATACTCCTTATAGCTAACATAGAGCTTGGGAAACGATTATATTCTTCAATCCAAATATTTGCGATCTCGAAATTGCAACGTATTGTTCTTTTCTGGACAGTGAACAATAGCTGCTAGAATTTAATTTCCATAATTAGCATAATCTTACCTTACACATTCGTGTTTATTCGGTAAGCCTTCGGAAGCCCTAAAACCACCAATTTTGTGTCCAAGAATACAGCGCGGATATGGAATTTCCTGTGCTGACACATCAGGCAGACATACTAGGTATATTGTAGATTGTCACAACAGAAGCAATTTTTTCAAAGAGGCTTTTGAACAAAATATTGAGCGCTTCAAATTTAAACATGGACAATTTTACGCATTTAAAAGCTTGCAACTTTCAATGGAACTCCAAATCCTATAATCGGCTTCTGTAAATGTGACACAGTAGAGGTTTTAACTGATCAATGAGTGGTAAAATCAAGACGTGTTGTCTTCTCCACGAAGAGAAAACTTGGACATGGAGTCTCGTTTTACAAACTCTTAACTTTGGGAGCTCATAGCAAGGCAAAGAAGCGCAATCTATCAATAGAAAAACAGCTTTGTTGCACTTCCACCATTCCCCAAGCTCTCTGCAAAGTTTCAACGGAATCGGCTCCAAAAAGGTCAAGATATAACATTTTTTAGCGTAAGACCTCCACCAAAATTTTGCCTTATAAATTTATTCATGAGTAGCTTGTCACCTACGGCCTTAAAATGCTGTAAACGTTCAAAAGTCAGCGCCGACACTGAGCACCCCTCCCCCCCCCCCCCACTCCATCCCCTCTCGCCACACCATGCTAAATAAGCGCGTAGCGCAAGATGGCAATTTTTTCTTCGCACTGGACACGTTTGTTTGTTTTATATTTATTGGCGCAATTAATTAGGCATCTCATCACCGATAGCGAAAAGTTTGTATTTACGAATTTGGCTTGACCTGATAACGTCACAACCCAACAAAAAAGAAACAAAGGTATTTCGCTGCTGCACGAGCCGTCCAGTAACGCTCTGGTTAATGAAGGCTTAGAAGACATAATGAGAAATGAAGAAACATGTTTATTCATTTCTGTTGTTTATATGCTGTTGGCCTCCCAATTAAGCGGAATTTTGACGAAAGGAAAGGAGACTATTTCAACACCAGCTGGTATGGGTTTACACGCACCAATTTTTATGGTTCAAGGTTATTTCTTTTTCGGTCTGTTAATGAAAAAGCAACAACTTCATTACTAGAGATAAAAAAAGTTGAAAGGAGTTGTTTGACGGAATAATAAACGACAAAGCAATTCGTATAATATCATGCAGCAGCTTTTGCTCAATTACTTAGAATTCTACCCTTCAAAATATGCATTTTAATGATTAAGTAAGTCTGTTTTCGTATCAAAGCTGCAAACTACTTCAACTACTTCAAATACAACCAACGAATTCCCGATATGAATCATCTCAGATGTACAGAATGACTACTGAGCAGCCAATTACGACAGGAAATCACCTCAAAACTGACTCGTTTATAAGAATGCACAAGAATCCTTGTATGACGCCACACACATTTGCGCTACTCTAATTCCATATATGGCCAATCGTATTGCCTAAGGGGATAAAACTCAAACCATAATTTGTACTCAACTTTTATGAATATAAATTATGAAAGGACGTTAATACGAAATTATCATTTGGTTCAGCATTAACAATTCATGTCTTTTTTGATTATAGCGCTTCAGAAAGGAAGCTGCTACGGTCACGCGAGCAAAAACGTTTCACTTTATCAGAGACCTTGTACTTCAGCGAAGAGAACAGAATGTTCACGTTAGCTTTGTTATTTGTGTTAAAGATGGTTGTTTTCGGTTCTTCACAAGATTCGGACGCCTTTTTAGACCTAAATCTAAACAAGACTTATGGTAGTACAGCTGCTCCGGCTTCAGAATTGGCTAAAATAGCTATTCCGCCATCAAGCAATTCATGCCCTGAAAAGCTTAGCACTTCTTGGCTGTTAAGCCCACCGTTTATGAAGTTGACTATTAGTGAAAGCAATGGAAGTGGAGTTCAAAAGCATGGTATTTTCCGTGACGTTTTGGATGGCGCCTTGAACAAGTGTTGCGAAATATTAAGCGGAGGAAACAAGACTTTCATAGATTACAAAGCGCAAGCTGCAGCTAACATATCACTCCTGCATCAAGATATCCTGAAGGGTGAAGCTGATCTCATTCTCCCTGTACAAAGCGATGACGATAGATACAAAAGTTATCTTCCGTACCTTAGGATCTTGGAATCACCTGGAATCGTTCTTATCCAAAGAACTGATTCCTTTCAGCGATGGGATAGCGAGAACATTCTCCTGTGGAATGCTATCAGTAGCGTTAACCATTTTGCTGTCTTCTGTAGCGGGGATGTGTGTCTGGGCGATGGTAAGTGATAGTGAAATGGTAAATGGGCGAAGGTAAATGATAGTGATAATGTTATCTTCGTGAGGAGCTATTTAAACTAGCGAATTGCGAGTTAATGCTGACAGCTTAAACAAAATCCAATTTCTATCGTTTTAAACGATCAGCACCAATAATTAATGCAAAAAGTCATTTAATAAACTTGTCACTTCGATATCCATGCCGCAAGGACTTGGCGGGAGTCTGTCATCAGTATCGCAAAGATCATGGGTTCAAATCCCGTTCAAGGTTAAATTATTTTCATTTTCAGGCTCTATTAGTAACTTCGTAACCTTTCGATGCAAACTCGTACCTCCACCGTAGTACAACGATTGAGAGAAGGGGGGGAGGGGGGAGAGGGGAAGTGTTTGTTGTGTTACAATACTCCGAAAAGGTTTTATCTTTGTTAGATAGCCTGTGTTGTGCACTATAAGAGGAGACAGATATTATGGGTTTTTTGCACTGATTAGGGGCCTGAGACGTCATTAAAAATGACCGTTAAGGTGGTCACCATCTTGGATTTTACAAGAAATTAGAAAATTACAACCCCCAAAACTGAAATTTGTCATTCTCGACATGCAGATATAATAAAACAATTTGCTCCTTTGTAGACATTTTCTCCTTTTTTCCACCGAAATAAGTGGAAAACACACATTTTTATTGAAAATGGGCTTGACCTTAAGGTACTTATGACTCACATGACTAACATGAAGAATATCTAACCATTACCACTTCATCGCTACTCTTCACGCCCCTTTCTACGAGAACTGATAAAAGCAAAACTACAGCGACAAACCAGTGAGGAGTGCCGGATCTTGTGTGGACCTGGATCAGTAAAAATCTTGAAGACGAAAGAAAACAACAGTAAACTGATCCTTACGGCGAAAAGATCGACTGTTGTTTACTTTCTACGAGACCCGTACCATCATGTTTCCATCATTTAGCCAGGAAATAAGGGATATAGTAGAAATTTTTGAAGCGTATGTAGGAGTGCTGTAGTGCGAGCAATAGCCCTATAAATTCCCCCTGGCCTACTGCCTGATGAGGAAATTACAAATAAATCCGAGAATCAAAGAAAAATCATTGACGCCGGCGTGATTTGAACCCATGAACCCCGGATCAGATCACCGTTCCTCTAACCAACTGAGCTACGAGGCCAAGCTGGAGAAGGTCGTGAGAATTAAGATATTTAATTAGCGGATTTAGCTGTAATTTCCTCTTCAAGACCTCTTCCAACCTGCTGGCTTTTAGAGGCAGCCCTTCAGAGGATGTGAATAAAATTAAACCGTGACCAAACGATTGCCTATCCCTACCTAACTCCACCTTACCACACTAATGCCATCTAAGCCAATTTAGATCAAAGGCGGCAAAGACCCCCTACCCAGCTAGGAAGAAATAAACCCTCATTCTGATTTTCTCGGGCGTTGCCATCCAGCTAAGACTACAGCTACTTACTCCGACTTGTTGGCATGCCTTGAACCTGAACGCGTGTTTTCGTATAATATAACAGAAGCTTTACCCATTTTGCTTTAACCAGGAAGCTACAGAAAATTCACAAGAGTTTGGCAGACCATTTTATCGCGGCGTTTTTGACGGTTTCTGGTGGGCCTTTGTTACTATGTCAACGGTTGGGTAAGAACGTAGTTTCTATTACATAACAATAGAATGCTTCTATCAGTGACTTACCAGGTAATAGACGTTTCTCTAGCAAGATAATGAAGATCAAGGCTTCTATGCTTGTTCAGTGAAGAACTTCAAGGGGGGGGGGGGGGGCGAGACGGTGGCACTTCAAGGTGGCACTTCTAAGTTCTTATAGTGGAACTCACTGATTTATAGTGACATATTCTCAATACCTACAGTAAACGTGAATATAGAACGAGATATGGAAGTGTGACAATGGTCCCTTTACACAGTTGTGGACAGCGATATATTCAATATGCATTGAAGGCGTTATATATATCGCGTCATGCCTGGGGGCTGGGAGGTTGGGTCGCTGAACACACTCTGAGATGTTGTTAGACAAATGCGCAAAAATACAAAGAATGGGGCATGGTAATATATACAACGCTAAGAATTGTGAAATATCTATTGCTATGCAAATGTTTTTGTTTTATTTCCAGTACTGAAAATGGTGAAGTTTTTCTTTGTGGTCCATTAATTAAATGGGGTAAAGACGTCACCAGCCGTCATGCATCTTGGATTTTCTGATTTTTCCGAATTCATTCAATTCATAAAATTAAAATTGACTCAAAGGTAATCAGAACAAACAGCAAAAAACGAAATTTGGCTAAGGAGACAAATAAAACAAGTAATTAAAATTTATATTTATAAATTTGAGGACCGAAACAGATTATAAAGAAATGACAACATTGTTCTCATTTTAACCTATTGACTTGCAGATATGGTGACAAGACTCCAAAAACCATAACTGCTCGCCTATTTACTGTGATGTGGATAATGGTCGGTATAACCATTTGTTCAATACTAACAGCTACACTGTCCAGTGCTTTGACAAACGTCAAAGTGGAAAAATATGACGTCCTTGCAGGAATGAAGGTATACGTATCGACAGAAGCAGTTCATATGAATACCGTCCAAAGAACAAATAATTTAATATTTAGATTTAGCCAAGCCTAAAAGCGGAGCCGCCAAGGAATAAACTGGTGTTCGTTTCTCAAAAATAGTCCTGAAACTTTTTGCTCTGAAATATATTTCCGGGCTTTTTTGGCTCGTTTGCTTCCAAAAAGTGTTTCTCAAAAAGCCCGAAAGTGTTCCGAATTGTCCTCCAATATTTTGGGGATCTGTTCTGAAAAACCAAGTCTCGAAAGGTCATTCTAGAGGCTGAGCATCGGGCATCAAAGTGAACACATATTTTACTCACGAGCCGTCTTGCTTGGTGTTTGCAATGTTTCCATATCCTGTCATTAACTTTCAAGGCTTGTCAAATCTCCTTTGATTATTGGCTGTTCGCTTGAATGAACTGCGGCGCTCATTTCCAGCAACAAAATAAACTTATTCAGGACTGTTTAAATGGGTTATCTTCATCGCGCTTGGATGTTAACAAATAACATGAACTGCCACTATTAGTCTGGTCATAAATTTATACTGACATCTCACCGGCATTTTACTGGGATTACCCGAAAGAAAGGATTTGGGGAGCTTCGAAGCACTTGTAATAAACTTATCGAAGAAATGTCGCGTAGGTTTTAGCAGCCGCGAAAAAATTCGAGCACTTTGAGGAACACTCATTACTTACCGGATAAAATAGCTTTACAGTGAGGACACTCGAACCATGAACACTTGACATTTTTTTGTGCATTTTCTTGGTGGTTAACCGATGAGAGCTCTTCGTATAAACAAAAGGATTAGCATTTTTTAGGCGCTGTCCAATCACAGCGGTGGCGGGAAAATATGATGTGAGTTTTATTTGTCGGCGTCTCGGCAATATTTTCGAACGTGAAATGGCCTACGCTCCTGCTAACTATGCTGGTAAGTACAATATTTTTCGCTAGAATCAAGTTATCTTTCAAGTTTTTATTGCCACTGAGTCTTTTTTATTCCTGTTCGGCAAAGGTGAATGCAAAGTCGGTGTCAATCGACAGCAAGGGATATACGACAATGGCAAATCTCGGGAAAAAGTGCTTGATCTACATCATCAAGGGTCTTCGCAAAGAGAAATTTCACAAACTATGCGGGTTAACATCAGATATGTAAATAAAGTTGTCCAATTCTACGAAGATAACAACTCGTCTCTGGCTGGGCCGCGAAAAACACCGGTTCGAAATAAAATGTCAGTAGTTGTTGTTGAATACGTTGAGTCCGAGAAATTATGTCAACCTAGTATGTATACGAGTGAGATTCAACAGAGTTTGTTGTTAGATGGATTTTCTCCCCTGGTAATTTACCATCACGGTCTGCAATAAAAAAGTGCATTCGGGAAGACTGCAAAATGACAAAGAAAAAGGTTTCCCAAGTACCCCAGAATCATTGTCACAAGCAAATGCGGACTACACCGATTATTTTCTTGATCAACTTGGACAACATGACTGTACAAAACTTCATTTTTTTGACGAATGTGGTGTTATTGGAACATCAGGAAATCGCGTGTAAGGAAATTCCTATACTGGATAACCTGCGATTGAAATTCAGCGCTACGCCTCAAACGCAAATTATACGCTCAACTTACTTCATTCCGTAAACGGAGTGGATTACTTTGATGTTTTGATAAAAAGGCAACCTAACATATCAAACGCAGCTTACTGGAGCATAGCATGAGTAAAGTACAATTACACCATTTGCATGCAACCCTTTTTTCCGTTCACTGTACTCGGAGAGGGTCAACAATTCCATGTTTATACTCTTCGATAACACTCGGCAATCTCCAGTCGTAAGTTTCCTCTAATGGGACTTTATCTCGCAGTGCTCGCTGGAGAATCATTAAGTCTCTATCCGAGGCAGAACGATCTAAATATTTGGCTGGGTTCTGTTTTCTTAGACGTGGTCGCATGATGGCCAAGAAACTTGATTTAGCTCGTTGGCGGAAGCGCTAAATACGTCGTGGTCACTCTTAGCTTTCGCATACTTTCGTTCAAGTTCTTTCAGTTCACGCTGTAAGGTGCGAATATCGGCCAACAATTCTGGGTGTTTGTCCTTTAGCTTGCAAGAGTTTACATCGTTACAAGGGCTTTTCTTACAATTTGTTCGGTTGTGGCCTGACGAATGACAAACAGCACACACTTTTCCTTGCCTCTCATAAACATTTCGTAAATCTTCCAGGGCTTTTTGCTTCCCTTGTAGATGACTTTTGGCACTTTTAACTTGCACTTCTAGAAGCTTAAGATTTTCTGACCGTTCTGTAGACCTTCGGTCCAAAGGACTTTGAATCGCTTGGGCGCTTTGGTTCGAAGTGGTTGCGCTCGCTCCGGGGCTCGCATCAAAACCAAAGTTGATGGCGGCCTCAGATGACTGTTGCTGGGACGTTTTATTCACAGATGTTTCAACACTGCTTAGACTTGGTGTCATATTCAGTCGTCTTGGCTTAAGGTGGTTGGGCTGACCAGTTTCTGTTTTGATGTTGTTGAGCTGGGCCTCTAATACGCGTCTTTCTGCCAGTAACAGCTTATCAGGAGAAGGGAAGAACGAGTCCATATCCTCTGATTTCATGTAAGCCAGTGATCTTCGCGAGCGGAACCCCCTGCTTTCGAACTGGAGCGAACGTCTTTCCAATTTCATTCCAGGAGATAATGATTTGAACCAGATATAAACTTCACTCTTGTCAGCCATGATCGCTATGTTTCACTCTCAATATGACTCAACAGATATAAATGTACGAGCCTCGTTATGAAGTGACTTCGTGATTGGATGATGCTAAAAGAGCGGGGGAAAAAGTCTAGTGTTCATGGTTCGAGTGTCACCACTATAAACTCAAAACTGCTTGGCTTATATTTACTTAAGTAACCCTTATATTTCGTTCTCTAACTTGAGACCATCTTGAGACTAAACACCGTCCAAACATTTTTAACTCTATGTCATAAGTTTTGCGGGTGCAAATTGTTTGAAATTCGAACGCTTTTAGAAATGTACAGAACTGTTTTTGGAGCTTTTCGGATATAATAGGTTTAAACCGACAACTGCTTCGCTTATAGTTTTTTAAATAACTGTTATATTTCGTTCTCTAACTAGAGACCATCAAAACTCAAAACAAACAAACACCAAACACGCTTTAAATTATGCCGGCATAAGTTTTGCGGATGCGAAGTTTGAAGCCTATATAAAGTTAGGCGCTTTGACGAACGCACAAGACTGTTTTCGGAAGCTTTTTGGATAAAATAGCTTTAAACCGACAACTGCTTCGCATAAAAGGTTATTACTATTGAAAACTTCAAGGACAAGAAAATCGACAATCGCACAAAGAGATGTACCCGACAGTCAAAATTGAAGGCAATTATTCGCCGTAATCGCAGTGAAGTGATGCTTGTGAAGCTAGTTGTCTTGCGACTGTGCTTAGACCTACTGTTATGAAGAAACAAACACAAAGTAATGGACGGAGAAATCATTTTTGAAAAAAGTTTATTCGAAAACCCGTAAGTTTACTGACTTAAGTACAATTCGCGTTACACTTCCAAAATCGTGGGTCGGTCCACTCGAGTGAAATCGGCTGAGCATGGCAAAATATTCAAGACTACATCTGTCACAAATCTGAGCGGGGTTTTCTAATAATTTTGTAAAGTCAAAAGTAAATGACACATTTATAATGACATAAATTAAATTTCCATTTCAAAACGTAATTTCTTTGACTGTAATACTCAAAATCATGTACCTTAGACCCTTTAAAAACTTCACTTACTCGGTTATGTTTCAGAACAGGGCAGGCTCTCCGCCGTGAAGAAAACAAAGCGATGAAGTCCTTTGAAGGCAGCTTTCGTAACTTGAACTTTTCGCCTTCTACCAGTATTCTTTTGAACTTTTTCTTTCCATTTATATATATTAGATGTTTTTTTTTGTCAAGTATAAAACTTCAGTACTCTCAAACAATCGTTTTGCTAAAGAAGCTTAAGCCTTTAAAGAAACCTCTTTTGCAAAAGCGACGATGGTCATACAATTTCCCGCTAAGAAAAACGCCGGTTGCCCAAAAGCACCGCGCGATTTCCCACCAAGAAAAGATGGCATTCTCTACCCCCAGTCGGGTTGTCTTGGGACTCCCCTCCCCCTCCCACAGAGTCAGTGCGGAAGGACGGACGGACGGTCACGTGACTATTACGTCACAACCAAAATTTATCGGATCGATATGTTACCAAATTTGCTTAGCAATGGAGCTCCGCTGGCGGGCTTTGCCAGCAGGCTCCGCTATTAACAAAGACGTGCAAACCGAGGACTTGCAGTTCGTCTTTTGTTCACTCCTTAATATTTCCAGTACGTTGAAAACTTTCATTAACAGGAAAATATCATATCACGCAGGCATTCTCAATGTTCGTAGATTGTACTAGGTTTAATGGTGTTATTACGTAGACGAAATGCACTTTGTTTCACAGATCGGTGCCACGAGGGATAGTATTGCAATTCAGAAAGCAGTGAATCTTGGTGTGAACGTAACAGGTCAGTGTTAACTGCTAAATCCATTCACGTTGGGTTTTCAGTAAACTTAGGTTGGCGCATTTTACGTCGGTACCAAATGCTCGCAAGTTAACTCTATTCAGAGTGGGTTTTTTAGTCTTCTGTGACTCTTCTTAACTCTAATATTGATTAAGCTTAAAGCTATGACAGCGAACCTGTGTTCAAAATGTTTCCGTTGAGTTCCACAGCATGAGATGATGACGTCACATGACTTTATTACGTCACTCTCTAAAACAGCGGCCATCTTGGATTCGCCATCTTGGATTTCTTCATTTTTCCAAACTTGCGTAAAGGACCAAAATTGATCAAAAAGTATCACAATAAATAACAGAACACTAATTTAAATTTACATCGTAAATACAATAATTTTCATTAAAAAGAGTAAAGTGTAAAATTGAAACGAATGAAAACCGTCTATCAAGATATGATTGCCATGGTAACATCCAATTTGAGGGACAACTATATTTTTTACCAAATTGTTCTCAATTATAGTTTCGGAATAGTTATCAAGTTTGCTGGCTTAAGTTTGCATATTAAACAAAGTTAAACGTCGAGAGTACGTGCGGTCAGATTCCCGCCCCTCCTCATCTGAGTAGGATTAATGCATACTTTATTCAGCTTTTTTGCCGATTGTCATCGCTAAACAAATGAAAAACGGAGGGCTTTATTCCTGAGAACGGAGGTTTTCCTAAATGCGCCCTAAAGTGGACATTTGAAAACAGAAGACTGTCCTCTCAGTTTGGACGCAGGTTTACCAAATCGCTGACGTCAAGTATAATTGACAAAGGAACTGCGTGCGCGTGATGTCAGCCTTTTATCTTCTAAAGATGGCTCAGTGGAGCTTGACGAGGAAAACACATCATTTGCAATTTTTTACAACTCCTAGTGTAGACATTCGAAAAGGTTCCACAATACCAGAAGGAAGGCGAACCTTATTCATTTTGGGAGAAGGTAGAACGGAGGAATGTGAAAACGTGCTAATGTGGTGAAAACTTTGTATTTTTACTGATTTTATGCAAAATTCCTGGAAAAACAAAGAATAAAAGAAAAAATGGTTTTCCCGTTGACTATTTCCTTACCACCATTTTCACTACTACGCGACTTTTTTCAAAACACCTCTGAGCACTTTGCAATACGCTTCCGTCAATCATACCTTATATGGAAAGTGTGTGATGTTACCGCAATTGAATTGAACTCAAAGGAATAAAGATAGCGCCAAATTATCCCGTAAATTTGCGCTGGCGAGTCATATATTGACCAGTAAGAGGCTTTAGAGTCGTTGATGTTGCAAGAATACTTCACGTTTGGTAGATATTTGTAAAGAAATTTCGGCATTTCTTCAGAATTAAACACCCACTCGGTGGATTATCCTATGCGGTGGATGGTAAGCTTGCGTTTCATCTCGTGAATAAGTTAAACCGAAGTGTGAAGTAAAAATTCTAGCTTTTCTGACCTGAAAATAGCATACGACATGTTATTCACCACGAGTATAAATCTGGCAATATCCCGAAGTGTACGAGGACGAAATTCAGGAGTGGATAGAGTATGCAACGGGAAAACGAATCATGATCGGCGTGCGATCAACCGATTCGTGAAGAAAATGGGTTTGACAAGAAGAAAGCTGAAGAAACGTACGTAGGACTTGTTGGATTGTTTTTGCAAGAAACGATGCCAATTCTAGTCACCTATCACCCAAGGAATGGATTACCCGAGGAATGGAATGAAAAACAAAGCATAAGCGCTTTATAACGTTTATTGTTCTACGTGAATGTTAACGCCGTGACATGCTAGCAAGAAAAATCTGAAAAATCGTTATTTATAAAATTAAAGCGGGAACGGGGAAATATCAAGGAAAATATTTTAGCACAGTCTCATGTTAACTTCTTCGTTATAGCTCACTGTGATTACCAAAGGACGTGATAAGCGAAATAGGGTGATGTATCGTCGTGGGTCATCGCTAAATTTCACCGAGAACAGTTGCTATTTATAGATGAATCAGAACTTCTCAGATTCATCTATAAATAGCAACTGTTCTCGGTGAAATTCAGCGATCCTATGACAATACATCGTCCTGTTTCCCTCATCACGTTCTTTGGCAATTGTCTTGAGTTATAACGAAGAAGTAAAATTGAAAGTAGGCTTAAATATTTTCCTCGATTCCCCGTTCCCGCTTGTAGAAATAACAATTTCCCTATGATGTCACAGCGTTATATGTTTACATTCTCGAAACATAGAACAACAAACGTTACAAGCGCATTATAAGCTTATGCTTTATTTTGTTTTTTCAATTCATTCCGGAGGTGATAGGTGATTAGAATTAGCTGCAGTGTTCCTTCCAAAAAACTCCAGCTAGTCATACGTACCTTTCTTCTTGTAAAACCCATTTTCTTCACGAATCGGTTGATCGCACGCCGATCATGATTCGTTTTCCCGTTGCATACTTTATCCACTCCTGAATTTCGTCCTCGTACACTTCGGGATATTGCCAGATTTATACTCGTGGTGAATAACATGTCGTGTGCTATTTTCAGGTCAGAAAAGCTAGAATTATTACTTCACACTTTGGTTTAGCTTATTCGCGAGTTTAAACGCACGCTTACCATCCGCCGCATAGGATAATCCACCGAGCGGGTATTTAATTCTGAAGAAATGTCGAAATTTCTTTACAAATATCTACCAAACGTGAAGTATTCTTGCAACATCAACGACTCTAAAACCTCTTACTTGTCAATATATGACTCGCCAGCGCAAATTTGCGGGATAATTTGGCGCCATCCTTATTCCTTCGAGCTCAATTCAATTGCGGTAACATCACACACTTCCCTTATAAGGTATGATTGACGGAAGCGTATTGCAAAGTGCTCAGAGGTGTTTTGAAAAGAAAAGTCGCGTAGTAGTGAAAATGGTGGTAACAACAACAACGCAACAGTTATACGTACAGGACAACATTAATTCTCAGGCTGATGCCGTTTCTGATAATGACTTTAAAAATTACAACACATTATTTGGTAAATGATTGATTGGCTTTCGGTGCAATTAAAAAAAAACTTACGTCAGTCAGTTAAAAGTCAGGGGTCAGTGAACTTTTCTTGATTGGTAGATTTCTATTTTTACCCTATAACTAAATCAAATCTTTTAAATACTCAGTACCTTTACATCTCGATGCCTCCTTATGGAGTTTTCTCAAGATTGCATGTTCTCAAGCGCATATAGTAAGTCTAAATTGAAAGTCATGGCTCTGCCATTTTGAATTGCTAAGAAGTTAGGTAGGAAGCAGTGAACGCTTAACTCTACATTCGCTCACCCACGCAAATATTCTTTAACTTTCTTACTCGTTATTTTAATTTGACATTGGACCTGTCTACAGCTTTTCAAGACCTTGATGAAGTGCACGATGCTTTGGTTGATAAACAGTCCGTAGACGGGATGATGGAGGAAATGTTTACTGCGATTGAATACCTGAAGCAAAAGCAAAATTCTCCGTTATCTATTGTCCATTTGTTTGAAGAGAGGCATGCATATGGAATAGCATTTAGATGGGAAGTAAAAAACTCGTTTGGGCACAACATTTGGGGTTGCATATCGAAGGTTGTCAAGTACAGGGTTACTTACGATATTTTTGATATCACCAACAAGCACATCAATGGGGTCAAGGTGAGAGTGCTACAAGATGAACTCGAGATGGACCTATATTAAGTTCTTTGAAATGTCAATTTAATTAGTTTGCACCTTCTAGTAAAATACTAGTCACTAAACTAGTTCAGCACATCAAATGAAATCTGGGACCTACATATCGTTAGCACGGTCCACTCGTGTAACATCAATATAATAGAATTAATGAAAGCAAGGAAGTACTTTCCAGTCGAACAGATGACTGTTAGTTGAAAGATTAACTTTCCGACTGATTGATGAAATGAATGATGAATCGACAGAAAGGAAAAGATTAAAATAGGAAGGGAAGCTCAGGTGCTGATTTCACGTACGAAAATTCAAGCCTCAGTAAGCCAATCTATTTTTTCATTTTCATAGAAATCCACAGAGCATCATGCAAATGAAGGAGCACAGCAACCTAAAACCCATAATGTAATCAGCCAAAAGTCTCCGGTGTTTATTGGAACAGTTAGTGCCTTGTGTGGATTTATGCTTACGTTCTTTGCCATAAACACGGCGCTGGAATGTTTCAGAGGACGGCGGTTGAACAAAAAAAGCCAAGACGTCGAAAAAGGAAAAGAACAGGGTGAGTGACTAAATAATTTTGTTGCTTATGACCAGTACGTGCGTTGTGGATTCACTAAGATACTTGGAGTGCAGGACTCAAGTCACGCCAGTCGGCCCATGCGTGAGTAGATCGAGTTGTTGCCGAGTTCCCCGGCTTGCTCTCTATCCAAATCTACGACTCAGCTTAACATTCGTCACTTCCCAATGATTCGTGCACCAGAGAAGCTTAAGAATGGCTCGGCATTAGTTAACCATATACTTTTGAAACGTAGAATGATAGAGGATTTCATCCAGTACTTCCGAGTTGATTTCTGGGACTTTCCCGTGTCGTTGTAACGGTCAATTCCGATTTTGCACTGCACATGATTTTCAAGGTTTGAAGGTCTTTGGTTTTCACCAGAAGTATCACCAAATCCTGATCCTTGTCTTCGGATGGGTGAAACATTTCTTTTTCTATGGTGTCATTCCCAGTACTGAAGTAGTCAGTCAATATCACCAGAAGCAAATACGATGAATTTCTTCGATATCTGCATGTACAAAATTTCGCCATCTTGTTGTTTTTGTTGGAATAAGTTTTTTTTTTGTTTGGAATGGTGTGCTACCTTCATATTGTACTCGCAGGGTTTCTGTTTCTTTCTTTAAAATAGGAAATAGTGGTGACCATCGCAGTTAAAGATATTAACCTAAGCAGCTAAGAACAACCTGAAAAATTCAGCCTTCACTTCACGTATTTCTTTTTTTCATCTTCAGTTCACTTACATGATTATTTCGTACGTTCACTCTCATTTCTTTAAAGTTAATTACCATCTTTGACGGATAATTGAAAAAAAAGAATTGGAAAAAAACTGCGCAAACTGATGCAGATTATAACGTTTCCTTTGTTTTCACGTCTTTTTGCAGCCGAAATCTCCTATGAGAATTGACGCGACTGCCATGGGATGGAAAACGTATAGAATTTGCTGTAACTCAGCTACATTAAAATCTGTTTACACGACAGAAATAAAGAGACCACAAGTATAAAGATAACTACCAGTTATGGTAATACCGTTCACTGAGGTCCCAAATTAAGTTGCGGCTCTTAAGCCTATATATGGGTGGTTTGCATCCAATCCCTAGAGACTCAATAGATAATGACATGATGGCTATGTTGGATGGCATAAACAAAAGGAGCAAACGAGAATCTTTTTTGATTAAGTCCTCCGGACCTAGCCATCCCCACCTCATGTTGTTAGGGAAAAAAAGGGTTAGACGGCCTGATAATTTTTACAATACTGACAAAAATGTTCGTCCGCTCTCTCGGCCCCTTTCTCTTTGCTCCGAAACTGACATCTTACAGGAAGCAGTGGATGCACAGAATAAGTAAACCGTTTTCAATATTTTAAAAGAAGAGAACTACAAAGCGATAGTGACAAACGGGAAAACTTAGTTTGAGCATACTTGCTCCATAAACCAAAAATACCGTGTGGCACTAAATTTTCGCGATTTTTGCGGTTTTTTCCACCATCCGCAAAAAAAGTTCCCGCGAAAGAATTTTCCCGCAAAATTTTCTCCGCAAAAGTTTACTCCACTGTCGAAATTATATACAAACATCGCCCTTTACATGTAATGGAAAATCATGTTGATGGCCGTCTCTTTCGTATAGAAAAAAAAAAGAATAAAAAACATTCGAAATAAAATGATGAAATTGCAGTCGATACACTACAGTATGTAGCCGTTAAAAGCTTTAATAAAGAAAAGGATCTGCTGAAGGTACTCCATTGATTAACTGAAAACGTGCTAAAAATCTGCATGTCGCTCACCCAGGAGCCCATGTTCACCTGCATTTGATGACCTTTGACTGTTTTTACTCTTAAAACGACACTGTTATAATTCCAAATTGAAGGCGACTTCCTGACAATCACAAAAATTAATTCCCAGTAAGAAAAACCAGTTTTTCCCAATCGCAAAAATTAGTTCCCCCAAAACACAAAAAATCGCACATTCGCAAAATTAAACTCCCGGAAAAATTTAGTGCTACACGGTACAAGAAGTACTCTCAAATGAACAGGATTTATTTAGTAATGAAGAGGGAAGGGGTATAGTTGATCTCACCTGCAAAAGTTCCAAATTTCAGTTTTACCTGAGAGGACGAGAAAACTTAGTCCGTATATTAACAGTGGATAGCTTCATAAAGGAACAGTTTCCTGTTAATGTAGTATATCTTGAAATAAAGCTAAGAATAAGAACACATGTCACTGAGTACTACGAAATAAACGTATGTTAAGGTGATTCCATCGAAATAGAAGGAATATTTAAAATTTTCTAAAACTTGGTCCAGTTGGTAATTATGTTTAGAACCTTTCAAAAATGCAATAAAAAAAAGGGGTCGCCGTGCTTGTTTTTTCACAAAATAGATAGCCATTAATAGCAACTATACGACCCGCAAGGTTTTCCTGAGAAACCCTAGTAATCAAAAATGAGAACTATAATTGCTTTGAAAAGTCATTGCTTGTATTGAAATATTGGAGCAGTTCAACAAAACAGACAATTATCGTGTATTGTATACTATTTAGTTGAACAGGAATTAAGATTATGAAATAAATTAAAAAAATTGCGGCGAGCGTACATACCCTGCTGCACCTAAAGACGTGTTCTTTTCGGCATTTAAATAAAAATATCTCAAAGCAGAATTTTTAACTTTTCTCAAAATCGCGATATATTGTACTAGACCGTATGCCATTTGAATTTATGTATTAAAAAATGGGGGTCACCGAGCTCGTTTAGGAGAAAACGACCATTTATTTCTCTGAACAGCTCAGCTTTCATAGAAAACTTGTTAAGTTCCGAACGTGCGCGCGCTCGTGTGCGCGCTAATCACGCAAGAAATGATGCGCAGAAAGAATGCGTAATGCAATTGAAGGGAATCACCTTAAGAACGCACAGCGTTTTGTTTTTTATATTTGTTCCTCACGTTCAGTTTACATATCTTCTTAGTCTTTCAGTCTAGCTCAGAATGCTATATACATTGAAATGAAACTCCACCGATAGGCGTTAATAAACGTTCGCCTATACTTGGATAACTGAAGTTACGTTCTAACTGGAGAAACCTCACGCTCGGGGAAGTCTGGTCAAACGTCTCGCGCAAAAATTAAAGTTCTCTTGTTTCAAATATGCATAGTTAAGCTATCTGAGATGACTGTCTTATATTTATCAATTTGCTTTCTATTCGTTAAATAATTTCTAAACCACTCTATGGCTACTCCTCTTATTCCATAATGCACAAGCCTTCCCAACAAAATTTGATGATTAACTGTATCGAAGGCCTATCAAGATCCAAAAATACACCGATAGTGTGTTTGCTGTTATCTATTGAATGTAATATTTCATTCACAAGGTCCAATGTTGCTAAATAAGTCGAGCGTTTCTTACGAAAGCCATATTAGCTGTGAAAACTGTACGTTGTGTTTGTCAGGGTACTATATAATTCTCTTGTACATTAGTTTCTCTATAACGTATACTAAAGCATGGAAGAACTGAAATTATAATTTGAAAAGTGTTCCTCGTTGTTTGCTCTAACAAGTGTGACAAGTGCTATTTTCAGCTGCTCTGGTATTAATCCACTATGAAACAATTAGTTGGATATGTAAGTCAAAGGTTTCACTATATAAGTTGATATATTTTTAACAACTTTTGGTGGCATTTCATCATATCCACTTATTTCCTCTTAATTGACTTATTTCACTTTCAACTTCTTGTTCTATAATTGCATCTAAGAAAAAAGAATAAACATTTTTCTTTGTAAGTAGTATAATTTACCTTAAGTTTTGGACTTTGGAACGACATTAATAACGTAATTATTAAATTTACTAGCTATTTCTTTAGGATTTGAAATTCTTTGAAGCTATCTGGTAATTCTGATTAAAGGTCTTTCCTGTTAATTATCTCATTTACCAACTTCCAAGGAAGCTTTAAGTTACCCTTTTACTCACTAAATTTGTTTTCACAGTGTAATTTCTTTGCTACTTTTTTTAGTTTATTGAATCTGTTTCGACACTTTTTATAATTTGTTTCACTAACACACTCTCGGGTACGTATATATACTGCCCACGAGGTTACAAAGTAAGAATAATGAACTGGTTAGCTATGTTCTGAAAACTTATGTGAGTATATGCAGCGTCAGTTTCTTCCTGAAGTAGTTTGCTTAATCAAAGGTCCATTGTGAGTCTGGACATGTGGATTCTGGTTTCCAAGAAGGTATTGCAGTTCCATGATTTTCTTCTTGGCTGCATTCCGCTTGTCTGTAAGACTTGTTGCGTGGAAAGACTCTTTACGACAGCTGACCATCAGACAACCAACACAAAACATGAGACAGGAACTTTACTGTTAAATATGTACCGGAAAGAGTTACCTGTTGGCGAGCGGATCCCCACAGAGTCCGTAGTCCTTGAAAACTGTGCACAGTCTCGTGCGATCAACTATCGGAATATGACTCCGCGTCTGACGAGAAGAACTACCAGCTAGCAGAGGACCGGAAGAAGCGAGCGAAGTGGAACTTCATAAATTGTCAGGGACTCCCGTAAAATTTTTATCAAAAACAATCCGCACTCGATCAGGAAGGGCTGTCACTTTGTCACACAGAGCCCTTTCATCGTATTGAGATAGTTAAAGGGGCAGTGTCACGGGGATTTTCCTCGCGTTTCGTCAAAACTTCGCTGAAATTGAGATTAAAATGCCTTTACTCACATACAAAATGCTCCTGGAACATCAAGAGGGAGAAATCAAGTGAATTTTTGCAAGGAGAGCAAACCATAATAAGTTTTCAATGATTTTTGCAAGATACAAGCACAGAATTTGAAAACGTTCGCCAGACGTTTTCAAAATGTAATCCACTTCCATCTTGGCCATCCGTGGCCAAAGACACTTAGTAATAGCTTCACTGAATCAGTATGGTGTCTGAACAAGAAAATGACCAATATTTTTAGGCTTTCGTATATGTTAATGTGACTATTGGCTTTTCAGTGGGGTCAAACGCGAGCAAAATCCTCGTGATACTGCCCCTTTAAGAGTACATGGGAATAGTTATTTCACAATGAACCTTGGGCCGAAATCTTAGAGGAACCATGGACCACGGTATTATCAAAGTTAAAACATGTTGAAGTGAAAGACTGTAGAAGGTCAATTTGATAGCAATATAGACTTCATCGCCTTTGTGCTCTATCGCCGTCGCTCTAAAAACAAAGAACCTTCAGGCAATGTATATCATGTAATTTTAGATTACCGTAATTTTTGTCATCTCAAATGCATTGATGACCTGTGTTGATCCATATCAGGAGGTCATTTTAATGGAACCAATTCATGACCACAGTAGTTCTGCATTAGCAAAGAAAACCGTGTGAAGGTAGATAGTCTTAAATCAGTTTGTTACCTAACCACGTGATTAGTGAAATGTCTCCAAAAAGTTACTTGATTCGTTCATGAATGTACTGAAATTTAACCCGTGCATTTCGAGATCCAGACCCCCCCACCCCGCTTCCAGAGCCCGTTGTTGAGCTCGCGTCCGCAACTGAGAACTCGCGCCAGTGATAGCGCAATAACCATTGACGGCTTCTGCGATTCTGCGATTCTTTTAAAAGATCTACAACTAGAATCACTGGCCAAGTAGCCCTGGTCGTTTAATTCACGTTGGCGAATTAGTCCTCCACAAAGACCAAGAGTGGAAGCAACCCGAACTTCGCATTTTCGGTATTTGACCTTGAGCAAGTTCACGGATCAAGGGGATTTCCACTATCATCGATTAGTTCGCGGATGGGAATCTTGTGAGCTTCGTTCGGGAATAAGCGAGTTAAGGCATTATCCTTGCATTTTCGCAAATTTCTTTACACAGATGCTTTCAGTTTGTGGTTCAGCCAGACAAATGAATACACATAGTGCATAGGTAACCAGTGAGGTGCGTGTCACTCGAGTCAGAGAAAAAATGTCCGTTGTCCATATCAAACAGCGTACGTGTCAAGCGCCCTAATGTAGGGAAAAATAAGTGAGCTTTCCGTCGGGAAAAAAGAACTGTCCGTAGCAACCGGGCGTCCGTAACATGCGGGTGCCCGTAATGCAGGGCTCCACTGTATTCCACATGGACTTGTTTTTGTTTGCTCCTATGCCTATATACGGGTGAATGTATTCAATATCAGACCGATATTGAATACGACGAGGAAAGACGCGAAAAAGGGGAAACAACTGATCTGTGGTAGCCTCAAAATTCAAAATAACCTTTCCCTAACCCTAGTCTAGCCCTGAACCCCAACCCTAAACCTAACCTTAACTATAAACGTCACGCAAACCCAAACTAAACCTAATTTAGTCTCTGGAAGCAGATCACGTGGCGAATCACACACGGACACACACGAATCATACAGATCGTATAGATTATTCTGTAGACTGAAGACGCTCATATTCGTTTCTGCTTCGTTTAGAAACGTTTGGCATATTCTTGCTCCTCTTTTTGGTGTTCCTCCTATCATGCACAGAGGATTCGTTTGATGTGTCAAAATTTCATGGCCAGTTTGCATTCCGGAAGTTTGAAGCGGGCAAAACTAAGCCTGGGGAAATAAGTTGTAGTCTGACGTCAACATATTAATGCTGTATAAACATCTGTTTTTGCCATACTGGCCTCGACTTAGTGTAGTGCTGTCCCAGACCATGACCGGTTTACATCATCTTTAATTTTAACAGATCAGCTGGCATGAGCTGAGCACTTAAACTTTTGAAAGTTTGTTTGCTTAAAAATTGCATAATAACAACTGACTTTTATATTTTATATCCATATTTCTAGGAATGTAGCAACTTCTTCAAAAGGGATTTGGAGTTGAAAATTCGTTGATAAACTACGGTGTCAAAGTGTTGGGAAAAGGAAATGCTTTTCTTTGGTCTGAAACAGTTTCCAATATTAATGACGAAGCATCAGTTAAAAAGTAGTTAATTAAAAGTACTTATATTGTATGGCGTCTAAGTTGATCCCTGATAAGGTAGATCGCTAAATTTGCATTTTTATATATAATAGATCTATTTTTTGTCTAGTAAATATGCAAACTGCCGGTTTACAGAATCTGTTTGTTCTATCACCATATCTTTATTTTCTGATTAATTTGAACCACCACGGAAGACCAGCATAAATCTAAAGCGAAAGACGCCGCAAAAATACATTTAAGAACTGTTAGATCTTGAACGCTATACGGACATCTGCGCCACTGTTCCAATTATGAAACGTTTCTGGCCAATCCTAGTGCACAACAAATGTGCTGAATTAATTGGCTCTCAGCATCACAAAGTAAACACTTCGAGATCAGAGTATACTTTGAAGTTAGTCGACAAACAAAGCAAACTCCTGCGATCACGAGAGAAAATCGCTTCACTGCGTCCGACGATTTTCGGCCGCACCGAAGGGGGCAAGTCATGTTCCTATTTGTTTTGTTATTTGTACCAACCACAGCCGCGTTACCTCCTTCACAATCCGTTTCAGACAAACTTTTAGGCCGAATGCTCAACAGCTTGTTTAAACCTCCTTCACAATCCGTTTCAGACAAACTGCCCAAGAACTCGTTTGAACTCTCATATCCACCAGAAGAAAAACTTGATGCATGTAAAGAAAAGATAAAAGCTTCTTGGCTTTTAAGACCACCGTTTACGACACTGACTAATTCTAGTGGAAGCGGTGATCACTTGGATGGAACTTTCTACGAAGTTTTGGATGTCGCCTTAAACTGGTGTTGCACCGTACTCACAAACAGCACAAACAAGACTTCTATAAATTACAGAGCCCAACCTACGGCTAACATATCAATGCTGCATCAAGATATCCTGAGCGGTGAAGCAGACCTTATTCTCCCTATAAGAAGCGATGGGGATAAATACAAAAGCTTCCTTCCATACCTTAAGATCTTGGAATCACCTGGAATTGTTCTTATCCAAAGAACCGATTCATTTCAGCCATGGGATGGCAAGAACATTCTCCTGAGGAATGCTATCAGTAGCTGCTGGCCAATCGTCGTGTTAACCCTTTTGCTGTCCTTTGTAGCGGGGATTGGTGTGTGGGCGATGGTAAGCGACAGTAATTGTACTTTAGTATTACGTCTTTTTGTGCCAGAAATGCTGTTAATTTAACCGGAAATACTGTAAAAAGTACCGTCAGATAGAACAGCTAAGATTCCGCTTCTACCCTGGAACTGTCATCTTTTGAAGAAGCCTATAATCCATTGCATCCGCGATCCTGGTAAGGTGGCGGAGAATTAGAATGTTCTAACATTTGGCAACCATCTGGTTAAATATTATTCACATTCTATGCCAGAGGGATAATTTAAGAAGCTATTGGGTTGGAATGGAATGGGGAACGATTTTAGTTACTTGGTCTAGTGAAATTGGCAAGATCCTTGTCTCAGTACTGCTTTAAGAGTATCCTTGTTTCCTGGTTACTTGCCTACTACTGTTTTTATATAATGTCAAAAAATCGTACCTAATTATGAGTTACCTTTTTCGTGGCCATTCTAGATAAAAAACACAATTGTCAAGAAAAATACCCTACCGAAAGAGTACTGAGACGAAATTCTTGGGAATGTTAATCATTCAAGTCACCAAAATCCTTGCCCAATCCGGATTCCAACCCGCTCGCTTCTTGAGGCAGCTTTTAGTCGAATAGAGGATGTAGAGGACGTGGGTAACATTTGACGGTAACCAAATGATTGCCTAACTCTACATTTACGAGACTTGTGCCATCATGAATACCTTTAATTCTGACTTTCAGAAAGATTCTCTTTCTTAGCGTTGCCATATACATACAGCTAAAACTACTTACTTCAAACTGTCGACCCAATGCGTTTTTTTCGTGTGCTCGTTGTTATTTTTTGTTTTATTGTTGTTGTTGTTTTATTTAACCAGGAAACCAAGGAAAATCGCCAGGAGTTTGGCGGTCCATTTTATCGCGGCGTTTTTGACGGTTTCTGGTGGGCCTTTGTTACCATGTCAACAGTTGGGTAAGAGTCAACCCTTTATTTCAACAACAGACGGTGATATCTGCTAATAGATGTCGCCTAAAAGATAAATGCTTTTGAAATAAATGGTCTCCCGATAGTAAAGATCGAATGCTTGTAGTTATACAAATTTTAAGAACAACAAATGTTTAACAGCAACTATTTCAGAAGAAGCACTCACGTGGAATTTTTCATGTTTTTGACACGTATTTAGAAGTATTCAAATTTAAAATTCTACTAACGTCAGGAGTCGGTAAATCAATTTTTGTAATTACGTCTGGAAGGGTTTTTGTGAACATAACTATAATTTTCGCTCTGAAGATTCGCTCTGACGAAGGGCTTACGCTCGAAATTGATAAATCCAAAATTTTGTGTTTCACGTCCCCACCGACGCAGCACCACAGTTTCTTTAGAAACAACCCCCCATGTTTGTTTATAATTTTCTTTAAACTGCTTTTATTTCTCATAAGATAGGGGGATACAAGGGGAGTTCGTACATTTCATTCTTAATTTGGAGCTCCGCTTTATTTTGGTAGATATGGCGACAAGACGCCAAAGTCCATAACTGCTCGGCTATTCGCTGTGGTGTGGATAATAATCGGTATCACCATTTGTTCAATACTAACAGCTACGCTCTCCAGTGCTTTGACGAACATTACGGTGAAAAGATATGACGTCCTGGCAGGAATGAGAGTAAATATATATATATATTTAATTAATGAGTAAATAATGACAATAATGATAATCATAATAAATAAAACATATTGACTCGCTATTATATAAACAATGCAAAAATTTGCAATTTTTAGATTAGTCAATGCCAAATGTTGTTCAAGCTTTGAGGCGTAATCGCTGATTTTTGAACGAAACTTTCAGGATACAAGAAAACGAATTTTTTAAAATGAAACAATAAAAGACACAGGGCGCAGAGGAGTCATATTTGACCGTAATGCTGGCTAAATTCATCGCGCAAATCGATCTTGTTTTGACTTCAAAACAATAAACGTTCCTGAACAAAGCATGCTATCTAGTTACGCGTCTGGTGAAATTCTATCCGCACGACAAAAGGCCAACAATGGTCGCCCGAACGGCGACTTCGCTTTCTCTCGGCTGTTAGTTACTGGTGATATGCCCACAGTAACTGCTGTATGCGGTTTTCTTCATGCGGATAGAATTTCACCAGACGCGTAACCAGATAGCATGATGCTTTTTTTCAGTCACATTTATTGTTTTGAATCAACAAGATCGATTTGCCCGATGAATATTTAGCCAGCATTACGGTCAAATGTGACTCCTGTGCGCCCTGTGTAAAAGATCATTCTCCATAGACTCGGAAGGTGTGATCTGGTTTATTGATGAAGGATGCTTTCGAAAAATTCTTCAATTTACAAAATAGGGCACTACTATACGGAAAATAATTGACTTAGGGAACAAAATGGACATTCAAAAATTATTATGAAATAATAAATCAGTCCCTGCAAGGTAAAGGCTTGTACAGAAAAAGTGTCGCCTTTGAACTTCTTTTCTTGCCGGAATAAGAATGTTCGGAACTTTTTCCATAATTTAGGTTATATTCAGTGATGTGTCCTATGCAATCACTATCAAAACATTGTGGTTCGTTTTTTTAAATACTCAATTACAAGGCAATGTATATGTAAAAAAAAAGACTAAAATAACGGAAACCTCATATTACACGAGGAGCCATTGATGTCTTTAATATATATTATTTATTGTATGGCTAGAACTTGTAAATTTATAACTCGTACTGTGATTGCATGTTCAATACTCGGGGCCGGATTTTCCCGTAATGCCCGCGGGCATTAAGAACAATGTTAATGCCCGACTGGTAAAGCGTGGAAAACGGCGTGGCGAACGATTTGAGGGTAAATGAAAAGAAACAGTTTTTTTGCATGGTTTTTCTTTTCCTTGTGCGATATATATTTTTTGTTTCAAATTAAACTGCTGGTTGACTTAACTCTCACTAGCTCGGGACCGTATTGGGAGAATTGCGCCCTCAGTCTTTCTTGTACGGACCTCGCTTCGCTCGTTCCGTACCAGAAAGACCTCGGGCAACATCTCCCAGTATGGCCCTCGCGCTCGGTTAATAAGAAGTAAGTAATACACACAAGTGAGAAGCGTATGCCAATTTTAAGATGATGATTACGTGATCATAGCATTTACGTAGTCGGCCAGAGCGGTTTGTCCATGTGATGTCGGGATGTCGTTGTTACACTCGAAAACACAAAGAATCGATTAAGACTGACGTACGTGCATTCTCGCACTGGTTTGAGGTTGAGTCATGTGAACTATGAGATCCGCCATCTTGAGCAAACTACTCCGCAGAGAAGATGCTTGGTGAACTTTTCTCTTCAATAACTGTACTGTGCGTTCTTCCCCGGCCCCGTGGAATATAGTTCCGCTCATTTGCAAACAAGCAAATATTAGAACTTATATACATGGATAAAAAAAACGTCCACGCTGTCACGATAGCCAAATGTTCACCTTGAATTTGCTGGCGCTGTTTCGCCTGGACCTTGTCCGTCTCAAAAAGCTGTCATAAACACTTCATGAACTTGTGGGAATTGATGGAACTGAAAGCCTTGAAATAACACTGAAATGGCACTGAGAAACGTTGGTATACTGAAATACAGTTGAGACTTCGATTCCTCTGAGAGCTTGAATTGAGCTTAAACACGAAGTGCGCCCGTACAGTTTACTGTAGGAGCAAACAGTTGCTTGATCCGTTAGGAGGTAAGCCATTTTATTCATGACATGCATTAAGAGCAGCTGTTGCGTTTGTGTAATTTGGATCGCAAAACCAGAGAATTTCCCCATCATGTCAAGAGAATATTTACGTGAAGGCGGTATATCTTCCAACTTTAACAAACGTTGTTGGCCCGTGGCAAATGACGGTTATTACACAAATTAAAGCTTTGGCTCATACAAATCTGCATGTATCCTTGATGATGATGTAGAAATGCATCCTGTACGTTCCTGATTTATAGATTCCTACAAAAAAAAACAGTTTAACCTGATTTCCATCGGGTGATGTTTTAGTGTTTAGAAGAAATTCTGCTAAACAGTGCATTAAGGGAGGTGCTTCAGTGACAGCAGGGAGCGTAGATACTTGAAGTAAAGACAACTTGAGTGGGTATGTATGTATGTATTGCTTGGTGGGTGTGTATAAACCTGAGTACCAAAGCTTTTTCTCACCCTTTGAATTGCAGCATCCAGCCAAAGGCAAAGAAAATTTGAGGAAAACCTTTGATGCGCAGTGTAGGTGGTTGACTCCTGACTTCCACCCACTAATTGCAATCTATCAGGTCAAGCTAGAATACATGCATGGGGTATCTGGGCATCCCAGCTACCTGCTGTTGAAATAAATTGAATCATTCTGTGAGTGAAACACTTTGATTCCGTAATTACATCTCGAAGGGGCCATCTTTTCAATGCTCCTACTTGTACTAAATGTTTCTACTTGACAGTTTCACGAATCATCCATTAAGGAAAACAACATAGGTCATTTACTAAGCCTCACAGTCAACGTTTTTGTCTTTCTTTCTTTTTTTATATGCATCAAGGTAGTCAACGTCCTCCACTCATACACAGCTGCAAAAGTTCAGGACGGCGATGGCAAAGATGGAAGACACAAAAATTCTTTATAATTGTTGGAAGCACAATTAAATTAATCATGATAACATGAAAAGCAATGTCAAGCAAGAAACACGCCCAGCTGGTAGTAACTAAATGCATGTATATATTTCAATATTTTGGGGTGAAATTAAAAATAAATAAATAAATGAAATGAAATAAAATGAAAGAAATAGATCTGTGCTGTCTAGAGGTACCAGGGATTAAAAGAGGCGGTGATTCCCGCATGTGCTATTGGAGTCCCAATTTAATTTCAAAAACATCCATATATGGCAAAACAAGAACCCAAATAATATAACCCTTCCACAAATGCAAAATTCTGGACGATAGGTTGAAAGATGAAAAGGAACCCCCAGAAAACCTTGATAATGAATTTCAGAGCAAAAGTCACCCACATTTCCCCGTCAATACTCAAGTACCCCGGGGGTGGGGGAAGGGGAGGTACTCTTGTTGTACTCTTAGATATTGACAGCAACTCATACTGTCTTTTGGACGTCTTAAGAAGTACTCTTTATTTGTTATCCCCAACTGTCTTTTTTGAAAAAAAAAAAACGTACGTATACTTAGCTATGCATTCAAACCCTTTTATAAACAACTAAACTTGTTGAAATTTATCACATGCTATCACCTATTTTTTAAAGTTATTGGAGGGTCTATGTCAGTTATGTCAGCTATCTTTAGTAACATTTTTAAAAAAAACCTGAAGGTCACCTTTTCATCGTAGAAAGCCTTGAATAATGTTCCACTTTTCTTAAGAGTCACAATCCTAACGCACAAAAAAAATTGTTAGAAACTGTCTGGCTACGGATGGGCAGAATAGAAATGGAGTGTAAAAAGGATTTTATTTCTACCGTTATGTTTCGGAAAAATCACTTAGCCTGAGAAACACCCGTGACATATTTCCTTTGAATTTAAAGACGAAAAAAACACGTGATCATGAATCCGCAAGAGGATTTCAATTTCAGTTTGAAATCAGTGCCTTTCGCACAGATGCCATGGAAAACTCAAGTTCCTGTGAAAAACGCTTTAACATGCCCGGCGAGAATTGCTCCGGATAAATTGTAGGTAAACGGCAAATTGATTGTTTGATTGGATAATGCATGTTACAGATATACACTTCACTTTCAACCCAAAAGGAAACACTTTTTTGTAGATTGGTGCCGCGAGGGACAGCATTGCACTTCAAAAGGCAGTGAAACTCGGTGCGGACGTAACAGGTCAGTGGTTATATGCGACTTCTAAGGCTATTTTCATAGGATAATTAATCTGGTCAGTCTCACTCTGGGGCGTGGCTGAACCACGGACTTCCTATACATTTCTTAGCTATAAAATGCTTTGATTACACACTGTTCGTTTCAAGTTAATGAATGATTCAATTAATTAATTCATTAATTAATGCTGTTTTGCTGTAAGTATAATTGTAAGTGGCTACGTTGTATTTTCGATCGATAACTGGATCATTAAGTCACCAGAAACTTTTTGATAGATCAGTGGAAACATAGAGAATTTCATTTTTATCTCGTGTTTGCGAGGTTGCTATAGCAACTACGAGATATTGTGGTGGAGTTGAGCACATCCCTGAGCACATTCCTGTGGTTATTTCCGTGACCTGTTGTGTAGATTCACTGAAGTTCGCGAGATCTTCGTTATTCCCAAGAGAGGAACTTAGCTGTATCATCGAGCTATGTCGGAGAAACTTTCGCTATTATTTAGGCGCTAGTGTATCAGATAACTAGGGTGTCTGGGGTTCCTGCTGTTTAGGGTGATAACTTGTGTCGTTTATCAACGATTTTACGCTCAGTAATATTCGATATGCTGCGGTAAAATTTAAGAGAAATAGCGTTAGATAACAGCGAACAGCGATCTGTTCTAAAGGAATTTGTCAGGATCATATCGCTATTTTACTTGTGTGACTGTGAAGCTTACGCTGTCGATGAGAACATTTGATTTCAGTTTGATTACACAATAATCTTGTTTATGTTAGAACATTCAATTCACCTGTTGCGTCCATTTTTCTGTCCATTAGCGATTGCTTTTCAATAGATACACAGAAAGGATTGTTTTAACAAGAGTAGACAAAGAGACGAAAAAAGAAGAGACATTTTGATATTCTATTTTAATGTAATACGAAGACGCTTGTTGAGTGTGCTAATGGTTTCGGAAACTTAAAAGCTGGCTGAAATGCGGCTGAAAGGCTTTCAGACAGTTAGGAAACTTACAAGGACAATATTTGATCCGGTGCTTAGTCAGCTATTTATTGTCATTTTTGGTCAAGCTACCAAGTTCTTTTTATTTTGGTCTGCTCGCAAGCCTGGGGACCGTGTGCAACAACCACGAGTTCTCGTCCGTGGGGCGGTTATTTTATTGACAACGTTTCTAATTTATAATGATTTTGCCTGAGATTAATCCTATTTAACGGGGGGGGGGGGCACATTGTGCCCACACTGACTTTAACAAATTATAACTTTTAAACGGCTGGACGAATAATCACCAAATGTCGTGACTTTTCCTGAAATTTATCAGACAAAATTTTCCTGCGTCAATGACGTGTCTATGATGATTGACGTTTCCATAGCGACCGTCTACTCAGAAGGTGTTTTAACTATTTTTGTCTTTTTTCAGTCTTTTTTCAGTTTTTTCCTTCGTTTGAAAAAAAGAAGCTAATCGCTTACTTTTTTGCGCTTGTTTTGATTAAGTATGTTTCTTAAAACAAATTCATATATTTTCGATGTCGTCATTGTCAACTGTATGACTGCATGCTCGGGATTCAAGATGGCGGCTCAAAATTCAAAGTGGCTGCTTTGTGACGTTGTTGTGACGTCATGAAACGTCATAATCGACACGTCATAAACCCAATCTGTTAAGCTAATGACGGACTATAAACGTGCCAAGTTTCATCACAAGAGTGTGAATACTTTTCGAGATCTATAGGGGGGGGGGGGGGGCACTTTGTCCCCTCCAGGCTCAGAAACTCAAAAAAAGCCCAGGCGAATTGGGGTTAAATTTTGAAAAAAAAAATCATGTGGAAAATGATGAAAATAGCATTTCGGAACTATTCCATTGATTTTTTCTGCGAGGACATGCCCCCAGCATCCCTAAATATTGGAGGGGGGGGGGGGGGTCTGTTATGGCCTTGCTATTAAGAATATTATCCATCCCTGGAGAAACAAAAATATGCTGTTTGAGAGCCCAAATTTTTAAATAGCAACAGGAAAGCGGGTGAATTAAAATTACTCACTCATTTTGACATGTACAGCTTTGGAAGGTGGTCAGGTTTTTTTTAATATCATCCGAGAGTCGCACAAAGTAATTATTTGCACTGGTTTCGTTTTCTTTTCTTTTTTTCTTTTTTTCATTAAGGTAGAAATTATTTTCATTTTAAGTTTGCATCACTCGTATTTTTACTTGGGCTATTCATTTCGAAATTTCGAACTTTACCATTTATCATCAAATCCTTGGTTCTTCTTGACTTGTAGTCGGACAGCAATTTTCTTGAAAAAGACGACACTCATAAAAAAAAAAGATAGACACTAGCCGGAGAAAATACCTAGGGAATAAAAAGCCTTACAATTTAACTACCACACTCACGGAAATTATCAAAACAAATCCCAAATTTCAATTTAATTTCATAACATGTCACGAATGAGTCGTAAGTGGTGAGTCACGCTGCTATTGAAAAGCATAACGCGCCTCGTATAAATGAATAAAGATTACGAGACGAAAAGATTTAAGTTAATAATTTATTATTAATAAAAGCTCACATGTGATGTGCACATCCGAGCCAGACTCATGATTTCATTCGTGAGTTACAAAGCGTCAAACTCACGGTAGAATGCTCTCTTATAGCCGAAAGCCGATATCACTGCAATCACAGACTTTCGTTTACTATGATTCACTCGTCAGTGACCAACAGTGAAAGAAATTCGCCCATAGAATGAGTCCACACCGGGGAGTCCACACAGTACACAGCGAATTTCCTCTACCATTCTCTGTTTATGAGCGAATCGTGACCGACAAATCAAGAAAGACATCATGATGGCCGAATCATAGCTGGCGACAGATGTTTAATAGGAAAAATGTGACCTGCTCAATGCAGTAACATTAGTTATCCTTGCATTCCAGGAAGTGAGTGCTCTGTAATCTCATTTTATAAGCGAATCTCCCTCACCATTATCTGATAGAAACTGAGCGAATCATGATCACGGTAAATCAAGTTTGAAAAACTCGATCGAATCCGAGCCAATCACGAAAATTCGGCCCGCCAATCAAGTTTGAAAACCAGTGACTGCATACTACGGTAATAGTCGACTACTGTCCCAAAAACTTTTATTGTTTACTCGAGAGTCGCTTCACTTTCTTATCTGCCTTCTCCACAGTTTGACAAGCGTTATCTGTCTTGTTACAAAGTCTGTTTAACTGTTCATTCTGTCGATCGATTTCACGTCCTAGAATCAACGCATCTTCCTTTAGACGTCCTAACCCTCGAGAAATAAGGTCTAAGTTTGTTTCGATTTCTCTCTCGTGTGGATCACTGGAAGAATACTTAAGCTTGCTTCTCGGCTGAAATTGGTTATTTCCTCTAGTTCCTGCTTCATAACCGTTTCTTTCGTATCTGCTGTGATAATACAACGACGACTCGGCTTGCAAGTCAGCAATACCAGTGCTTGGATTTCTCTTTGGCACTCTCTCTTGTGGTTTCATGAAGTAATTACTAATAGATCCAAACTCGCCATTCATGGAACTGATGTACCTGTTGGCGATTTTCATATCGTTCTGTATCTTGACCAGACTGCATTCTATTCGATTCAGTTGCTCGCCTTGGCTTTGAAGTTTCTTTCCTGTGCGAACGGCCGAATCATGCGAGTCCTCAATGAGAGCTAAAGATCGCTTTGTGCTGTCCAGTGTCCGCTCTTGTACCAGCTGCATTTGAGCACGGATTTCATCTCCGTTGATAATCTCGAATTCGCCCTCAGAGTCTTCGTCAAAGGGATTGGTTTTGTGATGAAAATTGTAATCGCTTCTCCTATTTTTGGTCTCCATGCTGTTTTGTTCTTACTTGAAGACATAGACTGATGACATCATGTAACAGTTGTTCTATTTATATCTTTGGCCTGGCTTACGCCTGAAGTTACAAGTGACTAAGCGAGACCAAAATAGATCTGCCATCACGGTAATTGCCTCCGCAGGGTTTTGGCCCAGAGGAAGCATACTTGGAGTCCCGGCACGAATAAGGAAATTGATGTTGCTATATATAGATTGTTACCCTCGCAGGGTTTTTGCCCAGAGGCTAAGAGCCGAACGAAGAGGCATTCTTGGAAAAACTAGATTTTTTGAACCCAAATCGACAGAAACTGTCGCAACTTGATTACAGCTAAGCATGATTGAAAGCTTGATTTGTCATGTACAAATCGCAAAATCATTCAATAGACAGACCAATTCTACAGCCAGATATCGAAAGCAATATGTTCTCAGCCTGCTATAGCCCAAATCATAACTCAAGATCTGTGCCGTTAGCCGAGTTGCGAGATTTAAATATCTTATTGTGTGTTTTTATTTCATTATTAGAATTGCGACGGAAGCAGAAGGCAGAAGGTCAAGCTCGAGTTGTGCCGACCGTGACACGTACACTGCTTAGTCAGTTTTGAGATCTATATCCTCTTTCAAGTTCCTCTTTATTGAATTCACTCCACAGTTTATAAATCTAGATGCCAGTACATGCGAAACTGTTTGTACTGCCGATTTCTCTTCTATGTGCCGACCCTGGTTTGTCAAGCATGTTTCACTGGCTTATTTTGTTTCAAACATGTTGAAGTTTCTCGTGTAACCTTGTCTTAGTAAATATCTTACCAATAAGGATAGGTTTGTTTTCACTTGAAGAAAATTGTCCATTGGATCCTCATCATTGTAACCTGCGGGTATAGAAGTAACATTAGAAAATTTATCCTGTGTGATCATTTTATTGTTTCCATAGTTCTTTACTTTCAGCTATTTCACGGCTATGTGTCGACTCGGGTTTTTCATACATGATTCGCCAGCTATGATTCGCCCGTCATAATTCGCATATAAGCACAAAAGGGCGCTAGAAATTTGCAGATCTTTCAGTTCTTTATGATTGTTTATATCTCAGGAAGTTGGTAATTCTTCCGTCCACTCATGATAACTCATTCACTCCCTCCCTCCATCTCTCCCCTTCCGTCCCTCCGTCCCTGCGTCCCTGCGTCCCTCTCTCCCTCACTCACTCACTCACTCACTCACTCACTCACTCACTCACTCACTCACTCACTCACTCACTCACTCACTCACTCACTCACTCACTCACTCACTCACTCACTCGCTCGCTCGCTCGCTCGCTCGCTCGCTCGCTCGCTCACTCACTCACTCACTCGCTCCCCCACGCACTCACTCACATCTCTCACTAACCCTGAATTTAATTTACATTTATTTAATGTCTACAGCTTTTGAAGACATTGATGGGGTGTACGATGCTTTGGTTGATGAACAGTCTTTAGACGGAATGTTGGAGGAGATGTTCATAGCAACGGAATTCCTGAAGCAAAAAGATAATTCGCTGTTATCCATCGTCCATTTGTTTGAGGAGAAACATGGATACGGAGTAGCATTCAACTCGTGTGAAAAGTTTGAGGAACCAATGTGGAGTTGCATGTCAAAAGTCATCACATTTGTCACGGATGATGTTTATTCTGTCACAAAGAGACACATTAAGAGAATGAAGGTAGGAAAACTTCAGGATTAGCTCAGGATAAAGTCGATGGACGTATAAGAAGCTTTACCGAAATTACATAGTTACCTAGTACTTAGAATACAAAAATGGTAACATTTTTCTATCATCTTGTTTTCGAAAGAGTGAAGTTTCCCTGACATCCACTTTCTAATTGGCATATTTTCCTTACTTTGAAATTTTCCAAAGAAAAGAAGAGGATAAGTAATTTTATCGCCAAAGAAATCTGCCAAACATCAGACTCGAAAAGAGTTGGTATACAGTTGATATAAAGTATCATTAAACTTATTAAACTTAAGACTCTCAGCTACGTGAGACCCATAATCCAGTGTTTTCTACGAAAGTAGCATATATGAAAGCAGTATACGAAAAAACATACTACCATTTTCGTTCAACCCTGAAGCGTGACGATTTTTTCGCGTATGTTTACTTTTCAAACGTGACAGTTTCCCAGACATCAGTCTCGTCTGGCCCAATGAAAATGCGCTGTTTTGGGCGGGAAATAGTCCAGTCCGTTAGCGTCGAAATTTACGAAAATCGTGACAAATCGCGTAAAAGCACCAAATTTGGCATACATGTCCTTGAGGACATATAAAACAAATTTAGAAGGGGTGCCACGTGATCTGAGTATCCGGGGGGCCACAGCACTCAAATTAATTTTCATTCACGGTCACAGGAATCCCACGCTCATGAACAGATCGCTCACTGGCAAACTGAAAAGGATTTCATGGGCTTCTTTAACTGACCTTGTCAGCGAACGACAGAAAATGACAACAAATAACCGTTTAAGTTTACTGAGTCACATATCCTTGTATTTTCCGCTCCCTTTTCGCTTGTCTGGGTACCCTGTGGTCAAATAGACTTAACAAACTGAATCGTTACACTTCCGATAGCTGTTAAGGAAACGAATAATTATTAGTTCCAATTAGTCGACAAACAGTCCCAAATCAGCAGCTCAAATTGCAAAGGAAACCGTTGCCTGCTACAGCTATTCAAACATTACTTATTTTGGGTTATTTTCGTCATACGTTCAGGAACATGTACGTCGACCCATTTAGGAGAAGGATAACTGAAAGAACTGACTTCCGTTGTTAATTGTTTTGAATTACGTTTCTTTACAGCCTCTCCCCCATTAAGTTCCTCTAGACAATAAAAGCAAGTCGGGTTGACGAGAAATCTAGAACTTCTGTCAGATGTTTTAAGTGTACTGTTGAGAAAAACATATCGCGAGAGACATTTTAAGGTCACTGACATATCTGCCTTTACTTTGAACGTCAGTTTAATTCACAGTGCAATGACTGAAGAAACAAAATTGTAACGAACATTAATATATGAAATAAACATATATTTGAATTGTGGATAATGATAGAATTATATGAAGATCATCGCAATGAAGGTGTTTCAACTTAAACAGTTGAAAAGAAGAAACCTGAAAGAATTCAGGCTTGAACGGGAATCGAACCCATGACCTCTGCGACACCGGTGCAGCGCTCTAGGGCGCTATGATTATTTCATATATTAATGTTCATCTCTCCATCTACGGGATAAATACACTCAATTGACCAGCTCCCAGTTGGCTTGATAGCTCAGTTGGTTAGAGCGCTGCACCGGTGTCGCAGAGGTTATGGGTTCGATTTCCGTTCAAGCCTGAACTTTTTCAGTTTTCTTATTTTCAACTGCTTAAGTTGAAACACCTTCACTGCGATGATCTTCATATAATTCTGAAATTGGTAACGTTCAGTTCAATGTGCCATGAGTCGGATGTCACCAGCGAGTACCATAAGAAGCACGCACGCTTGCTAAGCTCTCTTTCACGGTAGTCAACCAGCTCCAACGATTAGGCACCACTTTTTCCAGCATCGTACGTTTTTCTTTCTTTTTTGTCTTGCAGTTCTTAATTCAGTACACCGCATCGGGTACTTAATAATAATAACAGTTTTTAAAAATAACAGTTTTTATGCACGCATTTCGCAGAGCCTCAATGCGTTTACAAGATAAAAATATTAAAACCTAGATTACAACCTTCAAAAAAATCGATAAAAAAGTGCTTGACTACTAATAACAATGGATAAAATATAAAAAAGCCAACTACTCAATTACAATGGATAAAATACAAAAATCGGTGAACTAGCTAAAAATAAATTCATTTAAAAAAATATGTCTTTAAAAGCCATTTAAAGGCAGAGACTGACTGTGCAATCCTTATCATAAGAGGTAGCGTGTTCCAAAGTCTCGGCGCGGCGATCGAAAAGGCCCGACCACCGTATGTTGAAGTGGTCGATCTAGGAACTGTGAGCAAGCCTTGCGAAGTTGAACGTAAACTGCGTGACGGTACATAATGATTCATTCACAAGATCTTCAAAGTAAGATGGAGCATATCCATTCACAGTCTTATTCGTAAGCAGCAAGATCATAAACGAAATGCGTTCGCTAACGGGGAGCCAGTGTAGTTGTTGCAGAATAGGGCTTGTATGATCAGTGCGCTTAGCCTTAACAAAAAGTCTTGCAGCACTGTTCTGTATGCGCTGTAACTTTTGAACTACAGTAGATGGCAGACCGTACAGCAGACTATTGCAATAGCCTAGCTTAGAGGTTATGAAAGCATGTACTAAGCGCTCGGTACTACTCTTGTTAATATATTTCCTGACTCTACCAATTAACATTGCTTATACCGATAACATTAATCTAATTCCTCCCTCTGAGAAAACAGGGGCACCCAACGGTTCGTTTTCGGAGGAATATCTGTTCGGCAGACCGAAGTCACCTGAGATATTCGGATTTAATTGCAATGAAAACTATAGATTTCTGTGGCGAAACATTACCTCACGGATTTTCTTAAAAAGGTGACTTATTAATTCCTTTTATTTTTGGACGGACAAATATGTCATTTAGGGTGTAAAATAAGGTCAGCTAGCATTTTCGGAAAGACATTAGCAGCTCGGAAATTCGGCAGATGGGATTCCATTTTCTAAAATTGTCTACGCCTTAACTGATTTTCAGCTAAAAACGCCGAACAGTTCAACCCGCATTAGCTCACGCAAATATGCCCTTAAGGTGGCTAGACCCGGTTTTTCACTAACCATACCTACTCTCTTTGAACACGAAATACAAAGGTGTCTCAAACTAAACAGGAAATCAAGTTATATCTATTTGTAGGGTATAGATTGAAGTTTAAAAAAGTGGGGTTTTTTCGAGATCGACGTAGCCATAGCAACACGGTGACGTCATTGCTATTTTTACTTTTCCTTAATTTGTAAGAAATCCATCCATTCATTTTTAAAGCTATTTATAGGACTTGTAGTTCATATAATTGTCTTCAGTTGTACCGATTTTAAACAGATTTTATGAGAGCGTTTTCGAGAAATAATTGTTTGAAGTTTTAGCTTCTGTTAATAAACGAATCATAAACAATTCTTTTCGCGTTACTCAAACTGACATTTATCTTGACCATGAAAAGAAATCTTTGGGCTCAAATTGTTTCTAGAGATTTCAGCTATCCTGCAGGAATTGATGAAAGAAATCGCTTCATCCGATTTACAATAATGTGAACGCGAAAAGAATTGTTTATGATTCGTTTGTTAGCAACAGCTAAAAATTTCAATCAATTATTTCTCGAAAACACTCTCATAAAAAATGTTTAAAATCGGTACAACTGAAGACAATTATATGAACTACAAGTCCTATAAATAGCTTTAAAAACAAATGTCTGGATTTCTTACAAATTAAGGAAAAGTAAAAATAGCAATGACGTCACCGTGTTGCTATGACTACGTCGATCTCGAAAAAACCCATTATTTTCAAACTTCAATCTATACCCTACAAATAGGTGTAACTCGATTTCCTGTTCCGTTTGAGGCATCTTTGTATTTCCTGTTCAAAAAGAGTAGGTATGGTTAGTGAAAAACCGGGTCGAGCCACCTTAAAAAGCTCGGTAACAATCTTAGAAACCAGAAAATGATATTTCAAGTATTTTGCTAAAAGTTTCTCTTTGGGTGCCCCTAAGAAAAGACGCGAACGTTCGCCTGAAAAACGCGTAAAACATTAACACGCTAAATTACTTGCGACTATTAGATTCCGAATACAACGCATAAACGGAGAGCGAAAAGGCCTAGACACGGCGACGAGCCAAACCTCTCGCCCTAGAGTAGAGAGGGACGTAAATAATTACCGTCCTAGAGTTTCAGTTTTGGTCTTTTGAATAACGCGTAGATCAGAGGGGATGGTTATTGTAATAGACCAGAATAACGCGTAGATCAGAGGGGATGGTTATTGTAATAGACCAGAATCTTCTCTGACAACATGACGTGTTCTTCAAGATTAACGTGAAAAACGCTATTGCCTCGTTATTTTATTTTTACCATCACATGTATTTGTTTTTCCTCTGAACCTAGCTAGCAGCCTTAGCAGTTCACACCTATAACCGCCTACAGAACAGGCGTTTTTAATTAATGCCTGTCATGCGCGCAGGCTCCTATTTACACCAGAGAGAATGACAGATTAACCCATAAAAATCCCCTTCTCCAGTTTTGTGAAAAAATTCTGAAGTTCGCCAGGTCATTCTAACTAACTGATGCCTTTTGATGTTTTTGTTGTCGTGCTTTGTCGGCCTTTATCTCTTATAACGATCGATCTCGAGATCTACAGTATGCATGGCTGAGTGATCACAAATTGAATTATTGAACGTGTTGGTCTATTTGTAACATTTTTTTAATTAGAAAAAAAATTCTCTCTCAGATATGTCTTTGTCAAAAGAAAGCTTGAACTAAGACTTAGATAAGGTGCTTAACCCGTTTGGGATGAGCTTTATTTTCCATTAGTCCGGCTTATGTTTGTTGTCCGACAGTCATGGCCAGTAAGCTATTTAACCACAGGATACCCAGGGTCATGAGCAGATCTCTTGGTAGACAAATGTACATACAGTATGTGGAGTTGGTGAGGCAGGTAACTCTGATGACTGTTTATTTTCATTTGTTCCGTTTGCTGATGAAATCAGTTAAAAAGTTCCCTACAATAATTCTATTTTGCTATTAGTGATTTGTTAGTGAGCCTGGTTGTCCTGTGACCAAGATATTAACAATAGATTTGCGTTCCACGGCCCCCCGGATGCTCGGATCTCGTGGCACCCCTTCTCAATTTGTTTTATATGGTCTCAAGAATATGTGTGCCAAATTTGATGCTTTTACGCGATTTGTCACGATTTTTCCCCTAACGGACCGGACTAAAACGAACAACGTTCGTCAAACGACAGTTGCATGTTTTGTTCACGCGGCTGGCAGGTTTTCAAGTTTTCGATTGTACTTTTCCTCATATAATCTCTTGATCGGCTGGCAAGTTTTAGGTTTGCAGATTTTGTCGAGAATAACACAGATGGCTCCCGTACAAATAAAAATAGTTTATGACTATTATTCTGCTAAAAGAACCACGCCGTTCTTCATAACAGAGGAGGAGTTGTTAAATTTGGACTTCCACAGCTTTAAGAGTCGACTTCTGCTGGAGGTTCCGCACATAGCAAAATCAACATCAGCAAGGGCGCTTCGATTGACCATGAGCGACGAGAACCTGGAGGTTGATCTCTCTCCTATATATTTCAGCTTCCAAATCAAGGAAATCATAGCTAAACAGAAAAACATTACCGTACAAGCATTTTCGTTCGAGAGCCCCTCGGTGTCAGTTGACTCGACAGCCCGTTCTGCATCGAGGGAGTTCACTGCTCAATAAAGCCCAAGACCACAATAAACATCAAACACCTCTTCAGAGATACGTGAGTAAAACAGAGGAAGAAATCCTTTCAAAGCAGCAGTACGTCGATCGGCTGAAGGAAAAGGAGAGCGAAATCGTAATCAACCTCCAGGCTCTCGTCGGTCATGGTCAATCCAAGCGCCTTTGCTGATGTTGATTTAGCTATGTGCGGAACCTCCAGCAGAAGTCGACTCTTAGCTGTGGAAGTCCAAATTTAACAATGTACAGCGCCGCAAATGATCCCGAGACCGCAAATGATCCCCGACCGCAAATGATCCGCAAATTGGACCGCAAATGATCCCAGAACCGCAAATGATCCCCACTGCGGACCGCAATTGATCCCGCTAAATAATAGGAATGGAGTGGACAACAGAACGGCGATGACATTGTAAAGGCGTGGACTCTGGAATGGCGAGGACAGGGGCATGGTGATGTCTAGTACGGAATAATTTGGATACTGGAGCTTTTGTCTTTATTATTCCTCAAAGCATGTTTTAGCCCCATAAATCATGACTTAGATATCTTATTTCGAGGCCAAAAAAAATTTAAAAAGAT
This sequence comes from Siderastrea siderea, assembly GCA_964030785.1. Classification (NCBI taxonomy): domain Eukaryota; kingdom Metazoa; phylum Cnidaria; class Anthozoa; order Scleractinia; family Rhizangiidae; genus Siderastrea; species Siderastrea siderea. The sequence goes on from OZ034968.1 coordinate 57,214,084, forward strand.
AAATAAAATGTTACTAGGTAATGTAGTCCTATAAATTCGCAATTTTTTTAGTACCTTTGGTTTAGCATGCAGGTTGTAAATATAACTGGTTTAATTTGTGTATTTTCTTTACGATCTGTTAACAGAATAACAGAATGCTTTCTTATACATGTACAAGTAGGACGAGCGCTAGTCACGAGAAAATTTGCAACCGCTCATGTTAACTGATTTTACCAACCAGCTACAAATATATATATTTCTTTATCTCGAGCGGGTTAACGTTTTTTTCTTTCTAGAGCAATGCTCAGTGGAAAAATCAATGGGTTCACTTCAACCCTCAAATTTACACTATAGAATATTTTTCTGATTTCTCAGGGGGGTATAACCAGCTCGATGCAACAAGTTATGCACATTTGACAGGTTGCGTGATAACTCAAATAGTTATCTATAAAAGGCATCGGCTGCCAAGGATAATACCGGCGGGATTTCCGCCACACGCACAAAAGACAAGATCCAAACCTAGCCCGGTTTTCTTATCATTTTCATTTTCTGGTCTTTGTCACCTCCACCAGCATTAATGCCAACAAGAAACGCCAATGAAAGGACGAGAGTATTCATGTTGGAGACCAGTTTAGCAATTTCTAGAAGCGCGACAGGACACTGCCTTAATACATGATCTAGTGATCTTCTCACACATTGTTTAGTGACCTTTGATTTCAAAGCCAGATGTCAATCACCGTGCCCTGGAAACCCGTGGCTTTCTCGACTGTCGCGCTCTCGGTCGACCATCGGTCGGTCATCCATGCGATCTGTGTATACATGTGAATTTAAAATATATTTTTTAAACATAATCGTGTTTGCCTTCTATGCCACTGTGGTCTAGAGCCTTTAAAATGTTTTATTTCACTAATCTCGATCAATAAGAAATTTTTCTGTTTTTTGATTTATTTTGGTCAGTACTTTCACCTTCCAGTATTTTCACCTTCACTGAAACTCCACGCCATTCCAAATTGTTTCAGCGGGATCATTTTGCAGTCCGCTGTGGGGATCATTTGCGGTCCTGGGATCATTTGCGGTCGGGGATCATTTGCGGTCTCGGAATCATTTGCGGCGCTGTACCTCCTCTGTTATGAAGAACGGCGTGGTTCTTTTAGCAAAATAATAGTCATAAACTACTTTTACCTGTACGGGAGCCATCTGTGTTATTCTCGATAAAATCTGAAAACCTAAAATTTGCCAGCCAATCAAGAGATTATATGAGGAAAAGTACAATCGAAAACTTAAGGTACGTCAACCTCGTCCCCAGGGTCTTCTCCTCGTTCAAAATGGCGGTCGGAGAAACCCTGGCCAAGGCTACTAAAATACTCCAAGAATCGTGGAGAATTTTGTCATGTGACACATGATGAAATGGCTTTTTCGGAGGTTGTTTCCAGTGTCTGGCGGCCCTGTTTGTTTTCTGCAATCGGAAACCGTTGTTCAGACGAAACGAAGTCAATTCATCGCGTTTACGCGACGAAATTCTAACGAATTTTTGGAGCCACTTTAGCAGCCTTGGCCAGGGGTTTCTCCGACCGCCATTTTGAACGAGGAGAAGGCCCTGGGGACGAGGTTGAGGGTGCGTTTCTTTGGGAAAATCCAAATCCGGATTCTTGTATCCAAAAACGGATTTTGCGTTTCTTTACCTAAATCCGAAAATGGATTAATCAGGGATTAGTGATCTGAAGAATCCACACTCCGAGTGGATACATCAGATCAAATCTAAATCCGGATTTTTAGGATTCATGATCCGTGCGTTTCTTTGGGGAACGGATCCGAAAATAGTGCATCTGTCAAGCGGTCTTCCATGCAAATTAACTTGTCTCGCCATATTTTCTCTCGATCTTGCGTGACAAAACATTCGATCGTGAAAAAGAAACTTCAGGTGATTATTCCGTTCCGTATATTTGAAAAGTTTTCTCCAAAAGAACAGACAGAAGCATTGACACGTCAGGATAACTTCATTTGTGTACCATTTCTGTAATTCAGGGACCAGGTTCTGCTAATTGTTAACGCAAATAGCGAGTTCACTTGAACTACTGCAGATACTGTCCTTGTTTATAAATTATTTGTATTCCATTCTAGTTGAATTCTAGGGCCGTACGAGAGAAATATCGTTTTGATATATATATTGCGTGCCTCCAGCCTGTCTTGTCATGACAAAATAATCCTTTTTCGGATTTTGCGTTTCTTTGGCGTCGAAGAATCCATATGATCTCAGATCACAAATCCGTTTTCGGATTCTCCCAAAGAAACGCACCCTTAAAAACCTGCCAGCCACGTGAACAAAACATGCAACTGTCGTTTGACAAACGTTGTTCGTTTCCCGCCCAAAACACAGCATTTTCATTGGGCCAGACGAAACTGATGTCTGGGAAACTGTCACGTTTGAAAAGTAAACATACGCGAAAAAATCGTCACGCTTCAGGGTTGAACGAAAATGGTAGTATACGTGAACTGTTGAAAAACGGTTATTTACTAAATGGAAGACCATCGTAGTTGTATACACAAGCAAACTGAGATGCGAAAAGAAATTAAGGAAAAGAAGTCTCAGCTGCTTATTTTAAGCACAAAAATGCAAGCCTTTGTTAACTGAGCTCGTTTTAATTTCATTTTCAAAGAAATCCAGCCAACATCAGACAAATAAAGACGTACAGCAACCCCAAACTCATAAAGTTTTCGATCAGAAGTCTCCAGTGTTTTATGGAACTGTGATTGGCATGTGTGGAACCACGTTTGTGTTCTTTACTATCAGCAGGGCGCTGAAGTGCATCAGAGGATGGCGCTTGAAAAATCAAAGCGAAAAACTTGAAACAGGGCATGAACAAGGTGGGTGAAGTAACACATATTGATTCTTGTGGCCAGTACATGGGTTTTATTTTTCAGTTTAATGGGGACCAGGACTTGTTCGCACCATTCTCTTAGCTATATAACAAGATCATGTTCTTGATAAGTTTCCTAGTTCTGGCTCACTGTCCAGATTTATAAGTGGCAGTGTCAGTAGGTTATATGCTTGAACAGTTTAAAAGCCAAAAGAGATCCAAATCTTGATTCCATAAAGAACGCTAAGGTTCCAGGATTAATGCTTTCACAAAAATGTTTTATAAAAGAAAATTTAAATGTAAAGAAGATCCTCGCAGTTATTAACGCAACTTATGCAGTTGCGAAAAGAAAGCCTGAAAAACTCAGGCCTGCCGGGATTCGAACCCTGACCTCTGCGATACCGGTGCAGCGCTCTAACCAATTGAGGTATCAAGCCAACTGGGAGCTGGTCATTAAATTGGTTCGTAATATGCCCGGGAAAGATGAAGATCAAATTATGAATATATGAAATTCATATATATGAACTGCGGAATGAAGAAATAAATGTAAAGAAGATCCTCGCAGTTATTAACGCAACTTATGCAGTTGCGAAAAGAAAGCCTGAAAAAATCAGGCTTGCCGGGATTCGAACCCTAACCTCTGCGATACCGGTGCAGCGCTCTAACCAATTGAGCTATCAAGCCAACTGGGAGCTGGTCATTAAATTGGTTCGTAATATACCCGGGAAAGATGAAGATCAAATTATGAATATATGAAATTCATACATTTGAACTGCGGAATGAAGAAATAAATGTAAAGAAGATCCTCGCAGTTATTAACGCAACTTATGCAGTTGCGAAAAGAAAGCCTGAAAAAATCAGGCTTGCCGGGATTCGAACCCTGACCTCTGCGATACCGGTGCAGCGCTCTAACCAATTGAGGTATCAAGCCAACTGGGAACTGGTCAACTGCAAGGATCTTCTTTACATTAATTTCTTCATTCCGCAGTTCAAATATATGAATTTCATATATTCATAATTTCAGCTTCATCTTTCCCGGGTATATTACCAGCCAATTTAATGACCAGCTCCCAGTTGGCTTGATAGCTCAATTGGTTAGAGCGCTGCACCGGTATTGCAGAGCTCAGGGTTCGAATCCCGGCAAGCCTGATTTTTTCAGGCTTTCTTTTCGCATCTGCATAAGTTGCGTTAATAACTGCGAGGATCTTCTTTACATTTCTTTCTTCATTCCGCAGTTCAAATATATGAATTTCATATATTCATAATTTCAAAAGAAAATTTGCCCGATTGAAACTAGGTCATATTCTCAACTGGATCAAATGACCCATCCAGGACATACCGGTATTCCTCAACCGGCTCAAATGACCCAACCAAATCATATCCCAAAACCGGCTCAAACGACCCAACCAGAAGAGGTTCTTCAACTGGTTCAAATAATCAAACCAGGTCATATTCCTCAACTGGATCAAATGACCTGTCCAGATCATATTCTTCAACCGGCTCAAATGACCCAACCAGATCGTATTTCTCAACAGGCTCAAATGACCCATCCAGAACATATTCTTCAACCGGCGTAAATGACCCAACCAGTTCATATTCCTCAACCGGTTCAAATAAGCTATCCAGATCATATTCCTCAACCAGCTCAAACGACCCAACCAGATCGTATTTCTCAACAGGCTTATATGACCCAACCAGATCATGTTCCTCAGCCGGCTCAAATAACCCATCCAGATCATATTTCTCAACAGGCTCAAATGACCCAACCAGTTTATCGTCCCCAACCGGCTCAAATGACCCATCCATATCATATTCCTCAACCAGCTCAAATGACCCAACCAGATCGTATTTCTCAAAAGGCTCATATGACCCAACCGGATCATGTTCTTCAACCGGCGCAAATGACCTATTCAGATCATATTGTTCAACTGGCTTAAATGACCCAACCAGTTCATCTTCCCCAACCGGCTCAAATGGCCCATCCAGATCATATTCCTCAACAGGCTTGAATTACCCAACCAGTTTATATTCCTCAACCGGCTCAAATGACCCATCCAGATCACATTCTTCAACCAGCTCAAATGATCCATCCAGATCACATTCTTCAACCAGCTCAAGTGACCTAGCCAGATCACACTCTTCAACCGGTGCAAATGACCCATCCAGATCACACTCTTCAACCGGCGAAAATGAGCCTTTCAGATCACACTCTTCAACCGGCGCAAATGATCCATCCAGATCACACTCTTCAACCGGCGGAAATGAGCCTTTCAGATCATATTGTTCAACGGGCTCAAATAACCCAACCAGTTCATATTCCTTATTTGCCATTGGTTTTATCCATAAAATTTGCCCGATCGAATCCTGGCCTCAGGGATAGTAAGATGCAACAACAAACGACAGCAACAAACTTTATTAAAATATTTAACTACAAAAATAACCAAAGACAGGTTTATTTAATTGTACAAGAATAGAAAGCTCTTTGTTGGTAAATGGAATAACCAATATCCTAAGCCCTGTCGATGCTACGCCCAATATGTCCATCCAGAGGGTTAAGCTTCGTTGAAACCTCCATAAGATATGAGCACAATCAAGGTCCTGCTGTTTTTAAAGTCATTAAAATAAACTATTAATAAAAAACAGCAAAGAAAAAACGACGAGCGAGTTGGTTTTCCCGATATTTCGGACAGTGAAGCCGTCCTTCTTCGGGGGATTTAATGAAAATACGGATAGTCGTTGCAATATGTAGTAAAACGGTTACAGTAGATATATCATACGATTGTTTGGAATTTAAACTTTAAACAAGCCGATAGGGACGAAATAAAATAACCATGAATAAAATAAACAAGTGTAAATAAAAAAGAGGATTAATTGTCATCTTCTTTGTTTATACCATGTGGTTGCATAGCTTTGGCCTTATCTATATATAAATCATTATTCCACTCGAACTCACTAATTCTAAAAGAGAATCCATACGTAGAGCTCGTGAATCATTTTATATCATAAAATGATTCACGATGAATTTTAATTACTTTTAACGAAAAATTGTAAGGCGTAAATAACATAAAGGTGTTACACACTTGCAAAAAAAACTTGCACTTGCAAAAACAAACAAACAAAAACAAAACAACAAGCAAACAAAAAACATTACAAAGGTTGTGTCCAGGGACACAATTTCAATTACGCTCCGCGTTTTGTTGTGAGGAAAAGAAAACGAAAGTCATATTTTGTCATGGGGTTTGAACAAAGCGCGATAAATCTGATATCCATTCGTGCTTAAAAAAAATAAACGTTGTCGAATCGTTTGCTTAGTTATCTGAGTGATTCATGTAAGGCATCTTTGATTTGGATGCACAATTATATTGTCAGGATGGCGTACACTTCCAGAAAGTCCAGTCATGGGCTGAACGAATAAAAACAAAAAGAATTCGGCCACTATGTGTACATTTGTACATCATGGACCTTACCCTTGGTCATTCAATATGAACTATATGTTTTCTTTTTCAGGCAAAACTTCTCATGGAAATTGGCAATGCCCACAGGATGGAAAACACTTGGAGTTCACGGTAACTGAGCTAGCTATGGCTCCTTTCACCTGCAGAAAGAAAGTAACCACAGGAATCACGACATCTGTCAGTTCTAGGGATGCTAGAAACCAGGTTTCATCCCGGCCTGAAAAATATTAATCTTCTGACGCACAAGGGAGGAAGGGGAGGTTGAATTTTTGAAGTCGATTTCTCATCAGCACCTGCTGTTTTCAATAGCTGTACGTAGTTTTGTGAGAATCAGTTGCTATGGTTACGAAATATGACGTCCATTTTCGAATGAAAATGCATTTTTCCCTGTTTCTGTGAAAAAAGCACCAAATTTTGCCAAAAAGCAGCAAAGCGATTAATTATGTCATATTCTACAAGACTAGTATCAAACATTTTTTAATTCTCGCCGTTTTTTGATCATTTCTTCTTTCTCATTTTGATTGAAATCCAAGATGGCCTTCATCTTGGATGACGTCCCAGGCCCCCCAGCAGCACCACAACCCATAAAAATAAATATTTAAATATTGTAAGGGAGGTTCATCTACCCTCGCTTGTACTACGGGGGGGGGGGGGGGGGAGGAACTTAATTTGCTTGTACGTCCTGGGATTAAGCTAATGCCTATGTGATCTGAAATCCCATTGTAAGGTATTGATCGTCATTTTCATAAGTCACTTCATTCAATAAAACTGAAAGAGCATGTTGATAAGACAGAAATAATTTTGACCCTTTTCAGCCTCGGTGAAGGGAAGCGGGGAGCACAAAGTGCCCGTGCTGACTTTGAACGCTTTTCAAGTATAAAGTTTCCAATAGGCAAGAAAAGCCACCAAACTTGGTGACTTTTCACAAAATTTATCTAGTAACAAGTGATCATCAAATCTGATCCTGCCATGGCAGCCATAGTATGGAAGGAAGTATTCTCAAAAATTTGAACCTTAATGATTTTAAATGAAAACAAAAACTATATGTTACTAACTTTTACATTTTTCCCATTTGAGTGTTCTTTTATTGCTCTTTATTACTTTTTGGCCGATTTTAATTAATAGACTTTGAAGGTTTTGGAAAAAGCCTAAGTGCCCCCCCCAACTCGCTCAGAAAAGGAAGAAAAAACAGATTGAATACCGTTAAAACGTTGATTAAGTTCAAGTGTTCAAGTGTTCAAGCTCAGTGTTCATGTGTTATCAGAAACTGACACCTGACCAAACTTGCATGTCTAAGGCGACAAGGTTACTGAAAGTTGCAGAGATAGTCAACAGTAAAATGAATTAGCGTGGAGTCTTAAGTTTATGCTTTTAAATTATATCTTTAATTTTACAGCAAAAATTTGCGGGTAGAACAATGCCTAACGGCTTGACACTAACAAATTAACTCAAACTTGAAATGCAATTCAAATTGGTGAATTAGTAAATCCAGCCAGGTCATTGTGTGCTGTATGGCAACAGTAGCAATGAAAAGTTTAAGTACCGATAATAACGGACTTAAGCACAGACGTTAATGAACAAACCACGGCGACTGGAATTTGAAGGCTTTCCTTTTAACGCATTTTAATTTGACATCATCATTGTCGTAAGGGCCAGCCTACGGTCACCAAAACCAGCGTTTTCCAGGCACTGGTAATAGGCAAGAACACGCAAATCGGTACTGACAAAGGGAACTGTCAATTTCCGGTTGACTTTCAAGGCTAAGGACAGACTTCCTTGCTTAGGTTTCCTGAATAACGGTTTTTAAAAACAACTTAGGACGGCACACTTATTATTATGACATCTTCATCGTATAATTCCTTGGTCTACGTCGATGCTCTTAAACGCCATTTGAAAACTTGCTGCTACTTTGATTAGCCAAGAGAGGATGAAGTAACAGAGTGAATTTCCGTGCTCCATGATATTTATTTGAAATTTATTTTTGTTCGCACCCATGCTGCGAATTAAGTTTATTTTTATCTGTTGTTCCCATGTCAACAATCTTAAATTGCAAGACGTCATTCTACCTGATCAATGAGGTGTCTTCCTTAAAATGACCACGCGGTATGACGCAGTATAAAATAGATTTCAAATAATTTTCATCGGAGTAGGCCCGTGCATGGGGGATTCTTTCTCTACCTTCATCCCCTCTTGGATTAGTTTATCATATCAGTCTAATTCCAGATTTTGTCTTGCGTTTCAGCTTTTGTCAGGTTTATAGGTATACCAAATTTTGTACATACTTAGCGTTTATTATTTATTCAAAACATTTTCCTGATGAAATAATGAGCGCAATATAATCTGCGCAATATAAGGAAATAAATATTATTAATCCTTCAACTTGGCGTTCTGACTGTTGAACAATAATCTGTGAAAAGAATACGGAATGGCCATGAATTTTCTCGTGGACTTACGTTGGGTAAAAAGATTTGACAGGACTTTTTTTAGGGAATGAACGTACCTCCGGTTTCTTAATTTTATGTCGAACAGCTGCATAAGTTTTAAATTCAACAATTTCTTTACGCAGATAAAAGAACTATTTTTAGGTTACGTTCTGGGCTGTTGGATTTTTTGGGAGCCCAGAGTCAGCTTAATTGGACCTTTTTTTTCGGTAGAAAAATTTGGCCCCATTCGCGTCTCCTCGTCTCTAATATACATGAGTAACCACTGGACTCGAACGACAAGTATGTTTTTCCGATTTCTTATTAGGTTATCATAGCTAAGGGCACAAAAACTAAACGTGATATTCCTAACGTTCTTTTGGTGATTCTTGGAAACGTTTGCGGCACATTTCGAAACGCAGACTTTGTTTTTCTTTCATTTTTTGAGCTATTTTGTATACAAAATAGCCTCATCAGTAGTCGGCATGCAGCCTCAAGTTTCTGGGAAGGTTGGTTCTTTGGTTGGTTGGTTGGTTGGTTTTTGGGTGGACCATGTTCGGCATTCCCGATGACTGTCGAATTTTACCGAAAGGCTAGTTGTCGGGGCCGGAACAAAAATGCAAATGAGAATGCACGGAAAATTCCGCTACCAAAGCGACACGACGAAAGTGTCCGGGTTATTACTGCTTGACGTTGGATATTTATATATCAAATAGAAATGGCTGGCTTCCTTGTGGTAGACTTCCTTAGAAAACGAATCGTCAGCACAAACTGGTTTACACGTGAGCGGAAGCGAGTTCTAGTTAATAATTCGTGGGTTATCTGATATTTATGATGTTTGGTCTAGGAAATATTGTCAGCTTCGTTTGTTTTGGTAGATGAGAATTGGAGCAAATCCTTTGTATGCATGCGCATAACTTACATTTGGAGTTATATGGTTCAACTTTAGAGTGTGAGAAATAACCTGACTTCTGTGCAGGGATGTCCCGTAGTAAATGATGGTAAATAGATGGCAAATAGTTTGAAGGTATAAAAGGGCAGAATCGTGCATTTCGAACTTAAACGACTTATCGTTCGCACCTTTTGGTAGGTTTTAAAATTAATGGCCATGCCACTCGATCACTGGGTCCGTCAAAGGCACAAGGTCGACAAGGAAAAGATTGTATGGGTGGCATAAACGTTGCTCGTACGTGCGACTAGCTAAGCGCAAAGTTAGAGGCGGCTTACCAAAGAAATGGGTTTCTGGTTAGGCTGCGTGGCGGTAGCGGGATTGTTTGTACAAAGTTTGAGCGGAAAGATCAAATCATTCAAATTATCACCTCCAATACGAAGACAAAAACGCAGTAGCTCCACGCAAGATTCGTTTCACAGTTTTATAGACACAAAAATCGGTTATCATTTTTCAGGTTACAAAAAACGCATAAATTTACTCATTCCCCGCTTCCTTTTAAGTTTCTCCCTTTGTTACGTGACAAAACACCATTTGTTTACACAAAACAGTAACCTGATCTCACGCTCAATCAACATAACACGTTCTTTACACGTGAAACGACCCACACTTTAAGCATTATCACGTGACTACCTGGCCGTGCAATGAAATCCCGCCCCCCCCCCAACCCCCGGGAGCCATTAAAGTAAAATTTGGCCTTGACTTGATCACATGTACTCCACGTGATAAAATTCACGTTGTTAACCACACAGGCGAACCACTACATTGTTATTCTTGAATTCGCTCATTTAAAATTCCAACAATTCCTTCGCCCATTACCACCTCTCTACATAACAAAACAACCCTTAATATTATTTTCACCCAATTTTGCATCTTACTTTCACATCAAAACAAAATTTATTCGCTGAACACAACCACTGATTTTTATGTGGCTTCAGCGAAGCTGAGACCACTACAGTGTGGCACCAATATTCTTGCGTGAGTTTAATTTTGCGAATGGCGATTTTTTTGTGTGTTTTGCGGGACTAATTTTTGCGATTGGGGAAACTGTTTATTCTTCCTTGGAATTAATTTTGCGATTTTCCAGAAGCCGCCTTCTATTTGGAATCATAACATTCTCGTTTTTTGAGTATAAACAATCGAATACAGGTGAACAACATGCAGACGTATAACACGTTAAATCAGTTAATCAATGGAGTACCTTCGGACGATCCTTTTCTTTAAAGCTTTTAACAGCTTAATACTTGTAATGTACTGACTGCAATTTCATCGTTTTATTTCTGAATGTTTTGCTTCTAATTTTGTTTTATTTTTGAATGAAAGAGACAGTTTAAGTAAATGGGCACCAACATAATATTACATCACATGTAAAAGGCGATGTTTGTATATAAATTTCGACAATGGAGTAAATTTGTGCGGGAATTATTTTTTTCGCGGGAACTTTTTTTACGGGTCGTGAAAAAACCGCGAAAATCCCAAAAATTTGAATCCGGAAAAAATTAGTGCCACACGGTATGTCAGCACATGCGATGTTTCTGGCTTTTTTGACAGTTTGCTACGTGACTAGTCAGGCAAGACTTACACAAGTCACACAAGGCACACTTATTACTTGATTTTAGCCGTGTGTTCCAACATGTAAGTCCATGTGAAATAATCTGGAAAATAAAACAGAGCTTATTTATATATTTGTCTCGATACGGGAGTTGCCACGTTCGTCAAGCATGATGTCACGCAAGAAGAAGACGTACGTGACTTTAAAGATCGGCTATTCTCTTCTGGTTCAAACATTACAGAATTAATTTTTGTGACAAGTTACGCTTCCTACTTGATCCAAAATATTTGTCCATGGAAAATAATCTTTATAATAGAAAGCCACAAAATTAAATTTCAATCCATTGACCTTCCGAGAAACATCTGAGAATGAGCTTCAGAAAGGACTGTTTTGTATTATTTTGTTTGTCCCATATTCACACTGTTGTCAGATATTCTACAGATTTTATCTCACTTGCTTCTTGTTTTGTCGTAATTTGAAGCCACACTTGTACGCATTAGCGTACGATCTATTGATCAATGACGTATACGAATTCGAAACCACTAACATAAACTCTAACATTGATCTTTCATTACCCTCAGTAGTAAAGTGGACTCGTATGGCACTCAGACTGGCTTCTGATTGGTTGTTGGGTTGCCCTAGTAACAGCAGTCGGAAACCGCTGACCAGTGGAAAAAAGGGATCGCGGGCTCATGGGAACCGGAAGTCACGTGTTTTAGAATGGGAAACCGCTGACGAGTTGGAAAAAAGGATCGTGGGCTCATACAACCGGAAGTCACGTGATTTTGAATGGGAAACCGCTGGCGAGTATGAAAAATCGATCGTGGGCTCAAGGGGAAGTAAAACCGCTGAGAAAACGCGGGCTGAAAGTCCAAAGTCCAATTGTGGGAACGGGGGTGGTCCTTGAAAACAAGACAAAAATGAATAAATCATGTTTTATTGAATTGTTTTACAATAACTCCTTTGAGTTCCTCTTTGATAAGTGTTCCTTGAGTTAGTGGTATTCATAGGGGTAAGCCTTGAAGGTGCGGGGATGAATAACTCGTTTGTCAGGTGAGTGAGCTCTGTAGGGAAGACTCATAATGCTCTTCATGCGGGGAATGACGTCACTTTGGTTCTTTCCCAGATAGTGCAGGGTGTTGTGGTCAGGATCAACTGGATCTGGGAGTAGTCCCCAGTATCCGCTCGTGGTGGTGTTCTCGTTTTCATAAAGAGTACCATTCCACCATTGATCACCAGGCCAGTGAACTTTGCTAACTTCCTCCCTAAACTCAAGGTCGCGGCTAAATCGTTTAGGTGTGGTCTCCATGACGGAAAGAGGAACAGCGTGTTGGCAGTTTGGGCAATGGGGGTTGTGAGACGGATTTGGGTTGGGTGTATTGCATTCCATGGCACAGGAGGGGTGACAAGGTTGAGCACAGCAGCTCAACTTGGCAGAATAGTAGACTTGTATCGCACAGAATACACAGGGGTTGGATGGAGGATCGGTGGAAAGAGACTTCCCGTGAACGTTTCGGCCGCAGCTAGGACAGGAGGACGCGTAGCAACGTTTCTTGAGATAGTCCTTGGCACAGGGGGTATGACAAGGTTGACCACAGCAGCTCAACTTGGTATTATCGGTGACAGGCGTCAAACAGATCACACATGGTTTGGGTTGAGCCATCACTTGTTGGGTGTCTGGATTATCCATGAGTTGAAGTGTGAAATGAGACGGTGGTTTTTATAGAGAAACAAAAGGGTCACGTGGGAGGGAAGGGACCAATGAGAGAAAGGCCCCATCATGCTGTGGGAGGGGAAGAGGTGGGGGTACCCCCCTCCCCCCTCCTTAGATAGACCATGGTGCATTGCGCGAATCGGGGTATATAAGTCAAGGGAGGCCCCAGGACGCCATTCCTAGCTTTGAGTCTGGTCTGAGCGACTTATGTTTGTTGTCTGTGCTGAAAAATGTCTGGAAGAACGTTGGGATCCCTGCGGAGCTATGTGAATGTAAACGGAGAGGAGGGTTTGAGGAGAAGAAGGATTGAGAGAACGCCAGTGGAGAGGTACACTCGTCAAATGTACGAGAGGCGAGAGGAAGCATGGCGCCCCCTCAACAAATACCGCGTGGCTGCGTTCCTTCGGCTGTTTTTCCTTTGTTTTGTGGATGTAGAGAATGGTCGCCTACTCCACCCTATCACCTACAAGATGTTGAAGAGGACCCTTATTACCCGCATCATCCCATTCATTTGTAGGCGCTTGGTCTACACCATGGATGAGGCATTTTGGATCATCAGTTTCTCTGACTTTAAGGAACTCGATCATTACTTGGCTGTCAACCTGCCAGGAGTGCATGCGGGGGAACGCTGGCAGGAGGTCGCTTATTTTTTTAAAGAAGTTGAAAAGCAGCGAAAGGTGGAGGAGGAGGAGGAGGAGGAGGAGGATGCTGCAGTACTGAACTATCAACAGTACCGTGAAATCGAACCCTATTATAGGGACAGAGACATTTGTTGAGTTTTTATTTTTATTGTGAGTCAAGAACCAGATGCCATTTGTAAGTGAAGTTTTTATTTCTTAATTAAAAAAGAGTTGATGTTACAAAGGGTGATTGGTCTTCTTTTGCCACGCGGGTGGGGCGCTCCTATGTACAATTGAAAAAAAAGCTATCTACAATTTTGAAAAAATAAAAAGTAAAAGCTATGTACAATTGGAAAAAAAAATAAAAATTGAAAAAGAAAGCTATGTACAATTCCAAAAGTAAAAACTAAAAAATTACAAATGAAAGTCTTCCAGTTCCATACGTAATTGATCAATGTTCTCGGGTAGACAGAAGGTGCGGTTGAATAAGGCTTGAATTTCGGCTCGGGTTTTCTCGTCCACATCCCGGGATCCCACAATAGCACTGCTTTGATGAAGGGTGGGCTTTTTAGGTCCCCAAGGAACAAATTGACTGCCAGTGACCAGGGTGGCGGCATTCTCATTGACTTGGTAGTAATGGTCCGAGCGGTACCATGATTGACTGGGTATGTCAAACAGGTAGACGGGTTTGCCTTGATCCATAGCCAATTGCACCGTCCAACCAGTGCCTCCTTTCACACGTTTATGATCCGGTTCCAAGATGCCAAAGGCATAGATGGTATGGGCTTTTTTGGCCAATTGATAATTACGTTGCAGCAATTGCAGGGTGTAAAAATGACTGGGCATTTGTTTGCCTAGTTTCTCCGCTGCCTGGTGAAGATGGGGGTTGGCCAGCATCAGGACTTCCACCGTAGAAGGGGTGATGAAAGTGGCTCGAGGATGGTTCGGGGGGACGAGGACTTCTAGTTGCATCCCAAAGTGTTTGGCCTGTTCTTCCACGAGGGCATCCGTACCTTTGGCTCCCCCGGTGTAGACCACATGGCCATGACCCACTTGCAGTTCCAAGGCACCGAGATCTTGTTCTCCGATCATGATGTCTGGGGGCATGGCTTTTGAGAATGAAGATCTAGAGACCAAGGGACCGTCTTAAATAGGGACAACGGACCAATGGGAAGACAAGAGGTCCTTATTTGGATTGAACAAGCTGACCAATGGGAAGATAACAAGTCCTTATATGGCTAGGAGAAGCTGACCAATGACAGTCAAGGGTCTAAGGTATAAAAAGGCAGGGTCGGTAGGGGGTGACATCAACCTTTGAGTACGATGTCTGTCGATCGGAAGAGAAAATCAACCCATCCCCCAGAGGGGAAAAAGAAGAAGAAGGCCATTCAACATATGACGCCCGTGGACTGTGATCCTGTGGTATGCGAGGTCGTGGAAGACACCCGAGCTGCCGTGGAAGATATGATGAAAGAATTAAATGACATGGTGGAGCAATCACCCCCATCACCTCAATTCACCTTGACGACCGTGTATGATCCTCCCAGTTCAGTGGACACTATGGTATGTCCTTACCATGAGGTGCGTTTGGAGGCCCGAGAATCTCAAAAGGGATGGAAGTATGTGAAATGCCCCATGCAACCGTGTTTGCTGTTTTGTGGTCAAGATCAAGTTCTGGAGTATATGAAAGCCGTGTATAGTCAACCTCATGTAGAAGTGTTGGACATGTGGGGTGGTTTACAATGCTTTTGCCGTGAACCCGCCACGCTTCAACAGAGTCATTCGACCCAGAACCCCGATCGGTTGTTTCTGACTTGTTCCAAGAAAACGTGTGGCTTCTTCCGATGGGCCGATCAACCCTTGGGTTCCAAGTACTGGACGTGGTTTCATGACAACCCTCCCAAAAAAGCCGACCAACAAGCTGAACCACCCACCCGTGATGCTCAAGGATATCCCAAGAGGGGCTATGACATCCCTGGCCCGCCCCCTCGAGTCCAAAGGAAAGAGGACGTGGAACGAGAACGACCCCTGACAGAGTATGAGAAACAATTGTTGCGAGAAATTCAAGATCTCAAGAACCGTCAAGAAATGATGGTGGCCCCAGCACCACCACCCCCTAAGTACAGTGACAGTGTGGAGAACTGGCAGAAAGGTCTAGAGACCGTCAGTTATGGCCGTCTAGGTCTCTTTTAAATGAGAGAACGAATAAAATGTTTTATCAATGTCACCATGGAGTCTGTATGTGATGCGTGGGAGTCTGTCTTGTCCCTGGGGCAATGGCAATGTCATCAAACCCTTTGTCAAGTCTTATATGATCATCAACCCGGGTCCCAAATCCCCATACCCCGTTGTCCCGAGGACACGCATCCTCTCCACCTCTTTGAAGAAACTCATGTCGACCGCAACCTATATCGATGGGTGGTGTTTGTCTTATGGTTAAAAGCTCACCCAGAGGCATGGCGATGGTATCGAATCATTCAAAAGGCGCATCCCCACACGGTCCCCACCATATCGACCTTATGGGATGAATGCCAGAACGTATGGCCCCTCGAAAGAAAAAGGTCTCCCCATCATGGTTGAGTCAGTACCACGATCCTCGAGCCCCCGGCAGTTTAGGTGGGGTGCAACGATTTGCTAAAGCCCATCGTCTCCCTTTGAAAAAAGCTCAACGGGTCTTGGAACGGGATTTGGCCTATACGTTACATAAACCACGACGTCGTCGTTTTCCCACCGTCCCCGTCATTGTAGGAGGATTAGATGATCAATGGGTCGCGGATTTAGTAGAAGTGCAACCCTTGGCCAAGTATAATCGGGGTATACGCTACTTGTTGACGGTCTTGGATGTGTTGTCCAAGTACGCGTGGGTCCAACCGTTGAAAGACAAAACCGGGGTGGCCTTGGTCCATGCCTTTGACAAGATTTTGAAAGGACGTCACCCGAATCGATTGCAAACGGATCGAGGGAAAGAATTTTACAATCGGACGTTTCAACGATGGCTTGACGAGCAAGGCATTCAACATTTTTCGACCGAAGGGGATGCCAAAGCCAGTGTGGTGGAACGATTTAATCGCACCTTGAAAGAACGGTTGTACCGTTATTTTACTGCGGCCAACACCTTACAGTTTGACGATGTGTTACCCGAGTTGGTGCAAGGGTATAATGCCACCCGGCATCGAAGTATTGGTATGGCCCCTCAAGACGTGACATGGGACAACGAAGAAGCGGTGTGGAAACGATTGTATGCCCAACGGTTGAAAGACCAGAAAAAACCTAAATTCAAAGTAGGAGATCGTGTCCGTCTCAACAAGATTCATCGTACCTTTGACAAAGGCTATTTACCCGGTTGGACCGAAGAAGTGTTTGTGGTGCATCGGGTGATCCCGGGATCTGTGCCCACGTATAAGATTCGCGAATGGGATGAGACCCCCGTCCAAGGTACGTTTTATGAAGAGGATTTACAAAAAGTCCATGTGTCCGATGTGTTTCGCATCGAAAAGGTACTTAAGCGACAAAAAGATCGTTGGTTGGTCAAGTGGAAAGGGTGGCCCGACAAGTACAATAGTTGGATTGCAAGTCAAGACGTCACGTCTCTCCAACCACCCCAGAGGAAAAGCCCACCCAAACGACAACTGAAGACTAAAGAGACAAGCCCACCCAAAAGACGACGCGACTAAACAATGACGTTGGTGCCCAACTCTTCGTTTTACGTGACGTTGATGAGTCATGCGAGTACCAAAGAGTTTCCTGGGAACAAGAGTCATCATTTCAGAAACCGATTGCCTAAACCCATCCGATTTGTGGGACGAGGATGGATGGTGGGTATGGTGAGTTTATCCTTACCCACCATTCCCGTGGTAGCGGAAGAAGGAGGCGTGGGTGATTCCCATCCTCTGTTGTACGTACGATGGCACGAACGGGTGTATACCAAAGACGATTTTGGGAACGATCACTGGTACCATGAACGTCGCGAACTCACTGTGTACGGACGAGATATGAGAAAGGAGATGGCCTCGTCGACGGGATCGCACTTTTTTCATCAACTGGTGTACCGTTACGTGCAAGCCCGTGCCAAACAAACCAAACCCCTCAACAAATGGGCCGAGGACAATGGCGTTAAATTGTACCCGACCTTTGAATGGACCTCCGAAGGGGATTTGGTGTTGAATACCGTCAATGTGGATTACACACGACAAGTGGCACGCGTGTTATGGGGCCGATCCTTGGCGCTGAGAATGGGATGGATTGAACAAGTGTCCCCCGGCCAGTATCGATTGGGTCCGAATCTCTTGCAAGAATTTCATTCGGACTCCATTCCCACCCCGACGGATATCCGCGATGCCGCCAACAACCCCATCTTTTGGAAAGTGGAGGGGGATTATTTGAAATTGAGTATGACGTGTAATTGGCGGTTTGTGAATGTGAACCAGACCTTTCGTC
Organism: Siderastrea siderea; assembly: GCA_964030785.1. Taxonomy (NCBI): domain Eukaryota; kingdom Metazoa; phylum Cnidaria; class Anthozoa; order Scleractinia; family Rhizangiidae; genus Siderastrea; species Siderastrea siderea. Next base: position 57,232,068 of record OZ034968.1, read on the forward strand.
CCTCGTTGGAATTTCCCTCCACGCGTCCTTTGCACGTGTATTGTGATGTAGGCACCAGCAGCATGGTAGGGGGTCGCATCACCGATCTCTTAAGAGAAATCAAGTACCAGCCACAAAACACCACCCACTTTGAACCTCGGCATATTCAATATATCCCAGTACGCAACGAAGTGGTGGAAATCGTCGAAACCCAGATGGCCGAAACTAATGGGGATCTGGTGAAATTTGGTGAAGGCCATGCCCTCCTGACCCTCCACTTTAAAAGAGAAGTGGTGGTGTGAAGAACAAAGACAACATGTCGTTCTACGTGACGTTACCCAGTCATGCCAACCGACGTGAATTTCCCAACAACCAAGCCAATTCCTTCAAGATTCGACTACCTCAACCGTTACAGCTCACGGGAGGTGGTTGGCAAGTGGGGTTGAGTGCCATTTCCTTACCGGACACGGGGGTCAACATTTTTAATCTGCTGCCATCGGATCAGTTCGTGTTTGGTACCTCTTGTTATCGAATGACCTCCTCCGCGGGACGTAAGGTCTTTAGCTTCAATATGAAAATGGACGATTTGAAACATGTTGATTCCATTGTGGATGGCGTGACCTTCATGAAAGCCTTTTTTCATTGGGTGAGACAACGTATGAACTATTCTTACATGGGCTACTATGGTGCACCGTATGCGGAGCGGGGAAAGAAGACGTGTACAACCTTTGAGTGGGACGGCGAGGATTTGGTCATGAACAATCGCAATATCATACGGTACAAGTACGTGCTTCCATACAAAGACAACGCGACGATGTTCGTCCCTCACTTTGCCATTCATCATGTGATGGCCGAAAAAATGGGATGGTTTAAAAAAAACGATGGAGGAAACTATGAGTTGGGACCCAACTTGAACATGGAATTCCGTGATGACAAGGTTCCCAACAATAGTGACATTGAATTAAGAAATAGCAAGAACGACCCGGAGTATTATCAAGTGAGCGTGGATGGTGCTGGGACCACGTGGATTTGGTTGAGTTTCAGCGTGAATTGGCGTTTCACCAATTTGAATGTAGCGTTTCGTACGGTGGTGGGTGACCCCACACGATCGTTGCACGTGTACTCCGACGTGGCAGGCAGCAGTGTGGTGGGCAATCGCGTGACCGATTTGTTGCGTGAAATCCAGTACAAGCGAGAAGGACGAGGCACCATGTACTTTGAACCGTTGCACATTCAATACTTGCCTCTTCGTAACGAGGTGGTGGAAATGATTCACGTTCAAGTGGCTGAAACCATTGGTAGAGGAGGAGACTTGGTCAAGTTTGGTGAAGGTCATACCATTGTCACGTTACACTTCAAAAAGACATAAAAAAGAGAGACGAGAAGGGAACCCAAATCAATCATGCCTCCGAAACGACGACGACGACGACGACGACGACCACAGCGTCCACAAGCGGGGGAAGGGGTCAACGCAGTGATTGCCGGGATTCCTAAGGCCGCTTGGTCCATCACCAAAGGGGTAGAAAAGTTAGCCAAAAAGAATTACCTAAGATCAACGAAGAAACGTATGGAAGAAATGCGAAGTGGGAAACGCAAACGGTGGGCGGGGGAATCGTTTACGTGCAACGTCATGTGAGTATAAAAAGAAAACAAGGGTTGTGAAAACAAACAAAGATGCCCAAGACAAGAGTGCGTCGAAGAAGAAGACGAAGAAGGCAACGAGGGGGTCTCTTGCCCCTGGCGGCCCTCATTCCAGCCTTGATCGCTGGAGGAAAAGCTGTGGCGTTGGGTGCCGCAAGTGGTGCCGCGAGTTACGGGGCTAAAAAAGGGTTGGAAGCCGCTTTTCGGAAAAAACGACGATGACGGTATAAAAAGGGGAGTCCCATGAAGCCTAAACAAAACGTTTATCCCTGGTGAAGAAGGCACCATGCGTGGGGGAAGTTTGACACGATTTCGAACCGACGAGTGGTATGATCAACAAGGCAAAGGAGTGATGACGGATCTGATGCGTGGGGGGTTGCAAGGTCTTATAAGGACGCGAAATCCTTTAAAATTGCCTAGTAATATCAAGAGAGGCTTGGAAACGGGTTTGACACGAGGTATCAAACGCAAAGCCGAAGACGTCCTTAAAAAGGAAATCACCAAACAAGCCAAGAAAGCGTTGAGTCATAAGAACGTGAAAGACGCCGTGCGTGTAGCCACTGCCTTATTTCCCAAACAAACCAAACGTGCACGTGATATTTTGGGAGTCTAATGGAACCCGTGCATTCACGACCTCGACGGATTCGTAGTAATCGAGGGTTGTCTCAATGGGGAGGACTGTATCCTTTTTGGAAACTCATGCGACGACGACAACGTGGTGGATGGTTAAGTCCCGAGGTGATGAGAGTCCCCGGGTTTGATTTGAGACAACGTTTAGCACGACGACGACGACGCTATAAAAACCCCTCACGACGACGACGGGGTACCACTCGACGACGTTAAACATGCCTGACGTGAGTACGCAAACCGCCCCCGCTCACGAGCGTTCCGAAGCGACCGTCAACCCTGCCTTACGGATTTTCAAGGTGCCACCGACCGACATTAGCATCAATGCCTATCGCATGGTCACCATTCAACCCACCACCACGGGTATCAACCCCATGGAATTCATCATTCCAGGGTTGGACGATTTTGTGGATTTGGGACGCAGTTACTTTACCATGGAATTGAGTTTGAAAAAGGAGGATGCCGGGAACTTGGTGGCCAATCAGAAATTGTGGCCCGTCAATAATTTGGCCCATTCCATCATCAAGCAAATTGACTTGCAGTTGAATGGCACGTTGATCAGCCCACAATCCGACACGTATCATTACAAAGCTTACCTAGAAACCTTGCTGAATTATGACCGAGAAGATGGCAAGACCGTGTTGGGACCCCAAGGATGGTTCAATCAAGTGGATTTCCCACCCCAATGGACCAACAACAACACAGACAAAGCAGGAGACCATGTAGCCTGGCAAAATCTGAGTGCCAATCACAAAGGGGCTTTTGAGGCGATGGTCGCTGAAGTGGCCAAGTATGCTGGAGGTGTCACCCACAGTCTAGTGTTTACCCCGCACTTGGAAGTCTTTCACACTGGCAAATTGTTGGTGCCTGGTATCGAAATCAAGATGAAATTTCATTTCAATGGCCCCAGCCTGTTTTTGAATGGAGTGGCTCTAGCTGGTCGATTGATGGAAGGGGATGTCAAACTACGGTTTCATCTCTGTCAACTGCGTTTGAATGACGCCATCTACCAGAGTATATCTAGCAAAAGACACAATGAAGGCCAAGTGGCGGCTTACCCGACCGTCCGCAGTGAAATCCGGACCTTCAGCATGCAAAACAACCTGGTCCGCTTTGATATCCCCAACCTGTTTCAAAACAGAATACCTGACCGATTGATTGTGGGGTTACTGGACAGCCGAGCCTTCAATGGAGATGTGACCCGAGATCCTTTCTGTTTCCAGAAATTTGGTCTGAGTTCCATTCGACAGATTGTCAAAGGAGAAGAGTACCCTTATGAAACCCTCCAGTTAGTGCACAACAATGGCACCCGAGATAATCTAGGCTACTTCCGTTTTCTGCAAGCCAGTGGTGCCTGGTGTAAAAAGAAAGGCAATATGGTAGAACTAGAAGATTGGGGTCAAGATAAAAATTGTACCTTGTACATGTTTGACAATGTGGCCAATGGATGTGCTGACAGTCAAAACCTCAACCCCAAGCAAACAGGTGATTTACAATTGGTCTTGGAATTTGGAGCTGCCCCCGGTGTCAATATAACCGTGCTCGTGTATGGAGAATTTGAGAATTTGCTGGAGATTGACAGGAACGGAGCCGTGTTGTATAACATTTATCAACACTGAAGAAATGGAACATGTGGCCTTGAATAATGTGCAATTGGATTATTTAGCCCGAGACGACCCCCAATTGAACCCGGTCTTTTACGGGACGGTGGCCTGTGATCGTTTACCCAAGAGTCCTGTCAAGACCCAACCCCAAGGGTACATTGTGAATACCGACCCACACGATCAACCGGGACAACATTGGTTAGCGGTGTGGACGGATGGAAAGGTGTGTGAAGTCCTGGACAGTTATGCTTTGCCATTGGACACGTACGTGCAAGCCACCCCGTTACAAGATTGGATCGTCCAACATTGGAAGTATGTAGTGACCAATGGCAAGTCCCTCCAAGCCATTACAAGCAAGAGTTGTGGTGATTACGCCTTGTTGTACTTGAAAGCCAAAGCCCGTGGACGAACCTTGCAAGCATTTTTAAATGAGTTTTCGGATCATGATTATGTTAGTAATGACCATCAAGCCGGTCAACGCCTTCAACAATTGATTGTAGGCCAAGAAGCCAGATGGTATCAACTCTGTTGTCATCCGTATCATCAATGTAATGCTTAAATAAAATTTGTTGGAAAAAAAGTGGTGTCGGAGTCGTAGCTCAGTGGGTAGAGCCTTTGGACCTTTGATTCAGATAGGGATCGGGTCGTGCGTGGGTTCGAGTCCCACCGATTCCAATAAAAAGGTGCCTTTTTTTTTCTAAGGGTAGTTCGTCATCATGCAAACGGGGAAACCATTTCGTTTTCATACGCCTTCCTCTATCTTGGTGGTGGGTCCTTCGGGATGTGGGAAAACCGCGTTTACGGAAAAACTCTTGGTAGACAACCCGGAGTTGTTTGAAACCCCACCGACCCAAGTGCATTATTGTTATGGGGCCTGGCAAGATCGATTTCAAGGCATGCAAGATCAAGGGGTGGTGTTTCACGAAGGGATTCCCGATCATGACGCCTTAGTGCAATGGTTTCCTGAAGGACAGGGGGTCCTGGTCTTGGATGATTTAATGGATGAAGGCAGTCACGATAAACGCGTGTTGGATTTATTCACCAAACATTCGCATCATCAAGGGGTGACGGTGCTCTACTTGTGCCAAGACATGTTTCCCGTGGGTCGCTATGCGAAAAGTATATCCCGCAATGCCCATTACATCGTGGCGTTCAAGAACCCCCGAGATCAATTAGGGGTACGCAACGTCATGCTTCAATCGTTTCCGACCACGTGGAAAGACACGTTGGAGACGTTTCATCAAGCCACCACACGACCGTATGGCTATTTGGTCTTGGATTTACATCCCGCCTCGTCCGATCAACAACGGGTGTTGAGTCACTTGTTAAAAGACGAAGGATGGACTCGCACCTATCAAAAACGACTATAAAGGGAGCCCCTTGGAACAGGTAAAAAGAGAAAAGCAAACCATGGCCGATGATGACGATGACCGTCAACCTCCGCAATCGTACGATACCGTGTCCCCGGCGGGGGTGGGGGCGGCCAGCGGCAATGTCATGTCCACAAGGGCCTGGCAAGATTTGTATTTGACGGGAGACCAAGGCCTTATCGACGCCGCCATGGAGGAAATGCCCGCTGATCCCCTCTGGGAGTTTATGGAATCCATCCCCCCTGCGGACGTCCTCGCGACCTGGCCCAATTTGGATGGTGCACCCACTGCACAGGCCTCTTCCCCAGCAGGGGTAGGAAGTCCAGGAAATCAATCATTCCAAAGCCCCCAGACCACCCCGTTGTCTTCTGGTGCTCGAACCCCTGCGACTCCTCCAAGCGTACCCTTGGCAGCGGGTGCTCGAACAGCAGCGGGTGCTGGGGGTAATGGTAATGGACGTGGTGGTGGACGTAGTGGACGTGGTGGTGGTGGTGGTGGACGTGGTGCTGGTGGTGGTGGACGCGGTGGTGGACGTGGTGCTGGTGGTGGTGGTGGTGGTGCTGGGGGTGCTGGTGGTGCTGGTGGTGGAGGTGGTGGTGGTGGTGGAGGTGCTGGTGGTGCTGGTGGTGCTGGTGGTGCTGGTGGTGGAGGAGGTGGTGGTGGTGGTGGTGGTGGTGGTGGTGGTGGTGGTGGTGGTGGGGGTCGTCGTGGACGACGACCGAGACGAATACGAGGACGACGACGAAATACCCCCACTTCCCCTTTGACACCGGCCTCCAATCCAGCCACCCCTCGAGGATCTTGGACATCTGGGAGTTCTGGCAGACAGCCTCGTACCTTGCGTCAAGCGGATTTACAACGACGTTTACGCATGCTGTTACAAGATCAAGAACAGTTGGCCCAAGGACGTGAAATTGCTAATGTCACCATGACCAATAGCATTGTGACCAGTTATAAACAAGGAGGAGCACCGAGTGTACAAACCTCGTCGTCCCGTGTTTCGCCGTGAGGATGAAAACCGTCGTGTCGTTATTGAATGGATCCAAACAACATGGTCTTCCCTTCCCCCCGGAATTATTACAACGCATGGATTCCTTGTATGCTTTTTATCATCAACAATGGTGGTGTTATCGAAAAATGTTGAATCATTACAGGTGTATCAATGCCTTGTTCAATGGTATGGCCTTACTCCTGATGGCTGCCGGTATGATTGCGGGTCCCCTTTTGGAAAACAGTACGTTGGTAGCCTGTTTGGCGGCGGTGGGCACCGTGGTCAAAGGATGGAATGATTTTAAACAATACCGATTTAAAGTGACCATGAGTCGGTTTGCGTTTACCACCTATGCCAAAGCCTTGACCGAATTGAAAACCCATGTGCGGGGTATTCCCTTGGAGGATCTGGAACGATTTTTAATCAAGATGCAAACCTTGGATGATACCATTGTGGATTTCACCCCTCCGTTACCTAAACGATGTGTCCAAGATTACCATGGTCATTTTGTGTACCAACCCTTGGAAGCCCTATGCTATGTAGACGGATGTCCTCGTCCCTTGAGACCCAAAGACTATTGGATCCATAAAAAGCCGCTCCCTCCTAGTCCCACACTCTTAGAACCATGGCCGTCCAACGACGACGACGACGCAGAAAAAGGAAACAACGAGGAGGGGCTTTAATGCGTCGCAAACCCCGTTTGGTGGATAAAATTGCCCATGGCATGAGTATGTTTCTATCAGGTCCAGCACCTGGGTTTGGACTGGCTTTAGGCAAATTAGGGGGTCAAGCCTTGAAAGGCATTACCGATAATGTACAACATTACCGACGACAACGAGGTGGGGGTTGGTGGTCCGATTTCAAACGCAATACCCGTCAAGGCTATAAAGAGACGCGAGACCTCATCAAACAAGACAAAGCCCTTCAACGTCTATTGACGGGTCGACCATGGTGAGGAGGAGAAGACGACGCCGTCGTCAACGAGGCGGTTTTTTAAATCTATTGGTGCCCGCTATGGTAGGATTGGGGAAAGCCGCGGCCTTGGAAACGGATAAACGTATAAAACGCACGATTCAAAAAGCCAATCAACGGTATCGTCGTCGTCATCGATAAAGGATGCAACGTCTTCGACGTCAATTCCCGTTTTTACGGTCCATGTTACAAGAAGCCAATGGTTCCAAACGTCAAGAATTGTTACAACATGCCAATGCCGATCAAATCAATGCTGTGAGTGAATTGGTGTTGAACTTTTTAAAAAACAAGATTCCCGTCACCCCACCCATGCTCGCTAAACTTCAACCCTATAAAAAGGTACTACGTGATTTGGGACGTCGTCGACATTCCGTCAAAAAACGTCGTCAGTGGTTAGTCCGACAAAAAGGAAGCGGATTGTTTCAAGGACTTCACGAGGTGTTATGTCAATGTGTTCGTTAACCCTCCCTACGTGGATGACTCTATTACAAGAGGCCAATCGGGCCACCGACAAATGGAAAGACGAGTGTCATTATTGGAAGCATAAATATCACCTGTTGTATCGAGAGTACCAACACATCTTAAGGGCCCGTCTTTGTAAGAGTTGCCGTGACCAGGAAGACGGGGAACTTTGCTCCGACTGTAGTCAACGAACATGGACGAAGTGTACATGATTCCCCAAAAGGACTTGGAACAACTCATTCAATATTACAAAGGAGAACTCACCGAAAATGCCTTGTTGAACAAAGCCGCGACGCTCGCCGCCAAAAAACATGTCTTGTTAGCCAACCCTCAATTACCCCCAGCCCTGGTTAATGCTCAAACCAAACCGTTGAGTCAAGAATTAATCAAGTTAACCAAACGCATTCGTCAATTTCCTGGCGGGGTGGGGGTTGGTGCCCCGGGTGCCCCGGGTGGTCCGCCAGGTGAAGAAGAAGAAGAGGCCGGGGATTTGGTGACGGGACCTGTGGAACAATGGTTGAAGCGCATGATAAAAGGCAGCCCGTCGACTCCCAAACCACCCATTACCCCTGCAACCAAGAAAGGCAAAGGAGCAGCCACTACCAGTAAGATTGTCAAGAAAGGGAGCCCATCCACCAGTCGAGGGGATACCCGGTCGCGTTTAGAAGTCCTTCGAGAACAGCGCAAGGCCTTGGAAAAAAAGTTAGCCGAGAGTCGCAAAGGCAAAGGACCCGCTCGTGAAGTGGAACGATTGAAACCTTTACCCGGTTGGGAAGATTGGGCCAAAGGCAAAAAGTTACGACGTCGATTGGATTACGACACGGACTAAAAGATGCCCACCAAGAGGAGGAGAAGGGGACGCCCCCAACGAGGAGGGGCCTTGGATGTACAAAAATGGATTGCGAAAACGGGGAAGGAATTTCATTGGCCCGGTTATCAGTACATGGGCCCTGGCACCCATTTGGCTAAACGTCTGAAACGTGGGGATCCCGGGATCAATCGCTTGGACCAGATTGCTAAGCAACACGACATTGATTACAGTCGTGCTAAGAATTTGCAAGATAAATGGAAAGCCGATACCAAGATGATCCAAGCCATTGATCGATTACCCGGCAAGAAAAACAAGACGGAACGGGTGGTCAAGAAAATTATGCAAGCCAAGAAACGTTTAAAATTGTAAACATTTAATTAACATGTTGAGTCAAAAATGTTACATTGTTATTCTGCAGTTCGGTAGTCTTCTGTAGTTCGTGTCTCAAGCAGGATTGGCGAGACAAAACCCATTGTGATGTAGACAATCCAGATAAAATAAAAAACAATGTCACTTGTGTCATTTTGATTGACGAGTTGTCAAGTTCATTGTTCTGCCAAATACTGAGACGGATGTTCTTCCAAATACTGAGACGAATGTTCTGCCAAATACTGAGACGAAATGTTCTGCCAAATACTGAGACGAAATGTTCTGCCAAATACTGAGACGAAAATGTTTTACGTTACTAAATCATACATTAAATCCACCCCCTCGTCGGGTGACATGTCGTGAACGAGGTCTTCAGGGGGCACCAATGCCTCCAAATCAAAGGAACAAGAGTCCTCCACATCCTTCAGTAACTCGGTCCACTCGTCAGGCGTTATGTTCTGCAACAAAGACGAAAAGTCCTCCAAGTCAGAGGGGTCCAAGTCAGGGGGGTCCAAGTCAGGGGGTCCCAAGTCAGGGGGGTCCATGACTTGCACACCCCCCGAATCCATATCCGTGAGAGTATAAGAATCTAGAAATGATTCACAAAAAGAAAAGTTCTCAGACATTTTAGGCGTCGATTTCTTAAAGTCCTCCAAGGGAATGGTCAGTTTCAAGGGTCCTAATGCTTTGATTTTCTCTTCCGTTTTCTGTCTCTCTACAGAAGGTAAGGAGGTACAAAAGTCATTCAAATAGGTTTCCAGAGAAGGTTGCGTCCTACAATTAGTCAATACCACCCGCAGTGTTTTGGGGCGAGGCACCTGCTTCCTTTTGTTGTGGTAGTACCTTTTAGCGAGCTCCAAGAACCTCTCGCGGTTCGCCCAGTAGTACTCTCTTCTTTGCGCATGCAGTTTCTCCTGGTTCGCAGCACGATAGGCCCGACGAGCCGCCCGTGCTTTGGCCCTTTTATTGTACATCCTTTTGTACGCCAATATTCGTACACGATTCTTTTGACGATATTCACGCGCTTGGGCTCTCAAACGTTCCCGATGTTTCTCTCTATACTTCCGATCGTATTCGGCACAACGTGCTCGGTTCTTTTGGGCCCATTTTTTTTTGACGGCACGCCGTTGCTCCTTATGCGTCTCCTCATAACGCCTGTGGGACTCCCGCACTCGATCCGGATATTGTTCTCGGTATCGTTTTTTGGCAGCACGCACTTTCTCAGGGTACTTGCGTCGGTAGTTGGCTTTTTTCACAATATTCCTCGCTCGGGCTTTCTCTGGGTAGCGGGCATTGTACCGGGCTTTTTTGATGGCGTTCCGTCTCCGTCGTCGTTCGTCTTTCGTCAGTAACTCTGTCGTTTCGTCGTCGTTCGGGTCATAGTCTATGTCGTTCAAGTCCTCGTCTAGGTCAGAGTCGTTAAGGTCGTCGTCGTCGTCGTCGTCGTCGTTCGGGTTGGGAACATAGTCAATGTCGTTCAAGTCGTCGTCTGGGTCAGAGTCATCGTCGTCGTTGTTTGGTCGGTACGTCGTGCGTCGTCGTCGTCGGTTGCTGCGGCGGAGGCCCTCTCTTTCTGGGGGCATGGGGCGATGGGGGCGGTGCTGGCGGAGGTGTCCGTGGACGTTTAAATTGGTACCGCCAGTAATCGCAACAGTAATCCAGCCCCTCCACAAACCACTCACACGTTAATTGAGGGTAGCACAGTGGGTGAAAAGGAGCCGCCTGTTCTCTTCGAAGTCTCTGGGCTTCCACTTTTTCCGGCTCCAACTGCTTCAAAGTTTCTGCAAACTCAGCCAACTGATCGTCCTTCAACAGTACCTCCCTCTTCACTTTCTCTAAGACCTCTTCGACTTCCAAATCGAGCTCAAACTCTTCAAACGTCTCTAACAAATTCTCATGGTGAGAGTCCATGTTGAGATGTTCCAGCCCGAGGATCGATCTGTTTTATAGTCTCTCATTCGTTCCCGTGATGCACCAGGGGTCCTCACTAGAGAGGGGGGAGGGGGGTCCCCCCACCCCGTCCCACCCCTCCCTAGGGCACCCCCTCTCTACGGGGCACCCTGTTTAGTGATTGGCTCCTTCCCCTCCCACGTGACATTTTGGTTCTCTATAAAAACAGAGCCCCGATCTCCAGTGACTTCATCTGATCATGTCCTCACAAGACGATGTGGCGGGGCCAAGTGGCCTCGCCCACCATGAGGTTTTAGCCATGCTCGGTTTGGACTTAACTGATTCGGACGACGACACCAATTCCTGTGTGGGGCCTTTGATTTGCACCGAAAACATGGCGGACAGTGACGACGACATTTGTCAAGAGGCCTTGAACCAATGGGAACAAAGTGGGGGTGGATTGGATCCCTCTGAACACGTTACCTTCCAATTTGACTTAGAACCTTTTGTCAATCGGAAGAGTGATCGCATGGGGGTACAAGAACGTCATTTCAAGACCCAGTTACGCCAAAGGGGGAACTTGATGCCAGGTCAAAATATAACCCAAGCTCTGCAAGATGGATTACGTCGAGCCGTCGATCAAGTGTTAACCACTACCCCCGACCTCCACGATCAAGATCGACTCTACTTTACCATAGCATCCGATCGCTTGCACAATAATTTTCAGGGGTGGGGATTACGTGCAGGTGAATGGCGTCGAGACACAGAACGGGTGGAAGCTCTGTTCCAACGTTTAGCCCAAGCCCTCAACAGCAACGAACAATTTGAAATGGATGACTCCTTTCAAGTCTCCATCACTCAAGTTCATCATGCTCCTCAAGGTACCGGCAGACCCCGTCGTGGGAAACCAGGCCATCCTACCATGACCATGTTAACGGCCAACAAAAAATCGGTCATCCGCATCCAAAATGATGATGAGCTCTGCTGTGCCAGAGCTCTCGTGGTCGCCAAAGCTCGCGTGGACCAGCATCCGAAATACAACAGCATCCGCCAAGGAAAGTCCCTGCAGAGAACCCTAGCTCTGGACCTCCAGAATGAAGCCCAGGTACCCTTGGGTCCTTGCAGCTATGACGCCTTGACCCAATTCAGTCAAGCTCCGTCCCTCACCGGTTACCAGATCATCCTGGTCGATGCACAGCGATCGTTTCACATCACGACGTTTGGACCCCTTTCTGACAAACAACTGATCCTGTTGCACAACCAAGACCATTATGATGTCATCACCAAATTGCCGGGATTTTTTGGGTCCAGTTATGTGTGTGCGGATTGTTGGAAACCCTACAACACCGAGGGGATGCATCGATGCACCAAGACCAAGTTGTGTGGAGCCTGTCGACAGAAAGATTGTCCAGACTTTCAATATGCTTACCCCCGACACCTGAAAGCCACTCAACGTTGCAAGTCGTGTCATCGGGACTTTTTTGGACCCGCGTGTTACGAAGCCCATTCCAGCAAGACCCATGCGGGCAAACCCGTCACGGGCCTCCAGACCTCCGTGTGCTCTCAACGACACCGATGCCCTGACTGTTATCAACAAAATGTGGGCTTGTCCCGCATTCAACGTCACCTTTGTTGGCACGTGGATTGCCCTTCTTGTCATCAGTACGTCCACGCCGACAAACACCGTTGTTTTATACAAAGAGCCCCCAAACCTCAAGACCAAAAGAAGAGAAAGAGGACCCGTCAAAAAGGTCCTGGCGCCAAACGAGGTGCCGCCGCCGCCGCGGAACCCCATGCCTCCTCCGAGGACGAGCAGGAAGACCTGCCTCCCTTACACGTCTTCTTTGATATCGAAGCCATGCAACCCCACGGAAAACACATTGCCAATCTCGTCGTGGCCGAAACCGAAGACAAGGATGAACCCAAGCCTTTCCCAGGTTCCACTTGTATCCGTGACTTTCTGGAATGGCTGGATGCCTTGACCCTCCACGATACCCGTCAAGTCAATGTCATCGCTCATAATTTTCAAGGGTACGATGGGTACTTTATCATCCAAGAATACTATGGGGAGAACCGCATCGTCCAACAACTCCGCAACGGATGTAAACTCTTAGAGATCAAACATGACCGCATCCGGTTCATTGATTCCATGAGTTTCTTCCAGATGCCCCTCTCCGCGTTTCCCAAAACCTTTGGTTTGACAGAACTCTGCAAAGGCTATTTCCCCCACAAGTTCAACCAGCCCCATGATTATTATCAAAACTACGTGGGCATCCTCCCCTCACGCGATTACTACATGCCTGAGAGCATGACACTCGAAGGAAGACAAGCCTTTGAAACCTGGCATCAACAACAACGCGACCAGGGGGTGGTGTTTCATTTTCAAGAAGAGTTATTGGCCTATTGCAGTTCCGATGTACGACTCCTCAAACAAGGATGTCTGACTTTCAAACGCATGTTTGAAGACTTAACAGGCTTCAATCCCTTCGATCACGTCACCATTGCCTCCGCTTGTAATCGAGATTTACGTATGAACCGGATGATCCCCAACAGTATTGCCAGCGAACCCGCCGGTCAGAACGGGTGGAGAAATAACAACATCAACCAGTCCATCCCAGCCCTTGAATGGTTAACCTGGTGCGATCACCAACTACGTCAACGGGCCCTCCAAGATCTCAACCCCAACGATCTACTGACCAGTGCCAATCCAAAGCCTCAGTACATTCAACATGTCCGAAATCAAGGCGAGTATAAGATCCCCGGGACCAACATCTATGTGGATGGTTATTGCCCCGACACCCACACCGTCTACGAATTTCAAGGCTGTTTCACCCACGGATGCCCTACCTGTTATCCCCATCGCTACGAAAAACATCCCCGCAACTATGATCTGACGATGCAGGACCTCTATGACGTCACCCAAAACAAAGTCCAAAAGCTTACCGACCAAGGGTACAACGTCATTCAAATCTGGGGATGTCAATGGGACCACCTCCGAGACACCCACCCAGAGATCGACTCCTTCGTCCGGGAACTCAACTTTATCCAACCACTTGAACCTCGAGAGGCTTTCTGTGGAGGTCGTACCAATGCCATCAAACTGTACCATCAGATCACCCCTGGCCAAAAAATTCACTACATCGATGTCACCTCCTTGTACCCGTGGGTCAACAAGAAGTCCACCTACCCCAAAGGACATCCCACCATCTATTATCACCCGGGTCACACGGACATACACCAGTACTTTGGACTCATTCAATGCAAAGTCCTGCCTCCCCGTGAATTGTACCATCCCGTGCTGCCTTACCGTCATGACAACAAACTGCTCTTTCCACTCTGTGCCCGTTGTGTGGAAGAAGAAATGGACAAACCTCTTTTGGACAGATCCTATCATTGCCCTCACACCAACGAACAACGCGCCCTCACCAGTACCTGGTGTACCCCAGAGTTGTATAAAGCGGTTGAATTGGGGTACCAAGTCCAATACATCTATGAAGCCTGGCATTTTGAAGAGACCTGTGAGGGCCTCTTCGCCGATTATGTTAACACCTGGTTGAAAATCAAACAAGAAGCTAGTGGGTGGCCTAAGGCCGACATGACAGAAGAACAAAAGCAACGTTACATCGAAGAGTACTTCCTGCATGAAGGCATCCAGTTGGAATACGACAACATCAAGAAGAACCCCGGCCTGCGTACCCTAGCCAAGCTCATGCTCAACTCCATGTGGGGTAAGTTTGGACAACGCCTCAACAAAACCCAAATTCAAGCCTTTGATGACCCCCATGCCTTCCACCAGTTTTTGGATAACGATGCCTTAGACGTACGTCACGTCGCAGTTATCAATGAACAAACTGTGGAGATCCACTACCAGAAACAAAAAGAGGACATCCGCGTCTCGCCCAACCTCAACATTTTTGTGGCCTGCTTCACTACCTGCCACGCCCGCCTTAAATTGTATGACGCCCTGAAAGACTTAGGGGAAAGAGTCCTCTACTTTGACACCGACTCCGTCATCTACCTGGAGGAAACACCCACTCAATTCAAACCTGTATTGGGTTCCTATCTTGGGGACTTCGACTCCGAATTAGATGATAAAGAATACATTCAAGAATTTGTCAGTGGAGGACCCAAGAACTATGGGTATACTACGAATAAAGGAAAAGTGGAATGCAAGGTCAGAGGCTTCCGACTCAACAGCGAAGGACACACCCAGCTCAATTATGACGTCATGCGTCAGAATGTCCAGGACGAAATCAAGAAACCCCTTCCCAACCCTCGCCAAAACCAGGTCATCAACTCCCACCAAATTGTACGCAATCCAAAAAACTACCAACTGTACACCCAACCAAGCAGTAAGTTCTATCAGTTAGTCTGCAACAAAAGAGTCATTGATCCCAACACCTTCAAGACCTACCCCTATGGATACCAGTGAAAACCCCAACAAGATCATCGATTGTGATCACTGTGATCGAGAACATTTGGCGCCACCACCACCACCCCCATTCTACAGTTCCTTTGCCATACCTTTAATGAGAAATCCTCGACGTCAATTACAACAATGGATCCGTGACAACAACCAATGGCGAAGAATAACTCGATGTCAAAAACAATGGTGGGGACCCTCTATTGAACATTAAGGAACACTCAAAGAAAAACCACAGTTATTGTAAAACAAATCAATAAAACATGATTTATTCATTTTGTGTACTTTTCACTCCAAAGGACCACCCACGTTCCCCAAATTGGACTTTGGACTTTGAGCCCGCGTTTCTCAGCGGTTTTACCCCATTCTGAGCCCACGATCCCTTTTTCGAACTGGTCAGCGGTTTCCCATCCTAAAACACGTGACTTCCGGTTTAAACCACGTGACTTCCGGTGACGTCACTTCCGGTTCCGGTCATGTGATTTTCGGTCACTTCCGGTTCCGGTCATGTGACTTCCGGTTCCCATGAGCCCGCGATCCCTTTTTCCATCTGGTCCGCGGTTTCCGCGGTCTGTTACTAGGGCAACCCAACAACCAATCAGAAGCCAGTCTGAGTGCCATACGAGCCCACTTTACTACTACCCTCAAATCTGTAAAAAGCCCTGGGAACGAGGTTGCACAATATCGGACACAGCTCCACTTATAAGGTTAACTCTGTCTAAAAACCAATACTTGTCAAATGCTCAACGCTACTCAAATAAACAACATCACAATAGTGTACCTTGGTACACACACGTTCATTCAATAACCATTTCCGTACCTCTCATCGACAGCTACAAAATAGCTCACGCACGCTATGCGTGCCTATGTTTTAAGTATCCTGCGCTGACCAAGCTCAGTCGAATGAGCCACCCTTTCTTTGTCTAGCAAAGCTTAAATACATTTTACCTAAAGGAAATCAAGCTGGATAAACATAGCAAAACCTGCCACTGAACAAAAACTGCTTCAAGTAGAATGGAGAGTTAAAAGCCCATAACAAAGCATAATAAGAGGGAAAATTGTCGAGCACTTGTTTGACTTAGTCGAGAGGACCAGGACTTTAATCGAGGAATAGCGTCTTTATTGGCTAGCCTTCCTCTGGTACAATGTAACAACAACTGACTGCAACTAAACACAACTAAATGCAGCTAACACCCCCTACTTGCTATAATGAAGCTACTTTTATGCTGTGCTGTAAACATGCTTGCAATTCCATCTTAAGGAAGACCAGATGGTGCCTTGAGAGCATAAAGTTAAAGGAATGCAAAAACAGAACACAGCTGTAAACAAGGCACTATTTGGAAAGGAAAGTAGATAAAGTTTTGGCCAATCCAGTTCAAGAAAACTTAAGTGTTTGTCAGAAATTACTCTTGAACTTAGTGTTTGAGGAGGTCTTGGCCAACGCTGACAGGAACTCGTAAGTTAAATCTGTCTACGGCTCGCCCTAAGTTACAAACGCAAACAGGAAAACGTTTAACAGGGATGGCATTGCACTTAGATCAACACTTACACTACCAAAAATTACCCTAAAATTAGCTTCACTAAAGGTAGTATTAATGGGGCAATAAATAATCTCTGCCATCATGAGTCAGTGTTGCATTAGTGGCAAGAGAGGATAAAGGGTAAAAGAGAGGATAAAGGGTAAAAGAGTTAATCCCCATATCCCCATCTCCCCTTACGATGGGGATAGGGCCTATATGGGGGAGTAACTCTTTTACCTTTTATCCTCTCTTGGTAGCGGCACAAAACAATCTGAAAAGCACCTCTTCCACAAAGTTTCCTTTATGATGAGTTGTCGTTTTGCTTTATAGTTTAATTTGCATAGAACTGATTTAGTGATCAACGGTAGTATTTACGATAACTTTTTTAAACCTGTTTCAAAAGATTTGCAGAACTTCGTCGGTTTTTAAACAGTATCTTGAAATGAACATATGTCAGATGTCAAGTTCTAGAAAGCACCGTACAAAAGCCAATTACAAGAATTACTGATAAAAACTGAAGACCGAAAAGTGCAAGAGTAAATTAAACTAGAAAGCCCGATGGGCATTTTATCCGGTCCTTCTGACCCACTCCACTTCCAGGTTAAGTAATGTTAGCACGACTCAACATATGCATCCGTGTGGTTCAACCCTATATTTCTAAGTTGATCAACATATTTGTACGAACCAGCGTGTTGAAAAGTGTGACTGTGTGACACAATGTTGTGACTATAGCTTTACTGGATGACGTAATATTTAAACTCTGATGAATCAGCTTATCGCTTTGAATACACCTTATTCCAAAATGGTGGAAAATACATTATTCTTTTGACTCCATGTTAATTTGCCCTTGTTGCCTCGTTTAAAGTCAAATATTCCTTTGAATTCTGCAGATGGGATCGAGGCAACAAGGGCCAATTAACAATGAGACAAAAGAGTAAATAAATGTATTTTTCGCCAATTTGAAATAAGGTGGATAGTTGATTTTGTTGGAAAAAAAAAAAGAAAAAGAAAGTTCAACTCAGAAGTTTAACGTCGATATAAATTCGATCTCAACGGAGATGTTATTCAGAGACGATGACGTTTTTACTGTTGCCTAAACCGTGGATACGAACAGTATGTACAGCAGTAAAATCAAAATATAATGCTCAATGAAGGCAACCACATCGCCAGAGTCAAACAAGTTTTGAAAAGCACGTCTCACGGCATAATGGTTAAGTCCGGTGTGGTATCTTGGGAATTGCTGGCAAAAGTAAACAAGTTGAATCGAATTCGTAATGATACACTCATATTGTAAGACTCGAACGGCTAACAAACGGTTAGTAGAGGTTTTTTATGACATTTATGTACCAAACGTTGACCCATTATTAATAATGTTGTTAGTGTGAGGTGACATGATTTAGTTTTGTTTACCTTGCGTGACATGTTCCTGACGTCATGACAACATGACGTCATCACCGGAGCAGAACGTTTAAAGTGATCATTTATAATTGGCCAATAAAAAACCGGAATTCCTGGGTGAATACCCAACAAATGAAAAACCGAATAACAGATCAAGAGAAAACCGGAAGTTTACTGAGACTGTGTTGGCCGAGACAACGCCGGACGATTAAGGCAAGTGACCCAAAAAAGCCCACCGAATTTATAAACCGGCTTGACCGCCAGTTAATTACCAGATGTGATGAATTGCGCTACAGACCATAAGTTTCATAGTTGCTCCAAGAAGATCAGGTTATGAGATTTATCAGGTGGTCGTCACGAATTGTCCGTCATGGGCACCTGACTGTCAAATGGCCCGCTATTTTGTCTTCGCCGCAAGGTACGTAATGTGCGCGTATTACCAGTTGTCTGTTCATATAGTGGGGTAGTCGTATTATAGATCGAATATCGTTGTGGAAGAGGAAACAACACTGTATTAATGAACATGGATACCAACCGAAATAAAAATTACGTGCAAACATCGCTGAAATCTACACCAAATGCAACTTTTCAAGTTTTGTTTCATGACGTTTCCCGACACCAAATTGGCAATCGCAAATCTTGGTCAGATGGTAACCATTAGTGGACTGTGGTATGGTCACCGTTTTGGGGACTTCTGGCAGAGAATCCTCGCAAGCGTCATCTTGTATTGCAAGCAGTTTAATTTCTCCCTTGGCTTGAGAACATATAAAACGGCTTCTTCTCTCGGTAAGGCTTCATAAGTAGCAGCGCAGTAAAACTAGAGGAAACATGTCAATAGTCTGACTCTTACGCGTAAAAATTCCATGCTGGTAATAGAATCATGATCAAAACTGCCATCACCATTCCAAAGAAATGTACATTGCTGTTCATGCGAAAACTTGACAGCAAGGAATTGCAAGATAAATTTACGGGTGTTCAAGTTATTTTTCTGAATCAAATCTTGTGTCTCTAGCACGACAGAAGCAGACCTAGTGGCCTTCCTGGACAAAGATTTTTGCAATTGTGGGGTGAAAGTGGAATGCTGACGATTTAGTGTTCATCGTAGGCAGGAACAAAATTGCAAGGTTTGAAGCTCTAAAATTTTAACTTGATAATCGTTTCTTGAATTAAAATAGCACTCGCAAGGTCACTGTACATGACGCAGTAAGGTAAGAATAAAGATGTCACCAGTAAAAGTATTTACCGAGTCATATACTTACTTTATTTGAAATTGTAAACAAAAGACGTAAAATAAAGCCACACATACATACACATACAAATGAAAGAAGACGAGAGAAATACATTGAAATAGTGGCAAGTAGGCTTAAAGGAAAGCATGGGGCTTATGAATAACGACCTTTAGATTGGACTACGAGTACGAGATTGAGTACAAGTACGGCTTTTGCATTTCAAACCAGTGACATTTCCAGAGACCACACACTATGGTGTTGTTAACCAGTAAAGAAGGAAAGCTCCAGGAATACGATTAGTGTGTTACGTGACCTACCTGCTTACCGGGTTAATTCCACGTACATAGCACTAATTATAGGATAAATATATCCTATCACACAAAATTAAAGACGCTCGAGGGTATTACTGTTAAGGACCCAACGTCCATTTTAAGCGCCATGAAAAACTTTTACAACCAGCTTTATACCTCTCAAAAACCGCTAGCAGCTGCAGACCCATTATCTTTCTGTGAATATGAATCTCTACCTAGACTGGACCACGAGCAACAAAGCCTTTGCGAAGGTTTAATAACCGCAGAAGAATGCCTCGCCACTTTAAAAACTTTTCAACATAATAAGTCGCCGGGCACGGACGGTTTATCTGCAGAGTTCTATCTACGCTTCTGGAAGGATCTGTCGGGCCCTCTGATTGTCAGAGACACCTAGCATAAAGGTCTTTCTTGCCTTACTGGAAAGTAGAGTCAAATGTGAAAGACAAATGGCTATTAAAAACTCTAGCTTTAAAAAATATGAAGCAAAGTGGATCACTCTCTGCATAAGCGATGCGGTAGATTTTGCACCACTACCAAAATAAAGGAACCAGGTTAAGGTGCTTTTTTTTTCCCAACACTTTTTTGTCTGTTTTATTTATCCTTTTCATTTGACCAGACTGTAAAGGCATATTTATCTTTGTCATTTTACTTTGACTGTATATTCCTACTTGCCTTGTTGTTAAAGTAAGGTGTTATATTAGTTCAGTTGTAATTAAGTCCTTCTTTTGTAAGTGTAGTATTAGTTCTGTAAATTAGCTCCTGTGTTTATGCATGGTATTAGTCTTGTAAACTAGTTCTTTTGTTAAAAAAAAGAAAACAAAAACAAAAAAAAAAACACAATTGTGTATTATGAATAAAGAATCAGTTCAGGTGTAAAAAAAAAAAAAAAAAAAGCACTACTTATAGGGCGTCCGATGAAATGAAATGATTGAAATGTTGTTGATGAAGTATTGATGCTTAGAAGGGAAGAACGGAGACCCCGACACCCAAGTGACGTTGGTGAGTTGTGTTTGACTCGCCATGCCTTTCCGTTCCTGCCATACACCTCTTACTATACAAAGGAAAACGAAAGTTCTGTAAACGCCACCGTGATCATTAGACTCTGCCACAAGTAGTATACCTTACAGACACGCTTTGACAAAGGTTTGATGAGAATCGGTTACGATGGTCAGAAGATACGACGTCATAAGTAGCATGTGGTGAAGCCAAGCTATGTTTCTAACTTTTTTGGTGAAGAAAGTACAAAATATGGACAAAAAGCAGCAGTGTTTAATTATGCCATATTTTACATGTGTAAGGGACCGGTCAATAATTAGAGGTTAGGGGGGAGGGGGGCTGGTGCAGATAGGGGTTTGGGTCAGCAAATTTCATGCAAGGATAAAAGGGGGAGCTACAAAAATTTACGTTGGTCTACTGACAATTTTTCTCAAGACATTATTAAAGTATCATCAGATAAACAACCAATATTATTTGTATTTAATTCTTTGCGATAACAATTTTAAACTGAATTTGTGAACATCCCTTCAACTTTCATCTGGCTCATCATTTTGAACTGTCTCATCACTTTCATCTCACTCATCACTTTGATCTGACTCGTCATTTTTATCTGACTCGTCATTTTCAACTGACTCATCGTTTTCATCTGTTACATCATTTTCTTTCTCTTCATTATCACTAATTACAGAATTTCCTGCCCCTTCATCACTGCTTCCTAGAAAGTCCTTTGCATGCTCTTGGATGTAAGAAACAGATTCGGTGGATAGCATTCCTTTAATTACAATAATCATCCTAAGATATTTAACTTGAGAACGTGATAAGTTGGAAAGAGCTTCCAACTTTAAATTGTCCTTTTCAATTACTTCTTGAGAAAGAGGAGCATTTGAAATCTACTGTATAACTTTCTCCATGTAGCTTGCATTTCTAGAAGCTTTACGCTTTTTAGCCTTTCTTCGATTCTCTTTTTGAGACCGTTTTTTCCTTTTGTTGTCTGAGTCATCCGTTTGAACATGTTTGTAATCTTCGTCAGCTGTTCAGCAAGACTGGCCTCAATTTCTCTTCAGTTTCTCCTCCACCTTTAACAGTTTTCCAATAATATCCTCATCAAATTTTCTTGGGTGCTTGTGTCCTGGTAAAAACCTTTCCAGACTTGGTAAAGTGAGAGGACAGATGCTTTTGTGCTTCTTCTCTCTTCTTAGCTTCTGGATAATTGACTTTATGCCTTCTATCACTTTAATATTGTTGCTCAACAGAATTTTATCAGAGAATGTAGGGATGTATTCTTCACAGAAGTATTTCCCTGCAGCAGCGGGATTACGAGGGTTCATATATAACACTTGCCATTCTTACGTCTAATCTTGCAACAGAAGATTTTAAATCATACTCACGCCTTCCCTCATCATGAAAGAGCTTCTGAAACTCACGAGCATTCCGACAGTGGGAATACATGGACTTGTAAAATAATGACAATGTTTCATTCATAAATGTAGTTTTTGGTGTGGTTGCATTTGGGATCCAGCCAAACGTTTTTTCTTCCCATGGACGTTCCATTGACTTATTAGATCGTTGAAAAATTACTGAACCCAGTTGAACAACCTAGTGGCTGTTCGACATTTCTGCTGTGTTGGAGCTTTTCCTTGTCTTAAACAAAAGTTCTTCCTTCTTCCAGAAGTATCGCTTGACTTCTACTTTCGACAGACCTATAGCGCAATGTTACGAGTTGAATGCTAAATATGATAAGAAACAACAGACTGCTCGATTAGTAAGAGAGAATCGCTTACCAAACTCCTTTAAATCCTCTTCATCTACATCTTGAAGGTGTTCAGTCTTTGTCATTCCAGGTCACTCAAGCAGGAGCAGGTCACTCAAGCGTAAAAACTCCGAGATTTCTGAATATTCATCATGCTCTTCATTTGCCTCGCAAATCACATCTGCATCCGCCATTTTGGTTTTTGTTCTTCGGCAGAGAGAGAATGGTATCTAATGAACCACAGGCAGCCCAACGATTACATAAATCAAATGTAGGGATGTCCCAACGAGATTGTACAGTTATCAAAACCGAGGATAAGCCTCTAGGTATCCATGAAAACCAGACACAACCTAAACAGCAATCATTTTCAGCTAAAAGGAGTGAATCGCGCCAGCTGTCAGGCGAGGGAAAGTTTGGCGAAAACCCCTTCAAACTTGCAAAGTTGAAGACAAGCTTGCTAAGCTTGAATGCTTGTTGAAAGCCACGAAAGGAGCACAAATGAAAAGAATCTTAGAGGGGCTTCTATTTGTGTTGAGGCAACTGTTAGCTGTGACTTTACACGGAGAGAAAGCTGTCGGATTTCTGTCACTTGATAATGCATACGATTTATTTTGTGACTTCATGGATACGAAACCAGAGAAGGCATATTTTCGTGACCATCTCTTGGTCAAACATTAAGGCCCTTTTTGTTTATGTGGCTACAATATGTAAGAAGCAATTCGTGATACTGCAGAATGAGACCACGATATAGGAAAATTTCTTTTAGAGTTAGAACGGATTGAGGAGTCAGAAGAAAGTGAACTGCCTGCTCGATATTTTCTAGACGGCACCTCCCTCTCCAAGATTATTTCTTCTATGGGTACAGAGTATGACAGGATGGCTCTCAAAGCAGTGATATTCGCGTTACATTCAAGAGCCCTGACCCACAACCTAGGAATAAAACCGGATAGAGCAGTTCAGTTTCTGTCCAAAGTTCTAATGGCTTCTGAGGAAAGTGAGAGGGCATTACAAGCAGCAGAAGATATATATCAACTTCGAGCACGCGAGAGGCTGGGAAAAATTGAAGCTCAGATTCAAAGTATTGACCACACGATTGAGAAACATGCAAATCTTTTGTCTGAAAAGAGAATGCTTGATCTTGAGGGTGAAAGAAATGCTTTAAAATAGTCAACCACAGTGATGGTCCAAATGTAAACAGGCGGATGAAACAAGCAACAAAACGAATTGTAACTTAGCTTCTAAATGTCCAACTGGGTTAAGAGAAGAAAACTTGGGGCAGGTCCACCTTGCCTACTAGGTGAAGAAGATGAAGAATTTATTGCCAAACCAATTGAAAGTAAAAGTACTTGTCATGGGAGAAGACATGAAACAACTCTATTTACACATCACAGGGTAAAAAAGAGGCACTTTATTTCGCTTGCACATTACTCTCTGTTTAAAAGCTAGAGGCAAAAAAAAAATGATTAAGTCTGCAACAACTGTGACAAACACAGGCACTTCAAGAAATGTAAGGGCAGTTGAAGCAAAGGCTCACAAACATGGAAAGTGGTTGTGGTGTGCAAAGAAGCCTCCCAAGACTGAAGTACATGACACAGAGTCAACACATCATCAGCGTGCTCCTTTTCGAAGTACAAAGTCTTGCATGTTTGCCGATGATAGGAAGAAGCACAGTGTGGTGATAGGCATGGAGGACAAAGCATACTTAAGACCTGGAACAGATGTTGGTGTCAGAGATTATTAAGCTGGAGTTGTATACGATGTTGTGGACCACATCAAAAGACGGGAACTACCTCAGCTTGATTTTAATGAGCCCAAAGTTAACCAAAAACCAACGTCCTTCCGCTTCATCAGGGGATCCATAGAGCAGGGAGAGGAGGAAGACTATTTTATCAGCACTTCAGACCACACTGTCGTGATTATCAGACCTAAGTTCTACATTGGAAGTTCTGGCAGTGTCTGGCCGTCAGAATATATGAGACTGTGCCATGAGCATCCATCATTATTTCAAGAATCTGGATTGCATACATACAGCACAAGTTTGAAGAAATTTTTCTGCGTGTCTGCACGATATTGCATGCTACTTTGCAGATCTAACAATGAAAGAAAATGATATGTGGTAAACGCAACGATACAGCCTTTATGCCAACACAGGCTCTATGAAGGACACAAACTACAATGGCTAGTGCAGCGAATCAGAGGCTGTCATGTCTTGGATTGAGGAAAGGGATGGGATTTGGACTCCGAGAGAGACATTGGAGAAGATCCGCAAAGCATGGCTGTCAAGATACAAGAGAAGGCGTCGTTCTGTGTTGACAATTGCTTGCAGTTGATCAAAGAAAACAAACTTTGGGAGAAGGAAGAAGAACTTCCAAAAACATATAATTTTTTAAGTGCGCATTTTCTGAAGTAAGGCAAATGTGGTCAGCACCACAATCTAATCAGTGTTTCTTTGCTACTTTCAAGTACATTTGCTTATAAATGCACCTCACTCTCTATTATTGACCAAGATAACTGACAGACTGGACAGGAGAAACTTTATTCAATAGATAGAGACTCGGTACATGCTAAAATTTCAAAATGAAATTAAAGAACAAAAATGATGGTAAACCTTACATTTTTACAACACTATTGACAGATCTACGGAAATTTCCAAACATGAGCCCTGTAACTAAACTGATTGCACACTTACAGCTTTTTACTATACACTGCTAGATTAACAGAAATGTCCAAACACAAGTTCCGGGTAAAAAAGGTAGACATTACATTTCCAAAGGCAGGCTCGGATAAAACTGGTAGACTAAGTATATCACTGGCAGATCTATGGAAATTTCCAAAGACAGGCCTGGATAAAAGTGATGGTATACGTTAGCTTTTTACCTCATCACTGGTAGCTCTATGAAAATTTCCAAAGACAGGCTCGGATAAAACTGATAGAATAAGTATATCACTGGCAGATCAATGGAAATTTTCAAAGACAGGCCTGGATAAAACTGATGGTATACTTTAGATATTTACCTCATCGCTGATACCTCCATGGAAATTTCCGAAGACAGGCTCGGATAAAGCTGTTAGTATACTTTAAACTATTTACCTTATCACTGGTACATGTAGATCTATGGAAAATAGCTGCTATCGTCCAAAATTGTTCACTTTTGTGATAAAAGCATGAAACTTTGCATGATTACTACTAACCATGTAACAAATAACTTTTGATATGGATCCAAGCTGGGTTAAGTTCCGGACGCGAGATCTGCGCATGCCCTAAAATTGCCAACATGGAAACGAGGCTGAAAATCAGATTGTCTTAAAACGGGTCTCAAAGTACAAATATAAACTTGAAACTGATATATCAGTTACATATGTGGTATTTTTTGTTAGAAGATGCTTAAGATGTGATGACGTGACCTTTCTTTACAATTGCGCATGCCATAAGTTGCCAACATGGAAACGAGTCTGAAAATTAAAATTGCTTAAAACAGGGAGCGAGCCTATAAAAGGGAAGGCTCCGCTTCCTTGAAACGCTCGGATGGTTCCAATCTAATTTTGTAATGATAGATGCCAACGTAACCGTCACGCAGTTGATATCAAGTAGAATGTTCATTTGTTTATCTGAACAACGAAGGAATAAACCTAGAATAAAATAGGCTGTTGCTACTAAATGTATAGTGTACAAATACAAGTAAGCCGTCAAATCTCATTTCACTCTAAACCATTGCAATTAATATGTGTCTGAGGTTCTCAACTGGAGTTGATAAACTTCAGATAAACACTAATAAACCCCAGACTAATTATTCAAATTCTTATTACCAAAACAGCGTCCTCACCGCTAAACTATAAATAAACCAAAGTCGAAGACTGATACAAATTTATTTCAAGACTTGAAGTCGAATTTCAGTCTGTGAAGACGTAATTTGCTGGGACATTTTCCAAACGCGGCCGCTATTACAGTTGGTTTATAATCCAATGCAGGATTCTATGATTTGTTGAGTTCATAATACTCTCCCCCTTTGGGTTTCTTTCATCGGCTCCAGCTTATGATAAACCATTATACAGAAGATATAGTTTCCCTGAAAAATCTGTGAAGAGTTAGACTGCTATTTGGTTTATTTTATACCTCGTTTTGATTTCCAAAAGCAGTATTTATATGAATCGAGTTGTTTATTATTTATCGGTTTTGGTTTTCCTCTATACCAACTGGTATTTCCCCTCTTGACTCTTTTCGTCTTCAGGAAATTGTCATTGCAAGAATTGGGGGTGAACATACACGATATTTCCATTTGTGCGATTATTGAAGAATTATCCACCTATTTCGCCAAGGATAAACTAATTAGTTATCTTGTTCATCAGCTAGCAATTCTGCAAGTAATGCAAGAATGTTCGACTCGAAAGTACCGTAATTTCCCGATTAAACGCCGGGGGCGTTTATTTAAAACTCGGCCACGTAGACCCAGCGTTTATTTAGGGCTCTTCGTTTAGTTTTTAAATGCATTTTTTCAGTATTGGAAGTTTATTGATCAAGAACCAAATTGC
Source organism: Siderastrea siderea (assembly GCA_964030785.1). NCBI lineage: Eukaryota > Metazoa > Cnidaria > Anthozoa > Scleractinia > Rhizangiidae > Siderastrea > Siderastrea siderea. The sequence goes on from OZ034968.1 coordinate 57,258,941, forward strand.
AACAAAAACGTTCAAAAAATGTGAAACAATGTCATCAACATTGTCTCATATAAGTGAATCTGGTAACCTATCAAAAAAAAACGTCACTGACAGAAACAGTGATTGAACTCTTCTCAACATTACATTTCTCCGTGCATGAAACATGGACGAACAAACAGCAAACGTACTGTGCAAGCAATTTACAACAAGGCGATGGCGAGGTTCCTTCTCCATCAGTTCTGGAAAAGGCAAAATTATGGAACGATTCAGTTGCAAGGAACAGCTGGAGAAACGCTGGAGAAACGCTGGAGAGACCCTCGAGATGATCCTTGTTTGATGTCCAAGCCCGCAGAAAAGTTACAATGATTTAAAAGAGATTGACACGATACCTGATGCGTCGTTTGTTTCTTCTGTTTTCGTGAGAAGCACTTTTGTAAAAGGTAGTTCGGTTTGAATATTAGTGTATAAGTTCAAATATAATGGTAGAAAGAGAACCAGTATGCAGAACCAGTATGCAACCTGATTCAATATGCCCATCTCGAATAAATGCCAGGACCGCAAATAAACGCCGGGACCCCAAATAAACTCGGCCCTGTAGATCCGGCGTTTATTTGAGGTCTGGCGTTTAATAGCCTCCCACGCAGTCGTTTTTAGGGGAGTCGTTTTGGGAGGAGGGTAATACGGCTCCCCTAAAAACGTTTAATCGAGAAAATACAGTACGTCCCTTTTGGTCTGGCAAGTGAGGCAATCAAATACCTCCATCGGCACCTCTAGAGATTTGTGATTGACAGGCTGAACACCTCAGCCTCCCTTTTGTAGGTTTGCTTCGTGTTTAAAACGGGTCTCAGAGTACAAAAATAAACTTGAAACTGATACATCAGAACTTTACATATGTGGTATTCTGTGTTAGGAAATGCTTAAGATGTGATCAAGTGAGCTTCCTTTACAATTTTACGCATCTCACTTGGGAAACCTGTCGTGGAATGTTAAAGCTAAAGACGTGGTGGTTTAATTAGCACCACTGAAAGTAATTGTTCTATCATTTTAATGCTAGGACATGCTAATGCCCTGAAAAGATCCAAAATCTACGCATGCATTATTGACACTGCACATGTAAGTGCTGTGGAAACACGGTAATTCTATTCAGCTTCACAAAGTTTTTCTTATGACCTAAGGGTCTGATCCGGTACTCTAGGTGGCGGTCAATACCGATTACAGCTGTTGAGATCACTGATCAAAACTTCCTAACTACAACAATGTTGTTGGCGATTGATATGAACTAAGAGTCAACTAAAACTTTCTATAGGCTACATTCTGTGAGTTTGAATAGCTAGTTGCAGTTGCCTCCACAGTTGCACAACCCAGTGCAGGTAAAACTGGCTTTTTGGCATTTGCAGCGTCCCTGACAACCAGCTTTGCAACCACATCGAATGAGCTCATAGCAAGAGTCCTTGGCTTGTGAGAGTGTCGTCTAGTGAGGCACCCAGCCACTAAGCAGCTATCCCCATCTCGTCAGGGACTTGGTAATGTGGGTGACTTTAACAGGGTCTTTCCCATATATAACCACCTTGGAAGACAGCTCTCTTGACGTGTTGCTTGAGTGCTTGAAGGATGCTTGAGTGGGAGGGATGTTGTCAAGGGATCTCCCCTTTCTTGAGAAAACCTCTTGCCTGACTTCGTTGACTTTTCATAAGCTGCTCATGCAGTTATATAGAAGTGTCACAAATCGCTCAATGACACCCATGTATGTGTCATCAATATCCTCTGGCAATGTCATCAGTGATTCAAGAACAAGAGTAAGCACATGGAACAGAGGACATTGATGAACATGCATGGGTGTCATTGAGCGATTGTGACACTTCTACATGACCGCACTAGCAACTTAAGAAAAGTCAACGAAGTCAGGCAAGAGCTTTTCTTAAGAAAGGGGAGATCCCTTGACAACATCCCTCCCACTCAAACATCCTTCAAGCACTCAAGCAACATGTCATGAGAGCTGTCTTCCAAGGTGGTTATATATGGGAACCCTGTTAAAGCCACCCACATTACCAAGTCCCTCTAGATGGGGATGGCAGCTTGAAAATAGTCGCTGGGTGCCTCACAGGACAACACTCTCGCAAGCCAAGGACTCCTGATGTGAACTCATTCGATGTGGTTGCAAAGCTGGTTGTCAGGGACGCTGCAAATGCCAGAAAGCCAAACTTACTTGCCCTGGGTTGTACAACTGTGGAGGCAACTGCAACTGGCTATTCAAACTCACAGAATGTAGCCTATAGCAAGTTTTAATTCACTCTTATTTCATATCAATCGCCAAGAACATTGTTGTAGTTAGGAAGTTTTGATCAGTGATCTCAACAGCTGTAATCGGTATTGACCACCACCTTGAGTACCTGATCAAACCCTGAGGTCGAAAGAAAAGCTTTGTGAAGCTGTATAGAATTATCGTGTTTCCACAGCACTTACATGTACAGTGTCAATAATGCATGCGTAGGGTTGGTTCACGTAAAAAGCTATGTCCTATCATTAAAATGATAGAACGATTACTGGGCTTTCAGTAGTGCCAGAAGCATATCACCTGGTAGTGCTAATTAAACCACCACGTCTTTAGCTTAAACATTCCACCACAGGTATCCCAAGCGATATTCGTAAAATTGCATAGAAGGGTCCAGTGATCACATCTTAAGCATTTCTTACACAGAATACCACATGTTAAGTTCTGATATATCAGTTTGTACTATGAGACCCGTGTTAAACCAATTTAATTTTCAGCCTCGTTTCCATGTTGGCAATTTAAAGGCATGCGCAATTGTAAAGAAAGGTCACGTGATCACATTTCAAGCATTTTCTAACACAGAATACCACATATGTAACTGATTTATCAGTTTCAAGTATATTTTTGTACTCTAAGACCCGTTTTAAGACAATTTAATTTTCAGCCTCGTTTCCATGCTGACAACTTTGTGGCATGCGCAGATCTCGAGTCCAGAGCTTAACCCTGCTTGGATCCATATCAGAAATTAATTGTTGCATGGTTAGTAGTAATCATGCAAAGTTTCATGCTTTTATCACAAAAGTGAACAATTAAGATAGTTTTTGGACGATAGCAGCTGTACTACTGGTAGTATACTTCAGCTTTTTACCATAGCACTGGCAGATCTGTATAAATTTCCAAAGACAGGCCTGGATAAAACTTATAGTATACTTTACCCTTTTACCATATCACTGGTAGATCTATGGAAATTTCCAAAGACAGGCTCAGATAAAACTGATAGACTAAGTATACTTTAGCCTTTTACCATAGCACTGGCAGATCTGTGGAAATTTCCAAAGACAGGCTCAGATAAAACTGATAGTATACTTTAGCTATTTACCTCATCTCTGGCAGATCTAGGGAAATTTCCAAAGACAGGCCTGGATAAAACTGATAGTATACTTTAGCCTTTTACCATAGCACTGGCAGATCTGTGGAAATTTCCAAAGACAGGCCTGGATAAAGATCATAGTACACTTTAGCCTTTTACCATATCAATGGTGGGTCTGTGGAAATTTCCAAAGACATGCTCAGATAAAACTGATAGTGTACTTTAGCCCTTAACCATAGCACTGGCAGATCTGTGGAAATTTCAAAAGAAAGGCTCAGATAAAACCGATAGTATACCTTAGCCTTTTACCATAGCACTGGAAGATCTGTGGAAATTTCCAAAGACAGGCTCGGATAAAACTGATAGTATACTTTAGCCTTTTACCATAGCACTGGCAGATCTATGGAAATTTCCAAAGACAGGCCTGGATAAAAATCATAGTATACTTTACCCTTTTACCATATCAATGGTGGATCTATGGAAATTTCCAAAGAAAGGCTGAGATAAAACTGATAGTGTACTTTAGCCTTTAACCATAGCACTGGTAGATCTGTGGAAATTTCAAAAGAAAGGCTCAGATAAAACTGATAGTATACTTTAGCCTCTTACCATAGCACTGGCAGATCTATGGAAATTTCCAAAGACAGGCCTGGATAAAAATCATAGTATACTTTACCCTTTTACCATATCAATGGTGGGTCTATGGAAATTTCCAAAGACAGGCTCAGATAAAACTGATAGTGTACTTTAGCCTTTTACCATAGCACTGGCAGATCGTTGGAAATTTCCAAAGACAGGCCTGGATAAAACTGATAGTATAATGTAGCTATTTACCATATCACTGGTAGATCTATGGAAATTTCCAAAGACAGACCTGGATAAAACTGATAGACTAAGTATATTCTAGCTATTTACCTCACCACTGGTAGATCTATGGAAATTTTCAAAGACAAGCTCGGATAATGCTGTTAGTATACATGAAACTATTTACCTCATCACTGGTTGATCTATGGAAATTTCCATAGACAGGCCCGGATAGAGCTGTTAGTATATTTTTAACTATTTACCTCATCACTGGTAGATCTATGGAAATTTCGAAAGACAGGCTCGAATAAAGATGTTAGTATACTTTTAACTATTGACCTCATGAATGGTAGATCTATGGAAATTTCCAAAGAAAGGCTTGGATAAAACTGATGATGTACTTTAGCTATTAACCTCGTCATTGGTAAACACAAGTCCTGGACAAAAATGCTCTCAAACTATAGCTTTGTATTTTTTAATTTTATTTTATACTTTTTTGGTGGATTTCCAAGCAAATTTTACAGCACTAACATTTAGACATGTTAAGTTCTTTATTGGTGGTTTAAAAGAAATTTCTCAGTAAAAAACAGCCCAGGGCAAAAAAAGACCAAATTCCCATTCTAGGAAAGACGTAAAGCCCTACTTATATAAAGTGGCTGAGAATTTAACTCCTTATACCTTCTTCTCAAATACTGTGCTGCCTCCTTTTTAAGTTTACCATTCTCATCTAATTCAATATCGAAATAGATTACACTTTCCTTTGGGATCTGAGTGGAAGTCCAGCCACGCCAAGGTACCCATTTTGACTTGTAGCCACCCTTTACCCACTGCACAATAAAGGAGGTGTCAGTGACCTGTTTTACTTTTGCTAGATGGGGAGGCCTGTAGTTTCCAACTAGCTAGGTTGACAGCAACAATGCCACCTGGCAACACTCCTTCAAAGTTATCCACCACCGTTACATCAGCAATTTGTCTTCTATATGCTCCACCATACACCAGAATGCAGAATCTAGAAAGACCTACAAAGATTATAACTGGGAAGGAATGTTTCAGGACGGGACCCAGTCTCAAAATTGAAAGCCATGGTGGGCATATAGGAAGCCTAAAAGTGCATCCTTGGAACTACTTTTGCATTTTTATTCGTTTCAGCTCAAACTTTGCAGGATGGTAGAACTTTGTATTCCAAAAACTCGTATGTTTTTTGTTTTTCGATTTTAACGGTTTTTGGCGGGAAAATGACGTCACAAGATTGACAGCAAAATTTCAATTTCAAGTTATGGCAAAACAAATAAATAATTTTGAACGAGCGTGACGTGATAGAAACAAATGTGAAAAATGTTTGGAAAAGGTCAATCGGTTAAAGAGTTTTAAGCTTTGATTTTTGAATTTCCCGCCATTTTGTTACTATTTTTAGAAACATAAATACAATGAAATGGAACATCATGCGTCAACTTTCCAGGTAAATTGACCAGGCTATCGATGAGGAGGGAAGTGAAGATGGCTCGGACAGTAAGTCAGGCGAAGATTCAGATAAGGAGGACTGCGTCCTTGCTGAAATTGGGGACTCGACCTCTGAAGAGGAAGTGGAGGGAAGTCTGAAAGTGCCAAAATGAGTGCATCTGTGATGTGCACAAGGTCAGGGAGGAGGGCTACAAGGTTCATAACATAATGACACGTTCATAATTTATTAGTTTCTCCGAAAAGTATGACAATCCTCAATGGGTCTATTTAACGGCTGGTTAGTAAAATTTTAGAGGAGGTTGCAGGGGGGGTGGGGGGGTAGAAGAAAAATGTGTCTTACAGGCTTAGGGGGTCATAAAAAACCAAACATGGTATACTCACTGATGCACCAGCCCCTTTCCCCCACCCTCTAATTATTGACCAGTCCCTAACGTCAAAAATTTTCAACTTCCGCCGTCCGAGGATTACGTCTTATTTTGAGTGAAATAAATTCAAGATGGTGGCCACTAACGTCACTAACCCCTAGCTGCGCTACAACCCATAATATTTACCAAATCTTGTAGAGCACATCACAGGGTAACTACCTTAGAGAAAAGTTCTTCGAGGTATTGTAACGCAACAAAAAATTAGACTTATACCATGGTGAGGGGATGGTCAGCTTGTACGTCCGAGGGTAAAACATTTATATTTAGGGCCTCTGTGTTGATTTTAGCGAGATGGGATAAGCATCACACATGAATTAAAAAACAAAACGGAAAAAATAGTTCTTACAGATGAGAAAACGAAAACTGATTGGTACGTGGGGCATGTGATCTCAACATGAACAAAGCAATATCTTACCACACGGTAGCACCTGCTTAATTCTGACTACCTTTCCAATGAAATCTTACTTCTGATTCGTTGATGTCATCAAAAAGGCAAATGTTTTAGTTAGTGTGTGTGATGTCCGCTCCGTAGGTGGATTTTAAAATCATAAAAATGCACAAAGTAACAAAATTTGTGCTCTTACTTACATTTTGCCTAACCTGAGTTAGCTATAGAAACGCTCCATTTTCTTGACATTAAATATCAAAGGGTATCCAATTGAAATACTGTCACGCTGGTTGAATGGCAGATAAACTGAAGATGTCCAAAACTGGTACGTGTGTATTAATAATGGTTTTTACGGTTAGACTCATATTGACTTCCTGACTTCACAGCCTCTGTGCGGCTTACCTTTGTATCGTCTGACTATGAATTAGTCTAAAGATGAAGTCAAAGCTTTACACGGTCACTTATCTTGTGGTTTGTTTTGGGATTCTTTATGCAACTGACAGAGAACTACTACAAGAATTTATGAACGCTAATCTTTCCCCGAATCCACCAGGAAGAGTCGTGATATATCCAGTACCTTCGCCCCGTCAAAGCAATTCTTCTTCTCACAGCAACTTTTCCACCTTACCGCCACCACCTCCCATTCCTCCTCTGGCGCCTTCTCCGCGTCTTCAAATATGCCCCAAAGAAGTTAACATCTCTTGGCAGTTGCGGCCTCCGTACACCTTGGAAAGAAATGAGAGTCACGATCAACCAGATGTCGACGGAATCTTCCACCAAGTCCTTGATTTTGCTTTGGATAAGTGCTGTGCGTTCTACGGGGAAACCAAACCAATTCTACGATACCTGGCTGTGTCTTCAATCTCCTCTGCGTTTCTTCAGAATATTTTTAATGAAGACGTAAGCTTCGTTTTTCCAGTACGCAAAGACCAGCATTTAGGTTGCAGCCGGTACTACATCAACATTATAGACTCCCCTGGTGTTGCCTTGATCCAAAGAAAACCTGCGTACTCAATCAAGAGAGCAGACCAACTGTTTACTGCTATCTTGTCAGCATGGCCTATCGTAGCATTTAGCCTTCTGATGTCCTGTTTAGCTGGAATCTGTATTTGGATGTTGGTAAGTTTGAAAGTTTCAAGAAAATTGCGAATAGAACTGGCAACAGCTCGTTTTACTTCGTTGTTTTTACTTCAGCTCATTAACACTTTCCTTTTTCAAGTGACTTTCACATCTTCTGTCGTTTCTAAGTAATTAGATATGCGAAGTGTTTTCAGTCTGCTATTAAAAAGGCTTGATGTGGGAATCGAAGTCTTATTTGGCGCACATTTAAAGTATTTGTTTACAGTATAAAGGCAATGATTTACGTGCACAGTGTAGCTTATTTCTGCTTCTTTGGGGTCTGAATCGTTTCGCTTTATTCTTTGTTATTTAGCTACGTGTTTCACCACATTTCAAACCTAAATAGTTAGTAAAAAAATTGTTTCGTTAAATACGTCAGGTTTTATTCTTTTAAGGTGGCTAATTTAGGAACAAAAAGTCCAAAACTCTTTTACTCAGGTCGAGCGCATCTATGACGCAATTCTTCAGCAATTACCGTTTTAGACTATCGACTCAAAAACTTTAAAACCTATGATAGAATTAATTATTCTTGTGAAGGAGTATGTCACTAAACTAAAGGCCTTTCCAATAAGTGTGGGCCTTGCGCTCGAATCACTGTGAGAGATCCCTCATCGCTTTCAACATCGCATCAGGCTACAAAGATTGAACGCTTGTTTAATTTTTGTATTTTGTGATGTCTTCCATTTCCACTGGCTAATTAAAATGCAAGAACATGGGATACGAAGTTGCTTATTGTCAGGATTAAAACATGAATTATAAGAAATCCACCTCTCACAGTTCCTGTTTTTGGATTGTTTGTTAAACAAAACGAAGCCGCCAGAATGTTGTAGATAATTAAGTGCAAAAACTTGCATGAAAATGGACAAATGGTGAAGTAATTAGTTACAAAAAACCAAGTGCAAGCATATGAACTTTAGGAAAACGTTTAATATTTATTTTGTTTTTGTTTAGGACACCTGGACCAACGCAGAAGATTTTGGCGGTCCGCCTTGCCGTGGGGCTTTTGACGGTTTCTGGTGGGCATTCGTCACGATGTCAACAGTTGGGCAAGTGTTAATAACAAGACAAAATAATCTCCCGTTTGTTAGAAGTTGGAGGAAAAAAGAATAAAGACAGGATGGAGTAATCTTTGCATGCATGACAATATTTTAAAAAATGGAATATGTTAAGCAGGCCACAGACTTAGTCGAAAAGGCCGAGGCTTTAAAAAGAATTTTTTTGCGTGGGGGGTGGGGGGGGGGGGAAGGGATTTTCGATGTCGGATAAGCTTCGCACATACATGACACTTTTTAGTAATCTAACTGCTGGTTCTCGGAAGATACAATTACAAAGTTAGGCGGTTGAGAATATGTTGTACATTACGTTTGGATATTTTGAAAGAAAAAGTGAGAAAAAGTGAGGCATGGCACTAATGTAGATCCTTAATAGTGGTTTCAAGAACGCGATATGTAGGACGCACAATCGGTCATTTTCAAGGGAAAAACATAGCTCGTTGTATTGATGATGAAAAAACAAACTAATTTCTTTTAATGCTCTTCTCCTTAATCTCTAGTTATGGCGATAAGACACCAAAGTCCGTGACTGCTCGCCTGTTCTCTGTGGTGTGGATAATAATCGGTGTCACCATGTGTTCAATACTGACAGCTACATTGTCCAGTGCTTTGACAAGCGTCACAATAGAAAGATATGATTTCACCACTGAAAAAACGGTATGAAAATAAATTGATAACTTTGGGGAAATATTGCGGTCTGGTCCGCGTCCGTCCGTCCGTCTGTCCGTCCATCCATCCATCCATCCATCCATCCATCCATCCATCCATCCATCCATCCATCCATCCATCAGTTCTTGGATTGAGCAATAGATATGACCTACCGATCGATCGATCAATCAATCAATCAATCAATCAATCAATCATTCAATCAATCAACAATCAATCGTTCACCCATAGGGCTAATAACGGTACTTCTTCGTCTTCTTCTTCTTCTTACTCTTCTTCTTGTTATTATGTGGTTAACCATACTGAATACTTAATACGTTTTGCAGATTGGTGTGCAGAGGGAAAGTTTTGCATTCAAACAAGCCGTGAATCTCGGAGTAAACATCACTGGTAAATAAGCTATAGGACAATCTACTACTACCAATGTTCAAGTAAACTTTAGCCATACCTGGCATGCTTTAAGGACCCTTCTTAGACAAGAAATCCTTATCATTTGCACGAAAGCGTTTTGCGTTTTTGTGTACCTCGATGACAGTCTTTTTTTTTGGGGGGGGGGGGGCAAAATTGATTTAAATCCACGGTCATTTGTGTAGTACCTTTTTGCTGTACTGCATTTTATTTATTTATTTATTTATTTATTAATTTTCACTAGATTTTGAAAACCTGTATGATGAAGCAAACGAAATGTTAGAAAATGGAAACGTAGATGGGATTATGGAAGAAATGTTTGCAGGGCTTGAGTTCATCAAGCGAAAAAGCGACGTAAGCCTATCAATTGCTCACTTATTCGAGGAAAAACACGGTTATGGTGTTGCTATGAATACAGATGACTTCGGTGGGCAAGTAAGCTACTGCCTGGAAAAAGTGATAGAGTTTGTGGCTGATGAGGTCTTTTCTAATGTAAGCAGGCTTCTCAAATCGGATAGGGTAAGTTTTTTTTTAATAAACGAGCAGGAGTGCTTTATCAAGTTTAAAACACGAGGCGCAGCGGAGTGTTTTAGACTTGATAAAGCACGACTGCGAGTTTATTGAACGGCTTCAAAGACATTCCTAGATAAGCGTGTCCCAATAGAGTTCATAACATCGATGCTTTTGTGGACGTTGGAAATTAGCATACGAAAAAAAAAATTACGTCGAAACTGATTGGTATGCAAGAAAATCAAATCTCACACGTGTTTTGAACTGAACGAAGAGGACATGTCGTCCTCTTCCAGGGCTTTTCGGAAGCCTAAAAATGTCGAGGAAGAGAGGAAATTATGAAAAATCAAGTTTTGCCCAACAGCACCAGGTTAGTAATATTTTAGGCCCCTGAAAATTTGGAGACTACGGGCAAAGGGTCAAACGCAGAGGTTATGGGAAACGACATGGAGTCGCTTCTGCCAGCTGATCTAAATTTCGAAATTTCAGATGATGTATTGTCTAATATGCCTTTACCAGATTACGGTAGTAATGTAATACAGAATTTTTCTGGATCTGTATTTAACAACTGTACTTACCTATTAATTTTGTACAAAAGTAAATTTATTGTGTGTGTAAATTAAAGAACATTAAATATTCACCCACCATTTGTTGTTTCAGTTGATGTGTTGATAATTAATATTCATAAATCACGTGCAGTGACTTTATATCTGATAAAACACTGCATGCTGATAAGGAAGAGGTTTTTATCAATATAAAGTCAATGCACGTGACGTATAATCGATCATTTGATAGGTTAATGGGCTTATGAATTATTAATGAGTTTTTGAAGCTAAAGATAATTCCGAGAAGTAGCGAAGCCAACATATTGACCACTTTTCTCTGTTAGAGCAGTGTGTCTGAAGCTGTGATGTCATCGTCTCCGTTTTCACTGTCCACAAAAAAACGATAAGGCGGAGTTTTCGAAGCACTCCATTTTAAGAGAGCATTGCAGCAGTCTCTGTCCTTAGTCCCCGAAAACGCCGTTCACGTGTATACTTGTGGCCAAAACGCAGAGAAAAGTATCGTCAAGTAGCGTCAAATAAAAGCAAATGCCTACAAGCGATCTCGACGTCATTTTCTGTCAATGACATCGCTATTCACCGTTTTCCCCCTATTTTTGGCGCCTGGAGCACAAGCTATTTTAAATCATTGCTTTGTTAGTATATTCAGCTCTCAAGATTATGCGCACGCCTTCGCCTTTATATCGACTACATACCCAACAACTACTCAGGGTGAGGATGCTATGGGAGATGTCCTTGAATTGCCCTACTAGGTATAAATAATTGGACGAGCCCATTTAACAGGAAGAGAGGTAAATACTAAGACCGTGGAGTGGGTGGAGCAGACTGAAAGGAATTTGAAAGTTTATTACTTCTGTAATAGCCAGACAAAAGCCACCCGGCATTTAGCCTGAGAAAACAGCCGACGTTTCGCGAGGTTGCCACTTGAGCCTTCGCAAAACGACGCCTGAGTAACGAGCGCAGAAATTCCATACTGATGACGTGCACTACTCAGATCTTGGCAGTGCTTCTCATTGTTTGTTCCGCGAGGGAATTTTCGTTCAACCAATTAGAAGCACTACCAAGATCTGGGTGGTGAACGTCATCAGTATGGAATTTCTGCGCTCGTTACTCAGACGTCGTTTTGAGAGGGCTCAAGTGGCGACCTCGCGAAACGTCGGCTGGTTTCTCAGTAGGCACCATGTTTTGAATTCGCTCTGACGAAGGGCTAACGTTCGAAACGTCAGCTTTCAATTTTTCTACGGTGGCCAGGTTTTAATACCTTATCAACTCAGTTGATAAAGCCATATTTTTTCTTTTTCACTTTCCCACCGACGCAGCACGATAGTTTCTTTATAAACTAACCCTTAGTTTCTTTTCCGTAAATAATAATAATAATAATAATAATAATAATAATAATAATAATAATAATAATAATAATAACAACAATAATAATAATAACAATCTTTATAAAGGGAGCTCATTTCACTTAAGTGATATTCTGTAAGGCATTGTTGAAAGAAAATAATAAATGTTTTGAATAATTCACTTCAAAATATTAATTTCATTTGTTTACATTTTGGTATTTTTCTATTAGTTTTGATTACCTTTTAGTCAATTTTAACGGTTTTCCAAGTTTAAAAGAAATAGAGAAATGCAATATGTTGGTGGGTCCAAGATGGCGGCTGTCCGGAAATCGTAACGTAACTTGTCACGTCATGTAGCGCCACCTGATCTCATTTTGCTGTCCTCCAAGAAAGCATTTTTTACTTACTATACACCGCCCTCCAAGTTTCATTGTCATACCTTTAATGCTCTTCAAGTTAATGTGCAGTGGGAGTAAAGAATAATTTTTTTACAAAAACCTGTTCAATTTCCTCCCATTTTCTAATCATTTTTATGTTATTGCATCCTTAGGAGACACCATCAAAGAAACATGCGGCGTCCATAGACGCACATGACAGTAGCCACAATCTATTTCATCCAGAATCTACTTCATTTCAAGCGACGGTTCTTGGAATGTCTGCTGCAGTGGCCGTGTTCATTATTTGCTCTGTTGGCTTTACAGTTGTCAAGCGTCTGAGACGAAAAAGATCAAAAGACTTAGAAGCTGCAGCTGGCAAAAAATGAGGTAAGATTATTCTCAGTGGTAGCATGTAAGGGCATAATGTTGGGTGCTGTCATTTGTAAGTTATCTTTTTACATTCTTGGACTGTCAAGATTACGTCACGTGCTTGCTGAAAGGAGTGAGACAACCTTGAATAGTAAATTATTAGAAACACGTTCAGCTTAAGCATGCAGAATCATGTCTAATTAAGGACGAAAGATATGATGGAACGTACCACTAATTAGTGCATGCCGGGTTAATACAACCACCCAAAACTCAGTTAAATGTCTTACTGTCTGAAAACGAACTCGACTATTATTCATTTTTTTCTTGTTTAGGGTTGCACAGGGCTCTGGAGCAGAAAGCAAGCATTAAAACTCTTTATTCCTCGCCTTTGTGAAGAGCTGTATTATATGATGAAACTTTTTGGCTTGTTAGTTTATAAAATTTTTTACTTTTTAGCTAGTGGCGTACACCGAGCTATCTTAATTGCACCATTTCTTTTTTTCGTCAAAATGCCACAGGTCAGAAAACTCAGATAGTATTATCAACATTATGCGTTTTTGTTGTAAAACAACTATAACAGAACTCATATCTAGATCTATTAGACTACTAGAGCCAGAAAAATTAATTTACTGTGCTTTTCAGTTCAAAATAATATTCATTCCCTGCCAGATACTAAAACTGTAAATAAGGGAACTTGAAGTTATTAAATGGAGACAAAGGGTTAACGCCTGCACCTCTGTACCTTTAGTGAAGCAAACGACTGAGTTTTAATATTGTCACCCACTCGTCCGTAATTAATGCCCGTTTCCCTTCCTCCTCATTTCCCCAACTCTTTCTTGGTCTGATCCCTGTTTTCGGTATCAATGTGATAATACAGAAAGCTCATTGATGGCAGGTGAAAACAAAACCACATTATCTCCATTAGCTGTTTCTCGGAGGAAGCATGTTATTAACTCAGTAATTTATTAACAATCCGATTTGTCTGATCTGTTACCGTCGTTTCTTGATTGAAAAACTTTGAAAGAACACGAGGGAAATTAAATGATCATGAAACTGTAAAAATTTCTTCAAGAAAGTTATAATTTTTCATTAGAAAGGTACGGAATGCAAAATGCCGAAAAGAGGGCCTGTCAAAACGTGGTTGCCATGGTAACGTCAAACTTGATGGAGAAAGGTGACTTATGAAGTCACCAACTGTGCGGGCAGAATTCCCCCCCCCCCCCCGCCCCATGGTCTGAAAAGGGTTAATTAGACCACGTTTTTATGGCCCGGTAGCTGGTCACATTGGCGGGTTCCACTGTATTTATCAAATCATACCAGCGGATTAATCACAAAAATTGAGCCAGAATTTCAGTGATTTCAAAAGCATCGAAAACAAAAACCCAGAGAACTTAAGGCTTGGATGGATTTCCTTAAACGTCCCCCAGCAGAGATTTTTCGTTTTCTGTTGTTAAAATACTTTATCTCAAACACACAATTTAAATTAATGAATTTTTGACTTGTTTGACGAAGTTCTTGATGAGTGGCACACGAAAATGTTTGGTTGACGTCCCAAACGTGTTTTTTAAAACGGGGAACGTTACTTTGCATTTAAAAAAAATGCCAACTTTTGTTGTTAAAATGGTTAGTTAAAAGGATCATGCCAAAATGATCGTCATTTATACTCAAAGATATTTTGACATCTTCTTTGTCATGCACCTGACCTATTTTAATTAATTGACTGTTTCCGTTACACATGGAACACATGGACACGATTAAAAGGCGGAGTGATGAGGCCCTTACTGGGAGTCATGGAACGTCAGGGAGAAAAAAAAATAGGACCTGCTCTTCCCCATTTTTGACTTAAGAATTTAACCGTTGTAAGTTGTTTTCTGTTCACGTGGTCATGATGAGAAAGAAGAGTGATACCACAGATTGTCTTTTTTAGGAAGACTGAAGAAATGATGCTCCTTCAAAGGAAAACATGCCATTTTTTCGGCCAGGTCAAGCCTTAACATACTTGAGCTGTTTCTTTTTGGTCATTTCGATTCAATTCAGCTTCTAGATCTTTCAAAGACACCTTGAGAAGAGCCCTGTTTAAGCAAACAGTGTTTTGTTAAACGAAAGCACGGCACGTAATAAGGAGAACTATTATTTTCAGCTAGGGTTGTTCAAAACTGTACTCAGACAATTGCAAAGTTTTTCTTTCTACGTGTTTATTACAGCTCTTTGTAGTATATTATTAACAACTGACTCACGCAATCTAATTCTTACTTTTTAAAAATTGTTTCAACTTATTTACACAACATATTCCTGGTGTGCCAAATCCCTTGTCACTCAATACTTTTATTACGTGTTAACTGGACTACTGGTAAGATTAAGAACACGTCTCCCATAACAAGTATCATTGTGTACAACATTAACAATTTGTAACAGTTTATAGCCGTAATTGAGGCGCTGCTTGTCAGAAAATTTGCACATTCAAAGGTGATAATAAACAATTATTGGATGAGGTTTTTGCGATATCCGGAATAATCAACGTCGAGGTAACTGCTATCACCCGAAGCCGGAGGCTGAGGCTGATAACAGATACCGAGACCTTGATTATTCCGGATACCGCAAAAACCGAATCTAATAATGGTTTTATTATACATTGTTTTACAGGTAAACAAAATAACGGCAAACAATTTCAACATTTGTGCCTTCTTGTCTTCCGGCTTCTGAACGCTCTCCTTAAGGTATTCGTGGAACAGTTCCTGCGTAATTTTTGTCAGCCTTCTTTTGTTTTCCGAGTCTTTTGTTTTCAGTAATTTTTTAATTTCTTGCTCGGTTGAAGAAGCGAATCGACGAGCCATGAATTTGCTTCGCTTTCAGATGCCTCCCACATTGCCCTTTGAAATCATACATTGCGCGCGCAACCTACAGATTATTCACTAATCTGCTAGCAGATTATTCACTAATCTGCTAGCAGATTAGTGAATAATCTGTAGGTTGCGCTGATTACCAGAATTAACTGTAGGCTCTTAGCCAATGAAAAGACAGATAGTGACTACAATGTGTAATAAATATAATTAACGCGCTAATATTAATGTCGCTAGGACCACAGCTGCGCATAATCTTTTGTTTAAATAGAAAACACAAAGATGAATAAAAGGAAAAGAAAAAAAAAAGCAAAACGCGAGAGAAAAACAAGTAACAAAGAAGTTTTGGGAGGAACAAACAAGCCGACTGGGCTTTTTGGGCCTTCTGAGCGCGAGGAAAGGAGAGCTAGCGGGCTTGGAAAGCTTATGCTGTTGTCAACGAATTTGCAACGGCTGATGAAAAGATGATCTGTAATAACTATGGATACGTTGGTGTCATTATGTAATGTGACGTCTCATTGACGTCATTTATTTGATTTTATCGGATGAAACTCTTTCATGAATATTTCTATCACGGTTGGAATGAAAAACAAGAAAAAAATTAACAGCTACGTGTATGGTTAAATTCTGATATCTGTTAACACTTTGGTTGTCATTAGCAAAACCAAACATTTCATTATGAAGTCGTATATCATTTGCTAGAATTGATGATATAGTTAGTGGAAAAAACACAACGCAAGGAAAAAAACAATTTGCCATGGAAGAATCAAGGTTGGTCAAGTGACATAGAAAGCTAACCTGAAAATGTTCCTAGTTAAATTTTGGAAAGAAAAAGAAAACACCAAATATGACAGTTATAGATAAATAATTTGAAATTACATATCTTCAAACATGGAGCGGCCTCAAAAGACCCTCTCTTCTCCACCTCCTCGGTCTGAATAGGGTGTAGTAAGATATATACTTATAATGCGACGCATTAATCTTTCCTCATATTTCAAGTACAATAAAATTAACAGAAGCCATAAGTCATCATTTAACGTAAGAGAATAAGAATGTTTATGAATTTGGAGGATGCTCTGTCACAGTTAACAGAGGCAATCGTTATGGATTTTAAGCCACGTGTGAAGGCACGAAACTCGGTTGTTATCCAATTAAACAACACCAATCTCTCTCACTTGACCGCAAAATGTTCTTGACCGTGATCATTTTAAGCGATTCTTCCAAGACACAAGGGAGAACCTTGAGACATTTAGCTCATTCAGATATAATTGGAATTTATTTCTATTATAGCCATTTGCAGCCAAGCACACTTGCTTATAGTTTTCAGAAGAGTAGTATAGCAATTTTAAGGAAACTTGAACCATTATATTTAGGTTTCCTTTGATTCCTAGAGGACTCTACAAAATTTCTTAGGTAATACTAAAAATACGCGTCAAAGCCAATCAGCTAAGAGCCCATTTAAACCCTGTTGTTAGTGCTCAATGACTTTAAATTGAAAGGTCACTTTACATTCACATTCTAACTCGGTGGCCGTACGTTAATCGGCCGCCCATCGACGGATCACGAATATCTGACCTTATTAATGGGGAAAGAGTGGATATTCACTGCCTGAGCCTAAGTACACGCCAAAATATAATAATAATAATAATAATAATAATAATAATAATAATAATAATAATAATAATAATAATAACTTTATTTAAGTGTCGAAGTATTTATGCACTGCAGTGCTAATTTGAGACACTAAGTTTAAGGTGTTATTTCGGGAGCATTTTTAACTCACATGGAATGCCTGAGTATGTCGAAGAATGTCGAAGTATGAATGAGAATGGATATTCACTGCCTGAGTTTAAGTACACGCCAAAATATAATAATAATAATAATAATAATAATAATAATAGTAATAATAATAATAATAATAATAATAATAATAATAATAATAACTTTATTTAAGTGTCGAAGTATTTAGCACTGCAGTGCTAAATTTGAGACACTAAGTTTAAGGTGTTATTTCGGGAGCATTTTTAACTCACATGGAATGCCTGAGTATGTCGAAGAATGATCTTCTTGATATCGCGCTGTCTGTATTGGAACTTGCCGCTTCAGCAAAAGGTTTTTTTGTCCAATCACAAATCCAATAGAGCGCTGGGTGCTAAAGAACATGGACACGGCTAGCTTGGGATCGCTGATGTTATTCATGTAGTAGGACTGAGGCAGTGTAAATGTCCGCCAGAATCCCCTCCACTTCTCCCTTCACCACGAGTGCATCGTACATTTTGTAAAAGTCAGGGTAATCTGTAACACAGCAATGCGTATCTCAGTGGTCTTATAACTATTCCGACAAAGAAACAAATAAATTGTTTCACTTTTGTATGCGGATGCTCAGAACTAAGACAAATAACGCGACGAACCAATCAGAATTCGCAGCAAACAACACGGGTACTAAGCGCTAATAATAATGATGATGATGATGATGATGATGATGATAATAATTAGCATTTATTTGTGCACGATCAAAACTAATTACAGCAGAGCTGACGTGGTCGTGTGTCGGAAAGAAAAACATTAGAAGCCAAAGGCGGGAAAACATACAACTGATAGCCATTTGAGGAGCTGGCTCACGTATTTAGGTTTCGAGCATGAATGTTCGTAAAGGGTTGGTGCCATTTTTAACAGTCGATACCATAATTGGTAACCTAGCCTCTCATAATGGACGATGCCATTTCTGCTCCATCAGGTAGGCCTGGACTAGGACGAGCTTGGGCTCTTGATTAGACACAATCAAACCAAGAAGGAGGTAACGGTGCTAACATACCTTTCACATTTGCAGCTTACTTCAGTGCCTCATCGTAAGCATGGCTATCAGCCATAACTGCAACCTGCATGAAAAAAAAAAAAAAGAATTTATATGAACTTCAAATTTTTGGCCTGGCAATATAGCAGCTCGAAATCGAAGTTACCGTTTCTAAAAATATTATAACTCTTAAATTCATTGGCTGCAGGAGAAAATTCTTACATTCATTATTTGATTTCAAATTATGTCGAAAAAAAAAAAAGAAAAAAGAAACATCTATCCAAGACTTTGGCTTAAATCTGTTGTTAAAAACTCCGTTTTATACATAACTGTTAACAGTTGGTTGGCGAGAATGCAAGGCAAAACATCAACTAGAGATTACTAGACATAGCTTAGTACACCGGCACAAGATTATTTGTTGTTACAATTAAAGGTAAGAGTTTTAATCAGTAAGAAAACAATGTATTTTAAACTTTGAAATACGAAGGCTCAGATGAAAACGAATAATCAAATACCAACCTTTACTCCAAGCAGGGAACTGTGATGATTTAGGGAAGAGGGTGTCAAGGCGCTTGTAAAGGTGGCGGTGAAAAAGGAGCAAAGAATGAGTTCGGTCAGAATTTACATAATGCCAAACAACCGGGCCATCAGGGACTTAGGAATCCTGTCTCCGTACCTACATGGAAACGAAAAAAGAAACCAAAGTTCAATCAACTAACTAACAAATTGTTGTGTAGCATTTGTCCATAGTACAATCTTGCGCCGTCTTCAAACGAGATTTCTAGAGGATACAAATTACTTGCCTTGAAAATTGTTTGATTAGCATCATGAGGGCATTACTGTTCGTCCACGAAAATCAGTCTATAGCTAATAAAAATCTACAAAACATGTTACCGGTATCCTTCAACCTTTAAAGGGTCTAACTTATCGAGAACTACTTTATTCTTATCAAAAAGGAATTGGTTTATCTCAAATGATCACCGTTAATCTAAGAGTTATCTCGGTACGTTTTGGGGGTATTAGACCTTTGAGGATTCAGTTTCAACATTTTTCACGACGTTGTCACGTTTATACACGAGACTCCTCCACTACTACGACGTGAGAGAACGTTTTTAGTTAGTTCCTTTGTGCTTAAAGTGATTGGTGGCAGTTTGAGGGTTCAAATCCTGGCCGGGCCACCACGGATGTGTTGATAGCGGTTGCCATGGACACCTTTACATGATGACGACTGATGCCCTTAAATGCTGTAAAGTGCATTTGCTGGCATCTACTTTTTAAATGCATAATATAGATCACATGACATTATATTGTCTTACCCTACTGTAGTCATGCTCGCAAACGACCACCAAATTCCCTCCATTACAGCACGCGTGAAGGAGTGTGGGAAATGCTCAGGGTTTCCGGATTTATCCTGCAAAGAAGGATCATACCAACAAATTCAAGTGATTTACTGTGCAGCCCAATTTGTTTGTAGCATTCTTTAAAGAAAGTTGAAAATGTTACATAAAGCCCAGGCAAAGGGTCGTTTGACAGAGGTGACCTATGCGCAATAGGCAAACGGCGCTGAAGGGGGTTGGGAGGAGGGGGGGGGAGCACATGCCTACCATCCTCTGTTTGTGTGTTATGCTGTGCATTTGTAGTGGCTGAACTTTTAGCGGTTTATCAAACCATGGTAACTAAAGGCGAACTATGGGCTGTTGAGACTGCCGAAATTTTTAAAAACTCTCTTAAGTACTGCCATGTTATTTTCCTTTGTTTTCTCATAAATACTGCCATGTTATTTCCCTTTGTTTCTGTATTTAACTTTGGCAATTTGAAGCTCGCAAAGGCAATATTTTCAACTGATGAACCGACCCACACACTCAAAAAGTAGGGGAAGAAAACAAGCCATGCAACCTGGAGACCTACCAATTACCCCACTTGGTCGCCCTTTCGCTAAAGGACTCGTATTTGTTTTCTGGACGGACTATTTTAAAATTAAAACATCTTGAATTGCTTAGTACGATGTTGTGATCCGGGAATACACAGCTAAGTGAAATAATATCAGTTTTTCAATGTTACCGCTAAATTTAAACTCAGCCTTAAGCTTTCATAACACGTGTAACTGACAATTAACAAGAAAACCTGTGCATAATCAACAACGGGCCCTTACAAGCTGGAGCTAATTTGCCCGGGGGGTGTACTTCCTAGTAATAGGCTAATGGGGATGTGCCGCTGGATGGGGTCGCATTTTCACGACTGGATTGACTATAATGGGGTTGCATTTTCATTAGGAGCTAATAGAGTTACTAGAATGGGGTCGCACATTTGCGGGATTTCAGGGGTAAGTAAATTCCGGCAAGTAGGGATTTGGGGTATATTTGCCCAAAAGTGACTAACATGGGGTCTATAATTGGCTACAGAATAGGCTATAATGGGGTAGGGGTCTGGAGAGACCACCGGCACATACCCAGCAAAAATTGACCCAAGTACCCCCCCCCCGGGCTAATTTGTGAGCCACTAGGTTCTGAGCTAAAGGAATTCTTAACATTTTTGTGTTTGACCGGAAATGTCGTGACAGTGTTTACATTCGAAACCGGACGAGACGTTTTATGTGTTCTGTTTGATTGACATTTGTGATCATAGGGAGTCGAATTCCATTGTAGTCGAAGGGAGTTAGTATTCATTGAAAATCGGGGAGAGGTTCGTGGCGAAAGACACAATAAAAGCGTAAATTGGTTGTTACAAGTGAGTGAGTTATTTTGTACCCCACAAGTTCGGTACAAAAAAAGTGGTGCCGGGACCAGGATCTCGACCGTGGAACGGCGGAAACAGGGACTCAAGAGGAACATTTCAGGAACAGAGGAATTGAGGCGTCGTTTATTGCGTGGTCGAAGCGTTGAGTAAACATGAAAGACGCTGAAGCAGAAGCGGAGGGTCTCAGCGAGGACGAGAAAAAATTCGAAAAGGATATCAAAAAAGAAATCGACAAGCTTGATTACTATTTGGGAGATACAGAAGAATTAATCGAAAGCGGCGATTTTAAAGAAATGGCAGTGGTGTGCAAGAGAACCGATGAAATACTAGATCGGGTTAATGACCTCGTGTCCCAAATGCAAGAACTGAAATTGGAACGGGATGTTTACACACCAAGAGACGTACGACAATGGAAAAAGGATACAAAGGCGAAATATTCTCCTTTCATCGACAAAAGAGAAAGCTTGTTGAAGATACTGGAGAAGAGGGAAAAACAGAAAGCCCAACAGACCGAGAGAGAAAATTTGGAGTTAAAATATGAGAAAGAAAGGCGATATCAAGAAGAAATGCACGAAAGACAAAGGCAGATGTGGGAGGAAAAACTTGACGCAGAGCTTGAACATACGCAAAAGAAATTGGAATTGGAAAATAACGTTCGCGCTACGACAGCGAAATTACCGAAGCTGAGGATCACTCCTTTTAAAGGAACACCTACCGACTGGGTGAGATTTGAAAGCATGTTCGTGACACAAGTTCACAACAAACCGATATCAGATGAAGAGAAATTTGGATATCTCTTGGAGATGGTCTCGCCGAAGGTAAGAGAACGCATTTCAAATCTAAAACCTAGTACAGTGGGATATAAGACGGCGTGGGAGAGATTGGAAAAGGAATTTGGTCAAACAAAACTCGTAGTTAACGCTCACATGGAGGAGATCATTAATCTACCTGTCATAAAGGGCACAAATTACGACAGAGTGAAGGAATTCTATGAGAGTCTAAGTAAAAACCATGACGCCCTACAGACTCTGGGGGAGGCAGAGATGCTAAGAGGGTTCGTTGTGACTACAACCAAAACGTTGCCCCACGTAAAGCCTGATCTAGTGAGAACAGACGATGACTGGGAGAAGTGGTCCATGACCGATTTGATCGACAATCTACAACAGTGGTTAAGAAGGCATAAAGTAGACGATTCGCCTGGAAACAGTGGGGAAGTGCGACAGAAAAAGGAGAAGCATTGGTACCACAGAGAAAAAGGAGACCCCATCTGTATCTATTGTGAGGGAAAACATTGGGGAGATGCATGCGAGGTCGTGAAAACAGTGGAGGCAAGAAGGCAGTTCTTCCAAGAGAAGAAATTGTGTTTTAACTGTGGCCGCCCAGGACACTGGGGGAAACATTGTCGCAGCCGAGGGTGTTTTAGATGCAAGTCCAGGCATCACACAAGTCTTTGTGACAGCGTTCAGGGTGGAGCACCAGGTGAAAGCGGAACAGTGTTAACAAGCTATTCCCCTTCAGTGGAAGAATGGTCATTGCCCGCCATAATACCTGTGAAGATAAAAGGAGAAATTTTCTGGGCTTATCTCGATACAGGAGCAGGAAGAAATTTCATTACAAGCGAAGCAATCAAAAGGTTGAACCTCAAACCTGAACATCACGAAGTGCGACAGATTCTTACGGTGAATGGTACAAAGAGACAATCTATGCCCATCTTTAACCTCTCCATAGAGTCGCTGGATGGAAAAACAAGTGAGGAAATTGAGGTGACTGGAACGAAGTTGCGGGACTTCACAACCGTAAGAAGACCAGACATAAGCAAGCTGAAGGAGCAGTATGAACACACCAAAGACAAGAGATTCTACAAACAGATTGGAGACGAATATCCCATACACGTGATCATAGGAGACAGTACTTATTGCCGAATAAAAACCGAAGAAGTGTACAAGGGACAGCCAGGAGAACCAATTGTGGAAGGAACGACCTTTGGCTGGGTGATCCATGGTGGAAACTTCTCAGACAGCCAGAGCTTCTTCAGCAGGGAGTCAAGTGACTATGAGCGACTTTACAGCTTAGATGTCTTGGGGGTTAGGGACAGAGGTGAAGATGACGAATTTGATGTCCACACGGAATTCAAGGAGAACGTAGTAAGGAAGCCTGACGGGAGGTATGAGGTAAACATTCCTTGGATACCGGGAGCCAAGCTGGATGAAACCAATGAAGAACAAAGCCGGAGACGCTTACAAAACATGGAGAGGAAACTAGGACGAAACGAACAATTGAAGGCTGACTACACACAGATAGTCGAAGAACAATTAGAAGAAGGAATAGTCGAAAGAATCCCAACCAAACAAACGGGGGAAAGGGTGTTCTATCTGCCACACAAAGCTGTCGTTCGAACGGAAGCTGTTACAACAAAAGTAAGAATGGTGTTCGACGCCAGTGCCAAACCTCAGCCTCTAGCCGCAAGCATAAACGAATGCATGTACACTGGCCCGTCCCTTCAACCCCTTCTTTGGGACATAATGATCAGATCAAGGATGTCTGAGAACCTTCTGCTGGGAGACATCAAGAAGGCATTCCTACAAATCGGGATAAAAGAGGAAGACAGGGACGCTTTCCGGTTTCTCTTCAACCTTAACGGAAAGGAAGAGCATTTGCGATTTGCAAGAGTACCATTCGGTGCAGAAGCCAGTCCCTTCATTTTAGGAGCTACTCTGCGACACCACCTCGATCAACAGCCGGAAGAGTTCGCGGAGACGGTGGAAGAGTTGAGAAGCAACACTTATGTAGACAACCTTATGAAGACAGGAGGACAGGTCGAGGAAATGGAAAAGTTTAAAGAAGAAACTACTCACATAATGGAAGATGCTAAATTCACAGTGCACAAGTGGGAGTCGAACATAAAGGAGTTGGAAGAGCAGAACATGCCGAACCCCAGCAAGATACTAGGACAGGTTTGGGACAAAGAGGACGACACCTTAGAAATCAAAATTCCACCATTCAGCAAGGATACGCCCGTTACGAAGAAAAGCATCCTTAGTCATCTGGGGAAAGTGTATGATCCACTCGGTATCCTGTCCCCCACCATGGCCGAGGGCAAACACATTTACAGAGAAGCTTGTGACGAGAAACTGGGATGGAACGCAGTGGTATCTGAAAGGTTAGCCAAGGCATGGTTGAAATGGATAGCTCAGCTCCGAAGTGTGAAGGTTCCTAGAAGCCTTGTGAGGCAGTCTAATGAGGTCAAATCAATCACTCTCCATCTTTTTGCCGACGCAAGCAGCCTGGCCTGTTCCGCAGCAACAATAGCTGTTGTCAAGCAAGATACTGACACAGTGCAAGGACTTCTGACCTCGAAGTCAAGAATCTCCAAAAGGAATACTACGATGCCCAGGCTGGAACTGGTGGCAGGACAAATGGCAGCAAACATGGCAAAAAATGTTCGACAAGCTCTCAACAGGTGGCCTGTTTCATCCATTACCATATGGATGGACAGTACAGTGGCCCTTTATTGGCTGACGAGTCCTGGGAGAAATTGGAAAGTGTTCGTGGCAAATCGTGTGCGGAAAATCGCGAAGATAACAGAAGAGCTCAATATTTCCTGGAAATATTGCCCGACAGACAAGAACATAGCAGATCTAGGAAGTAGAGGCGCATCGTTAGACAAGATGGAGAAGAGCAACTGGTTCATTGGACCTGAGTGGTTGCAGCATGAAGACGAATGGCCAGAACAACCAATATTAGCACGTTCAACTGAGGCGAGCAAAGAAGAAAAGCCATTGAGCGAGGTCGTAGCGTGCGCGAAGGAACACAAGCCTGACGAATGGGACCAGCTGCTGGAACGCAAACCGTACTGGAGTGTACTGAGAATCACCGCCTGGGCCGTAAGATTCAAAGGTAACGCCCTGTCAAAGAAACAGAAGGGAAGGAAGCAAAAGGGGGCGTTGTGTACTGACGAAATCAGACGAGCTAAAGAGCTCTGGATGAGAAGAGCACAGAGAGGAATTTCAAAGGACACGGAGACACCTGGATGGAGACTGGTAGAAGATGAAGACACTGGCGTGTTTAAGTGCATTGGAAGAATTCCTGGATACAGACCAACTTATCTCGAAGATTCTCTGCTGACTCAGAAGCTAATCCGACATGTTCACTCAGAAATCAAACACCTGGGAGTGGCTAATACCATGGCAGAATTAAGGAAAGAATGGTGGATCCCGAAACTGAGATCCAAAGTGAAGAAAATGGTCAACACGTGCAACGTATGCAAGGTATTCAGCACGAAACCATATGGGCCCACCGCAACAGCAGACATGCCACACTTCCGAGTAGAAGCCAGCAGACCCTTTGAGACCACCGGAGTAGACTTTGCCGGACCTATCACCTTCAAGATCACTAAGAAGGAGCAAGGAAAATGTTACATTCTGCTGTTTACTTGCGCCACGTCGAGGGCAGTACACTTGGAATTGACGAAAACGCAGACGGCAGAAGAATTTCAGAGGAGGCTGAACGCGTTCATCGCCAGGAGAACAAGACCCAAGCTCATCGTATCAGATAACGCCTCAGTATTCAAATCAACAGCCACCTGGATTAAGAACATAAGGAAGAGCGAAAGGCTGCAGGACTACCTGGCCAAGCAAGACATTAGCTGGCGATTCAACTTATCCAGATCCCCTTGGTGGGGAGGCATGTACGAACGTTTGATCAAGGACGTGAAGAAAACTCTTCACAAGACACTGGGCCGAACGAACCTCAATTTTGAGCACCTGGAGGCCGTGATCATCGACATTGAGAAGAATCTGAACAACCGGCCCTTGACATACCTTGACAGTGATGGAGGAGAGGAGCAAGTTTTGACCCCAAACACACTGATGTGGGGGCAGAATGCCCACCCCCTAGAGGGAGAAGAGGATGAAGATGAAACAAGTGCACTAAACAAGCGATTGAAGGAGACCAAAAATCATGCCTGGAAAAGATGGAGGCATGAATATGTCCACAGCCTGTTGGAGAGTCACCGAATCAATCGCAAGACAGCAAAGGTACCAGACATCGGAGAAATAGTGCTGGTGGTCGGAGACGAGAAAAACCGAGGAGAGTGGAAAAAGGGAAAGGTTGTGCAGCATATTCGAGGGAAAGACGGAATTGTCCGAGGAGTATCGTTGCTTCACAAGGGTCACCACATTGATAGACCACTTAACCTAGTGTGCCCATTGGAGATTAAAGGAACGGTGGCGAACGTCAGAGAAGTGCCAAAAGCACCAAACCAACTGGCAGAACGGACCAGAGTTAGAAGACAAGCAGCTGAGACAGCTAGAGAGAAGATCCGTCGAGTCGTTGCGGATGAGGATGATTACTGAACTTTGTTTAGTTGTAGCGAAACACAGACAGTGTAAAAATTAAACGCCGCTCAATTTTTAGGGGAGCGTGACCGGAAATGTCGTGACAGTGTTTACATTCGAAACCGGACGAGACGTTTTATGTGTTCTGTTTGATTGACATTTGTGATCATAGGGAGTCGAATTCCTTTGTAGTCGAAGGGAGTTAGTATTCATTGAAAATCGGGGAGAGGTTCGTGGCGAAAGACACAATAAAAGCGTAAATTGGTTGTTACAAGTGAGTGAGTTATTTTGTACCCCACAAGTTCGGTACATGTTTTCGAATTACAAAAATACATACAGCAACAATGAAAACCAGCAAGAACTCCAAACCAAACCGTAGCTGCTAGAATTAAACCTCCGAATTCTCCTACAGCTCTCACATTTTCAGTATTAGAAATGCCATACGTTTTATTAAATTGCGTTGCCTGTATATTTACGTGACCACTTGTCGAAAGGTGATCCCCAACCAAATGCCAAAAGTTTTTCTTTATATCATTGCAATTGGTTGAAGTCTAGGCTTGTTATCAGCGCTAAATATTTGGATGCGACAAAATTTACCCAGTGTCGATTCTAGCGTTTTTGTTCCCTCTTAATATGAGATAGATTTCAAATGCGGGGATAGAAATATTTTGTCTGAGTTATAGACAGACTTGTCATAACCAAATAAATTCTTTATCATACGTGTAATTTACTCCAGGAATTTGCTTTGTTGTGTTACCATGAAAAGGCTTTAAAAGCCTCGGGAAGTCCAAGGACCGAAATGTTTGCCTCATTTATCAATCGCCGACATTTAGATAAGCCTCCTATTTGAGGATAATATAAATTCTGTCCTGGAACAACTAATTCGTTCGTTTGAGCAGCTTTGAGGCCTCCATTGTCGAGTTCATTTGAATCGAGACTTCCAGAGCTTTGCCGTTTGTTGTCACCTTTTAAATGACCTATTTAAACCCACATAACGTCCAAAACCCTCTTGAAAATAGTGAGTGCAACAATCGGTCGCGCCACCATTTTTCGAATTCTTCCAAATAAACGTGGTAGGGGCATTGCATTAACTTAGCCCTGTCCTCAAGAAAACCACAGTCAAAATATCAGCCCTCTTCCGCCCCCACCCTTGCCCTCATATATTATTAACATACCAATCAATCATCCGGTGATCTTGAACGTTATTACCTACTACGACGGAATTCCTTTCTTTCTGCATTGCTATAAGACGGTGCCCACGTGAAGGTGTATGCATTGATAACTGCAGCGATTTACATGCAGATTTACAGAACTAGAAACCCTTTTTTCTCGATCGTAAAAGAAGCCGAATGAACTCTTTTTGACAATAAGCTCCCAATGATTAAACAATCATTTTCCGCCGGTGCTTTTGATCGGCAAGAAAATCTTAGCAGCAGAACACAGTGACAATGCGACAATGCCAATTTTTCACGTTGAAAAATCTTCGTTCAAATCAACTCGATTTGTGTGGCCTTAGAACTAGCTTAGCCGCAAAAAAACTGTAGCCACCGTCTTTTTTCGTGCAACATTAGTGCTGATTAGAAAGAATCTAAACACATTTAAAGAAAAAAATTAAGGCTTTCAAGGTTCACTATATATTAATAGGAGCTAAATAGGTTGATTTACAAAGTCGAAGGCAAACTAAAAGCCTCCACTCAGTCTAAAATCACCAGATCGTCGAATTACGAAAGCCTTTAATTCTTCACGTTTGTTTTCCTTTTTCTTCCATAAACTTATTAATGAAAAACAAAGCTCTTGCTATGAAAATCATATGAAAGTTTGGTTATAGCTAAATAACGCCTCACAGGCGTCATGGTATCTCTGTTTTTAACAAAGGATTTGCCAAAACTATTGAATTGCAAATTCCAGATTGAAGCCAACAGCTTTTGAAACAAGCCCACTGGTCATATAATTGCAAAATAAAAGGTGGAGTTAGACAATAAAAGGTTTCCGCGGAGCCTTTATTTTCCATGGCCCACCATAAATTAACATAAAGTAGTTTCCGTTAACTTACGAAAATAAACAAAATTAATATTTTTTCTGTAATTTTACTCACCAATCCCCAGATTAGTAGCCCAGCGAAGCCCGCCAACAGCATCGTTATCACCACAACCGGCCAGGTTTCCTTCATAGCTTGCAAAACACGTTTTCTTGAGACCTCCAACGTATGTTGTTTGTTCACGATGAAAACAACACCTGGCGACTTTAGAACCTCGACGTACGTGTGTCCTCCGTAAAACCCATCTTCATTGCCATGCACTGGCATGGCAAGATCAGCTTCCTTCTTCACAATCTTTTGATCAAGCTGTTGTAAGTCGTTTGCTTTTTTCTTGTAGCTGATATTTTCTGGGTTGATTCTGCCACAGATCTGCAACCCTTTACTTACAATCTCCTGAAAGATGCCTTTGACGTTAAAGTCGCGGCGTAAGAAGTTGTTTTTCTTACCCGTTCGCACTCCACTTTCTTCATTGCTATCCTTGCTTTCCTTCGCTACACCCCGAGCTTTCCTTGACTGTAACATTCCGGGTGTGTATTCGTTTCCTGGCAGTTTGTCGTGTAATAAGTAAGGTGGCTTAGCCATCCATGAGATTGAAACCGACTGCAGTGCCCGGCTCGCAACACGCCTGGTTGACAGCTTTGTTTCAGCTGAGGTGGTGTTGACTTCATCAAGAAGATTCACATCAAGAAAGTCTGGAATTGCAGAAATGCAAACGGACAATCCGAAAAAGAAAACAAATAAAGCTGTATTCATGTTCATATTGTACTCAGTCCTTCTCTAATCTGAGCTCTTTCGCAGTCAGTTGTTTTTTGGTCTTTACGCTTAAAAATTATGAAAACGTCTTATCTGTGCGATTTTCTGCTTAACAGGTGTTGCTGACGTAGATAATCTGAATATTTGTGCTCCTGCAGTAAGAGGCGCTGTACTCTTCCTGTGCTTATAAAGTATGCACCGAATGCTGAGTAGCTTCCGAACGTATTGTCCTTGAATTGTATTGAAAGAGTAAAGCTTTTAAGCTTTTCATACCATAAAAGAAGGCGTTTTTGTTGGTTAGCAGTTGGTGTGATCGCGAGGAAAGAGAGCTCTACGAATACGCATGCGTAAATATGACCGATTAAAGTTTGAATAATTGAGGCGTCAAATTGCCGAGCTTTAGACTGTGTTTACAAAGATGTGAATCAGCACTGCAGGAAACTTGACCCAGTTATTTCCCACTTATTTCTTCTTTACTACAAAGCTTAATTTACTGCGTTTGTTTTGAGTCTGAGCTTTGACAAGAGCCGACAACTCGACAGATTTTTTCGAAATCAGTCTGTTATATTAAGTTTGTGAGCGTAATTTGCAATTGATATGTTTTTGGAGTAAATAGGGGCGCCAAGCACAGGTAAGAAAATAATTTTTCCAAATCCGTGCGAACACATCTTGTGGTTTCGAAGTATATCCATTTTCTAGTATAAATACCGCGATGCGTGCCGCGAGGCACATTAAACAGTTTCAAAAAACCACAAATCATGACAGAAAATCAGTCCGGTGAGAAGAATTATTTTCTGGGATAAATATTAATGTCTGCTAAACTCGCTTTCTAAGCCTCCTTCCGGCGATTGATTTGCCTTGCTGTTTAGTCTGTGGATGAAGTGCTATTGAATGGATGTGTGAATATTTAAATGAAAACTACTGATCAGTACTTTCCTGTTGTTTTGTTCCCTTTTTTTTAATATTTTGGACTAAAATACTGTACATTCTTCTTTTAAGATAATGCTCGTGTGTTATGCAATCCCATATCAATGTTTTTATCCTCAATGGACTACTAGTGTTTTCCTAACACATTTCTTGGACTTATTGTTACTAGACCAGTCACTAAACTTACGCTTGTTATGATAACGAAAATCACTGCAAAGAAAATTAAAATGCAAATTTAGACCAATTTTAAAACACTTCTGAGGTATAAACTATCAAAAAATGGAAAAGGATGGCTAAAGGTATTTAACTCAGCCTCAGAAGATCGAAAGGCAGAAGAGAGGGATGAGTCCATCGAAGGCCATTCAAAACCTGAAAATTTAAATTTACTACTTGCTTTTAGCTAATGTTTAAGAAAGTAATTTTAACTATTATATATGTTTTAACGAGTTCATGATTTTTTTAACACTTATGTTGACAAACTAACTGAAAAGGCTTTTCCCTTAAAGGCCTCCAATAACTTCATATAATTTCAAACACACGAGCGGTTTTCAATCGACTATTTTAACCAACGTAATTACTCTGTCCAATCACAACAGACTCAAAACATAGGCCCGCAATGCGTGCATAACCGACGAAGTGTTGGTTCGTCTTGAAAAGAAAGCAAGCGTGCACGCGACTGCACGTTCGATAACATTCAAGCTTCTGTAACAGCGCTAGTAAGTTGCAGCAAAAGTGCGTAACTGTATGTCCCATGAGAAGAACAAGTAGTCCTGAGGGCTGCATAACCGTGCCGTCTGGCTTCCGTGCTGGTGTGGCAGTTGTGAACGCAATTTTCTCTTAGACTTATAGAATTACAGCAACCAACGCTGAAATTTGACCAACTGAAAGAGGAGGACATGGGGATTTGCGGTGTTGCGGTGCCGCTAATTTTTTTGTGCGGTGTTGCGGTGAACAAAATCCCATCTCGCGGTGTTGTGGTGATCTCAAATCGTACGGTGTGCGGTGTTTTTGATTTTGAACCTGCGATGTTCGGTGAAAAAAAATTTCTTCCGGACCCTTTGCGGTGTTGTGGTTTATTGTTTGACACATTTGACCGACTTACCCTTGTCGAGTAACTGTCAAAACCTGTTTATATTCGTCAAACCGTCGATTATCGCCCTTTTTTGGAAACAAAGGCGGTATCAAATCTGTGTCAAGCAGTGAATGCCAGACCATTTTCGTTTTCATTTATAAGTAGCTTGACCTTTGCTACGCGGACTGTCAGGGATGGTCAAACGGCTGCAACATGGAAGAGGTCGAAGAGGTCATTGAGCCTACGACAGAGTGCATAATCGACTGTGTCGCTTTTTTTATGAAGAGTGAAAAGGGGAGGGGGGGGGAACTACCGGCATAAAAACAAATTTAGGTGTAGGATCAACAGAAGTGAAAAGTGCCTGACGAAGCTCAGAGAATCTATTTGGTAAGTTCGTAACACGCTACCTTGCATTCTTTATATCTGCACGACTGAAAATAGAGTTCTTAGAGTTCTTAGGAGAAATAGGCAGCTCAACCACCTTCCTGCTAGGCGCAAGGTCATGCTTTGGAAGAGCCATTCGATTTAACAATCGCCTCCTTCCTTAGTGTCTATCGCTAGTTATACCATGTAGTATACATTACGTGTGCTGTGATTGGTCGTTGCCCAAGATTTATTAGAGTACAGACACATGGATGCCGTGATGGGAAACTTGTTTTATTTGTTTTGTCGAACATGGTGTGCGGTTTTGAAAATGTTTGCGAGATTATTTCGGATTAAGCGAGTGAAGGGCCCGAAAAATGTTTAGCAGGAGCTGTTTACAAGTAGGAAAAACGGAGAAACCGATACAAAAAGAGTTCTTGACGGCTTGAAAATGCCTTAAGTGTCATTGTCTGAGAAAGTGTTCCAGAGGTTGGAAATGGGGGTCAACCGATTTCGATGAAACTTGCCGCAGAAGTTAGCCTTGATGAGATATTCCAAAAGCCAATTTGGTTTTGTTTTCTAACTTTTGGTTGAAAAGTTTCAGGGGAGGTCCCATTTGGGGCCTTCAATTCACTGAAAATCTTGTTTTTTAAGGAGTAGGTTTAGAGTTCAATAAAAACAAAACTAAAAATCCTTTGGACTCATTAATGGTATGGTGTGTTTCTACTATAAATACTCTTTCAGTTCATATGTAGGGATTTGGCATAGAGGGATCTGGTAGTCTGGGGTCTGGCACTAGTTTTGGCCAGATTTTGAAGTGAAAACCTCTACCCAAATTTGCCAAAGTTCACACCTTTATATTTTTTAACTGCCAAACTAGCTAAAATTGATTCTTCTATCAGGAGTTACCCCAATGTAAGTAGAATCCAAATCAATTGAGAAAAATTTGGCCCATTTATTTTTTAGGGGCCTTTAAGGCCCACTTGCAGTCACACCATCACAAAACTCACATATTGTCAAAAGTAATAATTTAACAGCCATCATAGCTTTATTTGTGTTTAAACACTTCAACTTGATTGTGTCAAGCCTATTTTATTTACAAAATCTGTGAGAAACAGTAACTTTGCTTTTAAACTCTACTTGAGACTGTTAAACTGCCGCAGAACTACAAAATCAGTACAAGAGAACAATCTTGCTGTATTTGAAAGGTAAATATATGATGCTATAAAGCTAGTTTGTACTCAAACAACTGAGTAGATGGACTGTTACACTTAGTTATACTGACAATTCTTCCAAACATAGCCTGGCTTTACTTACCTAGCTTTTTTAAAGGTCCTTGGCTTGTCCTAGAGGAAAGTCATTTCTCCAAGGTATTGCCGAAAAACCCATATATTTCTCGAAATCTTGCGAATAAAACTATCCCGCCGTCAAATCACATTGCCTGATGATAAAACCTCATTGCCTGATGATTCTGCATTGGTTTACAGACGAGTCCATCATCCAACCATCATCCTACTTGATCCTATGTTCTGGAACCGCTCTTTGGTAGTTCAGTCTTCTATCGAGTCTTTCAGCAGGAATACTCATCGCTGGATGCAATTAATCGGACACATTCAGTGTAGAAAGTTTA
Organism: Siderastrea siderea; assembly: GCA_964030785.1. NCBI lineage: Eukaryota > Metazoa > Cnidaria > Anthozoa > Scleractinia > Rhizangiidae > Siderastrea > Siderastrea siderea. Next base: position 57,292,259 of record OZ034968.1, read on the forward strand.
TATGATACGCAGGTTTCCTCAGAAGTACAACGCACGTCCTTAGAGTGGATTTCATGACAGAGAAGACAACTCCGAGCTTTGATTCATTTGTAGTGTTTATCCGCCATTTTGGAAGTGGACGCGGGCGAACTGGGTCGAGATTAGCCCCAGTATCAAAAGCTATGCACACTTATGCACACAATTTATACAAGTTTCAAACCATTGATTATGAAACAAAAAAGAATCCACTGAAATAATCATACATGCTTTTGATCTGTGGCTAGCAAATAATGGTTTTGTTTGCTTAAAAAAATTAGACCGGGCAACTGCGTGACAAAACGTTTTCATTCCCACGCACCCAAATCTAATCAAATCAAATCACCGAATTGCATACCGGGGGACGTGACGGGGGGGGGGGGGGGGGGAGTTAAAGAAAGTTTGTTTGGGGGTGTGCCGCCGTGGCCTTCAAACCCTGACCCCGTTTAAGATAAAATCCGTTCATTTCGCTACCCTGTTTAAGGAAAAAGAGGCTTCTATATTTTGCTTGTGTTCTGCGGTTTTTGTCTGCCTTGTTTTTTATTTCCATTTCCTACATAAAAAGAATATTTTTTTAGGAATGGCATCATAGTATGAGATTTAAAAATTTGCTGGTACCCACATGTAGGGTTCAAGAGTCCAGTCCAAAAAAGACACTTTGTTCAAGACGCTAAAAAGTCCTATTGTATACTCTGTTTAAGACGCAAGACCCTGAAAACCATGCCCTGTTGAGCAGCACGTATCCGTCAAGGCCAAATAAGGGAGTTCCTTACCCCCCCCCCCCCGGGGGGTATTGCATAATACAGTGGGCATGTAACATTATTCGGAATAATAGTAATAATAATAATAATTATTATTATTATTTATTATTATTATTATTATTATTATTATTATTTATTTTTTGCAGTGAAACAGTAAAAGCGCAGTGGTGCCGTGGTTAGTGAGACTTCTGATTGGACTTCAGTTCATTGTACGTGATGGTAGGGCTACTGACTGCACAAGTGCAGGGTTAACGTAAAGGAAACTCACCCATCTGTTTTAAGAGCTGCGTTACGGAGTGATAAGTTGGGCTGCTACCATAGCTCCTCACTATTGTCATCTATTTACTCGACAAGTAAGCGAACGGGTATAGAAGTTATACGTTATGATTTTTCAGATCCTCAAGCAGGGAATTGAAGGATCTTACTGACCACAAAATTGCGCCATGCAAGTAACGTCTGAGAAATTACGTATAAGAAAACAATGACATGGAGAGGGCAGACAACGTGAAAAGTGGACTGGAATCTCCACCAGTATTACAGGCACCCGGGTGGCAGTTTGTAAAATCGATACTTCCAAAATGCCAGCAGCCGTTGGAAATAATGAGATTCCAGGTATTACTAGATACAATAACTTCTCTTTTGATGAAGATGGCATGCAAGTGAGTCGCAAGTATAGCAGGCATACGATGTTGGCAAGGGTATGAAGATTAAACACTGATAGCTAACAGGAAGTTTCTGGTCTACATAGAGCACGCGAGTGGAGCCAAGAAGTTACTAGGAAACAGCTAAAAAGGAACAAAAGAGAATCGAAAGCTTGTAACAGTGATCTCGTAAACACATATGCCAGTTTGGCCCCATCATCTATTTTGACATTTAGCACACTTGACGACGCTGATGAGCATATGGATACTGGAATGCCACGTCATGCTACTCGAGAATGAATGTGTGTACGACACTATACGAAGACAGTGGGCCGCTACAGCAACTTCTGTCAAGGGAAAGAATCAGAAGATTAGTGACAGTCAATACCATCCTGAATCTACAGCACAACAGGAGGCTTGCCAGGGATGGGCTCTTAGGAAGCAGAAAGCTACTGGCAGAATCTCACCTTCCGTCAAGGAATGCCTCACGTAGGTGTTTAAAATAATGAAGGTACTAAGGATGGACACTCAAAAGCAAACGTGGACATGATGAGCCAGCTACTTGTAAAGTATCATTCAATGACGCTATTTTGAGCTAGTAAAATCCTGCCAGTCCTAATAAGCGATCTTCAAGTGATTGTTAAGGTTGTGAAACCCAGGGCTTGAATTGGACATGGAGGGATAATTCATTTCAGAATACGCAAAAATGTCTATTTCATAGAATCCCCTACTTCTTTTAGATTTGGCTTATATATGACAGAAGAGTCTTGAAATGAAGGTCTACAAACAAAACAACACAATCAGACCAAAATAATAATAATAAAATAACCATATGGTTTTCTGAACCCTGTCTTTGTGCAGTCGGAAAAAAAACACATCTTTCTTTCAGGGGGGGGGGGGGGGTAACCTTACCGATCGGAAGTCCAATCAGAAGTCCAACTGCCTAACGACGGCGCCACTGCTCCTTACTGATTCATTACAAATAATCATAATCATAATCATAATAATTATCTTTACTATTGCCATTATTATTTTGAATTACGTGACATGCCCACCGTAAATTATACGCAATTCGGTGATTTGATTTGATTTGATTTGGGTATGTGGGAATGAAAACGTTTTGTCACGCAGTTGCCCGGTCCAATTTTTTTAGGCAACCAAAAGCCTTATTTGCTAGCCGCAGATCAAAAGCATGTATGATTATTTCAGTGGATTCTTTTTGTTTCTGAATCAATGGATTTGAAACTTGTATAAATTGTGTGCATAAGTGTGCATAGCTTTTGATACTGGGGCTAATCTCGACCCAGTTCTCCCGCGTCCACTTCCAAAATGGCGGATAAACACTACAAATGAATCAAAGTTCGGAGTTGTCTTCTTTGTCATGAAATCCACTCTAAGGACGTGCGTTGTACTTGTGAGGAAACCTGTGTATCATATAAACTTTCTACACCGAATGTGTCCGATTATTTACATCCAGCGATGAGTATTCCTGCTGAAAGACTCGATAGAAGACTGAACTACCAAAGAGCGGTTCCAGAACATTTTCCTATTACATAGGATCATGTAGGATGATGGTTGGATGATGGACTCGTCTGTAAACCAACGCAGAATCATCAGACAATGAGGTTTTATCATCAGGCAATGTGATTTGACGACAGGATGGTTTTATTCGCACGATTTCGAGAAATCTATGGGATTTTTTGGAATACCTTGGAGAAATGACTTTCCTCTAGGACAAGCCAATGACCTTTAAAAAAGCTAGGTAAGTAAAGCCAGGCTATGTTTGGAAGAATTGTCAGTATAACTAAGTGTAACAGTCCATCTACTCAGTTGTTTGAGTGCAAACTAGCTTTATAGTATTGTATATTTACCTTTCAAATAAAGCAAGATTGGTTTCTTGCACTGATTTTGTAGTTCTGTGGCAGTTTAACAGTCTCAAGTAGAGTTTAAAAGCAAAGTTACTGTTTCTCGCAGATTTTATAAATAAAGTAGGCCTGACCAAATCAAGTTGAAGTGTTTAAACACAAATAAAGCTATGATGGCTGTTAAATTATTACTTTTGACAATATGTGAGTTATGTGATGGTGTGACTGCAAATGGGTCTTAAAAGCCCCTAAAAAATAAATGGGCCAAATTTTTCTCAATTGATTTGAATTCTACTTACATTGGGGTAACTCCTGATAGAAGAATCAATTTTAGCTAGTTTGGCAGTTAAAAAATATAAAGGTGTGAACTTTGGCAAATTTGGGTAGAGGTTTTCACTTCAAAATCTGGCCAAAACTAGTGCCAGACCCCAGACTGCCAGATCCCTCTATGCCAAATCCCTACATATGAACTGAAAGAGTATTTATAGTAGAAACACACCATACTGTTAATGAGTCCAAAGGATTTTTAGTTTTGTTTTTAGTGAACTCTAAACCTACTCCTTAAAAAACAAGATTTTCAGTGAATTGAAGGCCCCAAATGGGACCTCCCCTGAAACTTTTCAACCAAAAGTTAGAAAACAAAACCAAATTGGCTTTTGGAATATCTCATCAAGGCTAACTTCTGCAGCAAGTTTCATCGAAATCGGTTGACCCCCATTTCCAACCTCTGGAACACTTTCTCAGGCAGTGACACTTAACTGGGACAAATCTTCACAGCAAAGACATCTTGTGTCATCGCTACGAGAGTGTCGCAGTTGATACATGAATTCGGGAAGAAAGCCAAGTGAAGGCGTTGAAAAGCTTTTCGGAGAAACTGTATACAAGTAAGATAAAAAAGAACAGAAGAAGCAAAGAAGCCGTCGATCTATTTGTTTAATAGACGATAAAGGAGCGCTATCATCCCTAAAAACGCGAAACAATAAAGCAAGTGAGCTCGTGGCAACCACGACCGCGCTGGTCAGCGGGAACGTTACCTGTTCATCTTTGTCGTCATACGACAAAATATTGGCTACAGCAAGAATACAGACGTCACCAGTATCTGCGTGATTTACGTGCAGACCACAAGGTGAAAACAGTATGGCTTTGTGATTTGTATCTGTTAAGTGGAAAATTGCTGAGGTAACAACATTTGTTTAAATGAAAAATATTACATCAGGTGCGGACGTTTTCCCTTTTCCAAGAAGCTTTTCAGATCATTTAAATTGTAGGACAAAAATTGAATTGCGGTGTCGGTGTTTCGTCAACTTTTTTTGCGGTGATGCGGTGTTCGTTATTTTTTTCTGCGGTGTTGCGGTGTTGACAGTCCCTCAATGTCCCCCTCCTGAAAAGACGACCAATTGAGGCCAACTGAATTATTCATCCTCTCCTCACCAAACATAGCTCCCCTGACAACCTCATTCTTCACTCAAGATCATTTTTGCTATCTTTTGGTCGGTCTTCCTCAAAACCATGAACAAAACAGCCGTCACAACTCTCAAAACAGAGGCGTTTCAATAAATGGGCGATAAAATTCCCAATAAAGTAACCACATCCTTACAATTGACCAGTACGGGCATCTTACCAGCACAAAAGAATTTAGCTCCTCCCCATGCCTGGGAACCACGCTTTGTGCACAGTTCCCTTTAATCATGCCAAGGGCTCCTTTAAAACAACTCGTAAACGCAAATACAAAATAAATCATTGCTATGTGATCAGTTGCATTTTTCGCGAAACAAAGGCTTCGTTCTGAAACTATAGGCCCTCTTAAATGTATTTTTGCCTCTGTCGTACAGGTTACAAAAAAGAGCATTACAGGCATTTATCAGTTGTTTTGACCCACTCCACCCTTGATAAATATTTTTACTTGGGTCAATGTGCTAACCGGCGCGACGAAAATTGTGACTGTGTTACCGAATGACGTAATGTTTAAAATCTGATGACTCAGCTGATCTGTCTTATCGCTTTGAATATTGAAATTTGTTGAATTAAACTAAAAGGTTAGATGTCGATATAAATTTGTCCACAACTGAACATGCTTTTACCGAGAGTTATGAGCGATGTACTGTTATATACTGTTGTGAATATGGCACTATGAAGACATGATTATTGATAAAGACAAACACATCTTCAGAATCTGGCGAAATTAGTTAAAAGCGAAGTCGTCGCTTTATCTCAAACACGTTAAAGCAGGTCTTATGACGTAATCTTTCAATCCGGTTTGCTCTCCCTCGGGACTCCCTGTAAAAGTCAGCAAGTTGTCTGGAACTCTAAAATCGAACAAATCGGTTCAAAATCAAAAGTAAAGCAGAAAAACTGGTAGACCCTTCTGTGCCCCTTAATTCATTTCCCACCTGCGAATAACCTTTCATACCGTTGGCAGAGAGATACGTTCCACGTAAAATAACCACAACAAAATACGCCAGAATTTTCCTTTCATAAGATTTACTGAGAACGATGCTTTTCTTCTTACATAAATATTATGCGCCCCCACGACGCCTCTATATTGCATTAGAGATATCATGACTTCCAAATGAGAATATTATCGATCGTCACCTTCTCGCATCCACCTTCTCCTCTTTCACGATGTCTAAGCAACACTTTGGTCCCACCAGTATAAACAGTGCCAATAGACTTCACCTTCTCTCATTATCAGTCCTTCTTCCTTTATTTCACTAGTATTTAAGTATTTCCTTTCGTGGTAGGCAAGGGTCCGCGGCCAAAACCTAACACCACTCGCCGAACGTGTGCGTCTAAACCTATGGTACTTTCTTGTGGACCCTTGTCCTATCGCACGTGCGTGTGTGTACTTATCGGTGTCAGTGTACAACTAAATCTCTATTTGTTTAGAGGTCAGCAAAAAATTATACCGCAACACAGTCGAAGCAAATCTGCCACCAAACCTCGTCACCTTTCTTGACCTGCCAATTCAAAATGGCGACTCGTCTGCTCTTGTTCTCATGCAATCCCATCCCATCGGCCATAGCGAAATACACATCTTATGAGGCTTACACAACGTAATTTTACCGCTGCCTACACCAATCCACCGGCTTCCCCACTACACTATCCGACGTCGTCGGTTAAAAAACTCAATGAACCAATCCAAATTCAACGCTCCAAACATGGAAATCGGGGGTGATAAAGTGGAGGAAAGCGCCTGCGTTTTAATATCTACTTCTAATTGACTGAGAAGTAGGGGGTGCGAGCTTCATTTCAACCAATCACATAGCATATTGAAACAAAACCCCCAGCAAATGTGAGCATAATGAATTATATGCCACACTCAATTAAAAATATCTCTAAGATGGAGTCTCGAATTTGGTTCAGACCCTAAAGCCAGACTTGATACACGTATTCAATCATGGCTCCTTTAAAATTTGCTTATAACGTTCTTTTATCAACAAAGAACTACCATGCCGAGACAAAGAGGAAAGTAAAAGTATTATACACACGATGAAAGGTTCCCTGAAAACTGCTTGGTGACCAACAATGACAATATGAGTCGCACTCTACGCACCGCGGTGAAGCCGGCCGGCACACACTAGGGGACGTGTTGCAGGGACATGTAGCGGGGACATGTTGCAGGGACAGTTTTCATCGTGTGACATCCCCGTTTTTGCGAAAAAGTTCCGTTACATGAAATTCATCTGGTTTGAATTAGTGCGCCATGAAGCGAGGACAAAATGACCCCAACTTTCAATGTCGCATCGTGTGCACTGCTCTTGCAAACTGTCCCCGCTACAAAACAGCGAGAACCAATAAAAACGCGCCATTGGCTATCCCATTAGTCATCATTCTGTCCCCGCAAGAGAATTTTTTCACAAAAACGGGGATGTCACACAAGGAAAACTGTCGCTGCAACATGTCCCCGGTACATGTCCCCTGTTGTGCGCCGGCCCTTAATCATGTTTATGTCCCAGGTGTTTATGAAGGCCATACGCAATAGACGGTACGGTTTCTTGTATTAATGCATCACTACTGTGATTTGGCCCGAACAAATGCTCAGTCATTTTTGTTATAACAATATAATCCTTTTAATCGGGACACGATTGAGCCGGCTGAATCCAGATTGAACAATCCCTTCAGTTGGGAAAATCGAGAGCTAGCGTGGTCTAATGCGGGCGTCATCCCTGGAATTCGGAGGCTCGAAATTCAAATCCCACTCTGATCACTAGCTCGAGTTGCTCAAGTTAGAGCCGAGTTCAACCCCTCGGTCGTCACGCTTGTAGATGGCCAGTGCCGAGTTTGCTTGCTGAATTCGTTGTACTTGTTTTTGAGCGTAAAGTGGTTTGAGATAGCTAGGTGCCAGCAGAAGTTTCGTTTATTTTTTCGGAATTTTAATACGGCAAATGGCCTGCATAAGCCTTGAACCCCGCGCACACTTTCCATTGTAAAATAACCGTCCAATACGGCCAATCAATATGAACTGACAAAATAAACGCAGGCCAAATCACAAACCACAATTTGGGGTTGAACATTTTTTTATCATATAGACAAGAGTATTTTAGTGGAAAATAGACCACCCGTAAAGTTCATACGAAACTACATCCGGGACTCGAGTGGCGTATTTTTCACTGATATCCTCACTAGTGAAGATATCGATGAGGTCATTTCCCACTTTTATACTGTTGTTTGTGCAAAAATACTCTTGTCTATAAGATAAAAAATTACACGGCGGCCTGAAGATATGAATTTTATTTTCTTGTGGTAAAAAACATTATTATATAGACTAGAGTGTTTTAGTGTGAAATAGACCACTCGTAAAGTTCATACGAAACTACATCCGGGACTCGAGTGGTGTATTTTCCATATCCTCACTAGTGAGGATATCGATGACGTCATTTCCCGCTCTTACACTTTCATTCATGCAAAAATACTCTTGTCCTTATAATAAAAAGTGAAAAGTGAAAAACAATATTGTTTTTATCATTCGAAAATAAAATTCATATCTTCGCGCCGCCGTGTAATATCCTCTATATATTTTACCACTCGAAAATAAAAATTGCCTTTTCTTGACCTAGTCTTTGCCGACAGAAATGCTGGGCCAACGCAATTAATACAGCCATCTTTTTCTGGCCCGTTGGTGTCTTTCAAGCAAGGTCCACTGTTCATGATGAAATTCTTTCCACCGTCTACAATGCAGTCTAGAATGGTCACAGTTCACGTTTGATTTACCTACCGTTATCGTGTCCCACGCAGCAGCCATTTTGAATAAATTACCGTTAGCGCCAGATCTGGAACCAAGAAATCACGCGGTCTGGGACTAGTGACCTAGTACAGAAATTCCTCGGGGCCTGAAAGGTACCAGAACTCCTGACTTTTCAACAATAGAACTTTGAAACTAGAGACAGAAAGGTCCGCACTCGGCGCGGCCTTCATCGACTTTGAATTCATTTCCATCCTGGTCATCCAAAATCAAAGTTTCCGAGCACCAGAACAGCCAAAAGTGGGTCATTATTTTAGGCTACCATTGCGCAACGCTCTCTTTTGGCTTTCCATTCAGAGTGACCCTAAACATAATGATCAGATATTGCAGAGTAACAACGACAAAATGTGCACCGTAAAATAATGAGAAATCGCTATCATTGCAACTGACCAAAAAGTATATTACAAATTAGATAGAAAGAAAAAGACAATTGTATTTTATTTAAGCAGACATGAAGATGACAGAACAAATAGGAAACAACTACAGCAATAACAACCCAAAGAGTGGGTAGCAGGGGTGGCAACCAAGTCCAGCCAAGGAGCAATTTTTAAGTGTCCATTGCGACTAAATTTTGACACGGATTTTAAGGACATGCACATTTTTTTACAAAATGGATGACACAAATATAGATTACTTCATAGAAAGTGCGCCGTACGGATTTTTGTTCACGAGTTGCAAAACTTTGGAAAACGAACGAGTGAGCCCAGCGAACAAGTGAGTTTTCCAAAGTTTTGCAACGAGTGAATAAAAATCAGTACAAAGCACTTTCTACGCCGTAATTTATTTATTATATATATAACGAGAATTAAGCATAGCCTTCAAATTAGTTTTATTTTTCTCTCTACACCATAACGACTTATATATGCAAACAGCTCAAGACTGATCTAAATGATCGGAAGTAATAAAACCGGCTTTAAATCCGGAATAAAGTTGAGATATAAAGCTCCTTTTATAAAAATAAAAAATACGCGTGAATTGGCAAATACAAAAAGTAGTATCTTTTTGCTTGTCCCTAATCACTGTCTGATTCAATCATGCAATGGCGGCGCTTCGCGCTGTGCAAAGACAAATTTGGACTCTGTTGACTTACACTGTTTATTGAAATGTTAAATGTTCCTCCTTGTATGTTGTCCCCTTGGAAAAGAGATAATGCTTGCTGAGGCGATTGCTGGCTTCCAGTCGACAAACTGACTTCCTAGTGCCGACAAACTGACTTCATGAGTGCTAGCACTCATGAAGTTGGATATATCCCGCTGCTGTTTTTCCGAAAGTGAGCTGTAATTATTGAGGCTCTGAACGTTTTTATGTCCAGAGATTTGCGTAAGATGAGTCGGAGGTACCTCGTGGTCGTTCAGAATCTGGATCATTCGCTTCCGGGCACTGTGGTTGGTCAGGTTTTCTGCATTCAAACCAGCTTTTTCAGCCATAGTTTTCATGAGTGAATTTAATTTGTTGGAGCCCATCGGCGTTGCCTTGAACCAAGGTTTTGAGGAATTGGCCACTCTGGTGTAGTTTATGGCCAAGTAAAACGGGCTGTCGTCTGACTTCATTTGCTCTGGTCTTTTGGAAGCAGACAGGTGATTGGCTTGTACAGGATCTCTGTCACTGCCTGGGACAGAAAACATTTTTGTTTTAACTGCGCGAATATCTTTGGGTTCGGCGCCGGTTCTTGTTTTTGTTTGTCGCTCGGTATATTCGAGAAATTCGACTCCATCTGCACTGGTTTTTAGTTAAATGACGCCCCACTTCATATCTCTATGCTCTTGGCATCCTCTCAGGCCAAAGTGCTGGGTGTTGTTCAACCATTAAGTGTTTAATAAGGACTCCTGAGACGAAAGACCCAAAAGGTTGTTGCCGTAAAGAATTTCCACTTCGTCGTCAGTCAGAGCACGGGCCACTTTTGACTTTTTTCCTTTGCCAGCCTTTTTCAATTCCTTCTGCTTTGCAGCTAGTGTTTCTCTGGTTTTTCTGAGCTCCTGTCCGTCTATGATGGTTGTGGGATAGCCCTTCTTTCGTAAATAGCGGTCGAAGCTTGAAATGAACGACCTCAATGTTGTTGGCTCGTATTCTCCTCCGTCCTTTTTTTAACTTCCACGATAAATGCACACAGTTCTTCATCGAGCTCCTTCGCTTCCACGTTTTCAATCTCTTTATCGACTTCCTTGGCTCTTAAAAATTCTTTGAGCAAGGAGACGTCCCTGTTTGTTTTACTCAACGTATTTTTGTTTGATTGCTCCTCAATAAACTCAGCTAACGGCAATTCCAGAGGAACAAAACGTGAAGCCGAAGCCATGTTTTCGAAACACAAACTTCGAGCTGGCACTCTTTTTGAAACCGCGCGCCTTGGAAGCCATTTGAGTGCTTCGCTCTGATTGGCTAGGTGATTCCACTCTAGATGCTGATTGGTTATATTTTTCACACGTGAAGAAAGCCGTACGCGAAGCTGATTGGACGTATCGCTTTCTTCACATGTGAAATACAGCAAATGACTGTTACAGCAAATATAGAATTCTATTTCCAACGTTTACGGTACTATAAAATTCTCGCTATATATATAATAAGTAGTCTCTTCAAACTTTTAAAACTGTCAACCGTACAAATGCTATTGTCTGGACACACAAGCAACTAAACCGTCTGGCTGGCATACGGCTAGACCTTAACTCTTTTGCTTCCCTTGAGGGTAGAATTGGAAAGATGTCGATGGCAAGTAAACTGAGCAAAAGGCATTGGATAACAATTGCAAAAGGATTATAATATGATATCCTAAGCATTTATCCCTTGATTGTTTATTTGTTTTAACGTATTAGGATGTGGACTTTTTTCTGCAGAGGGTAATATGGCTTAACACTTATTGATTACGACCTACCATTGTGTTTCTTGTTGGTTTTAAATGTAGGAATTCCATGTACTTTTTCCCAAAGCCATATGCAACAAGTGGGATTGATTTTAATTTCATAAAGATGTCTATGATCAGATAGCTTGCATTTGCACTTGTCCTGAAGTTTTATTTTTGGTCACTTTCGGCTGATGTCAGAGGCTTAGGCGTAGGTAGGTCTTCAAGAGGCTTGACTTAAGCAGGGTTCGGGGAACTTCTCAGCTGACCAAACTGATGATCTTCTGAGCAGACGAAAGTGAAACAAAAAATTCGTCCACCACGTAAAATAAGTCGGATCTGTCCAGTAGTCAGATTTAACTCCGGGCATGATTAATGGTGTGTAACAAAACACTGTTCAGAGAAAAAGAACCCTTATGCTCTGTAACAAAATATGCTATCAATAAATCAACCTTTTTAAATTAATGAGATCCTTAATCTATCTCGATCTACACTGAACTCGTGGATACCTTCGATCTAAGTTCCTGCCCCCGACCTCCTAACCTCGTAACTGAGTCGATAGAGCACATACGGTCTGTTACAGAGGTCATAAGTTTAAATTGGAGTTCGTCTTGTCTAATTAAGATGGGTGACGGTTTAATTTGATCGCATGAATGAAATAGGATGTGACTAAATTTGGTATGTATACTTTAGTGCACATCTACTAATAAACTGACCCGCTCAAACGGTTAAGTGTTCGTTCCTCCTTTTATTATGACTTTCCTCGATTCCCCCAAAATATACAAATTTTCCACCCTCTTGCCTTCGTTATTAACGTTAAAACAGCCAACTGTTAAAGTGGCATTGTTTGCAGGGACAACCGTCTAAAACCTCTGGCTATCATACGGCGAGACCTTAATCTCTATTTCCTCCCTGTTGAATCTAGAATTGGAAATATTTAGATGAGAATTAACTTAAGCAAAAGGCATAACAACTGCAAAGCCTTATTATAACATAATATCTGCAACTGATTTATCCTGTAATTGTTTGTTTTGACATTTTAGTACCATATTATCGCGACATACGATCAGGACATTGTTGGTTTTAAATAAAAAAATTCCATGTTTTGTGCTCCATAGCCTTACGCAACAAGAATGATTGATTTTAATTTCATTAAGATGTCTATGATAGCCTACACTTGCACTTGTCTCAGTTAAGAAGATTATTTTCTAAGTTTTCTTTTCTCTTCACCTTAGTCTTGGTGTCAGAGGTTAGGCGTGGGTAGGTCGCCAAGAGAACTGACTTTAGAAGATTTCGATGACCTTCTCAGCTGACCAAATTGATGGTGTTCTAAGCAGACCAAAGTTAAACTAAAAAAAAACTGTATTGCCATAATACGACATCCGATCCGGACATTGCTGGTTTTAAATATAAAAATTCCATGTATTTTACTCCACAGACTTAGGCAACAAGAGTAACTGATTTTAGTTTCATTAAGATGTCTATGATAGCCTACGCTTGCACTTGTCTTGAGAAGCATCTTTTCTAATTTTTTTTTTCGCTTCACATTAGTCTTGGTGTCAGATGCCTAGGCGTGGGTGGGTCGCCAAGAGATCTGACTTAAGAAGATTTCGATGACCTTCTCAGCTGACCAAATTGATGACGTTCTAAGGAGACCAAAGTTATAAACTAATAAACATTCGCCCACCCCGTAAAATAAATCGGATCTGTCCATTTTTAGCCAGCTTTAGCTCCGACCATGATTAATGTCGTGTAATATCACACTAAATAAATAAACCTTTATTTCAGTGTCAAAATGAATTTAGCATTTTTCTGTTCAGAGAAAGAAGAAAATGCCTTGTAAATATGCTGCTCATTAATCAACCATTTATAAATCATTGAGATCCCTAATCTATCTCGATTGATATAGGAGTCGTTGATATCTTCTATCCAAGTCGTTGCCCTTGGTCTCCTAACCTCGTCACGCAGTTGATGGAGCACATATGGACTGTTACGGAGGTCGTAAGTTCAAATGGAGTTCGCTTTATCTAATTAACATTAGATGAGCTACAGTTTAATTTTTATGAAATAGGATGTGAATAAAAGAGGGTATATACTTTATTGTCCATCTACTGATAAGTTAAACGGCTCAAATGTGTAGTATTCATTCTCCGTTTAATCCAAATTTCCCACCCCATTGCCTTCGTTATTAACGTTAAAACCGCCAACCATTGAAATTAAAATAGTATTGTTTGCACAGAAAACCCACTTAAACCTCTGAATAGCACACGGCGAGACCTTAATCTGTTTTGCCTCCCTATTGAATCTAGAATTGGAAAGATGTAGATGGGAAATAACTTAAGCAAAAGGCGTAGCAATAACCGCAAAGCCTGATTATAACATAATACCTGGAAAATTGATCCTGCAATTGTTTGTTTTAACATTCTAGAAATAATGTAAGCACTTTTTTTCCACAGAGGATTATAAATGTTAGTACGACATCCAATCGTGTTTTTGTTGGTCTTAAATTTAAGAATTCCACGTATTTTGTTCCACTGTCATTTGCAGGAGGTGCGATCGATTTTAACTTCATTCAGATGTCTACGATAGCCTACACTTAAACTTGTCAGTTGAGAAGAATCCTTTCTAACTTTTTTTCTTCTTTTCACCTTAGTCTTGGTGTCAGAGGTTAGGCGTGGGTAGGTCGCCAAGAGACCCGACTTTAGAAGATTTCAATGACCTTCTCAGGTGACCAAATTTAAACTGAAAAAATATTAGCCCACCAGCGTAAAATAAATCGGATCTGTCCTTATTTTAGTTAGAATTAGCTACGACCATGATTTATGGTTTGTAATATAACACTGCTCAGAGAAAGGTAATCTAAATGCCTTGTAACTAAGTATGCCATTCTTTAAAATGAGTCCAGCCATTTTTCATTCAATTACATCCTTAGATCTATCTCAATCGACGTTGAAATCCTTGATATATCTTCAATCGAAGTCCATGCCCCGGCCTCCTGACCTTGTAACTTAGGGAGCACTTAGTGTCCGTTATGGGGGTCCTTAAAGTTCGAATGGAGGTTACCTTATCTTATTAAGATGGCCCCAGTTCAATTTTTATGAGACAGGACGTGAACAGAAGAGGTTATATACTTTGTTGTTCAACTACTCATAAATTAACCCGCTCAAATGTTTAATTTTCAATCCACCTTTAATCTCACTTCCTCAATTCCCTGAAAGTTACAAATTTCCATCCCCTTTTCTTCGTTATTAAGGTTAACATGAAAATGTTAAGTTTTATGGCATGCATCTAGCCTTACATTAAAACCTATGATGACGTTTTAGACAGTGAAACCTTGATAAGGTAATACGAAAACAGGCTGTGATGTAAGAAAAGCACAACATTCAACGGTTATCCACTCATCACATTTTAAGTATCATGCCATCAAAGTTCAAGTTGCCTCGTGGGGTTCCAGGAGACATTTTGATATTAAAACACAGAATTGAAAGAACGCTCACTTATAACATGTTTGTGTGCAACGGTACTACCTTTCACATGTGCTACGCTGCCAAAATAAATTTCAAAGAAAAAAGTGGTTGCCTGGTAACAAGTCTGTGGCATGATCGTGCAGAGAATGGAGCTTTTTTTAATCTATCCTCGATGGGTTCTACTTTAAATGCTTTCATATCAATGCGTTGTAGCTTTTAACTTTCAAGGGGGAAATGACACTGCAATTCAGATAAATTAAATCAGTGTTGTGGGCAGTGGGGACATTATTTCTCTCACTAGACCAAACTCTTAAGAAATATTGTTCAAAATTGTTGGTAAGTGAAATACTACAGGTAACGATTTCTGTGATTTTCTTAGTTTGGCCGTCAGTCAAAAACATCTGCCAAATTAGTTATCTTCATTCATTCTGTAACCATGATAACGATACAGTCTTGCTCGCCAGCTCTGAACAGTTCTCAGTTAAAATTTCCCTAATGATCAGCCATTGGTTGTGCCTTCGATAATTCTGTACCCCGGAATAACTAAGAAAATGAAAACCGCTCTTTCATTTCGATGCAGAGCAAAACAGTTCCAACTTAGTTTTTGGATAGCGGTGCCTCTGTGCTGCTCTGTCTCAGTGTCTTGGTGGCCGTGCTTACAGGTTTAGCCGCCATCAGTACTTATAGGGGTGTTCAGGATAAGGGTTCAATCGCAAATTAATCATAGGGTTTAAGACAACGCAGATGAAAAGAACAATCGTTTTAGGGGTACTACACGCCCGGTGTTTTTTGTAGTATTTTAAGAATCAGACATAACTGCGCATGACCTCAGAATTAATGATAGAAATAAGGGGTAACCGAACCTCCTCAACCGGCGCCTAGACTGTGAAGCCAGGAGCCCATTACTCTGGTGAAGCTCAGTAATATATGAATTTGGAAACAGAATTTTGCGATCTTAGATGACTGTTTCATCTTTCCGACGAGCCCCTATTATCAGCTAGGGACGCGCAACCTCGTTCTAAGGACGTTTTCCCTTTTTTCCATTTGGAGAGGCACCTCTCCAAATTAAAACAAAAGGGAAAAAGTCCTGGGAACGAGATTGAGGGGCGCGGTATAACCTTAGTTAACGCTATCGAGATACTGGTAACAAATTGGTCAACTGAAATAAATTAAACTGAAGAGGCAAGTAAGCCGGCCGAGAAAGCAAAATGTCAGAAATTGGGGGATATAACATTTTTGGTGTTTCGAATATATATATAAGCTCAGTTTACGTCACCCTACTCGATAGATCAGGGTAGAACGACAAGGAACTGTTTTTCTTCAGTTACGTACTCAGCGCAGGCAAACAGTGGTATTAATGTCGGCCCACGCCCAGAAAATATTGTTTGGTAATTAAGTTAGTAAGAAATGAGAAAGTATATGGGATTAGCTAGTGTATGGAAAACCACATTTCAGCAGACCAAAAACAAAGCAGCTCAGGCAATAGACTTAGTTTATAACACACTGTTCACTTGGTCAAGGAGAGCAAAAATTTATGCAAACTTGAAACAGTTCCCTAGGCCCCAAGGAGACCCAACAAAACTCAGACAATTCTACCTCCATAACATCCACATCTTCAAAATATGAACGTTCAGTTCTCCAAGTTTACAGCCGTGTTATGAATTTTTGACTGGTATGTTACGTTAGTCATTGTGGTGTTAACTATGCCTACCATTTTCGGAAAAAGAATGTCGTCATTATCCTCCCCCCCCAACCCCTCTCATCATCATCATCATCTTCTTCTTCTTCTTCTTCTTCTTCTTCTTCTTCTTCTTCTTCTTCTTTAATGTAATGTCCTTTCATTTCATTTTATCATCATCTTTTTTGCGTTAGGTTTTTCTTAATTATTGTACAGTCAGCTCGCTGTAAAAATAGTGGACAAAATAAAGACGATTTTGCTCAACCTAGGTCAATGGGCTCCTGCCTAGGTGTGTTAACAGTTTTGGCCAATCTCAGCCTATGAACTCTTATGAATCTGAGATCCATATACCGCATTTGATCGAATAAGCGCCCCGGCTGATTATTTCAAATTTCATGTTCAAGGGGGGAGCTTAATCGAGGAGGGGCGATTATTCGAGGAGAGGCGCTTATAAACAAAATTACAAGGACTCAGAGTTTATTTCTATGATGTAGGTTTTATTTAAAAAAGATGACGTTTAAGGTAGTTCATTCGACATCTACATCGTTGTCTCCATCTTCATCATTATCGATAACGTTCACCTCGTCGTTGGCGTCCTCCTGGTCGGACAAAGTGATATGTTGAAAAGGATCTTTCCATTCTTCATTTATTTTAAAACTGTGGGCTCCCCAAAATTACATCACACATAAAATATGTCACACCTTGCAAAATTTTTCTGCTTGTCAGTCCTAGACGCGAGGTTTGTAGTTCTTACACCCAAATCCGCAGGTGTGTATTGTACGTATTGCAAAATAACTTCAGTTCGTTTTTAGGTATATATGCAGGCGCACTTAGTTGTATTTTAAAACTTTCTGATGCGAGAAGCGCGTAGGAAAATAAAATAATTTTACAACTCAAGAAGTTTGCAGACGTGCTGCCCACTGGTTTAATCTTTAAAATTTTTTTAAAAAGACCCTGCCTACAGTTGTAACTGTTTTTGGCGGGGAGGAGAGGGCGCTTAATCGAGGAGGGGCGCTTATTCGAGGAGAGGCGCTTATTTCAAATTTTGGTGTTCAAGAGAGGCGCTTAATCGAAGAGGGGCGCTTATTCGAGAAAGGGAGCTTATTCGATCAAATACGGTATGCCATAAGCCAATTATTGTTCTCTATTACGCACACAAACGGTTAAACCAGCTATTTCTAGTTATATTTAGATTTTTATTTATTTTTGTGATTTTCTTCGTTCCACCTTATTCACTAACATCCGGACTTGACCACTAAGATCTCAAAAGGCCGACGACACTTATTAATTTCACAGAAGCTCATGTCTGTGCAATTAAATAGCCGTACAGACTGGCTGTCGTAGGTAAATGTGACCTCTGTATCGATGACAACCGAAACTGCTTTTTAGCAAACCGCAAGCCCGCGATGACGCCAGATGGAATGTAAAGATAACCGATATCAGATACCTGGATAATACGATTATGTTTGCCACCGGAAGAATTATCTAATTACTGTCATAACTTCAGTAAAATTAATTAGGTGCGCATACCTCCGAGTGCTAAATCGCCTTTTTCTTCAACAACTGTTACATTTCAAGAGATTAGCGAGGTCGTGGTCAAGAAGGCTGTAAGCACATCGCGACTTGACTGAACAAGCGATCGCTGAGGGTAGGTTTTTCGCTAATCCAACCGAGGACTTTATCTTGTTACCGAAAGGGTGCAATGGAAGTGTGATTACTTTTCGTGATTTGTGTCTGGTTAAGGCTGATATTTGGAGATATAAGATGACCTCAAAAATGTTGTCATCAAATAAGAGCAATTCCCTCTCCTTTTTCGTTGATTTTCTAAAGTAATCACAGGGGATGAATTGTCTAGATGCTATGTTCATTGTATCTCAACAGTCGTAGTACTCTGAGTAGGGCTGTTAATTCGTAATTGTATTTTCGTGTCTGGGCTTTAAAAGGTTGCATAAAATAAGGAGCTTTAACCAAAAAGAACCACAAGAAGAAGACAATGTTTATATGTTTTACAAAAGAAAAAAACACCAAAAACACAGATAAGCCGCATTTAAGTTATGACTGGCACGTTTCATAAACTACAAACGTGGTTGTTTTGGCGGTCAAATCAACTTACTTTATTCTGAATAAACACGCAAATTAATTTTGATAGGAAATCAAGCTAATCTTATGTTTACCACCATAAGGAAACACAACATAGCATTGCATTACAAGTCAATAAGTGAAAACAGCAGAATAATACACAGGCGGCAGCTTGACCATGTATCCTGTAAGCTGGGTGGAGCTTTGTCAATCCCACCTTTCCAAAAACGTAGCTAATGAGTACATGATTCATAGCCAAGCGAGTTTTTTTTTTATAGCCATTTCAATAAACGTCTGACGTTTTCAGTTGATATTCGCTGAACCGTTTACCAGTAGGGTTTATTCTCATTCGCCATTAGATTGATTTGTAACAGGATGGGTTCTTGTCTGTGTGCAAGCAAAGACGCCTTGACAAGACGTAACTATCTAGTTTGCATAACAAACTACTCAAGAATATATTGACCTTTTTTAATTTGTTCAGCTAGCCTTTATCTACTAGCAAGTCGCGCCGAGCATCAGAGTAGACAAACGTGACGGCGAAATCGATCGCTCTGTGGGTTTGAATGGAACCTAACTAAACCCTGCTGTCCCCAAGGCTTGATAGCATTGTGATAGTATGACAATGTAAACGCCGAGTGATTAATTATAATTTGGTTATGAAATGCGGTTGCTGTCATACGATCGTGGTTAATTACACTATTTCATCATGGAAAGTCCCCGAAAAGAAAAAGAATAGTACTTAACAGGCCAATTGTACTTTTGAGTAATTTTGGTCGTATGCAACATTCGGCCGGGCTTAGGTCTATTGTGAGGGTAAGTTTTGTTGAGGAAATTGACCAAAAACGCCCTGCGTAGGTCATTTTCTACTAAATATTCACTTGTTTTGCTTTTTAAATCCCAAATACAACGAAACACACAAAATGATGCTTAAACCTCATATCGATCTAGTGTTTATACAGGCTTTCAAGGCACCCAATCTGCCAATGTATGCACCATTATGATATCAAATCACTACACTGAGTCGAGAAGGCGACAAACCTATCACAAATGTAGGGTCTTTGGGATGACGATCGGTTGGTTGCATCATCTGGCTCTATAGCTAGCTCTATCATGAACTGTCGCTAGCCACCCAACTTATTTAGGGTCTCTAACCCAGTTTGATCCAGTCTTTCTACGAGACGCTAAACTGATATGATCATAATTTTCTGGGAAGATCGATCGCCTTTGCTGGAGCTGGTCTTTGGAATAGGGCACTGAGTTTGATTTTTGATTGTGTCTTTGTCTTCAGGTCCTTTTGTGGCATTCTGGCTAAATAATGTACCTGTTCAATTACTGTGGTTAAGGATCTTTTTCCTGCATGCGCTCCTTGCCCCGTGCGTGCAGAGTTGCTTACTCATGCATCGTTTTGCATTATCTTTTTACACACCCTTTTCAGTTCTTGCGTGGAGGTCATATTTTAGGGAGCACGTAGATGGCAGAGATTGATGTTTCCGATGTAAAGATAACTTTATCCTTGCCACCCCCGTAGAGACACCCGTAAACATTTTGAAGGTTTTTTCTTTTTGGAGTTTATTTTGAGGACCGGATTGCTCCTTGTTTTAACACCTTGATCAAATAACGAAAATCTGAAACTGAGAAAGGGGCTGTTGATGAGTTCATGAAATGCATTTATTTTGTTGTCTACCGCGTTTAACCCCTTGCCTTTCAAGGTCAGAATTAGGAGAATCCACTGAAAATTTGAGGTCTTAAAAGATTGAAAATATTGAACGCAACGGTAAGGCATTGCTCAAAAGCCTAAAATTTGAATGCTCACCCTTAAAAAATTCATCTACAGAGCGAAAGATCAAACCACCTTGTTCACCACTATAACCAGTACCGCAGGATCGTACCGCACAAAAGATATGATTGTATCGGGTCGCGCCTTTAAAATGATTTCAACGAGGCTTCACCCACAGACAACATTAACCTGAACATCCACGTTTGAAACTAGGATGACAAAGAGCCAGTAACCTATCTTTTATGAAACTCTTTCTTTTACACATGTTCTAGCTATAAGGTATGTAAATTCTGCTCATAGCTTTCTGTTCCCTCTTCTCACATTATAGTTGTGCCAAATTGTTCAAGTTTATCGAACAAGGACACTTCTCAAATTCCCTTCCTGTTCGAAAATACGTCGCTTTATGTTCCATGCTATTTCGGGTTGTTTTCCAACTTCAAGAGTGCATGCAGACATAAAAAAAGGAGTCGTCTTTGTTTTAACAAGGGTTAGACTAAGCTAGTAATATTTGGTAACGATAAACAAAAGGGGCCTTAATTCTTCGGAACGTGCCTGAATGTTGACTTTTCAGGGGTGGAAAGCCGTAGTAATCACAACAGGGATGAGAACCAACTTCCAACCCAACTGCCCATGGCAAGTATCTTGATCGACACACGAATGCTGTTGAATAAAGTTTTCTGTGGCTGTTTGTGGCTAATCTAATTGTCCGAGTACCCATTAATTCAGTGTTCGAGTGAATGGAGCAATGATTTGCAAATGCATACCGTGACTTGACGAATTTGGTTACTAAATGGACTATTGGTCAAAGGTAGAAGAAATAAAGTGCGTGCGTACACCCACAGAAAGGTTCAATGATTCTACTGAAAGAAAAGGGAACATGAAACGCCTGTGAATCAAGAGGGGCGCAAACAATTTGACCTAAAACGCCTCGCCTAAAATACCGTAGTCCTGATTTAGTCTTCCCTCAGTTTGCTGTAAACAAACAAAAGGAGGGGCAAACAAGTCCGTGATACAGCGAATAAAAAATAAATTCTCTTTAAACACATCAACAGAATTTAGAATTCATTTGCTGGTCTTGTTAGGAAAAAAAATAATTCATATTAGCCTCGGTAGGCTTCATTGGCTTGTTAGCGCTGGATTAGCACGAGATCTAGACTTCAAAGGGCAAACTGATAAAACATCTCCACCCCAGCTGGTCGATGTGTCAATTTCTATGATATCGATGGAATGCCTCCTTTACTTGCAGGTTCTTCTATTGATTTTATGGATTAAAGGGTTAAGTTGATATTGTCCTGAAAAGCTGAGAAATAACAGCGGCACGTACTACTTCAGTTTTAGTGGCTCGGTTAGATTGAGTACAACCTACTTTTGTTTTTGTCTGATTTGCTGTACTTTGGCAAGTAAAAAACATTTGCATAGATTGTAAACATTGAAATCTTCAGACATTGCTCTCTATTTTTCTTTTGCAACTTTTTCGTGTTCAAACTTGCATTCCGCGGTTGAACTTCATTACAAATCCCCTCCAACTGTCTTACTTAATTAAAATTAATGACTGTTTTTTCTGCATGGTGTTTTCTGCTAAACTCCTTTTAGTTTCAGAATATTCGGTTCCTTGTCTAAAATCCGTGCCCCCGTATTGAAGAATGAACACGCAACGTTAGGGAAGCCTTTATCTCTTTGTCTCCAGATTCTTCTAGCGTGCTGGAATTGAAGGGAATTTCTGGTTCTCTGCTGCGATATGGAAAAACAAACTTTGCAACAATTTGCTCAATAGAGTTTGCGGCAATCACCGGGCTTTTGTGCTTTTTTTTAGTTCAATTAATAAACAAAGCAAACATTATTTTGTTTGTCTGTTTGATTTGCTTGACTAGAAATATTCTTAGAGGCAATTATGATGATACCCTAATATTTTTTCTTAGATGAGCGCGGAAATCCTCGTCCCTTGACTAGGCGTTCAGGCTTTTATTTTTCGAGGTGGTTCGTAAATAATATTGTGGACAAGTAACAAATAAGAATGGCATTGTATCAAGCCAAAACTTGAAAGGTCTTCTCTTAGAAAGGTTCAAATGGAAAAAGAAGTGAGAGAAGGTACTCATTTTTCCCTTTTTTTTTCTGTTTTGTGCTTCACTTGTTCCCCTATAATCTAACAACAGATAAGTGACTATATAAGGCTTAAACTGTTCAATCGCTTCCGCGAGCTCGTACTTTCGGACACGTTCCAGTTCTGCCCCTGCGAAAATAATCCGGCCTTGTTAGCAAGCGAACTGAAACGACATGCAATTGTCGACAACACCGGCTCAACATTAACCTTTACTAAAGAACTGCTTATAGCTTTCTGGGGGACTATCTCGTCGACGCTAAATTTCAAAGCGCCATAAATCACCGAAAATGTCGTGGACAAGTGTGTAAACGACATATCATGTGTTTCTTGGCCCTCGACCGAAACGGACTATCGTCTTCCACTGGATTAATCCGGAATTCCTATCCGTTTTTTGGTCACTACATTCCGATCTGGAGTATTGACCTTTTCCTATACTATCAGCAGTTTAAATGTTCTATGGCGCATTTGTATAGTGGAATGATTGTAGCAGGGTACGAGAAAAAGGAAACAAGCGACAGAATTGCTCTAGTCAACACAGGTAAAACAACACATTTGAGAGTTTGAAAGTACTCACCTTCGGGATCATGAACTTGCCACGCTATTCACTTCCAAATACTTTGCAATTTTTTTCACTTGATCATTTAACAGCACATAAACTTCAAATTATAAGATTGAGAAATTCAGAAATGTAACTAGAAATTTCGAAATAGAATAATCCTAGCGCTAGGAGAAGCTCCCCTGTTGAAAAATCAATCACTGCGTTCCTTGACCCCAACACTGAACCGCCCACTACCGCAAGAACAACACTCGGTTACTCATTCTCATGAGTCCTTTTAGAGAAACAATCCATCATTGGTTAAAGAGATAAAAGCTTGATTGCCAATCCTCAGGTCTTTGTCGTTAACGAATGGTTTTGCACCTCCGTTTCCTGAGTTTATAAATCATTTTTGAAAGGCATTGTTCGGATCGCATAATGGCCACCGGTGACCAAGCCGCAATCTGTCGCCCGTAGATAACACATTATATGTAGCATGTTACACTTTCAGAATCTCCGGTAGTGTTTCTCTCAGGCCACAGAAGGATTCACCGTTAGCTCCCGACACAAACATAGTCCAGCTTCAAAACTGAGAAAAAAATTCTTTGCAAAGCATAATTAAACTTTTCCTGTCTAAAATATGGCAGCAGCGCTCGGAAGGTAAATGAACATTCTTCTTCGTAATGAACCAAGCAATAAACGGGTGCTTACTTATTTCATGAATAAAAAAGAAAACAAAGATACTTTATGTGACGGTAGTTTATTCACATTAAAACGGAACTTTACAATGTTATATTTACAACCTTTCTTTTACAAGGGACCTGAAATATTTTCAGGGGCGTCACGTTCTGAATTCGCTATGTACGAGTTTGTAAATGATACAGCCAGAAACAATTCAACTTTCAATTCATACAATTCAAAAAGAAGATAACAAAACAGTATATTCGTGCAGGAGGCATAATAAAAGACCAGAGTCCCATTCCTGCCTATGACCTTTTTTCCCAAAATAGTGGAACTGTCTCTGGCTAAGTAGACAGCAAGTTGATTTATAGCTCGTTTAGCGTCTTACTTCGTTCTGTCAAAAAACTCAGTGATTTATGATTGCGGCTCGCACAGTTTAGCAGAACATTTAACCTTTGAGACAAATCATGTTAGCTAAGGAGATTTGTTCGACAGTTCAACAAAAAAATCAACTAAATAAACGCAAACATACTATGCAACTTAACAAGCAATTCAAAAAACAACTTACAACAAGATCAATTTTGTAAGCGGCGAATTAAAGCGATGTGTCAGGGCTCAAAACAGTTTATCTAGAAAGGTAAATTCACTCGTTTCTGACGTGGTAGTGTCTGAAGTGTCTGAGAATGAGCGTTCTTGGATCAGGAAACGGCGATCGTACGTGAAAGAACAACATGAACAGGGTATTTCACAACGAGCGTCTGGATTAAATATAAGCAGACTATAGAAACTGAGAAGAGGCTTCAAACTTGTACCACCCTTAAAGCCTCCAGTGGAAGTCAAATTTCTAAACGCTTGCACAATCTGCTAATTTGCTTGTTGTCCATTATCTTCGCAGCTTGAACGTCGCTTTTTAGTTCTTCGAGATCTCGTCGAAATTTCGCCCGTCTATTCTGGAACCACGTAATGACTTGGGCTCCAGAAATTCCCAGTGAATGTGCGATTTCGTCCCTGTCCGAAGGAGAGAGGTACTTCTGGTAAACGAACCGTCTCTCGAGCTCAAATATTTGTTGATTTGTGAAGCATGTTCTTGCCTTTCGTCGTTTCCTGGCACTCAATCTTGCTTGGAACGCCACAAGCTTATGTTGGAAGCTTTTTGATACTGAAAAAGCACAAGAACACAATTGCTGAGTTAACAAATGTTTTGTAGCAAAGAAATAAAAACAAAATGCCGACGAAGCGAAATCAATTCTTATTACTGCTTTAGCTATGCAAATCGTGAATAAACAATGACACAAAATAAGACCAAAACTGCTTTTCGATTGCTTTAAGATTGAGACAGGGTCACTACTATTTATACTAGCCTATAGAAGCCGAATCGATCGAGGGATTGAAATTTCGAGATGTGTTTACAAGCGGGACAGGGAGTGAAAGCTT
Organism: Siderastrea siderea; assembly: GCA_964030785.1. NCBI lineage: Eukaryota > Metazoa > Cnidaria > Anthozoa > Scleractinia > Rhizangiidae > Siderastrea > Siderastrea siderea. The sequence goes on from OZ034968.1 coordinate 57,317,368, forward strand.
TCAAGAGCTAAAGCTGAATTACTTCCCGCTAAGAGCTTCCTGGCTTTTGTTGCCGGGTAGAGTTGAATAACAACGAGGACTTAAGCTCACCTATTTCGACGTTTTCTGATGCATCTTCATTGTCCTCAGGCAATTTAGTACTTGTGAAGTCCTCCAGAGTGGAAAGTGGGGAAGACAAATCAGCGCTGTTTTCTTTCGGAGAAGAGCGAGATCTTTTTCCCAAAATCGGCACTTCTCTCTTTGGATGTGGAGCGCTCAGTATGGCTTCGATTGAAAAAGGTAACACTTTGTTACTTGTCTCTCTGTTTTGCTGGTGATCCGAGTTTCTCCCATTTAAGGTCGCGGATCCCGAAGTAGGCGAATTGTTTTCAATTCTTTGTCTCTCCATGAAAAAGTCCTTCCGAATAAAACCCGTTTAAGATTTACAAAGCGATCAGGCCTTGCTATAATCTCACGTTGTGCGAAGCTCAACTGATTGAAAGGCACAATGTTGCGGTAAAGCCTTTCATTTGTAACTCACCGATCACACTAGCCACCTCGGAGTTTTCACCCAGCCCGAACATGCGTCAATTAAATTATACAGCTTGTGCGAAATTGATGACTAATTAATTAAAGTATTTACCTAACATGCCGACCAATCAGCTTGCGAGCGCTGGCCGCGTAATTCAATTAGTCTGACAGGCCGTCAGAGTTGGAAACCCAAGATTAATTGAATTAAACTGTCAACGCTATCAAAGTAACCTTGTTAGGACAAAGAAAACATTTTAGAAGCTGCCAAATCACATTTGTAAATGAAGTGCTTCGAGCAATTATCTAGCAAAACAGGAGTTTTTGAGTCAACAGCTTTCAGACCATAAGTCTATCTTGTTATTTCCCTTTAGAAATTGCAAAATGATATGCATGCATTTGAAAGAGGATAGTGTTACACCAGTGGAAAAGCTATTCCTTCGTTATCACCCTGCCAAAGCAAAATTATCTCTCACATCTCCTAATTAATTTCGTCTTTTGTCTTTTCATTGACGCTTTATCCCAAAGGGACACGCATCTTGGGTATGGTTAATCTCACGCTAAAGTGCCGCAAAAAAATTTCTGGCATTTTTTCACCAGGGTCAGGAGCGGGGCGACGACCCTATTAAGCCCGTAAAAAGTGTGACAACTTAAAATGACGAAATACAAAAGCCAATTTTTGTTCTCTCTTTCCCTTGGTTCTTTGTTTATTCTCTTTAAAATGCGTTGAAGGTTGGGGCTTTTCAAAGCGATTCTCAAGTTCCATTTGCTAATTGGTTGCCGAGTAATTCAACAAAAACAAGCCTTTAAACATTTTGACAGTTCCTTTAAAAACATTATTTTCCTTTTTCTGGGCGTTTTTGTTTCTTTACTTTTGCCGAAAAAAGGGACCGTTATATCAGCTGCAATTAGCAGACAGCGTTTTAACAACTGTTCAAACCATATACAAGGCAGCTTTTAATTCCATTAGGAGGTGATTAATGGACCGTTCTAATCCGTCCGTGGCGTCCCGTTTTCCAGAATGGCTTTTTAGCTTTCTTTATTCAATCTAAAAATAAACTTTGACAATAAATTATAGCTTCCTTGTCTACGTCCTAAGCCGGTAATGTTAACGCTGTATTTTTTTAGGAACCTCAATCTTTATTTTCCTTGACTTTTGTAAACGTGAATTCGTATTTAACTCGGACGTCATTACGTTATTTTAAAAATTCATGATCTAATAAAACATCCCCTATTTTTAGTTCTGCTGTTCGGGCCCCTTTGGACCAGAGAAGCTGAAGTATTAACAAAGTGCATAAATATTAAATAAACTGAAGAAGTGAAAGTTAATTAAAAATCTGAATGCACTGGTTTTTGGTCCAATGGTCCCATTGATGTAGATGGTATTTGGACAGAGAAGCAATCGACTGTTTCAATAGTCCCATAGTTCATCTTCTGAAGTCAACAAGTTATCATTGTTGACGTAGTTGTTGAAAAATAAGCCTGCGAGCAGGCGGGGTGTCAAGGAAAAAAGATAACTCCGTTTCCGCATATCTTTTCCCCCGAGCGAAGAGCATTGTTGACGGCAGCTGGGACATGTCTCTCAAGCTAGGGTAATAGAAACTAAAAGCCACAACAACATTTATCACTTCATTGTTTTATTTCTTTTCCTGACTCTTTTCAGTCAGTTCAGAATTTACCTTATTCTTGAAACACACCTATGTTGCTTAGCTACAAATCTCAAAATACGATAGCCTGCATGCGGGTAAGGTCTTCGATGCTCATACTACTGCGGGTCTAATATAATATTTCAGCGGATCGTAGCGTATATAATTATTTTAGTATCCGGAGTTCAGATTAGTCGGGCTAATACTTGCCTATACGAAACAGTGGAAAAGGTTGTTCATTTTATCCATTTTTTGAGATTTCTACTGGCTAAGACCGTCGAGTCCTATTTCTAAAAGTTAGTCCCTAAATTCGTCTTAAGTACATCTCTTCTTTGATCATCCCCTGACACCAGGCGAGGGCTCGGCTAGCGGCTGCGTCCGTCCCCCATTCTCCTTAGTCCCCGCGCTTTCCGCGCTTTTTTACATTAGCAATTTTCTACAATCTCGGAGCCTGGAAAAAGTTACGCCTAGCACATCAAGTTGGCTTTATTTTCATGATAGTGCCTAGCCATTTGTTGGCGTTTCTTTGTTCGCTCTAGAGCGGTACTGAGCAGTACGTATCAGGCTGACTTTTAGGTGTGCGGATGAATTCCTCGTCAGTGTGAGAGATTTAATCGTAAGTGTGAGCAACTGATGTCCCGGAGCTGTTTGTTTTTCTTGATGTTTTACCAAATGGCCTGAAATTTGCGAGTTTTTTAATTTTTATTTTTATCCCAGCTGTTAAATTTGGGTGCTATTTTTGTTAGTGTGGGAAATGTTTTCAGCGGATCAACTAGATTTGTTGGATTAACGAGGAGTTGACAGGAAGGTCAAAATAGTTCATTTAGAAATAACACTAGAATAGTCTGTATTCCAAATGCCTGGGATAAATAGACGACCTCGACTTTCAACACGAGAAAAAGATTCCTTTTATGAGAAAAAAATGCCTGATCAGTTATAAGAAAGATTGAGTGCAGTTTAAGAAACATGGCATGCCCGCAAGGCTCCCACTGACCTACCTAGTCCCATATAATAAGGTGACAATTTTATGATTGTGATAGTATTAAAAAAAAAACACTTTTTTCAAGCGTCTCGAGTTCTACTTTGATAGCTGTGTTTGTTACGCGGCCAAGCCAAACACTGAAACAACCTGACCTGTTCAAAGTACCTCATAATTTGGCTTCCAGGCCCCTCCGGCTTCCGGCACGAGTGTCTGAGAACAGAATTCCTTCATCCCATAAGATCGTTACATATACTGTTCACAATATTTGGCTACCCGTTCCAACAGCTTTTTAATGTCATTCACTAGCCGTGTTATTATGATGATCAGACTTTTGTTGTTGAAGGGGTATAGTAGGAGATATTCCCTCAATTAAAGGTTGTGACTAGTACTTTACACCAGTTTTGGTCATGTAAAATGTTTTCTTTTTTGTTTGTTTGTTTTATTTTTTGTTAAAGGAAATTGCGCCCGTTAAGACCGAACAGGGGAAAAGCACATTATATGTTTGTGGCTAATATTTACCATTTTTTTAATGTTTAGGACAAGCAGAAAGCAAATATTATGAGTCTGAAACAAAGGTCAGGGGTAAAGGAACAGGGCGGTAAGCCTCACCAAAAAAAAAAAATCGGATCAAAGTAAAGGAGTTTCACACACGCCGTTTCGCTGGTAAGACGCCGCATTCGTTTCCCGTCGTGTCAGTTGGGGAGATTGAAGTGTATGCCCGAATGGCAACTCTTACTGAATAAATTGCCCCACCTATTCACTTGCAAATGCGACGCAGCGCGTCTCTTTGTCCCAATGATCCTTAGTTGATCTGAAGCCGCGGGGGGAGGGAGAGGGGAACCCGCTTTTCCTTCCTTACGTCTTAGCCTGCAGACTGAGATGTCGCTTTTCCCCCTTTACGTTGTAGTCTCCAAACACGCTTATATCCGGTCCAGGTTCGAACTATGAAAGGGAATCGAAAACAAATCAGTTCTGTTGTACAAATTAATCAACAGCTTAGCCTTATTTTTGGAATTCGTAAATGGTATCAAAGTAAGGTATATATGACCCCCCTCCCCCCCAGGAAACTGCTCAGATTCTTCTCGGTTTAGATTCGAGGTTCTGTTCAGGTTATACAGCTGGTAGTAAGTACCTGACAATGCATGATCCAGCCACTGTAAGATTGTATAAGTACTTGTAACTCTTCCTTCTTGTAATTCAAATCCTTAAATTTTCTAATAGTTACTCGTTGAAATGTCATTTGTTTTATGACTAATGAAGTATTAAAAGTAGTCTGCTAGACCAAAATACATGCATCCGGTTTTCGCGCCTTTGCATAACAGGAAGTTTAGTTGTCAACTTTTTGCCCTAATCTTCAATCCAAGTGACATCGCTAAGCAGCAAAGCCTTTTTAGCGAACAAAAATTCCCACAGTGATAAGTTAAAATTATATTGCACCTCATTTTTTAAATTCTGTCCAACATATGTCCGGGAATCAGTCCTGGGGAATGCGCTTTCTTTCCAGCTGTTGTATTCGTATAATCCGAAGACAATTTATACACTCTGTTCCGGCCATGTGAAATTCATTTATAAGAGGGAAAATGAGTGGCGTATTGCCTTGAATATGTGTAAGAATGGAGCCATTTATGGAGATTTTCAAGGATTCATTGAGCGTGGCCGGGTTAACTATAAGAATTGAAATACTCGTTAAGATTGCACAAGGTATTCAGTAAAGGTTGTGATTCACGCTCTCCTCTTATCATCAAATAATATAGAATATACCTCGGACGCGAACAACATTTTCTGCCATTTCATAATACAATAATAATTTTGCGTCAAGTGTGTCTTCTTAGTACGCAGACGTCCTTTGTCGGCATACCCCACATGGGGAAGAATATGCAAGCCCGAAGAATGGGCCAGCAATGGAAAGAGCGGTTGCTTACAAGCTAAATCAACTTTACTGCTGTCCTAGATAGCGTTTCGTTGTCGCTAGCTGGTTTCGTTTAAAATCCACGGGAATATGCCATAAATCCAGTTTGACAGTTTGTTTGGAGTGTATGGATGGCTCTAACATGGCTTAAAATGTGAGTCTGAACTCTGAAATATCTTTTACATATGTGGAGCAGTATTATTTTGGCTGAATATTGACATATGACTGCGCCGCGTTGAGTGACGAGTTTAGTATTTATAAATGGTAGCAAAGCAAACTCGACAGATGCATCAGAGCATATCGAAAATGTTGCGACCAAAATTTCCAGTAATATGAAAGGATAAGGAAACAATTCAGTAGGTAAGGGCGTTGTTTTAGCGTTTTCTAGATCAACTATAAAATCATATCTTTCTGGTTACAAAATTTTCCAAATCCACATTTAACTGATTAACACTGTCAGCTTGAAGGCGAAAATCGTTTTCCCTTGATTATCTACTGAGGTGTTAATGCCTTAATCTTGTGAGGGGGGTAAAAACACAGGGGCGTGGCCAACACTTCATTAGTTTTTCCTTCCGTTGGTCGTGTAAGCAGAAAACTTATGGGAGCGGCCTCTAACTGTGTGTGTTGTTACTTCTGTCTGCCTTCTCCAGTAGCACTTTTGTTCTATCTTTTATTTCATTTTCCCTCAAGGTATAATTACCTCGTCATAGCCTAGGCAGAAATGTCACTGGTCTTCAATGAATAAGACGGCTACACTGAAATATATTTTCAGTTCAATGATAGTTGTTTCTCGGCATCTGTTTTTTGTCATCTACCTTGGTGGTGGTAGACGCTGGTTAGAAGTAGCTTTCTTGTTGGTAATTTGCGCTGTCCAGATTACTGCGTGGGATAAATACCAGCTTGAAGCAGAACAACGCGGTGAATTAATTTCCTGGACTTCAACTGTGAGATCATATCTATTTCGGCAACGTGAAGAGCAATGCGTGGGTCTTAATTATGAAATCAGTTTGCAAACAGTTCTGCAAACTGTGCGAGGGTCTTGAAATGCTCAGTTGTCTTTTATTTGTCAGACACGTTTAGGCCTTTTGAAATATTAATTTCGACAAGCGACACCGGTGCCGTTGCATCCATAAAGTGAAATTTAAAAAATCATAGAAAACTAAAAGGGCGCTTGTAATGAAATTGTAAAAGCGTTGTAAAACTCCCAGAACTAAAGAATAATCAGTGATCAAGTGAATTTTGTGTTTTTAATTTTATACCTTGGCGAAGCGTTCTGGGAAAGATGGCCTGGGAACCCAGTGTTTCACAGTAATTTTTTTAGCGCGCGTTCAGGGTGTAAAATAAGGTCAGCTAGCATTTTCGAAGAGCTATCAGCAGCTCGGAAATTCGGCGGATAGGATTCTATTTCCTAAAAGTTTCTGTGGACTTATTTTTCAGCTAAAAACGCCGAACAGATCAACCTGTATTAGCTTAGACAAATACGCCTTTAAAAAGCTCTGAAACAATCTAAGAAAGCAGAAAATGATATTTCAAGTATTTTGCTAGACTCTTCTCGTTAGGTGCCCTTGAACCCTCTTGCCTTAGTCAGCGACTTTCCGCAAACGCTACTTCCCTAGCCCATTGACTGTTCCAGGCGTTCAGTTAGTGGTGCGCCAGCGAAAAATATTGCGAGCAACGGAGCAGTCTCCCCTTGTTTTTTCCCCGCTCTTTCGCTAGCAATATTTTTCGCTCCCGCGCCACTGACTGAACGCCTGGCAGTTCCTTGGGAATGACATTGTTCTTTATATTATACCCCATCCCCTCTTCCCCAAACAATACGTATCGATCTGGAAGCCAGTTTGAATTGTGAGTCCCGGGAGGAGGCCGGGGTACTCATTTTTAAAAGTTTCGTACAGGGTTGCTTCACACCGGATTCATAACGTTTCTTTGAAAGGATACCACTCCAAATACTTGGAACAAAAGTTGCAGCTCTTTTATACCTTAAAGTTGCGCCAAAACATCAGATCAGCACTGTCGTTTAGTCGGTCGAAGGATCTAATGTTTTGCATATTTTCTGTCGTGATTTTCGCCAAATTTTGGCAAACATTTTTAGAACTTAGTCTTAGCTCTTTCAGTCTAATGAGTATTTTGGCGACCCCACCCTTTCGGGCGGAGCAGTCCCTGTATAGGCCACTATAGGGAGTGCCCTCCCCCGGGTTGCAAGTGAGGGTCTTCGTTTCTTATCCACAAAACTTTGCCAAAGCAGTTAGCAGAACTAGCAACTGTTGCCTTAATTTCTTTTCCAGTAGAGTTTGCTTTCATCTCAGGCCAAAGGTTTTTCCTAGTTCACTCGCCCGGTTCTGGTCTTCAGAGCGAGCTTTCAACACTGTCGATGTAAAGTGATCATCAATTTTGTCGCGCGAATTTGTCGAAGGCAAATTTGTTTAATATGAAAAAGAAAGAGAAACCAGGGCAGGGCAGACTTGGAAGATCATGTTCAAGTAGCAGTTTTCTTAATTGTTTTCCTTCATTGTCCTTCATGGCTGGAATACGTGCAGCGTTTGCGGTCAGTTACTGGTTGTTCTACAATTTAAACCGTTGTTAGGCCTGCAGATATGCTGTTAGCCAAGAGTAACGTTTCTCACGTACATGTATTCTCTTATCAGTGAAGTTTGGGCCTATGGAGCCAGTTTCACTGGCCGCTAGCTGGCCTTTGTGCTAAAGTATCCGGCACCCAGTTTCCGTGAGAGTCGTAACTGGTCCAAAAAGGGCAAACAGTACAACACCTGTTTCAAACCATAGTTGCGTTAATAATGATGGGTTATTCTGTTTGGGACAATACTTGGCCATATATAAATTTTAGCAAGCAAAACGAAAAAAAAAGGGCGAAAAGCAGACAGCTAACTTTTAGTCGCTTGTTCTACTAAGAGCAGGACGTTGCTACGACAGTCCTTTGAATCGCGGTTGATGACCTACGAAGAGAGAAAGGACTGTTCATATTCGAGAAAAGATGTTTTACGTTTTATGTTCTCCAAGAGATTAAAAAACCAACTCATTTTGAGAAATATAATCAAAGCTTTTCTGTTGCCGCAATATGGCGTTCGCGCGTTTACCCGCGAGCCTCGTTCTCATTCGAATCCGACCATTCTGCCTCGTTTTGATGATCGTTGCTGTGGAGACTTGTTAGAACCACAAAGATGGCGGACGTTCATGTGGGAAGTTATGGGCATATGCAGAATAATGTCCTCTCAGGAACTCCTTCTCCCTTACCTCGTCCGTATTTACCTTCCTTACCACCTGCGAAAACCATCAAACCATCGTATTCAAGGTAAATGTGCGTTTTCGGCACCAGATTTGGTGGAAATGTTTTGGTAGCGGCAATCACTTCACTTGGTAGCGCGCGGGATTTTTCTGGTGTTTGTTGACATTCTAGCCTGTTATTGATCGCGGCTTGACTTATATTTTAGGTTTCTCATCGAAGCTCCCTATTCAGCCCTTGCTGGTGTGGTTGCAGATGCACGAGAACCTCCTAAGGTAAACATTGACGATTTGACTTTGAACAGATTAGCAAAGTCAAAGGGTATATGGTTGACTTAATTGATTAATAAGCTATCTTGGGAATTGACTAATCAAATCGATGTCACTAAAATTCTCCAGCTATTATAGGAAATAATGCTATGTGTGCATGTATCATATCACCGTGCGGGCTTGCTGATGCAATTCTATAGAAAGCACATGCACAGTGCATTGGAGAGCTGATATATAATTATGTGTCGGGCCAGACAGATATATTTCTCATAGTCAGCTGTTCAACTGTTGATCTGCCCATAACACTAATTGTAAAAACTGTTCAAGCAAACACACTATATTCATTTTAATTTTTCAGCCGCCTTTGCTACCTCGCAGTAGAAACAGAATTCAAGTTGGATATACCAACCGATGGAGACTTCCAAACTTGCTAGGCAGCGACTTACTGGGATCCTCTCAAGCTCTCAAGTCCGTCACAAGCTCCTATAATGACTCAATAATGGCCATCATGACAGGTTAGTATACATGTCACACACACACAGAACCTCTTATAACAGTGTTCTGCTCATCAGAGGGGGGGGGGGGGGGTAGGTGGGTGCATTGATGAGGGGTTAGCTCATTACACTTAAGATTCGAAGGGTGGAGGTTTGAGGCCCAGTCCCTGCCGTCGTGGTGTTTCCTGAGACAAGCAACTTTACCCCACCAGCGACATTCTGCTGGGGTTAACCCTGTGATGGAGTAGCATTCTATCCAGGGGGGGGGGGGGGGGTATCAATACTCTCAGTTGCTTCATGCTCTAGAAACTGGATTAAGCTCCGACCGTGTGAACAGTCCTTGGCTCGTGTGCGAGTTTACCTTTGTACCACCTTATCAGGCCATAGCCAATAAAATTTACTGCTTGTAGCACCGCTCATTACTGGTTAGAACCACATACCGGGTAAGTTGTACTAAGGCTTTGATTTGAAATGTCCAAGAGATTATTTGTGAAAAGATTAATTTCAGTCGTACTTTGTACCACATGAGACTTGTTCTAGTAATTAATTGTCTTTTCTCATTATACCCATGGGTTCGTACCATAATGAAAAAAGTCTTATCCCCTTGACGTTTCTCCGTACATTTCTACATTCGCAAGATATCAATTGTGTCTTTTTAATTAACATGTTTCTCACATGTTAGTACGTTCCTACTTGGTATTAGTCATCTTGACATTTTGGTACATTAGTATGTTCCTCATTGTTAGTCTTGTCTTGAGGTTCTCAACATGTCTGCATACTTGGAACATTAGAAAATATTAGTGTTATCTTCTCGACATCTTATCCGATCGTTGGTATGTTCGTAAGATGGAGTTAGTGTTATCTTCTCCTGCAAGTTCTTCATTGGTGCTTTCATAAGGTGTTAAAGTCTTATCTTCTTGGCGTTCTGTGGTGGTTAGTAGATTTGTAAGTTGCTGTAAACCTTTTCTTCTTGATGTTTATCTGTATGTTAATATGTTCCTTGAAAAAGGAATCGCAAACGTCAAATGCTTTGAAGGGTTTCTAGATGAGAGTGAGTCCAGTAGCATGGGCAACATTCTGGGTCTTATTACGACAATTCCACTCTAGGATTGAAAAGGATTTTCAACAGAGCTGCTTTACTGGTCTGAAAAACTGACTCACAGTTTACTTATTGCCCTGAAAACTCGGGAGAAGCCTGTTAAAAATGTCTCTGTCAATAATTGCTGTCATGACTGGTAAGCATACATGTACCCTAGATTTAACATCACAGACAAGGTCTTATAATGTCTCAGTAAATATAACATTTGGCTGTTATGACTGGTTAGTATAGATTTAGCATCACACACTTAAAAGCTCCTATAATGACTCAATAATGGCCATCATTACTGGTTAGTATAGGTTTAACATTGGAAAGGTTAGGGATTTTTAGCCAAACCAGATTCAGCAAATTTATAAAGAAATTGCATGTAAATGTTTACAGGTATGTTGTTTAGAGATAAACCAATCAGACCTGACAACATCTAACCTTGGACAGAGCTGCATGTATGTCTTGTAGTTGAGACAAACCAAAACAAAAACCTGCACTTACAGACAAGGTGGATAAACCGTAGTGTCTTATTTTTCTCTATTTCCCCACATGAAAACTCAGGCAAGATATCACAGAAATGCCTTCCCACTCCCTTCCCCTTTCAATGTTGTTTTTAAGGACTGACAATTCATCAGGCTTTCTCTTGGCAGCAAAGCAACATAAACAAGAGGCCAGAGATTAGGGGAAGAATATTGTTCATTTTCAATATACATACATGTAAGAATTTTTACAGTCAAAGTTCTCACTGATGTAGAAGTGTCTTGAGAAACAGCTTTGTCCGAGATAAATTAGCAAACTTGGATCTACATCATAATTTGTACAATCTTGACAAGGTGTTGAATTTCAGTGGTCATCTTGAAAAGTCCTTGAATTTGGTTGAGGTCCTTGAAAAGTAATTGATTTCTTTAGTAGGTCAGACTCTTGAAAAGTCCTTGAAATTGGAGAAATATATCTTGTGTCAGCTGAAAAGCCAGCTTTGCCTTTTTTCTTTGACTATTTTTAAGTTGTTACAGATTTAATAATAGTCCTACTTCAAGAATTGAACGTGTTGGGCTCTACAGAGCACTGCCATCTCCACTTTTGAAGACGAGGTTGCATCTTTGCCTCAGTTTCATGCACTACATGTAGTTAGGCCTCTGGGCTGGCTCGCAATTTGCTAACCTTTTGTTTTCAGGGGCTGTAATGATCATTATTTGGCGGGTTCACTATGATAAGTTTGTCCTTTATTGCAATTTAAATGAAGCATGGGCAAATACATATTTAATCATAAATGGATAAGCCACGCTAAGTTAAGCTGGGTGAGAGAATTTACGTAAATGTGACAAACACAAGGCTATGTGCTTTGTTTGTAACAAACTCATTAACATCAAATGCATGGGAGAAAGTGCTATAAAGTCTCACATGAAAGGCAACAAACACAAGAAGAGCCCAAGCAAGTCAGCATACAGTAAATGACTCAGTAACAAAACTGTTACTGAGTACAGTCTTAATGAAGCCGCCTGACAGGTGTTTGGATTGTGTTGAGTTTGTGACTTGTCAAAAAAGGGAAGAAGTCCATGTTGATCAAATGAGAACCTGTCCTTGAAAAATTAGGTTTTGTCCTTGAAAAGTCCTTGAATTTTGCTTGCCTAAAGTTGTACAAAGTATGTAACGCACTCTGATGCCACACACTGTACACATACTTTTATGTACATGCAGTTGTGTTTTAGTCTGTTGGTGATCAAGCAAGCTGGTCTTTGCCACTGCTGTTGCCTTGAGGAAGACACTCCATGTTGTCTGTGCTTACCCTCTTTTACATCTAAATTGGTTACCAGTGAGCTCTTTGAGAACATGGAAAGATATTTTTATCATTTTTATTTTTCTCTACTTGTAGCTGATTGTCCAATGACGACTTGCAACCATGCAGATGCATCCAGAGAAAGGTCCTACAAGAGTCCAGTGCATTCTTTGATTTCTCCCAGATTCTTGAAGTCCCAGCCAGCACCTGGGCATGCCAACAGCTCCAGAGAACTTGATCGTCGGCTTATTCAGTCTCAACCAGCATCACATTCCGCATCTGCCAGGTTTGTCACTTCCTTAATTAGGGTTGTTCACAACAATATTATTTAGCCATCTAGGCATTGAATACATTTAAACAAATAATTTATTAAATGCATGTAAGTAAATTATTAATAATATTGAAATATTAAATAAATACAGTAGAACCCTGGTAACTCAAACTCTAAAGGGAAATGAAAAACAGTTCAAGTTAGTGGGGGTTCGAGTTATTGGGGTCGATTAAATATTCAGTTTGCCATGTTAATAATTTCTGATTTTTCAGAACTTCAGTATACAGTACAGTGCAAATTAAAGTCATTAAACTGTAACACGATTGTGCATTCTTGTGATAATAGCGGAGCCTGCGGGCAAAGCCCGCCAGCGGAGCTCCATTGCTAAGGAAATTTGATAATGTAACGATGCGAAAAATTTTGGTTGTGACGTCAGCGTACGTCCGTCCGTCCGACCGTCCGTACAGACTCTGGGAGAGGGGGAGGGAAGTCCCAAGGCAACCCGACCGGGAGTGGGAAATGCCATCTTTTCTTGGCGGGAAATCGCGCGGTGCTTTTGGGCAACCGGCGTTTTTCTTGGCGGGAAATCGCATGACCATCGGCGCTTTTGAAAAAGAGGTTTCTTTAAAAGCTTAAGTTTATTTAGCAAAACGATTGTTCGATGGTACTGTAGTTTTAAACTTGAGAAAAAAACATTTAATACCTATAAATGGAAAGAAAAAGTCCAAAAGAATACTGGTAGTAGGCGAAAACTTCAAGTTACGAAAGCTGCCTTCAGAGGACCTCATCACTTTGTTTTCTTCATGGCGGAGAGCTTGCCTTGTTCTGAAACACAACCGAGTAAGTGAAGTTTTTAAAGGGTTTAAGGTGCATGATTTTGAGTATTTATTACGGTCAAAGAAATTACATTTTGAAATTGAATTTATGTCATTAGAAATGTGTCATTTACTTTTGACTTCAAAAAATTATTAGAAAACGAGCTCAGATTTGTGACAGATGTAGTCTTAGAATATTTTGCCATGCTGGAAGTCTAATGCGAATTGCATTTAAGTATAAACTTACGGGTTTTCGAATAAACTTTTTCAAAAATGATTTCTCTGTTTATTATTTTGTGTTTGTTTATTCATAACAGTAGGTCAAAGCACAGTCGCAAGGCAACTGCACAAGCATCACTTACGGCGAATAATTGCTTTCAATTTTAACTGTCGGATCGGTTTGTACAATTGTCGATTTTCTTGTCCTAGAACTTTTCAATAGTAAGCGAAGCAGTTGTCGGTTTAAGACTATTTTATCCGAAAAGCTTCTGAAAAACAAGTTTTTTTGCGTTCCTCAAAGCGCCTAACTTTAAATGGGCTTACTTTGCATCCGCAAAACTTATGCCACAATTTAAAGCGTGTTTGGTGTTTGCTCGTTTTCAATCTTGATGGTATAAATTTTGACCAGACTAATAGGGGCAGTTCATGTTATTTGTTAACTGAACATCCGAACGCGATGAAGATAACCCATTTACTTCAGAATAAGTTTTATTTTGTTGTTGTACATGAGCACCGTTTCAAGTTCATTCAAGCCAACAGCCAATAATCCAAGGAGACTTGACAAGCCTTGACAGTTATTGACAGGATATGGAAACATTTAAAAAACCAAGCAAGACTGCTCCTGAGTAAAATATATGTTCAGTTTGATGCCCGAAACAAAAAATTAAGCTGTGCTCAGCCTCTAGAATGACCTTTCGAGCTTGGTTTTACAGAACAGATCCTCAAAATCTTGGAGGACAATTCGGAACACTTTCGGGCTTTTTGAGAAACACTTTTCGAAAGGGAACGAGCCAAAGAAAGCCCCGAAATATATTTCAGAGCGAAAAGTTTCAGGACTATTTTTGAGAAACGAGCACCAGTTTATTCCTTGGAGGCTCCGCTTTTAGGCATGCATGGCTAAATCTATAATATTACTGACAGTGCTGTAAATGTAACTGAAGTGTTAGCTTTAGTATTTAAATCCAGTTACACAACAAGAAGAGCTAATGGGATATTTCAATGGTCATCAGTGGTGAGTTGCAAGAACCAGAATTCGAGTTATTGGGGTAAATTTTGATCAAGGGAAATGAAATTTAGTTTGAGTTAGCGGGGAATTCGAGTTATTCGAGTTCGAGTTAACCAAGTAAAAATGACTGAAAATTGGGGTCAAATCCAAGTGAAGTGGGACTTAGTTCGAAGTAGTGGGGGAGTTTGAGTTATCCAAGTTTGAGTTACCAGGGTTCTACCGTAAATAAGAAAAAGGCAGAGCAAGGCAACGCCATGCTCATTTGCCTCCACTTGGTTCCAGTTTCAGCACAGGTACTCCTTATGCAGGTGTCCATTTTCTTACAAGAGCAATTAAAGAAAAGTTTTGAAACTTGAATTATTTGTTAGTGATCAATTTCCTTGTTCTCTTGGCCTGTATTTTGCATGAATACATTGTAAATCACAGGAAGAAGTCAGGTTCTCGCCACAACTGGATTTAAAAGTTACTTTGTGAAAACTGATAGGGGTTTGAGTTTTGTTCAAAAACATGTATTTTCTACAGTAAACTAAAGCTTGTCTCCTGTAATTTTAAATCAGTTCGATAATTGTTTATTTCTGACTTTAGAAACACCAGACACAGTGGTCCATCTTCATTTCACCTTCAGCAAATTGATTACCAGAGAAATGTGATTCCACCAGCAATGAGGTCACCAACTCCAATGGAATTGTTTTTGTGTAGATCACAGACTGTTGGGGTTCATAGAGTGCCAGGTAATACATGTAATTAAGCACAGTATTTACATTTATTAGTTCTTAATACTATTATAACAAGACCTACATGAATTGTACTTGTAGTTTAATGACCTAATCTGGGAGGTGTTGTTACATTTTTCTAGTTCTATTATTTGCCAAGTAATGCATAGCCCCATTCTTACAAGGCATAGTTGACATTTGACACTTGTGTGAAAGGTCCATTACGCCTTCCAAGAATGGGTACAGTTCAACAATGTAGTACTTATCGTTTTAATAACAGTGACACCAGAGTAAAGAATTGCATACTGCAATGGTTTGATTTAGTGCCCTCCTCCAAATAAGCCCCCCTGACCCCTTTCTTATTAGTGCTCTCCTTTAGACTTAGTACTGTTTTGTTAATAAGCACCCCTATTCCAATAAGTGCCTTCCAACAAAAGCTCCTATTGCAAAAATGACGCTAATCGACAAAGAATAGACTGATTGGACAAGTGAACTATGTAGTCTTCTTTGTTGTCTGAAAGTAGGTACATGTAATTTTGAAGATGCATGTGACTTGGAATAGACAAACGCTATTCTTACTATGGGATCCGGTACCTCTAGAGTTGTTTTGCTACAGTTTCTGCTGAAATAAGAGCTCCTTCTCCAATGAGTGTCCTCCCTTTTACTTAACGCCTCTAGAGCTACAGTGTAATCTGAATCAATATGGTTGTACCTAATATTTGATAAGTTATTATGAAGTACATGTATTGTTTGATTCCTGGAGGTCTGTGTTAAATGACTGTGACTATACTAGCTGCTCTCATCAATAAAAATAATAATTATTTTTCTTAATAAAACTACAATTATAGATGTGGTAGTTCATGCTTTGGATACAGCGTGGGAGCTTCACAAGCCATATCTTCAAAAGTCCTTGCTGCTGAGTTCACTGTTGAGGAGAGCAGAGATGACTGGCATGAGAAACATAGAGGAGGAAGAGGATGAAGACTCACTCAAGGCAGATGAAACAGGTACTCATACCTTGTATGGTAATTCATTAAGGACATAATAGTTATTACTGTAATCAGTTACATTGGAAGCAATGGGTTGAGGGCCATGCATAGTTCGCAGGTTAATATACCAGTATTCTGGCCACACAGTTCCCTCCAATCGTCCTGCAAAAAAATTTTTTTTTCACAATGTAGAACACTAATAAAGGGACTCTTTTCACCTTTTACTGTACATACTACAGTGTATGATGGATGGACTCAGTCTGACATACTAACTGTTTTTACTGCCTTTGTTTCAAGGAACTAATTTAGATGCACTGAAAACAGCAGCCAGCAATGGTAGTATGGAACCTGTTTCTGTTAATACATCAGACATGTCGCTTGGTAGAAGGAGATCTAGTAGTGACTGGTACAAGAACCAGTTAACATTTAAACTGAGAATCAAGGACCCTCTAATCACAAAACAAAGTAAGTAGGGCATTAATTTGTTATTACACTTTTGTAGAGCACATTTCCAGCTACATAAGCACATTGTAATGGCGTGTATAGAACATAATGTTTATCTTTTATAACTATGTGAAACTTACAGCACATTTCCAGCTACATAAGCACATTGTAATGGCGTGTATAGAACATAATGTTTATCTTTTATAACTATGTGAAACTTACAGCACATTTCCAGCTACATAAGCACATTGCAATGGCTTGTATAGAACATAATGTTTATCTTTATAACTATGTGAAATTTAAGTGTAAAGAAGAACCTCGCAGTTATTAACGCAACTTATGCAGTTGCGAAAAGAAAGCCTGAAAGAATCACGCTTGCCGGGAATCGAACCCTGACCTCTGCGATACCGGTGCAGTGCTCTAACCAATTGAGCTAACAAGCCAACTGGGAGCTGGTCATTAAATTGGTTCGTAATATACCCGGGAAAAATGAAGATGAAATTATGAATATATAAAACTCATATATTTGAACTGCGGAATGGAGAAATAAGTGTAAAGAAGATCCTCGCAGTTATTAACGCAACTTATGCAGTTGCGAAAAGAAAGCCTGAAAAAATCAGGCTTGCCGGGATTCGAACCCTGACCTCTGCGATACCGGTGCAGCGCTCTAACCAATTGAGCTAACAAGCCAACTGGGAGCTGGTCATTAAATTGGTTCGTAGTATACCCGGGAAAGACGAAGATGAAATTATGAATATATGAAATTCATATACATGTATTTGAACTGCGGTATCGCAGAGGTCAGGGTTCGAATCCCGGCAAGCCTGATTTTTTCAGGCTTTCTTTTCGCAACTGCATAAGTTGCGTTAATAACTGGGAGGATCTTCTTTACACTTATTTCTTCATTCCGCAGTTCAAATATACGAGTTTCATATATTCATAATTTCATCTTCATCTTTCCCGGGTATATTACGAACCAATTTAATGACCAGCTCCCAGTTGGCTTGTTAGCTCAATTGGTTAGAGCGCTGCAGCGGTATCGCAGAGGTCAGGGTTCGAATCCCGGCAAGCCTGATTTTTTCAGGCTTTCTTTTCGCAACTGCATAAGTTGCGTTAATAACTGCGAGGATCTTCTTTACACTTATTTCTTCATTCCGCAGTTCAAATATATGAGTTTCATATATTCATAATTTCATCTTCATCTTTCCCGGGTATATTACGAACCAATTTAATGACCAGCTCCCAGTTGGCTTGTTAGCTCAATTGGTTAGAGCGCTGCAGCGGTATCGCAGAGGTCAGGGTTCGAATCCCGGTAAGCCTGATTTTCTCAGGCTTTCTTTTCGCAACTGCATAAGTTGCGTTAATAACTGCGAGGATCTTCTTTACACTTATTTCTTCATTCCGCAGTTCAAATATATGAGTTTCATATATTCATAATTTTATGTGAAATTTTACAGCTTAAAAAAATCTCCTATTGAAAGACTTCTACAATGGCCACCAGTCTCAGAGACTGTTCAGTTTACTTTTAGAGGAGTGGGGGGTGGGAAATACCTTAACTACATGAGATCCCTTTTCATACATAAGAAATAGACTTTTATGCACAGCCAATATTTTTCAAGTAACCCCCCTTGAAGCTAATTTTGTTTTGTTTGTTTGTTTGTTTTTTGCATGGGTTCCTTTCCTCTCAAATTCCAGTTCCTCACTCCTACCTTAATACCCTCTCAGAAATTCAAATTTGCACGTACAGTAACTTGAAAGCAGCAGAATTTTCTGCACTGATACTGTTGTAGGGTTTCAGAGAGAACAAATTTGTTGTGTCAGGCCCAGTTCAAACGTCAAACTTTACATGTGCCGAACCTAATAATTAGGTTCGGCACATTTAAAGTTCGACGTATGAATCGAGTAAGTTCTACAAATTTGTATTTGGGTCGACCCTGCCGTTCTATTCGACTGGGCAAGTCGAATAGAACGGCAAAAGTTCGACTTTGATTCAGACGTCGAACTTCACATGTGCCGAACCTAATTCATGAATTACGTTAATGTACTTCTGAATATAGCAGCGCTAGTGATTGGCTTAAAACCGATAAGCACGACTAGTTACCTATTAAACCGTGACCAGTCATGCATTGAACGTTCTTGCATCTGATTAAAAAGAGAACTGGGCCGCGCAAACTGTAAACGCGCCATCGACAAGAATCATTACTTATAACGGACTGCATGAAAGTCGAATTGTTTTCGCTTGTTATTTTTTGTGGATAGCTATTCTGAAATAACAGAATGTAACAAAAACGATAGAAACTGTATTGATCCGAAATTTAGCAAACGAATTCTTAAACCGTAATATCTAAGTATTACAACTACAATAAAAGAAAGCTTTTTTTTCCTGTTAATTGTTTTTCTCTGCTTTTTGAGACCAGATATTGCGCCACTGATGATTATTTACCGCTGCTTTGGAGAATTAAGTTCGACTGATTAAGGTCGACATCTGAATCAACTGTTGCACTCAATTATTTAGGTCGACCCAAATAGCAATTAGGTTCGGCACATGTAAAGGTCGACGTTTGAACCGGGCCTCAGGTACAAAACCAGTGCAGTCAGGCCAATGCCACTTCCTAACATGCAAATTCCATCTAAAATTTTCCTCCTTAAGTAGTGCTCTATGTACATGTAAGCTTGACTCAGTCAATGTTACATATACGCATGTGCACACATGTTTGTTAAATGATAACAAGCTTTTGCACACTTGGCTGTTTGTAAGATGATTAACCAATCACTTTAATCCCTGTAAGTACATTTAAAGTGCAACACAGTGGAGTTTGTTCGCGTAGGACTACCTTTACAAGCTCATAGACAACTCCTTTCTGTTTATTAATACTTTCATTCGTGAGTTATGTAGCTGTTACCTGACTTCGGATTTCGGTTAGTTGTATTCAGTTTGTTGTAAGTGGTTTAAATTTTTTTGGGTTTGAAAATTTTCTAAACCGTTTGGTTTCAAATTTCCTTAGTCTCAGATTATGGTAATAAATATGAAACATAAGGAAATAGAAATCAAGCTGACTGGACCGGAAACAAATTTGTACCAAAACACATACTCGTTCCTTGCACACGTTGTTTAAAATGTTCTCAGTGGATTAATGCAGAGTTTTTGTTCTCTTGTTTTCCCACAGCGTTTGCTCTTGCCCTTTCTGCTTTGTACGAAAATGAAAGTGAAATGGATGTCAGTGAAGCAGATGCTGTTGGCGTGCTGGCTGCCGCGAGTTTCTTAGGGTTTTCAGCATTGGAAAAATTGTAAGAAACATTTTACTTAATTCATCACCAAATTACCCCATTGATACAACTGTGTATAGGAAATTAGTCATTCACAGCCAGTCCTTTACGTGCATAACAACCGTTCCCACGTTCAATTTAGAGAGATTGCACAGTTTTCTCTCTTCCGGAATTCACTTGATATATATATATATATATATATATATATATATATATATATATATATATATATATATATATATATATATATATATATATATGTTGGTACTGTAGTAGGAGATTAAAAACGTAAAACGTGAAACAAACAGTTGCTTCATGTTGTGCCATCGGATTTAACACCGACACTTGGTCAAATTTATTTTGCTTTACAAATCTGGCAAAATGGCCTTATGAATAAAATTATGTTTGGTCCATCTTGGGAAATGAAAACACCGCTCTTTTTAATGGATTTTCATGGGGAAACAGAGAGTATAATAATTTACAAGCCCAAGGAATGTCTGTGCAGGTGGCTAAAACAAACTTACCTGTAAGGCAGTTACACTCTTCTGCGTTCTCTAGTGCTTTTTGCCAATTACATGTAATTGCCGCACAGTAAACGCTTGTTCGTCAACTGTGCCTGTGCCATTGCTTGTGAATTTGTGCTGTATTAATTATTTCGACTGTACACGTTTTTAAATTTTTCATAGGTGTGCTGATGTTATGCTGAGATCCATTGCTTCATGGTCTGTTTGTGCATTTCATGCTTCTGCTTCTAAGGTAGAGTAAATGCATTACACACATGTACATCAATACATTCTACGTTACCACCTCGGTTTCGATATTATTAAAGACACTTCAAACATATATCATTCTTTTAAGGTCGAACTTTTTTAAAATTAGTACGTAAGGCCAATATATTTCATTGTAAAATTAACACATTGTTTTTAACTTTCTAGTACAAACAAAGTTCCGTGGTGGATGCTTGTGAGAGATGGCTTGAGCTTAATTTAGTACCACAGGTGGGTTAGAGCAGTTTTCAATTGAGTGTCGAAAGTAATTCGTGTTTTGCTTTGGTTTTGCTTTACTTTGCTCTGTGATTGGTTAAAAAATCTTGCGCCACTTTCTCGACCAATCAGAAGTAGAACTCAAACCAATCGCGACTTGTAGGCGTTTTCCCGCGCTTGGCGCGGTCACATGTATTTGCTACGAGTTTTGATTTGTTCATTGGGTAATGTGTGTTTCTTGTGATTGGCTGGGTTAATTACTTTGGTTTGGGTTTTACGAAACTCATTTGAAAAGCGCTGTAAGTTCCCAAGAGCATGGGATACACCTGTAAATTCAGCAATGACAATGTGAGGGCTGATGTTGCCATGCACACAGGATAATTACAGGGTGTCTCAATAACAAGTAATGATTGCATGTTAAAAGAGCACAGTTGTGACCTGGAAGTTTACTGATGCTCCAAGTTTATTGGTCTCCCAGGCGACCTGAGACACCAATAATATACAAGCGTGGTCATAAGTCAATGCAGGAGCAATGCAGCAAGTATTCAGCGACAATCCGTAATAATGTCAGTTGGATCCACTTCTCTGAGGCGGCCTTGATCGTGTGAATTTTCCCTCAAACAGAGGTTCAGTAACTGAAGCACTCTGTCTTACATGTAGTTCTGTTGAAATTCATACACTTTTCCTCGAGGGCGCCGCTGTACAGTCTGATATGTTGTTGATTAAAATTCATCAGTTGGTCCCTTTACCGCACATGTACAATGTACATGAGCACATGTCTTTTAGAAACATACGTTGATCTCACATATTAATACACAAGGATAATGAGGATAGGTAAAATAAAAACGATAGAGAGAGCTTTATTTGATCTTCATGACAGACTGGTTTTCAAAAGCCAGTGGGGAGGCGCTGCTTGTGACTGAGCTCTTTTATTTATGTACCCTGCCTTTCTGACGACAACCAACAGACGTTGTAAAATGAAGAGGCGCTATCAAGGAGATTCCCCTTTTCATAAGAAAGAATTACACTATAAGTTTGCACGTGCGCGCAAGGGCCTGAAGCTAACTTAACCTGTACATGAATCGCGAGATACATGTGAAAGGCTAATCGAAATGTGAGATGTTCATTTGCGTGGCAGTGTTAATCGTTGGTAGCTTTTTTTTTATCAATACAAAGAATTTCAAGTCATTACAATATTTTTCCTTAAATTTCCAGCTTTCAGTTCAAATATTCTTGAGTCATTTGCCGCAAGATCTACTGGAAAAATGCTTAAAATCCACGAAGTAAGTTGATGTATTCATGTATACTTTACTTTAAATACAGGATAATGCGACATAACAATGTCATTGTTAGATTTGAATTTGTAGTAGGTGACAAAAGAAGAACGAGTACGGATCAGTATTTGGTGATTTTATCTAAGACATTATCGTTTTGTAGGCTTTTCACATGGAGTGAGTATTCATTGTACAAGCTATTGGCTTATTGGATCTTTCTACAGCAGCACCCTAATTTGCAGGTATTACATTCATACAACTTCTCACTCCTTTGATCAGCTACTAAAGCCCCGGCTAAACGATCAGACATTTTCGTCCAACATGGTGTTTGTCACCAAACCGTTCGGTGGCTAAACGGGCAAACAATGTTTGGCCAAACATCGGACAAAGTGAGCCCGCATAAGCATATTACCGCTGGAAAAAATCCGTCGGCGTCACCCACATTCCGTCTCTGATTGGTCACTTTCCTGCTCGTGCAAGCCTTATTGGCAGATGCGTTAAAACATTTGTTCGTAAGGCAAAATGTTGGGTGAAAATGTTTGATCCAGGTCGAGCGTGAAAACCCATTTCAATGCCAAGTTGACAGAGGATGTAGAACAGTAAAACGTGTTCTTTCAACACTATATTAGACGAAAAATTTAGATCGTTTAGCCGGGGCTTAAGGCCAATTTTGCGACTCCAGAGAAAATCTTCAGTGTCTTCCGTGTGGAAGGTCTTATGCATAGTACACACGTATCACGACATTTTCAGTCTGGAAAAGATAAAAAATTGTATGCCAAGTTGTGTAATAAAACTAATTATAATAAAGTTTCGATATAACGGGCGCTCTGATTGGTTGAAACAGCGTGCCTTATCAGAGTACAGATGCACAGAGTAACGGTGTCACGCCATCGACCAATTTGTAAAATGGCCGACGAATTCCCGGACTTCTCTCTCGGGATTTTTTTCGACCCAGACGTCTTGTATGACCTGGAAAACGAAAACGAAAACGAGCTCTTAGCTTCAGTTGATATAGAACATCCTGTGAATAACAGCACAAATTACACTATGTTAGAAAGTGAAATTTCGGAACAAGTTACAGATGAAAACACCGAGCCGGCAAGTAGCAACATAAAAGTCAACCAAAGGTTTGTAAACATGTCAAGCGTCGAAATTGACGAAATAATAAAGAAAGCAGAGACGAAAAACACCAAAGAGAACACAAAATGGGCTGTCCGAGTTTTTGAAGGTAAGTTTTATGACCTTTTATGCTGTAAAAATGTCATAAGCTAAAGTACGGAATTGAAACTCAAACACGGCTTACACTCGTATGGTACATTTTCATGTTAAAAAAAACAAACAAACAAAAAAAAAACAAGTAAGAAAACTTGAAAATTAATTATCTAGCGAATACACACATATAAACAATAACTTTAAATTTTCCTCAACAATATACATCACAGACCTATCTCATATAACAAATGTTTTTCTCTGACGTTTTCAAAACAGCTTGGTGCCGTGAAAGAAAAATTGCGAGAAGCCTTCACGAAATGACCAACAAAGAGCTCGATAACTACCTTCGTCATTTCTACGCTGAAGCTCGCACAAAAGATGGTGAACCTTACTCAAGGTCATCCCTCCTTGGCATTCGAAACGCTATAGAGAGATACCTCAACAATCCTCCGCTCAACCGAGGAATTTCTATTACAAAAGGAATCGACTTTCAAGCCTCGAACAAGCTGCTACAGAGTCAGATAAAATTAAACAAGCGAGAAAACAAAGAAAACACCAAACACAAACCTCCCATGCCAGAAGCAGACCTTCAGAAGTTAAAATCCTCCGGTGTAATTCGAGGAGACAATCCTTGGGGCCTTCTGCGGAATGTCTGGTTTCACATCAATCTGTACTGGTGCCGTCGAGGACGCGAAGGTCAAAGAGAACTAACAAAACAAAGCTTCCAGTTCTTGATGGACGAGAGCGGACGCGAGTACGTCTCAATGACCCACGACGAGGCCACGAAAAATCACCCTGGAGGAATTGACGACGTTAGCAGTGTGGAGAAGGAGGCTAGGATGTATTCAACATCAGATGACCAGCTTTTTGACGGCCTCAACTGCCTAAAGATGTATCTTCAGAAACTAAATCCCCGGTGTGAAGCACTTTTCCAGTACCCAAAACGAGCTGTAACAAAGGAAGATCAAGTCTGGTACGACAACAAACCTCTGGGGGTCAACAAACTTGCAGGAATGATGAAAGAGATTTCCAAACTGGCGTCTCTGTCAAAAATTTACACCAATCATAGTGTCAGAGCGACTGCGATCACGCTGTGGTCCGACAGGCAAGTTCCATCGCGGCACATCATGGCGATCTCCGGCCATCGCAGTGAAGCAAGCCTCAGAAACTACAACGCCCGCCCTTCGAGTGAACAACTAAGAGCTTGTTCCGATATCCTTTCCAGTGCGTTGAGTGGAAGGCCACAGCAGTCACAGCAGCCGCGTTTTCCTGACGCTGTCACCTCGAGCAATCTCCTTGTTCCCATGAATTCGACTGTTGTTCATTCACGAAACACAGCGCAGCAGTTTGTTAAGTACCAGCCACAAGCCTTAAGCAGTTTGTTTTCTAATTGTCATGTTAATAATGTGCAGGTTTTCATGAGCCACAATTCGGCCGGATTTCACTGAACAATTTACTTTTCGATCCTGTTTTTGGACTGAAAAACTACTCGAACCCGCTGAACTATTTCAGGGTTTGAACTTTGATGGTTTGCGAACTTTGATGGTTTGACATTTTGACAGCTTTCGTCTTATTCAACCAATCAAATTATTTGAACCATTCTAACAAGGATTGTGATTGGCGTATTTTAGCGTGCTTTGTGAGAGTACAGATGCACGCTGTTCGTTTGGAAAATAAAGCTTGTTTTGAAAATTTACGCGAATGCGTGGGGAAATTAATGGCTTCTTTATTATAAAACAAATAAAGAAGCCTCGACTGTGCTCTGTTCTGTTGTAAAGCACGCAGGAAGAGGCTAGAGCACTCAAGAAGTAGGGAGAAACACTCGACTACGTCTCGTGTTTCCCCCTACACTTCTTTCGTGCTCTAACCGCTTCCTGCGTGCTTTACAACAGAACAGAGCACAGTCGAGGCTTCTTTATTTGTTAAATTTAGTATCAATAGATATGCAACGATTCTAATCAGATATCTATGCACAATGCCTGTTGTAAAAGCGAAACTCAAAGTAAATTACAAGACCATAACAAAAGAAAAAGGTATGAATTCTTTTTTTAATGTAATATCTCTCTATAAAAGTGAATATCTTGGAGTAGTAGAAGACTGAAATGCATACCCTTTAGATCTGTTTCACCCTTGTGGTTCAAGTTGGAAGTATTTTCCAAATTTTGTACTTGTTTGTTTCTCTCTATCCGCGTTTATTACCAACTACACATTTCTGGTTATTTTTTAGTTGATGCCTTCATGGGGAACTGTGGTCACGTGGTTTATGAGGTAAGAATTACGTAGTACAGTTCTACAATTATGAAGTACGTTCTACAACTACCTGTAGGGTGAACATTGGAAAGGATAGATCAGAGTCCCCTTGACCGACAGAGACTGACATCGAAACTGGTTTATCTGATGATGCATATGTCTTCTAAGGCCCTGGTAGCTGTCCTCGGTAGTGCAGAGGTTTAGGACTCTAGTTATCCCATTTAACCACTCCGGGTTCGAATCCCGGACTAGGCGTTGAAAAATTGGTAAACTCGTTAGTTTGTTTATTTGTTTGTTTTTCTTTAATCAAATGAAACACTTACTGTGGTAGTTAATCTATTCTAGTTTTAGGGACCTACATTTCGTTTATCAAGTGCCTACAGCACTTTTATATTTTCTCTTTGCCTTTAGTTTACCAAAGATCACGTCATTCTTAGAGAGAGAAGAGGTAAGAATCTTATTCGACGATCAAAGTCATTTAATTTTATAAAAACAAAACATTATTCTGGATGGCCAGAAAAGAAGTGCAGCTGTCTCGTACAGTAACTGCTGTGGAAGTTATACATCTTCGTGTATTTGGAGATACGTGTATGTAGCTGTACAAATTGCAATATACCCAAAGTCGTGCAAAAGCATACATGTAATGATTTATTACTACCTGCCACGCGTAGCCTAACAACTTTTGTCCGTCTATGACAGGTAAATATCAAAGGAATCCCAACTTTTCATTTAACCCTTTAAGCCCCAATATTAATATCCATATTCCCACTATTCTCCTTATATTTCATATGTTACTAGTTTGGAGCACTTGATTACACATCCACACATTTCATGTCTGGTGATCATTTTCTTTATTCTCATGACCTGTATGTTTGATCAAGTAGTAATACTGTAAGGAGAAATTAGATGCTTGTCACTACTGGGGCTTAAAGGGTTAAAGGAAAAAAATATGGCGTTAGCTGACTCTCCCCCAGACCTCTCTCTTGTCGGTCACGCTCCTTATTAACCCGTCTGTGAAAAGAGAGACTACTAGGGGAGATCTTATCATCTATACAACTCTACGGGATTATCCAGGAGTCCCCGGATACAGACTGAATCTTCTGGTCTCCCGTTCAAGTCACTGAATCTTCCTTGCAGAGAGATTTCCCCAAATTGGGCTAAACAATTTAACAGTGATTATCCCGTGATTACCTCCTTTTTTAAGTTAAGTTTTTTCCTTGACTGTAAAAGGAGCTTTAAACTACAGAAAGTCCTACATGAGAACAATTCAGGTCAACCAGTTTCCTCCTTTCTCGTTGTGTTAATTTGTGCAGGTGCAAGACAAGAATCTTCTCGGGGGGGGGGGGGGGGGTTATTTGGGGGGTTGGGAGGAGGGAAGACCGTTGATGAGGGGCTGTTCTCACAAATGAAGTCTCCAGAAGTTGGCGTGTCTGCTATACTGGCTACTTCAAGCTATTAGTCAACCTCGTTCAAAGGTCGCATCTCTTCCCGTCCCCTGTAGTGAGAGAGAGCACCAAGGGACGGGAAGAAATGAGACCCTGGAAATGGGGTTGGTCCCGTCCCTTGGAGCGAGCGACAGCACCAAGGGACGGGAAGAAATGAGACGCTGGGAATGAGGTTGGCTATTGTTTTCAGAGGCAGAAAACCTGCTGAGGCAGAAAGAGCTACCATGGCATTGGTGTTATCGGTTATAATAATGATTTTGTTTCGTTATCTTTGCAGGGTCATGGATATGTGAATTTATTTCGGACTATAAGGCTAGCTGGAATCACAGACAGTATGTTAAAGATTCGATGGTTAAATCATAATCAGGAGCTTTTCATTGTTTTAGCGCTACGCAATAGCAATTTTCATTGTACAAAGCAAAGATGTGTTGTAGTTAACACTAGGGGATATATATGAAGAGAAAAGTGTCTTGTACGATCGAATAGAACTCCTCTAGACCCTGTGTGTGGGACAGAAGCGATGTCGGGATCGGTTAGTTGGGTGAACAGCAGTTGCAGCATCCACTTCGGCATCTACGAACTTGGAATAGGCACATGCTACAGGAAGCAGCTGTGCTCCGTGACACCCTCTTACGTTCATCTATGGCACTCGCTGGCACTACCCTAGCCTAGCTCCGTTGACCGCCTGCCACAAAGTGTACCCTTATAAAACCGGCTTTTAGAGAGACTTGATATCGCCGGGGTACCCAACGGCTCGTTTCAGAGAATATCTGTTCGGAAGGCCTAAAATCGCCTGAGATTATCGGATTTGATTGCTGTGAAAGCTAGAGATTTCTTCGGCGAAGCATCACGTCGTTCTTTCGTAACAAGAGGAGTTGTTAGCTCTTATTGTTTTCGGAGGGACAAATATGTTGTTTAGAGAGCAAAATAAGGTCAGCTAGCATTTTGGAGCAGCCATCAGCAGCTCGGAAATTGGGCTGATAAGATTCCGTTTCCAAACATTTTCTGCGGATTAAATTTTCAGCTAAAAAATCCGAGCAGATTAATCGATATTAGCTTGCACAAATATGCCTTTTAAAAGCTCTGAAATAATCTAAGAAAGCATAAAATGATATTTCAAGTATTTTGGTGAAAATGTTCTCGTTGGGTGCCCCTGATATCTCCCTCTTGGTTTTCTAGGAACACTCCATACATACAAGAAAAGGTGCTTACCTGTCGTTTTAATGTGAGCTCAGTTTTGACTCAGAAATGTAAAAATGGCATGGCCATGATGAAGCCCCTTTAAGTACACCGTTGTGAAGGCAAACTGATTTTATGCAGATTTTGAACAATTTAGTTTTTGAACAACTAACACAGGAAAAAATTGATTTTTTTTCTTCAGGCGCACAGCTAGATGAACTGCAAAAGATGAATCTCGTTCCTCAATCGTGGTTACTTCGTATCTACTCTCAACATTACCATGCGGTAGGTTATTTACTAGAGGACACGCCCCCTGTAGATGGGTTGGGGGGGGGCCGCTGACTAGGTTATTTACAACTCTGTTCTACGAATGAATGAATGGATAAATAAATAAAGAAATAAAGAAATAAATAATAGTAATAAAATATTAACTTTGCATTCAGTTTTACGCCTAACGTTGTCAAGGAGGATTCCGATATTTTGTTCTCCAACCTTACTATAGGAAACTAACGCTCACGTTTTTCAACGTATCTGAATTTGACACGTTTTAAAAGGAAGCTCTGACTAATGAAGATTCATGGTGAAAAGAGGATGGAATTTTGTACTGAGGGAAATAACGCTTGTGTGGAGCTCTCTTTATTGAGAGTACTTTGATTGTACGAACTATTTTGAATCAAGTGTCAAAGAAAGCATTTGTTTCTTTGAGCGAAAATAAAAATTCGAGATTGCGCGTACGTAGCTAGTGCCAGTCCCCAGCCGCGCAATAAAAAGAAAAATCCCTAAAACCCGAAGGAAAGGTGGTAGAGTTCCGACTTTTTTCAAGAATCGGAGATAATTGAGGCTTCTTTATAGTATGACGTAAGCAATTACTGTTATCACAAAGAATAGAAAAACTACAGCACAAAATGTTTAAATACACGTACTTGCGACGCCATAACTTCATAATAATGGGAATTTTTTAAAAATCGATACCGGTCACGTTTTGCATCTTCATGGTCGTTAAATATTCGCACTGTTTTGAATAACCAAGACTGTATGCCACTTGAGTTTTAGGCTTTTTTGTTCTGTTTAGGACACATGACCTGCCAAATATGGTTGTGACTGTCTTGAACAACTTTCCCATAGAACAAATGTGGCAAAGCAGCTCAGTATCTGTGGAAGTTAGGGTTTCCAAGATATGATGATTAGGAACTTCCCATAGCAACATTATGGAGTCTCCCTCGTTAAAATGTGACATTTGCGTTAATTTCACGAAGCACAGATTTTGACTTTGTTCACTTCCAATCTTAAATATTGTGAATTTTCTATACGCTGCCATTACCACTGGTCAACTTATAGAGTATTGTTGTTTCTCCTTACCTTAGCTTCAAGGTGGAGGTGACATGTCCCTAATGACACGATTTGAACACGGAGCGATACGCAAAGGTTTTATTCTAGAGGAGGTTAGTGTTTGTGTCTTTTCGCTTAGTGTTTAACATTTTCTGTGATCATCAAGTCAAATATGTTTGTAAGAAACCACTTTTTCTTATTCCACAGGCTAAAAGCTTTGCGTAAAATAAACAACGCAACCATTGTTAACTAAACAGTTTTCCATTGAATACGTCCTTGTGGTGTGTTGACGTAACTGTCATTTGAGCGCCGTTTTGATAGAAGAAGTGAACAGCCTCTGTGAAGTTGACAGCCCGACTCAATTCTCTTTTTCGTGTTTTTTTCTTCCTATTTAAGTATGCGTCGAACTGCAAATAAATAACTCACGCTGTTGACAAATGCGAAAATAAGTCTTACGTTGAAAGCAGCAGATGACAAACGTAAAAAATGGCGGGAAAATCGCGAACACGTGACTGTATTTGCCGTTTACGTTTGTCGTAAAAATAAGGCTTCGTCTTTTTATTTTTAAATTCTGGCACATTTTTACGACTTTCTTTTTCCGCAGCATTTGAAGTACCACTCCGAGATTATGTCTCTTCATGGATTTCATTTTGAAGTTAAAGCAGTTAGGGAAGAGAATGAGTCAAAATACTCTTTCTATATCCAGGTTTGCCTTGCCACGTTTTCTGGAATCCCATCTATTATTATTATTTTTTCCTTACGACATCTTGCCTTCATTCTCCAAAGTCTAAACGCCTCTAAAAGGCTGTACACTCCCAGGAGAATCTTACTTCAAACCATGGAAAAAATCCCAAATTTCGTTTTGCAAAATATCGAAAAACAAACAGCACCACAACCACAAGTCTGAAGTACTGCTAAAATGGTGTCATTTGAATGGTCACACTGTAGGGTTTCGTCTACAGGCTGACAGTAATCCCATCTTGTACAGCACAATAAACTGCACCACAGGAAAGTACTGCTCAATAGCTTTCACTTGAATGGTCCATCCACAGACTCAAAAGTTAGTACCATTACGGAATAATACCTTCCATTTCACTGGACATTCTTTAGGTTTTCCTGTATCCACACGGCACGACTGAATGGCTGTCATCTGAATGGTCAGATTTCAGGTTTTCATCCACGGATGTAAATGTCAGGACCGTTTTGTGCAGCATGATAAACAGAACCGCAGGAAATTACTGCTCAGCAGCTTTCATTTGAATGGTCATACATACGGCTTTTATCGACAGACGGCAAAGTTAGAACCACCGTGTTTAGCGTGATAAAAGGCATCACTGAGCAGTATTGTCCAGTGGCTTTCATTTTAATAGTGTCGTTGTATGATTTTATATGGAAACAAGATAAAGTCTACTAGAATCTAGAATCACTTTGAACAGCATAACAAACAACACCAAGTGAAAGTACTGTTGAATACCTTTCATTTGAATGGTCACGCCTTAGGACTTCACCAACAGACTTGTAAGTTAGAACAACCTTGCACATGTTTTCTTGTTCCACTGCCCGATATATCCTCATTAAACATCTTGTTTTTCCAGAGATTGAAGCCGAATGATCCAGTGTTATCGTTCAGAGCTTGTGAACGTCACACTTTTTCCATGCGTCACGATAGAGAAGTAAGTCCTTAGTTACATGTCTTTAGCGAAAGGCAATGTTACATTGCTGGAGGGGGGGGGGGGGAGAGGATACACTTAAGAGCCTTTGGAAGTCATAACCACGGACTTCTCCCTTTGGCCATTATATGCTTCTGTTTTGTTTATTGGTGTTGTTGTCATTTCATGTTTCTTGATTTGTGAAACTGACATTGATCCGGCTTATATAATTAGATAACGAGATAGGGCTGGGGGGGGGAAGTGTTGACTAGATTCAGGGTGGCAGGGATAGCGCAAAAGCGAAATCACTCGCCTTCCTCTACCGTGTCCCTGGTTTGAATCCCGGATTCGGCGTCATAAGTAGGTTGAGTTTGTTGTCGGTTTCCATCCTTGTTTCAAAGGTTTTCTCTGGGTGTGTGTGTACTCTTCCATAAAAACCAACATTTCTAATTTCCAATTTGATCGGGAATCTGAGCGCAACGTTTGTTAGTCTTAGCACAACTGATTTATTTACGGTCGAACTCGAGTTGTTTTATTTATTTATTTATTTATTTATTTATTCATTCATTTGTAATGACGATGGATTTGTTAATCATTAAACTAAGATGGAAAAGATCAAAAAGTTATTCCTTGAAAGTAACCGTTTTGCAAGTTGATGCCTTTCAAACAAAACAACAAAGTTCTGCCGAAAGTCACGGACGAGAACCGATCGAGTGCGCGTAAATCGATTGCATTGTCCCTTAAATTGGGAGCCATGCAATGTCTTCACAGCGGTCAAACGCACAACGCGTGCGCAGTTCCCGCCATAATTTTACAAAAATTAAGCTTTTTACTTTGAGCATGTGTTCAGAATGAAGTAACTGGTATCCACAAGTTTTGTCGGTACGAAATTTAGTTTATCGGGACATTTTGTGCATCGTTTTCGTACGAACTGCACGCTTGTAAAAGTCTGAACTGATTAAAACTTCAAGGCTCTGAAAAACCGAAAGTGATGTTGTTTTTTGCGTTTGACCGCTGTGAATGCAATGTCGACACTCTTATTTAGCCAATGAGGTCAGCAGTTTTAGCTTAATTGTCGTTTTGTTTGCCTATTGCCAGAAAAATTGGCAGCTTGACAGTTTTAACGGTCTTTGAGCTGTTTACATTAGCATATTGAAGGATGCATATTGAAGGATTTCCATGCACAGAACCCTGAAAAAAACTGAGCACTTAAAAGCGGTTGCCCCCGCTAATTAAGTTTATTTGTTTATTTATTTATTTATTTATTTATTTACTTATTTATTTGTTTGTTTCCAGGTGCGGTATTGCATTCTAATTCAGTGGTCAGATTGTGGCGTGAACAAAATGTTTTCAACGGGTGAGTGGCTTAACGACTCCATCATTAAGCTTCCACGGACCAGTCAAGAGTTCGAACCACCTTGTAAAGCATGATAACAGCACCACAGGAAACGGGAAAGCACTTCTCATTAGCTTTTATTTGAATGGTCACAGTTTTCAAGAACATGTTTTCAGCGAATCTCATATCCAGAGCTTTATGGGCTCCTTGGTCAGTATATGATCCCATGCGAGACTCTGGAATATGCGGATCTTTGCTGATGTCGTTGTTTACATCTCTAAAATTGAAATTCATTCGATAAACAAACAAAGATTATGACTAGAGAGAGCATACAACATTCAGTTCACATGCGAAGTTTGAAAGAAAAAGGATAGAAACCGGTTTCAAATGATGCTTTCAAAGTTTACAACATTTACAGGCGTTTGTTTGGCTGGGGGGCAACTCTTGCCACCCAGCCATACAAACGTCTGTAAATTTGACCTTTTTCAAAAAGGAGTATCTCCTTCCATTTTCAGCATTCTCCTCTCACATTTCCACTTTCAATTTTTCGTGTTTTCGTTGCCATGCTAACTATAAAATTTTCGATAATTTATGATAATGTGGAGATCAAAGACTGCCGACATAAACAAAGATCCGCTAATTATAGCCCTTTTCACAGTTAGCTTTTCTCATTTGCATTACAATGTATTTGAACGTGGATGTGAGGCGATTCCAAACAGAAACTGCAAAGTTGCACGAAATTGCCTCACATCAACTTTCAAATACATTGTAATGCAAATGAGAAAAGTTAACCGTGAAAAGGGCTATAAGAGAATTTAAGATGGAAGGCCACGGTTAACCCGCTACGGTTGGATGAGTATTGGGCTCATGCAGATGGACTGGGACGAGTGCCAACAAATTTCTGGCGGAAACGATGGCCCTTGCTTAGCGCCGGTTAACAATAAAGGAAACAAACTATGATTGAATGAAGAGTTTTCCGAACGCCGCTTAAAAAGGTCGTTTCAGGATGTTCGAGATGCGTTAAATTGCTTTTATGCTGCTGGCCATATCAGCGATAAACGGTTTCTTATCAGTATACGAGGAGTGCGAGTCAGTCAAGTTTGTTTTCCTGACTCATTTCAAATAGAAGCCTTGAATAGCAGCAAATGTAATTAAAAACAACAGCAAAACGACAAAGACAGAAACAGCGAACAAAAGCTAACAAATGAAGATAAACTTACGAATCGGTCATGAAAAAAATAAGTAACGGACTAAGGCTAAATTAGACCGCAACAATAGATAAATGAATAAATAGCAGCGCAACAAATGTTGAATATGAAACCCCTTACTTACAGAGAAAGCTGAGATGGTGCATGCCTTCTCTTCCTAGCGCAATGCAACTTTAGAAAAGCCAATGTGCAAAATATGGCAGGTTAATCAACCCACAACACCCAAAAGGGAATGTCCGAAAAGATGTTTTAAACTCCAAGTGCGGAAATACCGCTGAAATGCAGATTAAAATACTAATAATTGCCTTCGTTGTCGTCGGTACGTGAAGCCTTCTCGTAACTCACCGTCGTAAAACTGCTATGGTGAACGAAGGAGAACTGGTCATGCGCATAACATCTCGACCCAGATCCCAATTTCTCGTCCAACCGTACTGGTTGACCGTAGTGACCTATCTTAAATTTCTTATTATCCTACTGCTGACCGAGGAGTGTTCGGACTCTGGGAACGGGATTGGTTCGCAGCTCAAAAGTCAAAGAATATTATCAAAGAAGATGGACTGCTTGACTATGATAATAATGGTTGGCTTTTCTTATTTGATATTTCGTCCATAGAAATTCTTTGCCAGAGTTTTAGCCTCTCAGGGAAAACGAGACAGTCAGAGGTAGGACGTTAGTTAAAACGACATTACATAATTTACAGTTTGAATGTAGAGCTTCGAGTAGAGGTGTTTAAACGGAACACGTTTTCCCTAAACATGTTTGAATCACATTCTTAACATTAGCTGTCCTTTAAACGTGTTTTATGCCTAGCCTGCGTAGCAAGCATTTTCTTGAGTTTTCCCGTCGCGCAATTTTCGGAAAAAAATAGGAGGAGAGGTTTCCTTCTTGTTCCCCCGACTCCCCACTCTTAAGGTCCCTAATGCTATCATTACTACTTCATTTAAGACCTCGTGACAAGTAAATATGAAACAAAGCCTTGGTTACAAAAGAAAACACTGACAGCCATATTGCAACCCGCTTGGAACCTTTTTGATTTAAACATTTGTAACCTCGGAAAATCCTGTTGTGGAAGTTTTTAACAAAAAGTAGCAGTCGGTGTGAAGGCCAAAATTTCCTTGGATAATGTTACGAGGAAAATTCCTAGGTTTGTTTGCAACACTGGGCAAATTTATCCGATCGTGCTTAATTCGGCATACTTTGAAAGAAATTTTCCCACTAGTTCAGCTGGTTATTTAAAAACAGGTGTGACATTAAAGTCACGTGGTAGCGTTACAAATGGTAGAGGGACCACGGGCCTCGTGTAGCTTGTCTAGCTTGAATTCTTGTTTTGTTTTTCAGGTTGTTTCAGTTGAGGATGTGTGCATGCCACTTTATGTGACAGTTTCATTAATGTTTCCACCTTCTTAAGCCAAAATTACCAGAACTAACCCTGTACTTGATATGATTATAAATTCATCACTTCAGTGAAGTGCTCCTTGTACATATGTATTAAAAATTCTTATCTGTAAAATAGTGTAATTAAGACTGAACATGACATCGGGTCTTCTCAGATGATTAAAAAACGTTTTTATTGCAACAAGTTGTAAAAATCATTGACATTTAGCAATATCATTACTGGCAAATTTCTGACATACCACATCGTGCCCTGATTTGCTTGCGAATTTTATAAAAAATGATCCTGCAAAAGTTTATTTTACCGCCACAAATATTTTACGCAGATAGCTCTCTTCCTTAACACTTACCACAAAAATGCCTCCAATTCCATGCTTGAACGGAAAGCAAACTTCAAACCTTATGAGTTTGGTTGAGCTATGGTGCTTTAGTACCAAACCAGTGGATAGTGTGTTTCGCGCGCTCTGATTGGCTACTCAAACGCGAGATAGTGTTTTTCGCGCGCTCTGATTGGCTACTCAAACGCGAGATAGTGTCTGCTATTCACCTCCCGATATTTTTCTGGATTTCGCGCGCGAGTTTTCCCTCATTTCTCAGAAAAAAAAGGATTTATGTGGTGCTGACTGTCCACTGGTTTGGTATATACTATAACAATTATTCACCTCAGTGTCGGTGATGAAGAGTGGTAGATATTTACCCCCACTTGTTAATTACTTTTCACAGCCAAAAGAATCAATTAAAATTATAAATTAGCGATAGTAGTTTCGAATGACGTTTCGATGACTCACTCATCATTTTCAAATTCGTGTAACTAAAAGTCAGATTCTTGTGAGTTCCTTATATAATAAATGCGTGTTTAAGTTTATTTGATTAGTATCAGTTTCTTTAATAGTTCTATTACATTTTTGTTTCTATCTTAAGTTTTGTATATTATTTTATGTCCCCTAATTAGTATGGGATTATTCCAAGCTACATGGTTTGACACGTAAATAAATTTTCTTACTTACTTACTTACTTACTTACTCATAGTAAAGTTTCTTACTTACTTAAAGTCTTGATGCATGTGATTAAAGAATACAATGTGAAATGTAGAGGGTGTTAATGATGAGTGAGTCATCGAAACGTCATTCGAAACTGCTATCGTTAATTTTTATTCTTAATTGTTTATCCAAAACCTCCGTTAAAAGAATCAACTATCAAAAAATTGGTCGGGTTTTTTTTACACCGCGAGGTAAACCCCTAACAACTTAGACCATGGACTGAAGGAAAAGTGCGTTTCGACTAAATTAAGTTCAAGTTCTATCAAATAAAAATAAATTTCTCACAATGAAGTAGTCCTTTGTCTTTTCTGGCCATTTATCTCCATATTTTTAATTTTCATCCAAAGCTTGAAAAAAAAAGCAGTCCCTTCGATTCAAAAATGGCGCCGTGGATCGTCGAAATTCGTTAAGTCTAGGGGTGCTTTCCATTAACCCAAAACGTCCGGAAATTTCGATCGGAAATTAAATGGAACGGTTTGGTTGGATCGAAATTTACCGTTCCAATTTCAGAAATTCTCGTTTCCAGTCCCGCTTCTTGTTCTCAAACAGGGGCCATCTTGGACCCGCCATCTTGGATTTCTTGATTTTTTTCAAAACCTTCAAAAACGAATGATCAAAATCAATAAATTCACACGGAAATGGTCTAAAAATGTGAAATTTACTTTACCGTTCCAATTTCAGAAATTCTCGTTTCCAGTCCCGCTTCACTGGGAAGTTTCCATCATGGCGCAAAACACGCCGAAAGTTTGGCAGTACAGTATTTGCAGTTTTCAAGCACAAGATTTGATGATGCTTTTAATGCACTCCTGTGCAGGTATAGAATATAATTCATAAAATGTTTTTACATCTGACATTTTTCTTGTTTTCAACGAAAAGTTGGTTGAATGCTTTCATCCCTACGACCCCCAGTTCGTCACGTTTACCGGCTTTTTTCTCTTTGCAGATAAACTTGGTGATGCAGAAAGCTGTGGCCAAACCGAGCAAATGACCTCTTTTTCACTAAACATAACCATATGTCAGCTTAGCACCGCCCCTGCTGCCCTCAAAAAATGGGAAGGCAAACAAGTCCGTTTATTAATTGCGTGAAACTTAAAGAGGAATTCGGTAAAGCGCAATTCCCAATGAAGAGAGAATGGGAACGAGTTTAAACCGGCATTCCAATCATTCGGTCGCCTCGATTGTAAAATGCCGTTCCATTTTTCGGCGGTCGGACCCACTGGTCTCTGGCCCGTCGGTCTTGCATGATGAAAGCACCCTAGGTAACCACGCGCTTTCCTCGAACTGCAAGTGCGTGGTGTTATCTCCGCCTGCGCCTCGCACTCGAATAAAGTGCGTGGTTACCTTAGCTAACGGACTGCGAAGCTATATCGGGATCGAATGACGTGTTTTCCAAGCTTTGGCCTTGAAGTTTATGGAGGAAAACAAGCACAAAATGCAAAGAACTACTTCACTGTGAGTAATTTAACTTAATGTGACAGAAATTAAACTTTATTTAGTCGAAATGCACTTTTCCTACTTTAATCTTTAAATAGGTCCAACATTGACCTCGTTTAAATAATCGGCCAACTTTGACCTCTTTTAAATAATCGGCCAACTTTGACCTCTTTTAAATAATCGGCCCT
Source organism: Siderastrea siderea (assembly GCA_964030785.1). NCBI lineage: Eukaryota > Metazoa > Cnidaria > Anthozoa > Scleractinia > Rhizangiidae > Siderastrea > Siderastrea siderea. The sequence goes on from OZ034968.1 coordinate 57,354,920, forward strand.
GAGTGTTCAATGCTTGTTTGAGGAAGCTAAATAAATCCCTCTTTCTATTTATCATCCCCTATTCATTAGACGTATGAAATATGGTTAGTCAATCAACAACTCCTCAACAAGTATTCAAGCATGATCGTGTCTAATGATCACGTCACCTTACGTGAGACCCCTGGAACCTATACTCTTAACTGTCCAATCAACCGGAATGCACCTCTTCTTTGTCTAGCGTCAGACATGTTCATTGAGATAAAAAGTTGTTCCCTTGCAATAGCTAGGGCTCGCTTGAATCTGCTCAAGAAAAAAAGAATTCATTTAACATTTGGAATTTCCAAACATAATAACTGGCCAATAGGCTTCATAACTTGTCTTGTTAAGTATTAGATACTCAGTCATAATTGTTGGCCTGTTTGTTTTTACTTTTTCTCCAAGACAAGATGCTTTTGGCACGTAATAACTGTTGGACTAAACGTATAGGTTTATAAGAATACGTTATTTCTCAAATGGACATGAAATCGCTGTTCTGTTTTAGCTTTAAATTACATGATTCTAGTAAGAAATATAGAAACGTTTTCATGTTAGTAAATACGTGGTTGAATGATAAATACAGAAGGGAATGAGGATAAAGTATTGCTCTCACGACTCGCTCAATATTTTGGAGGTCCAGTCCCCTTCCATTCTGTACTCCTTGGATTTAGGTCAATGGAGAGATCCTCTCCCTTCGTTTTACCGGTTAATAATGAAGGCCAAATTAAACTCCCTCCTCTCCACCCGGTGTTTTATCTCCCAGGCCTAAAGGTATCTTTAGGTCGACAATTCAGGAGGCTTAAATTTAGTTTAGTAATTTGTCACCCTTTAGTTCCCCCCAGTCAGCCTCAATAGTTTTGTTGTTGTGTTGCTTTATGGTAGGAGGCTGATTAACCCTATTCAGACCGGGCTTTATTCGGGCCTCTAAGACCGGGGGTGGGGGGGGGGGGGGCATACCGCCTGCACCTCTTAACTCCGATAATTTTAAGGCAGGGCCCTGTTTAAAGCTTTGACAACGAAGCTTGGAGTGCAAATAGTACGTCCAAAAGCATTTCCTTTCAGGTCCGCAAGTTTAACTGGTTACGACATATGACGTTATAATGACATCTTGTTCTCAAACAGTGGCCATCTTGGACCGCCATCTTGGATTTCTTGATTTTTTCAAAACCTTCAAAAACGAATGATCAAAATCAATAAATTCACACGGAAATGGTCTAAAAATGTGAAATTTACTTGAAAAAAGTTTGATTTTACATTAAAATGGGAGAAATTCAAAGTTGTGAAAAAATCGCTTGTCAAAAAGCGGTTTCCATGGTAACGTGAAACTTCACAGACAAGGACTTGCTACATCAAATTGTTGCCAGATAAATTTTAGGAAAAGTCACCAAGTTTGGTGGCGTTATCTTGTTTATTAAATAGACAATAATACGTGGGCGCGCGGAGATATGGAATTTCTCTTCGAGTGTTCAACGCGATATCTCACGAGTGAGGGTAGCGAACGAGTGAGATATCGAATTGAACAATTGATATCGAATTAAACACAAAAGCCCACAATATTACTGAAACAATTTTTATTTAAGGGCAACAGCAGTAAGCGTAGAGGCAAAAGATAAAAGTGATTCCGGTTCAACCCATTCAAACAAACAATTTCCAAATACATTCATTAACACAATAGAAAACTTTTCACTATTATTTTATTTTCATGCTATTATTACTACTCTTTACTGCTTTATTTGTCCGTATTCATTAGTAGACAATCTAAAATCACCGTACCTTCTTGCTCCAGATTAAACTTGCGACGTAAATAACTGCAATGGAATAGCACTTTAATATCGATTAACCCGAATATGGTCATCCTCAAATTCGGCAAAGTCGCAACTAGCCGTTAGTTGTCGAAGCCTACACACAGACTGATCCGCAGGCTCGTGTCAAAATTGAGAAATTCGTTTAAACAAGTGCCTCTCGAACAATTCAACTGTCAAACGTTGTCCTTCGATAACAGACTCGCTGTAGCATTGGTTTCTAAGATAACGCTCCACAGAAGCGATAATTCCTCTGAGTGTTATTGGCTCTTATTACTCAACTGCATTCAGTAGAGTACAAATAACACCCAAAACGAGTACAAATATCCCACGGTATTTGTACTCCAGAAGACCGGTTTGACAGGTTTTCTACAAATGCCACGTCAGGCTTTAGGCTTACAAGGTGAACGATGAAAAAATGGCCGAAACGCTCGTTTTTCCGGAAGAAAACAATGAATGCTTACCAAATTTTGAGGTTTTTAACGAAAACGAGGTCCTAGAGACAAGCAATGACCTAGACGACAGTGAAATTTATTTATTTATTGAAGAAAATCGAAACGTATTAAAATACAACAGAAAATACAAAAACTGACCTCAAGTCCGTTAAAGAAACAAGGGCCATTGAAGAAATTCCCGCCGAGGAACTTAACAACCTTTTATGTCATTTGTTTGTCAAAGTCAGGAAACGGAACCCATCATTTCTCAGGAGCTGTCTTCAACAAATGCACAATTGTTGTCGGTCAGAAATCTCCACCGCTATCTCTTCCAAAACGACCCGTGGTTAGTGATTCGGACGAAGATGACTGAGCTTGAAGTGCTGTTTAACTTTGTTTGACTTGACTTTCGAGTTCTGTTTGTTCTGTCGAGTTCTTTCTTTTCGTAGTTTTACTCGGTGACCAAGAACATTGTTGTTTATCTAACTGTAAACCCGAAAATAATTCAGTTTTGCCTTGTTCCATCTTTGTTTTCCTTGCAAGTTTGAAATAAAATCCCGACGCTTCGCTCGAATGACACAGGTTTGACAAGTTTTCGTTTTTGACCAATCAACAACAACCTCACGTCAAGCGCGCGAAACCTGACTCCGCTGGCGCGCACACTCGCTGCTCAGAAGTCACGTTAGTTTGTCACGCAACTCAGGCAGTTTATAAACCACTTTTCTATTTTGTAGCTAAGTTGAATAATAAATCCCTTATTAGACGGTTTAGTGTGTAGTATCGTGGGATATTTTTACTCGTCTCTTGTATTTTGACTCGCCCTACGGGCTCGCCAAAATACGGCGGGACTCGTAAAAATATCCCACGATACTACACACTAAACCGTCTAATAAGATATATATATTCATTACCAGACTTTTCTCAAAGACAATAGAAATCTGCTGAGGTAAGCGTCTAATTCTGGCGGCAGTATGTCTTGGAGTTGTCTTGTTTCGTTTTCATTTGGCAAAAACGACTTCATTAAAGAGTCTGACCCACCCAGTTTGCAACGCGCGCTTCTATTATTGTTATTATCCGGGACACCGTTGTATTCTTCCCATATTTGGGTATAGCTTTCAGTGTCCTTCAGCGCGCGAGATTCTTCTCATCGATATGGCGGAAAGGATGCAACTGGAAGTGAGCGATAGCGAAGAAGCTCTAAATATCACTGGCGACAATTTAAGTGGAGATGAATACGCAGATCGTCCTGCTGTAAATGCTTACGGATCGCCAGTGAACGTGAGCCGAATCGAACCACGGCTCGCCGTGATTCAGTCGCCGGACCCATCAGCGCTGTTGTCGCTCGTGTGGTAAGAAATCATCCCAGCTTTACATTTATCCGCTTCAAAATAATAATATACATTTCTTCCGATGTTTATTTTTAAAACTAAAACGAGACTGGCTCTGACATTGTAGGTTTGCCGCTGCAAAAACACATGTAGCCGAAAGAAGAGTGCGAGGTCGACAGGCTGCCCGTGTCGGAATGCCGACTCCAAATGCACGTCGAGTTGTCAGTGTGGAACGAGCAAAGCTGCCTGCAAAAATAGGGCCGTTGAAGTCCAGCCTGTATTCAATAACCCGAGCGCATATGCACGCCACCGAAGAGCTGTAGAAGAGTCCGAGAATGAAATAAAGGTAAACATAAGTTTAGTACAAATAATCGCAAGCAAGTGAGAAAAATTGGCACTTGTTGACAAATTGTTTGTAGCTGAAGTCCCTCTGTTCCCGTCTTATACGATAGGAGTTTGTGAAGAAGCTATCAGAGGGTGAAAAGGAAACCCTTCTCATCAGGGTACTGAGCCAAGGCCGTGGCAGTGTTGAATACGCCAGAGATCTACTAACGGGAGCAAATGATCCAGAGTCGGAGCCGCCAGAACCGGAAAATGACGCAGAACGATGGTGTATTTGTGGAGTGTGCCGGAGGATGCAGGACGAGCAGGAAAGTGTTTGCTGCCAGAAAAGAACCTGTGTTACTTCCTATGTAATGTTCAACACCACCTGTTTAGATCGGGAAGTTTTACAGTTGGCAATAACAGCCAGGTGTGACATCCGTGCAGATGAGCCTGATTACTCCACTCAAAGTTACCGGAAGGCCGCATACCGGCAGTAAACGTTGTGGAAATATGGAAAACTTGGAAGGGGGAATCGAAAAATTTTGCCGTCTTGTGTAGTTACAACCATTAGGCAAGCTTATCCAGCTCCAAATGGCAATTACATGGGCTTTCGCCGTTCATAGGTGCATTGAAACAAAGTGCATTTTGCACTTATTTCCTCACAAAATTAGTATTTTCCCAAGATTCTGTCATGTTGCTCTGTTAAGGCTCATCGGTGACAGTGAATTCACTTTGAAATATCAACGTATTATGATGCATATGGCTAATAAGAAGTATGTGAGTGATCACTACAGCCTGCCAGCAAGCTCTCTTTCCCCCACCCATCTGAGAGAGTTTGCTTGTAGGCTGTAACAAGTAAGGAAACATTCTCATTGGTGTTTCCATTCCATTTGAAATGGGGATTGAAGACCTAATTGTGATTACCAGATGTTATTGAAAAAAGAAACCTAAAAAATGCCCCCCTTCTCTCCCCCCCCCCCCCCCCCACCCCACACACCCAATGTAACATGTCAACTGGATAAGTCTGGAAACAGTTGGAGAGTAGTTAGTGTTAAAGCAAAGTACTTTTCCAACCTACAAGTTTTTTTCTTGACTACCGGTAAACTTATTTGTAAATATTCTGGGCTATCATTATACTGTAAAGTGCAGCTTATAGGTCCGGGGCATGCACAACTTCGAAAAGGTTATTTTGTTAGCAAGTAGAAAATATTTTCACAATAAACATTTTAGGGAGGTCTGTAGTATGCTTATTTATTGCAGGGGACATGGGGCTATAGCCTGCATTTTGTAGTATTGGCTGATGAAGTGGGGGAAAAAATTTGTTTTACTGTGCAAAACCAAAAACTGTGAACACTTTGATTTGATATTGGGTAATGGAAGTGGGGTAAAAATTTAAGTTTTACTTTGCAAATCCAACAACCATGAACACACGACCAATCAGACAGGAGATCAAACCACAAGAAAAAACTGCAAGCCAAACCTAATTATTGCTACAGGTTGTGGTTTTTTATCTAGCATCTGATTGGCTTTTACCTCACAACACAATAATATTCCAGAAATAATTCTAGTGTTTGTGGCTCCTGGATTTGCACAGTAACAAAATACTCCCATTCACACAAGAAAAGGTCAAAAAATCTCTGTTTCTCATCCCTTTTAATGCTGAAAATAATTATTACAAGTGACAACCTTCATTTACCTTTGTTCCATGATATGATGGTTGTAGATTTGGTACACTTGATGAATCATATAATGTTGTGCATATATATCATAATTATAAAGACTTCAATTCTTTCTCAGTCTTGTCTCCTGAGAATGAAATTTCTGATATATTTATTTCTTTTTATTTCACTGAAGTATTTCCAAATAAAAAAATTGGGAATTTTGATAGACAATGTTAATATTTACAGACAAAGCATTTTAACAAAATTCGAATTTTCCTCACGTTGAAAAGATCAAACAGTGATCAACCAGTAAAACAAACATTCTTAGTTTAGTTACCCAGGTCACTACCCATCAGGACAAAATCAATTCCTGACTTTTCACAGACTTCTCCCTGACAACAAAGGATGACCATTATGATGGCTTCTATGGTATGAAATCATAAAAACCAAATCACTAATAGACAATTTCTACAACTATAGGCCTTCCCATATCTGGAAATATATATCTGGTTAACTGAAAATAAAGTTCCCTGACTTTTCACAAAATCAAAGAATTTAGAATTTCTCTGACGTGATGGAAAATACCCTGAGTTTTCCCTGACCTTGAAAGATAACTGCTTTTCCTTTACTTTTCCCTGACCGTGGGAACCCTGTTGCTAAATAGTCTGTTAACACCTATTCTGGTTTCTTTTGAGTCTGAAAGTGTGACAATTTAGCTTTGACCAACTCTTCACTTAAAGCAGTGTTCTCCCTAGTTTTCAGGGTAACAGGTAAGTTTGTTTTTTAGACCGGTAAAGCAGCTCTGTTGAAAATCTTTTTCTACCCTGGTGTGGAATTGTCGTCATGAGACCCGAAATGTTGCCGGCATGACACTAGGCTAACATACGTCTCGAAAACCCTTCAAAACGGTTGACGTTTGTAATTCCTGTCACGTGGAACGTATTAACGTACAGATAAACGTCGAGAAGAAAAAGCTTACAGCAACCTAAAAAACGTACTGAGAAACGCCTGGAAGATGAGCATACTCCTTATAAAGGCACAAACGAAGAACTTCGACGAGAAGACAATACTAAGAGTAAATTACGAACAAACCTGAACAAACCAACGTACGGATATAGACGTCAAGAAGATAACACTAGTATCTCACGACAATGCTAACGTACGGAGAAATGTTACAAATGTAAGGAGATACAACTAACAACATCTAAATTTAAACGAATATACTAGCACACGGACAAACGTTGAGAAGATAACAATAATATTTTTCGAATGTTTTAACGTACAGAGAAATGTCGACAGTCGAGAAGATAAGACCGCGCCTTACACCACTGACGAACACACTATCACATGGAAAATGTCCAGAAGACTAACACCTTAAGAATGTACTGGCATACGGAGAAACGTTAAAAAGATACGACTAACATCTTATTAAGGTAGAAACGTGCGGAGAAACGTAGAGAAGATGAGACTATTATCTAACGAACTTAGAAATGTCGAGATGATAAGACTACGTCTAATATTGTACAAACGCATGGGCAATGAGAAAAGTTACTAAAACTACACTTACGTGGTACGCAGTAGCCTGCGTCACAGACGTAATCTAACGGTCATATTCCGTCTGCGGCGCAGGCTAGGTACGCAGTACGACGGACATAAATCTTGTCATAATACAATCCGATAATAAATCTTTCACCATCCCAAACTGTTGGATGTTTCTAATCCAGGCCTTTATCTGGTTCCGCCTAACCGGTAACAAGCGGTGCTACAAGCGGTTAATTTTACCGGTTACCGCCTGATAAGGAGAACACTGTTAAAGGGGCCCTTTTCATAGCTATTGTTGGTGCAAGGTGGATGGGGAGATTTCAATGTGCCTGGTAATGGGATCTTTATATTCTGCACGATGTCGCAAGATGTCTCCCTGAAGCAAAGCCCAATGAGGATACTGCTTGGGTTCCTTCACAGGTTCCACTCTCCAGTTTCCTGAATGTTTGGAATAGATCTTTTTGAACTGCCCTTCCAGGGTCTTGTGGAAAACATGGAAGTTGTGGTCCAGGGCTGCTAACAAAATCCGCCCAGTGAAGACCTCATACCTGAAACATATTATAACATTCAGTTGAAGTTATTGTATACTTTGAAGCAGAAGAACAAGGGAAATGGTGTGGGCAACATAACCTGTCTCCCAACAAACTATCATCCTAGTTTGTAATTTTTTCCCAACAGATTTCCTTCTATTTACATGAACATGAACTTACCCAAGTGCAATCCGTTTTGGAGCATACTTCAGAAGCATCGAGTTGAAGTTGCTTGTATGCCTAGTTCAGATAAAAATAACAAAAATCTAAGACTAAGCGATTATTCGAGTCATTTTTTAAATAGATACATAATATATGGGTTATTGGTCAAGCATGAGATAAAGGTGGTGGAATATTGGCCAAATTATTTTATTACAAAATTAGGACCAAAACAAAGTCAAGATCCAGCTGTACTGACAGGTATAGTTTTTAATTTTTAACTTATTACTACTGATTTACTTCAGACAAGGCTTGCTTTGTAGAAAACCACCAATAGGCGATGGCGATCTGTATAAAAAGTTACTATTATGTAACAGACAACCAAGCATATTGTCTACACAGGTTACAAATCACATAGCAGGATTGGCTTTATTTTGAGTGCTCACAGACCACGCCATATAACAGGGGATACTATAAGCCACTCTAATGAAAAGGTACATGTACATCCATTCAGATCTATTCAGCGATGGATATGCATTAAGTCATCTAAAAGGTCTGATGCGAGTGTCATCAAAAAACTGTTCTCCCAAAATGTACCTGAATAACACCTAGTGTTCCAGACTCTTTAACCATTCATGGTCCAACATGATCTTCCACAACTCTTTTGCAGCCTTGGAGTTCATGGCTAAGTACTCCTTGCCACCTTCCACTTCAGTCAGTGGTCCATGGGAACAAGTAGCTCCATCCCACTCATGCTCCCCACAGACATGGTGCATTATCCCTAACCACTTGCCCTTAAAAGGAAGACATAATACTTATTTTATAAGATGCCACAACATAAAATTGAATCCTCTAACTTGCCACAAAATGTTAATTCGAGCAACCTGATCCAAAATGAAAGTCGCATACCTTCAGCAATTCAATATCTCCATCACATGTTTCCGCATAGTGCCAAAAATGGTTTCGCACTGGTTCAACCCACTGCAAGAGTTTTTCACAGCCCTTGATCTTCCCAGCCTGCAAAACAATTAGGTTCTAAATTGAAAGAAGCAATATGCAAAACAGTCAAGCAGTAATTACAAATATGGCTGGTTCCCCTCGTGTGCATGATGAAGCATACTCACACAGGCAAGCCAAGCCAATAACTTGCCTGCTCAGGATTGCCTGTTGTCTGTCTGCCCAGTGAATCACAGTAAAGCCATGTTAAAAATCCTCCATTGATAAAGCTTGTTTGGTTAAGAAGCCCAGATATTGGTCTCATTCGTTTTTTCATGTTTATGGTCCCCGGCTTTGTCTCAGCATATCTTGCATGGACTTTATTATCTTACCCATGAATTTAGCCGTTGGCATGCAGATACATAACAAAACAATATTTCAATTTGAATGTAGAGAAAAATACATATATTTGAACTCTAATGAAAATATGAAAGAAATTTGGGATTCTCACTTTTGATAAGGGCCACTGTAAGCATCGCATATTGAACTATACTAAAATATTATTCACAATACAAGGATGACACAACAAAGAACAAATAAAAACCTCTGCTCTTCTCACAAGAAACACAAGCAAGACACCACCATGTGTAACTGATGGGTCAGTCAAATAAATTCAAAGTTACTTTGAAAGCATTACCCCCTCCACCTATGGGTTAGTTCAACTGCCAGGTGTGTGACATGAGGAAAATTATATACAAAAATACCTGTAAATCCAACCAATAACAAATCAAACAACACAATAAAGCATAATAGGTAGATAGATGAAAAGGTAAAGCTCTCTTACTCCTCATCGCTCACAACTTCTGAGTGAGGGTTTCCTTCCAAAGTGGAGAAGCAGGGATTCCAACTTCGGACCTGCTCCAGAAGAGTCTGGTGACATGTGGCGAGCTCTTCTCCGGGCTTCAGAGTGGATCGTGGAACTACCAGTTACATCAACTTCAGTGCTAAATACACCAGAAATAGACCATATCAGTACATGCCGCACTTTTCGAAGTTCCGAAAAATGTCACAAGATTTCACATTGAAAGTGACAAATACCTGTAATAAATATTGCCAAACATACACACTGACTTCAAAGTACTCTCACTGCTTTCTCAGATAGAAACAAGAACTCACTTGCTAACAGATGTGTTGTCTGAAGCACTGGTAAAGGGTTACGGGGACACTGATAAATCCTCAGGTCCGCGTCTTATTCCAACTGGCGTTGACTGCAGGAACAATTCCTTTCTCTCTGTGAATTAATTCAAAACATTGTCACACAGACTACTCAACATTTGTCACGCATATAACTCAGATACAAGATCGTTTATTGCCAGCTAGAGCATTGACTGGATAGCACAACAAAGAAGCCAATTTACTGATAACATGTTAGAAACATTTTCTTACCTCGCCTCGGAGTAGAAGGTGTTGAATGTGGTGATCCACGACCATGGTGAGATCCCGGGTGAGACCGAGCGCGTTCTTGACGGGCACTGAAATGCTGATGGAGAAGCATTTCGGCGAACTCGCTGTTTGTAATTCTTCGAAGACCAAGAGCCTCCTTTCGCTCGTTCCACAGATTAAATGTTGACTCTCTCAATTTGAGTCGTTTGATTCCTTCTCGCCTCCGTGGACGTCCCATCTTGGGACGATTCGTCGCCATTGCGACGGAGGAACTTCTGAACAGGCACAGAATCCCACTCGATTACCGTTCGGAAAGTAGCGATTGTCCACAAATAATACACAGTACAGAAAGAACAATAAACGACGAAAATATTTCTGTGAAAATATAGGCTGCTTTTTGCAGTGACCGCTCGATGGAGAAGGATTACTTTCTCTAATGATGAAATCCGGAGTTTTGGGTGCCCCGAAAATGGCGTCTGAACACAGGTAAGCGCGCAAAGGCTCTTGGGTGGGTCAGACTCTTTAATGCTACGTCGTTGTGCATTTCTTTGAGTGTTATTGTTGGCTTCAGCTTCGACAAATCTTTCAACATCTTCGTCAGTGAGGGACACGAATCTTTCACTTGCCGAATTTTTGGTTGTTTTTTCTGATGTACTGCTCGAGGTCATCGTAACCTGTTAGTAGTTATTTCTTTTTTGAACAAGCCAAGCGAACAGCGATCGAGAACTATGAAATCATGGCAAGCCGTTGAAAGTGGCGCGAAAGAAGGCGCGTGACGTCGCGAAAGCTGATTGGCCGTATTATCACATGTAAAATTATCGTAATTTTACGTGTACCAAATACGATTTTTCTCAGTGGTGGAAATCTCTATAAAACACTCCAGTTTATATAATAAAAAAAGTTATAAACGTCCAAAGTCCGTGTGGGCAGAATCCGCCCACCTCCACCCCCTCCCCCCCCCCCCCTACCCCAGTCTGGATAGGGTTAATGCTTCCACAAACAAACAAAATCAATGAAAAAACAAACTTATTAAATCCTGTTTGTTGTTTCAGTTGAAAATACTGGATAAATGATTAAATTCGTTTACGAATTGGACCTCAAGACAGTCTATATCCTAACGCGGGTTCGCTGGGCCAAACACAGCTGCCAGAAAAGGAATCGAACGAGCCTAAAGTCTCCTAGCGGGAATTGGGAAGAGACACCTCTCGTCTTGTTTCTCGTCCTGCTCCGCCTGTGAGATCCTTTATTTTCAAGTCTAATCTTATTCGATGTGGACAATCGCTAGAGAATAATGCTTATACTTTCCGCAAACTTTTTATGCGATATTTTCTGGGAAATCGCGAGAATAAAGCTTCGAAAATAGGGGCTCCGCGGGAATGTCAGTGAGAATATGGCATTTAAGATTTGACCCACTTATTGATTCTGTTCATGACAGCAAAACCGTTACCTCTCTTCAAACTGTATTTCTCCTGTTCGTTATTGTAAAGATGTGCAGCAAGGATATTTACAACCGACTGGTCAAATCTGTGGCAGTCGGCGTATTTGTTCCGTCGATATACGGAGCGATCGCAGTGATTACGCGAGCCAGGCGGTGCGATACACTCCTTTTTCAAAGCGCAAACAGAAGCCCATTTCATGATATGCTTCTGTACATCAGGCGTGTTTAGGATTATCATTGCGCTGGCATAGAGCATATCTTTAACTGCATCACTTTTCTTTAGGGGGAAATACTTCAACATTCCAGGTTTGGTTGCGGCTAATATCGAATGACCAGTTGTTCCAACGTAAAAGAGAATACCTGTCTTGAAGCGAGCCATTCGCTCTAAAATATGTGTTCCATTCCGTCCAAATTTCACCGATGTGTCAAACCACATGACATTGTCAAATTCCGCCAAAACCTCTTGAATAATTAACAGTTTCCAAGCATAATTGTGCAGGTTACGGACGTGTGGAGGATAAGCGTCGAAATTAAACTTTCTGTACACCGCAAAAGAAAGCGTTTTCACTTTGCTAATTTGTGAGTCGTCAAGCCCAAGATCATAGAAAATCACCTTTGTTCCTGGAAAGTGTTCCGAAAAATGTTCAATGTTGCCCTTGAATTCTTCATAATGGTTATTCGAGGCACCTGTGACAGGAGCTACGATGTCAAAAAGTGGCACGTTGGGGACTATGGACACGGGTTTCCATTTAAAAGTTTGATGCCTGAGAATATTTTGTACCATAAGCTTGGTAGGAGCATCGAACTCAAATTCTTTACCGATCAAAGTAGGGTTATTTACTGCTACGTAACGGTTGATAAGTAGGATGTCATTGTCAGCGTTTTTCGTGATCTTTTCGGTAACGGTATTTCTCAGCTGAATCTCGTTGAGTTTATAAAACACGTGCCCTTTTTGTAGTCCGTAGAGCACAATGTATCCCAAAATTAGGAATAATAAGAATCCAACCAAAGTTTTGACACGAAATTAAAGGTCATCTTTGAACCACCACTCACTGCACAGCTGCTACGTCAGACTGTGTACTTGTAATCTCGCTAGCTGGAAGATAAACACAATCATTATATAACTGATTGTCAAAATGAGTACTGCAGGGACTGATCAAACAACGTGAAAAGACGGGGGGTTACAATATTTCGACTGGTCAATACCAGTCTTCATCAGGTTTATTAAGGCAAATCACAAATCCACAGAAACATATATGTAGTAAAACAGTGAGCGGAAGTTACATATATATGTGACGTGGTATGGTGTGGCTTAGAAATGATATAGCTTGTACTACTTTCAAATGAATGTTATCTACATGATTCAATGTCGCCTATGTAACCCCATACAGCGGTTTCAGAACACTTTCTCAGCAATAACCACTTCGACACCCAAATGCTACTCAGTTCCTATTGAAAAACTTAAAAATGAACGTGATTCTCTCAGGAAGGCACGTGAGGCTCACATTATTCACAAAGGTAAGACTCTGAAGCCTCTGGGCATTAATAAACGTGATGAACTGTAATTTGTAACTATATATAGTACAATTTTTTTATTTTCTATCATTTCTAAGCCACACCATACCACGTCATATATCCCCATATATATATATATATATATATATATATATATATATATATATATATGTAACTTCTGCTCATTGTTTTACTACATATATGTTCCCGTGGTTTCGGGATTTGCCTTAATAAACCTGATGAAGACTGGTATTGGCTAGTTGAGATATTGTAACTCAAGTCTTTTCACGTTGTTTGATCAGTCCCTGCAACAGTCATTTTAGCAGTCATTAATGTTTTTATCAATTTTGACTGATCACGATCTTTCTGATGGGAACACCTTGCTATTCTTGACAAGCCAAGGAAGAAATGGCACTCCAGTGAGTTGCGTTTGAATTATGTGCACGCCTTGAATACGCTGAAATGAGCAACGCTTTTCCAAATAACGTTATTGGTCTTAGAGAGTAAAAAGGTCTTCCAAACGAGAACATATCTTCTATTCGCAATATCTGCTTCTTACTTTGCAAGCTGTCAATCGCAACCTTAACCGACTGTTTTTGTTGTGCTTTTCTGTAATAACATTTGAATAAAATGCGTTTTCGTTTTGGAGCCAAAATTAACCAAAGCACCGAAGCAAACCCCAAGCAAAATAAAATGGCTCACAAACCCCCCTCCCCTCAAAAAGTTATTCCTTTAACACTGTAAATTCAAAAGATCTGTTTGGGAATAAAAATGCCAAATTAGCCCCGATGCTCCTAGGTGACCCTTTGTGCAGCTGTTTCGGACGTAATTGGGGCAAAAAGAGCCCTGCTGTTTGGAGTTCTAAGACTTCAATTCTGTATGGAGTGAAATAAGTAATTTACATAATGTGCAATTTTGAGTTCAACAAATTCCGAATTGTTCTGTCCGCGCACTTTGAATAAAACTTACATTTTTTGCATACACCCAAATAAAGTCCAACAAGTGGGCCAGAAACAATTGCCATGGATGTAATTCGAATGATTCGGAAGGAGTAAATCAAGCACTCCGATAAAGTGTTCTTTGTTAATTCGCCCACAAAGATCAAACAACATAAATTCTGGGCAATTATTCCGGGAGCATTTGCAAATAATCTGGACCAGTGGTTTAGCGTATTATTCCTCGATAAATTGCGTGGAAAATGCGAACGTTTCAAGGCAATCGAGTAAGAATTGACGATGTTATTAAAGTTTTTCGAGAGGCATTAGAGCGCGTCTTTTATTTCCATCGAGTCACCTTAAGCCGAAAGTAACAAATTTGCAGGATGCGCCTCGATGATCACGTAGATCGCGAAGGCGTGTGTTCTAGTCATCAAATTCCCTTAAGTTTGTTTGTAGAATGATGAACACTTTAATTTTCTACTGTACGTGTTGGTGTCCACTTTCTGAGAAACACGTTACTTGATATGTGCGCCAACATAGAAACTATTTCATATATTCACTCATGGACTAGCATTTAAACATTTAGCCAGTGACATTCACTCTTCCTGAATGCACTCAATGAAAGCTGCTTGTATTAGCCAAATGATAGTCACGGTTTTGCTTATTTCCGTAAGTTGACACGTATGCAGACTGGAAAAGATAGCAAGCTGTTGAGCCACTAGAAAGGAGACCGACCCCGAAAACCGTTGTGGAGTAACGGGGTAGTGCTAGCGTGCTCGTTTTGTATTTATCACAAAGTTTGATTCTCACCAAGAGACAAACGTTTTGTTAAATAGTTTGTCTTTGATGTTGCCTTAGACCTCAGCTCTTTCTCTCTCCCTCTCTCTCTCTCTCTTTCTCTCTCTCTCTCTCTCTCTCTCTCTCTCTCTTCTTCTCCTTCTTCTTCTCCCCCCCCCCTCCCCTTTTTAAGTAGAAGTCTGCACAATACTCACCTGTTTTAGTATAAATGACCAAGGCGTAATTTGCTCTCTCGCGACTTCTTTTCAATTCTGCCTGCCACACTCAGACGCCGGATCTACTGGAATCTTGTTAACTGTGAAAGAGAAAACCCATCACCTCTCGTGGATAATTCCTTAGACAAAAGATTTTAGAACTTACAGGTTTCCATAGGAGTAATGATAAGCAAAATAGCTACCAATGTCAATTTTACTTCTGTGGCGTTTAGTCGGTCTTTATGTCCAGTGAGTTGTCATTCAGAGCAAACAAATTCCTAGCCGTAAGCAAAAATGGCAAAAGAGAGGTTACGTCAATGGCTCATTGTTTGCGAACATCGGGGTGATTAAACACTGCTCAAGAATGAAAATGCTTCCTGGGTATGAACTCGATTGGAGCAAAATCCAAGAGGGACTTAGGCCATGAAAAAAAACCGCAGCATGTACTCATTAAAAGCGTTTTTTTACGCCAATCATTTCTGTCAGCAATGAAGAGAATTATAGCAACACGTGCGGTCGATATGTGTCCTTGCGGTTATTTTTAAAACAGCATGACATACGTTAAGATTATGAGAAAAGTGCTCACGCCGTGAACCAAAATTATTACAGGAAAGAACGAGTGCAGTCAGCGCAAGTCCGGGAATTTTAAGGTAGGTATGTCTGATTTTCGGGTAACCCCCTTTTGGCTCTGTCGAGTGTTAGCAAGGCAAAGGGCTTGAGTCGCACGATTTGTTACTACACGCCAGGAAACGAAACCTGAAACAGGACCAGAGAATTATTCGGTCTTGTCACGCCGTTTGTAATGATGTTCGTCGTTTCCGTTTTGTGATATATTTTCTTTGCTAGACCGCCACCATAGTCCTTTGTGACAATCAAAAACTGGTTGATGCATGCAATTGCGATTTTAGTAGATTTTCCTGGGCAGGCTGTCAAAACAGAATCATAATTTTGTGTGAGAATTATCTGGCGGGAATTTATTTCAACATTACGTAAACCTGCAAATTCTCCTCGATGCCTCTTAGAAAGCTGCGCATAATTGTCTTTACTAAGTTGCATTGATTTGTATGTAGGTCGAGCAAGAACCCGACATCGATCAATTTTTAGACTAAGGCTATAGATTTTTATGTGAAGAAATGTATGTTAGAGGACGCATGGGACGTGGCGCTTTCACGACTCCGATTATAATTTATTCGAGCTACACTGGTATCACGTATTAACATTACCCAGCTTCATTGCGTTTTCCTTTTGATATTTTACTGTATTTCAAGAAAAGAAGGTTTCCAACCTAAATACTGTAGCAACATCTTGGGTAATACCAGGTTTTCTTCAAAACATTATATTGCATTTGTGCTTTGCGTGTAACACAATGCTGGCGAGAAATATGAGGTTTTGAAAATCGCGCGCGTCTTTAATAACGACGACCGATCCACGAAGCTTTGGGATCGCGACAAAAAGAGACAAGAGACCTTTGGTAAGTAGCAACAAGAGAAAAAGAACGATTTTGTACATACTTTGAGGGGAAATATTAGCATCGCGCTCTAGCTTTATTCTGATTTCCCTAGATAATATGCTGTACCTGGAAACTTGATCGCTATCATAGCGCTTTAGCTTATTCTGTTTTCCTGGCGTAGAATATACCTGGAAGCGGAATGCCTAACATCGCACTTTAGCTAATATTCTGTCTTCCCTGGGTAGCAGATACCTGGAAGCGGAATACCTAACATCGTTTTTTAGCTTATTCTGCCTTCCCTGCGTAGCAGACACCTGGAAGCGGAATGTCTAACATCGCTTTTTAGCTTATTCCAGTTATTCTATCTTTCCTGGGTAGCAGACACCTGGAAGCGGAATTTCTAACATCGCGCTTTAGCTTATTCTGTCTTCCTTGGGTAGCAGATACCTGGAAGCGGAATGTCTAACATCGTTTTTTAGCTTATTCTGCCTTCCCTGGGTAGCAGATACCTGGAAGCGGAATGTCTAACATCGCTTTCTAGCTTATTCTATCTTTCCTGGGTAGCAGATACCTGGAAGCGGAATGTCTAACATCGCTTTTTAGCTTATTCTACCTTCTCTGGATAGCAGATACCTGGAAGCGGAATGTCTAGCATCGCTTTTTAGCTTATTCTGTCTTCCTTGGGTAGCAGATACCTGGAAGCGGAATGTCTAACATCGCTTTTTAGCTTATTCGTCTTCCTTGGGTAGCATATGCCTGGAAACGGAATGCACAACATCGTGCTTTGGCGTATTCTGTCGTTGCAGCAATCAAAAGCGATGGAGCGATAATGACTGGCTTAAAATACACGATGTATCGTGGCATCTCGCCTAAGCCTTAGCTTGCAGTGTTTGGTGCAGGAAAAAGGCGGATAACACCCTGAAAAATTAAAATAAATGTTTTTGGACATCATGGCACTGTCGTAATTATTATTACCACCTTAGCCCATTAAATTAGTAAGCGTAGGTTGCGAATTTGCTCTAGCTCGTTTTTGCGTATTCTCATGTTCGCGCTCGTTTTTCCTTTCGCGCGAAAAATACCGCCAGCTACGCAGGCTACTAAACAAAGTGACCGAGAAGCCAAATTATTTTTATCCGCGATGAATTGTAATAGACATCACTCAGCATTGTCAACTTTTACAGGACACAACTAATTAAAATAACACCTCATCCCATCTTCATAAAGCTACAAGGTGTCAAACCATGGCATAAAGTTACTTATGCAAATTAGCTGAGGGCACATTCAATTTGCCGTCAGCTAATTTGCATAATAGGTTTTGCGCGGCTCAAAGCCCGTCATGTGACAGCTTGCCTTTCAAGGTTGCGTCGGATATGCATACAAGAGAATTTCAGTATAAGCTTCCCAATAGAATAGTATTTTCCAATACTAAGTTAACTAGGTTCGGTATAACTGATTCACCTTTGGGCACTCTCTGTGGTAAGGTGCATGATGAAACCCCCGAGCACTTCTTTGTCTCATGTCACCTTTCAATGGGCTTTAGGCAAGAAATTTCTAACTGGTTACAACTGTGTAATATTTATAACGTTATTGATTTCACCAAACCAGTTAATGTAATGTTTGGCCTTTTAGATATTAATGATCACTTTATGCCTCTAAATCACATTGTTATACTTTCCAGCTTAAACGCCTTTTTTTGATTGGACAAGAACGTGTCACGTGCCATGGTTAAAACCCTAGCGCGAAAAAAGGCACACAACAACGACTTGAACTTTCGACTCGCACGTGATCTGGTTGTGCGCTTTGAAACCGGGGCAAATTTGTGTCCTGCCAGCTGTGTCAAGAATATATTAATTTTTCTCCGTCATGGCCTCGAAATGCTTTCAAGTCCGAACAGAAGAAGAAATTGAACAATTGGTACAGGATAAAAAAAAAGTTCGAAATCCACAAACAAGGCAACACAAAATGCTGTTAAAACCTGTAAAGAACAACACTTACAACAAAACTTTTAAGAACTAAACAGGACGCGGATCTCAACTCCTTGCTCACGCGTGTAAGCTTAATTTGTTCTATTTGTTGAGTTGGGAGGTATTACAAAACACTTAATGACTGGCCCCTTGAAAAACATTGAGTTTTGTTTCCCCTCGATCCTCAATGTTCCCCTCAGCTTGAAGGGTCTCGGGGAAATAAAACTCACTGCTTACCTTGAGGCCAGTCAGTTAAGTGCTTATTTTTCTCATAGCTGAACAAACTAATAATATTCCACTGTCGCTGGAAGAACATTGCTCCAAACTTTAACGCATCATTTGCAAAACTTTAAAACATTGTTAAAATTGACAACTTTTAAGCCAAGCAAAAAAAAACAAAAAACAAAAAAAACAAAAAAAAACAAAACAAAAATCAAAACAAACAAATTACACTCGCATCTTGAAAAATGGAATCTTTTTCTAGAAGTACTGGCCTTAGGGTTTTCTTGTCTTAACTATATTTGTGCGATTTCAATTGTAATAACTACTCAACTATATGTATTTGTTTTCTTTAGTTTTCACCTCTAATTTTGTTTTGAGACTACTGTATTTTATATTCCTTATCACTTTATCAGTTCTCCTTGTCAGTGTACGTTCTATTTTTCCATGTAATTTAGTTTCTGTAATTGTAACTTTGCTATCTCAATAAGTTTAATTAAATTACAAAAGAAGGCACTGCTTTATAGACTATCTGGGTTAAATTATGCAGTGTGTGAGCTAAGAGAGGTTGGAAAGTAAGCTCCTTTTTACTTCAGCTCTGTATGGAGCAAGAATTGAGTAATTTCAGTGATGTGCATCGGTAATCAAATAATAAAAAAAGACATGAAAGGCTATTTTCAATTCCATGAATTCCAATTGTGTTATCCGGGAAATTAAAGACAACTTTATATAGAATAAAAAAACAATTTTTGGATAGACCCGAATGCGCCTCAATTTCGGTGTCAGAAACAATATCATTGCTATGGATGTAATTCGAAAAATTTAGAAGGAACAAATCAAACACTCCGATAAAGAGCTTTTTGTTTAATTGCGGCCAAAGAGAAAATAAATTTTACGTCAATTACACAGAGTTTGCGAATAGTATCGAAGAATAGTTTAGCGAATACAATAATGCAGTTTTATCTTAAGACCAGATTTGACGTATTGCATTGGAATATGTTATATCTGCAGTGTCAACGAAATTGGTAAATATTTACCTAACCGCGATCCACTACTCTTTTTCTCCACCTCGGTGAATAATTTTATTTGCCAAAGGGCAACAATTGCTAATTAAGGTACAAGCTTTCAATCGCGACAACGAGTGACATTTTATGGCAGCGAACATTATGGTCACATAGCCTAGTACCCAGGCGTTCCCTTCCCGCTTACTCACAACCTCGTCCCCAGGGCCTTCTCTTCGTTCAAAATGGCGGTCGGAGTCGGAGAAACCCCTGGCCAAGGCTGCTGAGATACTCCAAGAATCCTGGAGTATTTTGTCACGTGACACATGATGACATGGCTTTTTCTGAGGTAGGTTTTAGCGTCTGGCGGCCCTGTTTCTGTAATTTGTTTTGCAAACTGAAACCGTTGTTCCAACGAAACAAAGACATTTCAAAGTGTTTACGTGACAAAATTCCAACGAATTTTTGAAGGCAGCCTTGGCCAGGGGTTTCTCCGACCGCCATGTCGTAACGTCCATTAGGTGGCGTCACGAAATTACGCACCAAGTCGTGTGGGCGAGAAGAGAATGGTGGCCACACATAATGTTGGTTATGTGGCGACATGATTCCCACGTGTTAAACCGGTGGGTTTATCGATGCTAGCTCGTGCCAGGTATAAAGATTGCGAAAATTCTGACCAATAAGTTTTAGGGGCGGTTTCTACAAGCTTATAGGCAAGATCCCTTGTTAGTTGAATCCTTTTTTCCCTTGCCATCAAAGTTTCCGCATCTACAAACGAGTCTTCCTCCCATCCTCGAGCTAGTTCTTCTCTTTCCAGCCGTCGGGTAATCTTTGTTTCTCTATTTTAAGTCGTTCATGATTGGAACGTCGTTTGTTGCCCCACTTTTGCTAAATACTTTAATCGGTTTACATTTATTACTGTGTTGGTATTTGAGCCTAAACAAGCCACATCGCATTCCGTGGCCACATTTGTCCAACACAGCTGTTTGTTTGTATTTTGTTTTTGTACAAACTTAATACAAAAATTTTGACGTGATTCCAATAAATCAGTTCCATTCAACTCCAGATCCAGTGTGTTAGCAAAGCTTGAGAGTTCACACGTAACGGACATGAGCATGAATAAAGTTGGTATGGACGACCTCCCGCAGTAGTGTATGTTAGAGTCCCTTGAGACCCACTTGGGTCAATTATAGTGCATTTTTTCTCGAAAATTTGCACTAAAATCAGGTAATGCCCAAAAAGGAAAGATCACTCAAAAGGTACTTTTATTTCATTAGCCTCGGGTAGTTACATTGGCAGTTTTTAAAACTTTTCAGTCGGGAAGACCTAAATATGACCAACAACGGACAGAAAGCCATTTCAAAAGTTGAGGCTTAGATGTCGAGAAAATTGGAACTGCGTAAAACCCATGACGTCATCACGTTGATGCTGTGGTAACACCGATGTCATTCAAAGTAACCCTTTTGAAATGTTTGTTCGACGTGTAGCAAATGTGCCACGTTGCTATTTCTACGGAGCTCTCAGCCGTTGAAAAATTTGGTGTTGTGGCCTTACAAAATCGAGGCGAGCCACCTAATAAGCTCTTGAAAACTGATCACTTAACTCGAATCGAACAAACAGCTAGTTTTATGTGCGTATGATGGGTTGCATCTGAGGAAAACCACTTTCCGAAAAGGCAAACCATTTTTGTATGTTTTGAAGAGTTAAACTGCAAAATATTGATTCTACAAACGCCCAAAAACCAGTATTTCACAGAGTTGAAGTCCCGGGTTTTTTTTTTTTGTTTTTGTTTTGCTATACGGTAGCTGCTGTAATTTCTGTAACAGTGAAACATATGCAGGAAAATTTCTCCAATTGAGCCGTGGTACTTGCTGCCAACTTCACTGTCAGACTCTGTGCTCTCCCCAGTGCAACACGCGAGGGGCGAAAGCTGACTCTTACGCCAGTCAGGCTCCACTAACAGAGAAAGGGGAGGGAACGGGGTGCTCGAGTCCGCAGTCTACGTGCTTTCCACGGTTTTCCCCTACGGTGGGAAATTCGGAAGTCCTACACCTAAAATTGATGTCAAATTAATCGATTGATATTGGTTATCGATGACTAATCGATGACGAAGATTTTTGTTATTATTGGTTGGTAACGATTATCCATATATCTGTCATCCATTAACCAGTGACATCGATTTTCACTGATCATCGCGCCCTCATACATATCTAAATGAAAAAAAAAATGGATTCATAAATTGAGTTAGTAAGTGAAAATTGACCACCGTAAAGAAATTCAAAACTTGAAAAGCTAACGTTCTGATGGTTAGCTCTTTGTTAGAGCGAATCAAGGAGTTGTGGTTTGTATGCGATTACAGCCGACATTTTGCCGCGGTCAAGCAATCCTGGTTGCGATCTTCGACGGAAACGCATAGAAACGAGGTTGTCTTTAACTAGATGGCTCTTGAAAGCTTTACAAGTTTTTCTTTCTTTTTTTTTTTCTGGAGAACACAAGTTGACATGTATGAATGTTGCTAAAACAGTCTGCCATCATCATGTTAAACTTTAGAGGTAGTAGAGGCGGTATTAGTAGTAACAGCAGAGGTAATAGTGGTGTCAAAAAAGAGATTACGATGCGGATACAACAACGTTTTAAAGCCGACTTTTTTTTTTCACTATTCCATTAGCAGTGCACGACCCAAATCAAGTCAATGATTTTCGATAGTAAAACAGTTCTAAAAGCCACGACGCGTTTATTTCTGAAAATATCTACTTGTTCGATCACGATTGGATGTTCGCTTAGAAAGGCAGGCAAGCAGTCAGGAATGTATATGGCGAGTAAGTAAGTCAAAACGTAGCAGGAAATAGCGTTAGATACAATAACAGACTTTTGCCCTCTAAACATAAGTATGAAAAAAACTTAAAGATACAAGACTAAAAGACGATTAAAGTTAAGTAAGTTAAAAATTAAATGCTACAAAAACCTATGCTTACACAATCATAAAACCTAAGTTAAACATCTAACATAAAAGAAAATCCTGAAAAAGCCGGCGGGCTAAGTTTACGTAGGTTACAAATTTAAATGCTGTAGAAACCTAAGGTTTTAATACAATCATAAAAAACCTAAGTTAAGAATCTAGTATAGAAACCTCAAAAAGGCAGTCAGGCAGCTAAATGGTAGCTAAGTAAGTTTAGGCTTTATTTCAAGTGTAAAAAAACTAATGTACAAGATTAAATAATGCTTAATTTAAAACTAAGAAAGTTAAAAATTTAAACGCTATCAAAATTTTATTGTGCAATACAAGCACAAAAAAATCAAAACGCTAGCTTGCATAAATATCCGAACAGTGGTCATACAATGTAAAGAAAACCCTAAGCGACTAAGATGATTTGATAAAAATTGCTTATATTTATTTTTGAATAAATTTAAAAAGAATAGTGAATTATCAGTGAATTTCACTAACATCCGACAAGTATTTATTTGGACAGCGAAAATGTAACATTAAAAACATTACCCCATTCTGTGCATGACGGCAAACCCGTTCCGTACGTTCAAACTGTATCTTTGCTGTTGGTTATTGTAGAGGTTTGTAGCTAGGATATTTATAAGTGATTGATCAAATCTATGACATCTGGCGTACTTGTATCGTTGCCATACGGTGCCACCGCAATAAAGATTAGAGTCAGGTGGAGAGATACATTCCCGTTTGAAAGCGCAAACACAAGCCCATTTCATGATGTGCTTCTGGACATCAGCCGTGTTAAGGATTATCATTGCGCTGGCTTGCAGCATATCACTGAATGCACCAGTTTCGTTCAGCGGGAAATACTTGAGCATACCAGGGTTAGTTGCGGCTAACATTGAATGACCAGTTGTTCCAACGTAAAAGAGAATGCCTGTCTTGAAGCGAGCCATTCGCTCCAAAATAAAGGATGGATTCCCTACAAATTTCACCGATGTGTCAAGCCACATGGCACCGTCAAATTCCGCCAAGACTTCTTGAATAATTAACAGTTTCCAAGCATAATTGTGCAAGTTACGGATGTGAGGAGGATAAGCGTCAAAGTTAAACTTTCTATACGACACAAAAGGTAGCGCCTTAGTGTCACTCGCTTGTGAGTCGCCTAGCCCAATGTCGTAGAAAATTAGTTTTGTTCCTGGAAAGTGTTTTGAAAAATGTCCAATGTTCCCCTTGAATTCTCCATAATGGTTGTTTGAAGCAGCTGTGACAGGAACTACGATGTCGAAAAATGTCACGTTGGGATCTATGGTCAGGGTCACGGGCTTTCGTTTGAAAGTCTTATTACTAAGAACATTTTGCAGCCTGGCTGTGGTGGGAGCATCGAAGCTGAATTTATCACCGATCAAAGTAGGGTTATTAACTGCCACGTAGCGGTCGAAACGTAGGATCTCATTGTCAGCGTTTTTCATGACTTCTTTGAATTTGGGCGAGTCTTCTCGTAGGATGCCATAGTCAGTGTTTTTCGTGACGTTTTTGGTAGCTGCTTTGCTAAGCTGAATCTCCTTGAGGTTATAAGGCAGGTGTCCTGTTTGTAGTCCGATTAGCAAAATGTATCCCAGAATCAGGACTAAGAATCCAACCAAAGTTTTGACGCGAGAATTCATCTTTGCACCACCAGTGAGTGAAGAACTGCTATCTCAGACTGCTTACATGTGATCCCGTTAGCTGTAAGAGAAACGGCCAATCAGTATACGTATCTGATAACACCTTGCTCTTCATGACAAGCTACAAAAAGAGATGGCACTCCATTTAGTTGCTTTTTAATTATTTAAGGTGGCCCGCGGCTATTTATAAGCGCGGAGGCCCCACTTTGTTTTAACAAATTCTTTGCAAGTAAGAGTTAACCGATTTCTGTAATTTTTGATACCCTAAATAAGGAATGTTTACATTGTAAATTGTACAAAGATTTAGGTTTTAGGGCAAACAAAATAAATGATAAAGAGATACAAGCGCTATTTGAAGACTTGTTGCTTTTAGGAAAACGCGAATATTTCCAACAAACGTTGATAGATTTTTTCTTATTAAGCTCAGAACGTTGCAGGAGTTCAAGGATTACTGTGGTAAAATTTCTAAAAATCGGCTGGATAGAAATTGCTGCACAGTTGATTGTTTAATTTTGACTTCAAAATATTGTGCTTTTGTATTTGCCTCAGCTGTTGCAAGAACACTAACGTAATGCTAAGATCGTACCTATTTGTTGACAGCTTGATACCACCTAGAACGTAACTCTGCTGAAAAACCGGAAAAGATAGGAAAGACCCAGTACCAGCCTGTTTATAATGCTTAACGTGTGAATCTGAAGTTGTTCAATTTTGTTCGACTTGTGAAAAAACTACCGATTTGTTTTCCCTTATTTCTATGCCAAGTGTGACAAAACCCAGCATATTTACAAACGACCTCACCTTATTTTCAGGGTAGCAACTTGAACGAAACCCAGCGAATTTAGCTTCTTTGAAACCCTCGCGTTCCCGTAAATTATTCAAACTTACAGCGTTCAGGGATTTATTTTGCCACTTGGGAATTAAAGTTCAAGGACAAATGAAATAATAATGCAGCTGAGTGTGTTTTTCATTTGCAATTTGTGTTGCAACGATATGTTCCAACAATGATGAACGGGAAAAACCTGTGATTCCCAAGAATCACAGGGTTTTTTTTCTTTCTTCTCTTTCTTTCTTTAAACAAAATTCGGCCTTGAATAACTTGATTTAGATTGCAAGACAGTTTGTGTTTTCTTGTGCGCGAGCTTATTAGACGCTTGGCTTCGATATCTGCCGAGAGAAAAACGAAAGAAAAAGAAACTGTTTAGCGGCCTAAACTTGTGTGAAAACAGCAGAATTGGCTTACCTTCTTGCTTGATCGATGCCTTGATAAGTTCTGCTCAATGGGAACTTTCTAGTGATCAATAATTTTGAGCGAGGTCGCAGCTCTTACAAGGTCTTCTCTGATTTGCTGAGAAAACAACACACCAAAGAACAAAACAATGGACCCTAGCCCCGAAAACAATAGAGCTGCGTGATACCAAGGTCCAATGAAATTAGAGGTTGTTAAGAGCTGCGGGGCTACTCGAGCGATTGAGCGATGTCGCAGCTCTTACAAGGTCTTCTCTGATTTGCTGAGAAAACAATACACCATAATTTTCGTTTACGGTCTGCCAGCAGTTCTTTCAAGCTTCAACTTCAAAGCCTTTCTCTCTCAGCGAGCCTATAAAAGGACCTGGCACAATACAGGAACAACAAGCAGCTTAGCAGCAAGAGAATTAGATGATTGTAATGCGTCGTAAAATAAAACGATTTGTTCGACCAATATTGGCGATCGAAAACTTGTCTTCAACATATTCGACAGTGAAATTTAAGCTCTTTAGTAGAACGAACATTGTAGTGGACAGTTCATTGGGAAATTGTGGGGAAGCAACTTCCCGCGACGTGGAAATAATTTGCATGTACGCAATGTAAACAAACTGCCACGAACGTAACTATTGATACAAACTGCGCTTTCTCGGACGCATTTCATACATTTAAAGCAAAGGAGATAATCGACTTCATGAATTGAATTTGAAACCAACAAAGTAAAATCGCAGAAGTGGCTAGTTTTGGTTGATGTACCGAATTTTCATAGACGCCCAGAACTTGCAATGTAATCTGAAACGTTATAAATAATGAGCGTACCAGTACACAAAACAAAAATAATGAGCTTGCCAGCATACAAAAACTGAAAAATTCAACCAAAAAATTTCCCAAGAAATTTTCATGTTTCCATGAGAATTTTCTGAAGGCAAGCGCTGGAGTTTTTGTTGGTTTGTTTGTTTTTGTTTTTGTTTTTGTTTTTCCACGCGACTTAACTCTTTCGCGTCAAGAGTCGTATTTTTCCGACGTTGGAGTCGGCAGACAATGAACCACTTGTGACGTCATCACTTCTGACGACACCAGATTGTTTTGATAAGCAGCTAATACAGCAAGGAGAGATCAATCCATACGTGCGTCCATTTTGAATATCGGCTAAATTCTAGCAGAGCTATACCAGAGAAAACGTGTCCAATTTTGGGTGCAAAATTGGTGGTAAAAGAGGCTAAGTCACCTCTTTGATCAATGTTCCATTTCCAGATTGTTTGAAGGGCTGAGGCCAAAACTTTTCCAGTGGTTAGAAAGGGGATAAAGGCGGTAGAAGATAAAGAGAAAAGAAAGGGAGAGAAAAAGGAAACCAACAGAAGCGCCGGAGAAAAAAATTGGAAATGAAACAGTTTGCTTGAAAACAATTTTCTTTGAGACCCTCTGCTAGAAAAACAGCGTTCATCGATCTCAGGGTGATACCGAAAACCGAATTGTTCCCGATCTTAACGGCACATCTTGAGCACATCTAGCTCAAGTACTAATAAAGGAAATTACCGTCAGGCCACATGAACATACTTACAGCTGCAAGCACAGGTAGCCAAATCTTCAATTATGACTGAAAATCAATAAAATTCTGTGAAATAAACAGTGCTTCTTTGTTTATATCTTATTTACTTAATTGCTATCTGGGGCAAAGTGTCGCTCTCCGAGCGAGAATTAGTGTCTTTCTAATTTGTATCTCCCCAATGAATATTATAACTGATGAAAGGTGATACACAATTCACACGCACCAAGCATACCTCTGTTCATTAAATGAGCTATATTTCTTATTATACGCCAGTTACGCTCCACTCACAATTTCCTGAAACCGGAAAAAGTCGACAGTGAAGAAACAATTATACTTCGGAAAAGTTCCATATTTCCTGGCGTTTGCCACTATAAAACAGCAACATTTTGAGCTTCTTGCACAAGAAATCAAATGTCGACATTCGACCGCCGACCTCTGCGCACAAATATATGCAAATATGCTAATTTTATCCCGCTGTTCTCGTCTCATTGGACAATTCGCACAATAACCCGAATAAGTCTATTGTGTCGGGGGTGCGACGTTTCATGTTTGAAGCGTGGCTATTTGCGCTTGCTTACCGTGTACGGTTCCCCGACACAGTAGATTTTGTCTTGTCCGATTTATTTAGCATATTTGCATATATTTGTGCGCATAGTCGGCGGTCGAATACTGACATTTGATTTCTTGTGCAAGAAGCTCAAAATATTGCCGTTTTATGGTGACAAACGTTGGGAACTGAATGAAACTTTTCCTTATAGTTGTTTCTTCCAGGGGCGGATTTAGGGGTGGGCCGAGGGGGCCGCGGGCCCCCCTTTTGTGGGGGAATTTTTTTCTTTTGTAAACAACGTCTGTCGGATGGTACTTCGTGCTTTTTTACTTTAGATATATTTTCTGTGGCCCCTGACGATCGCCCCTGTCACAAGTGCAACTGTGGAACCTAGCAACTCATCACTGCGTCTTGTAAAGAGTGGCTTTAGAAGCACCATGAGAGAAGACCACCTCAACGCACTGTTGCTGCTCTTTATTCACAAGGACGTAGCTCTGGATTATGATGCAACTATTGACGACTATGCCAAGTGCAACCAGAGAAGGATGACATTTATCAATCCCCAGCAATGAATGTTCTTATGATTGTTTTAAAACCCCTGCAATGACTGTTCTTATGATTGTTCTTAAAGTCGTGTCCTTGGGATACATTTCGTTTGTTCAAATTTTTTGATAAATCTTCATAGAATCTGTGTCCGAAGCCTACATTCTTAGTCGCAAATGACCAATGCTCCCAGAATGCTTGCAGTAAATATCGGTCTCAAAGAAACTAGATTTGTCAATTTTTCAGGGAGAAAATGTTGCCGCCTTTGCCGGGAGGTTGTGCTCTCGCCGCAATTACTACGGCCCCTGCTAGCATCATAAGTGTTAACTACTTCTTTGACGACAACCACACCTGTGTTTTATTAAATATTTCAGCATTACTTGTTCAATTTGGAATTTAGGCATTTGATGAATTTAAGCGTCCAGAATGCACTAGATTGCATCTCAGAGAGCTTCAATTTCAAACATTTTCCCGGGGGAGCATGCCCCCGGACCCCCAAGAATGTCGCGCCGTTGGCGGTCCAGATGGGGGCTATCGCGCCCACATTGACACTATACTATATCTCTCGGTCCCCTCTATTACAAAAACCTCCGTCCGCCCCTGTCTTCACTATGGATTTGTTCTGGTTTGAGGAAATTGTGAGTGGAAATGGCAAATATCAAGAAATATAGCTCATTTAATGAACAGAGGTATGCTCGGTGCGGGTGAATTATGTATCACCTTTCATAGTTATAATATTCATTGGGAAGATAAATTAGAAAGACACTAATTCTCGCTCGGAGAGCGAACTTTTGCCCCAGATAGCAAGTAAGTAAGATATAAACAAAGAAGTACCGTTAATTTCACAGAATTTTATTGATTTTCAGTCATAACTAAAGCTTTGGCTACCTGTGCTGCAAGTAACCTTGTTTCCAAGTTGTGGACGACTCGTTTCTATTTTTTGTTTGGCTATCGGTGGAAGGCTTAACCAGTCAACCCTATGGAGATGATGCATTATTTCCATTGTGTTGTACATTTTGTCATGCAGTGTATTATGCGTACAACTTTCTAAGGAGATGGACTATAAGTGACAGCAAGGAAAATGTGCAGTTTCGTTCAAACCGAAATAAATCTTCTAAGAACAACGGTGGGCACAAGTACTCAACTGCATGACACCAAGCAGAGGTTACACATGTCCGTTTGCACTAAAATTCCTAAATGAGAATGTGATCTGTGTTTTTCCCCTCAGGAATGTTCATGATATAAATTTAACACACATGCAATCTTTTGCACTGCATCCAAAATTCAGTGGAACCTCGATTTAACGAAGTGCCAAGGGACTGGGGAAATTGACTCATTATATCGAGGGTGCGTTATATCGAGGTTCATTTCCATACATAACTCTATACAGATTGGGCAGAAAAATATTGTTCGTTATGCCGAGGACTTCGTTATATAGTGACTCGTTAAATCGAGGTTCCACTGTTCTCCTATAATTTCTGCTTACTTGAGGGTATTAATCTAGACTACTCTCTGTCTCAGTACAAATTTAATTTTTTGACAGCATTCTAATGGGCCAGTTTTTCTACTGACTGATTAACACTAGACTGGCGTAAAAGGATCTCGAAGGTGTTTGTCCCTTCTCTTCGCTAAAAGAGTTTAACCCTATTTAGCCTGGAGGGCGGGGGGGGGGGGGGGGCATATTGTGCCCGCGCTGACTTTAACAAACTATAACTTTTAAACGGCTAGACGAATAATCACCAAATCTCGTGACTTTTCCTAAAATTTATCAGAGAAAAATTTCAAAATCAATGACGTGTCCATGATGATTGACGTTTACATAGCTACCGTCTACTCAGGAGTGTATTTTGACTACTTTCTGTCGTTTTTCAGTCTTTTTTTCAGTTTTTTACCCTTCGTTTGTATGAAAAAGATAACCCTTTGATTTTTTGTGCTTGTTTTGATTAAGTATGTTTCCTAGAACAAATTCATATATTTTTCGATGTCGTCATTGTCAACTTTATGACTGGAGGCTCGGGATCCAAGATGGCGGCCTCAAATTCAAAATGGCTGCTTTGTGACGCCATTTTGACGTCATGACACGTCATAATTGACACGTCATAACACCAATCTGTTAAGCTTATGGCGTACTACAAATGTGCCAAGTTTCAGCACCAAAGCGTTAATACGTTTCGAGATCTGTGGGGGGGGGGGGGGGGTGCCCCCTCCCAGGCTCAGAAGCTCCAAAAAAGCCCAGGCGAAATAGGGTTAAAGATTTATTTCAGGAAATTCCTAAAAATTTCTTGAAAACGCTTTGATCATCGTGAGGGTATGGAATCCTAGTTCAAGTTAATTCATCCTTCTTACAGACTCCCACTATTTGACATCCTTTTCCTACAAAAAAAAACAAACAAACAAACAAACAAAACAGGCCTCGCCAATTAACGAGTTTAACGGCTTTTGGCATTAATGGGATGATTTATAAATTACGGTTTTAACGAATAAGCCTGAACTCGCGCTTTGGTTATTTATAGCGGAGCTCTGCGCAGCGAAACCGCGCCCGCAGAGCACTATGGGAAAGAAAAAATGGTTATCTATCAAGCCAAGAAATTTTGATAGTGACGCAATAAGCACGTGACCGTCCGACCGTACGTCCGTACACTCTGTCCTGTATCCCGCGTTTTTGGCGCGGAATCGCATGGTGACCTGCGTTTTAGCAAAGACAACAAAAGTCAAAAACAATTTTATAGCGTTTAGCACAACGATTGTTGGGACAGTTTTAAACTTAAGGAGGCTGACAACAGTTTTTTTGACCTTGGAGTGTATATTTTGAAATCAAAATTTCGCATAGAAGACAAACTTCGATTTACTTGATACTACACCACCTTTTCAACATATGACCAAAGTTTATTTCTTCATTGGTTTCATAGCAACAGCTGTTACCATAGCAACGGTAATGGGCAACCCCTCATTTTAAATAATATCGAATATCTTGAAAACTAGTCAGACACTTTGTGACGAAACTTGAACTATTTGAACTACTCGACCTACACAACTTGTATGCGAAATCAGGAAAAAACTTTTGTCGCGTGAAAACATTTAAATGTAAAAACTAACCCGATATTAGCTACCGATGTCACCGAAAGTGCGATCGCTCGCGAAGCAAATAACCCGATTCCATGCCAAAGATGAAAAAGTTTTGTTTGTTTGCTTTTTTTTTGCTTACGCCTTTTACAACCTATAAGAAAGTTGAATTTAACAGCAAGAATAAACTAACAATTAAAAGATAACCTTCATCCTCTGAAATAAAAAACTAAATTAAAATTCCGTTTTAAATTCATCGTTCAAAAGTAGACATAAGAACCCAATTCAATCTGCTTTTAAACGCTGTGCGCCCTAAGAGCTGTGGATACGGCTTTACCAGCAGAATACATAGTCTCATTCGGGGCCCTACATCTTTTCTTTCGTGTTCTTCTTTCAGTTGTTTGTTTGTTTTTCGCGGTCACTTACCCGAGACCTCTTATTTCGCTTGGCCAAACAAATACTCGTCGCATCTTTCGCTTGACAGGCTAGGGTTCGTATCTCTAGCGAATGACTGTATATATTTTCTACCTTTAGGTAAGGGAGCCGGAGAACATCAGCGGGAGCATTTTCAGACATTAAAAAGTACCAACGAAAAAAGGTTTGGCTAAATCTATGTATCATCCCTTCTGGGACTCAATTTTTTTGATAAAATTGACTCCCAGTGTGGAAAATTGCGCGAAAATAGAGAATACATTTAATGAAAACATTTTAGTCTTTGAAGCTCGATTGTCTCTGAAATCGCGAAAGAAAGCTTCCGGGAATTTCTAAAAAATAAAACTTGATTGCAGTTGCAGTTCATTGTTTTTTGTTTTTTGTTTTTTTTTTTGTGCTGTTTTTTTTGATCCAAGAAAAAATAAAGAGTGATAAAGACTTTTTACACGCTACCAGTTATGCCGATAACCCAGCTAACTATAAGCTGTTCGCATTAATAATAATGTTGGCCTTTGCTAAATTTAGAGGCCCAGGACTCTGTTCTTCGTAACTGTCTTCTTTATTGAATCATGCAGGCTTAATCTCATTCTGACAACTCACTTCGATGCACATATTATATACTGTGTTGTAAACAAGTTTGCGACTTTAGTCCAAGAGGACCACATGATGCTTTCTCAAGACGGATAAGGAACGTACAAGAACATCAGCTGGGTCGAACGAACCAGCTGGTGAAGGAAAGCAGGCAGACATCGTTTGGCCAATCAAGATTGAGGACAGTGGTTTTTTTTTTTTTTTTTTTTTGCAGATGCATTCTGCGCGTGCATCAATGAAGCGTCTAAAAATAAAGTTAGGATGAGAAATCAAAGAGCATTTTATGTAATTGAACAACACTCAACGGCGCTTATTTTCGAAATAAGAGACACAAAGCTTTTCACAATAAAAAGATGTATTAAGATAAACTCCCCTTTGCTTCTGAAAACCAAACGCGTTCAATTTTCGCTTCTAGGAAAGGTAAGCTTATTTTAAAACACGCAAGCGAAGAACCGCGATACATTTTGAACGGCATTAAATTGACCGAACTGCACGTTTTTCAAAAGTTACGCGAAAGCCATAATATGAAGAAACGGGCAATTATAAAAATAAATATTTCAATACAAATTTACAATCAAAAATGTAATTTACTTTACCATGGATTCCCTACAAAGTCAACAGCTTGAGTGATGTCTTGCAACGGCAGATATCTCTTTAAAACAACCATCTGTTCTCAAAGAATAATTTCTTCGCTTATAGTGTTGAGCATTTCTTAGGGCTTCTTCCGATTTATAGTTCTCAAAAGGCGAGTCTTCATTCCGATAACGGGATATTTACACTGCCTTGAAATTCACACGTGAAACGGTGCAATGCTTGTTTAAAATCTTCTCTGACAATGACAAAATCTTTTCTTTCTAGGACTTTAACCCGTTGGCAAAACCGCTAAAACATCTCTTCCCTTTAGAAGAGCGCTCTAAACTGCCGTTTCTCGCTCTGGTTTCAAGATAATTTTGCTACCAAGTTGAAATTTTCTAACGGCACGTCCTCGTCAATTTACGTGATTCTCGTGGGACTTGCTGTCAAAGATTAACCAATCAGAATTTTGCGGCCGCTGGCGGCCGCAGAAATGAAAAAATAGGGTCTTTGTAGCATGCGTTCCCTCGTCCCTAGCCCCCAGTCCCCCAGTTTTCTCCCGTGTCCTTGCTCCCCTTCCCCTTCCCCATTTTCGCCTGCTACGCAGGCAGGTAGAAAATGGCTCTCTTCCCCGGAACATTATCGGAGAAAAATCCAATGTTCTTCTTGAATTCTCGAAAATGGTTGCTCGACGCACCTGTGACAGGAACCACGATATCGAAAAATGGCACGTCGGGATCTATGGCCACAGGTTTTCGTTTAAAAATTTGATTCTTAAGAACATTTTGCAACATAATCGAGGTAGGAGCGTCGAACGTAAATTCATCATCGATCAAAGAATTGTTATTAAATGCCACGTAGCGGTTGATGCCTAGGAAATCGTAGTCGGGGTTTCTCGTGGCCTCTTTATATTCGAAAGCTACGTTTCTAAGCAAAATGGCCTTCAGTTTGTGAAAGACGTGTTTTTCTTTTTGTCTCGCAATCAAAATGTATACGGGAAGTAGGAAAACTAGAAATCCAAACAAAGTTTTGATACGATACTTCATCTTTGGAACACTCAGAAACGCTGAACCGCTCAATCGTTGAACTGTTTAATCCCTATTTGCTTTAAGGTAAATTCGTAAATCATATATAAGAACGCTTTGCCATTCATGACAAACCACAAAATAAATGACTTTCTTCTTTTTAATTATTTGTGCTAATTTGAATATTGATGAAATAAATATCGCCTTATCACAAATATGTCAGTTTTCTCAAAACACAAAGATAGCCAATACCCCCATAAAAAAGTAAAATACAATAAAATATCCACGCAGGTTATATAAATCAAAGGACATTTCCGAAATTGTACAGGTAGTTGTCTTAATGTGGATTGCTTTTCTGGAAAGCTTTAATTATCTATTTCTTTAAAAAGGTTGAAAAATTAAAAACCAGTTTATTTGCGAAACGAGTTCTGAAGACTCACGCAGAAACTCACCATGGACTTGTTTCGTTGCATAAGTACAGCTACCATGATGTGCTACAGGAGTGTTCAAGAATGGAAAATATTTAAAATGGCTGTGGGAAGGAAATAAAGCAAAAGCCAATCGTGACTTGCATAATCGCGTTTTCCCGCGCTTGACGCCAAATACATGAATTTGCTTCTTGTTCTGATTTGGCTCATTAAATCAAAATTTCCCTTTTGACAGTTGAAGTTAGTGTAACTATAGAGAAATTAATTTAAGACCTGTTTTGAGATTTCTATTCTGTAAATTAGTTTCAATCTATGGTATGCGTCACGCAACCTTAAAACTAACTGATTATCTGGTTCTAACCCAGAAAAACAAACTTCAAACCTAAAAGAAAAAGCAATAGACATTATGTAAATGGACCTTTTTCTTTTAGTTTATGTTATCTCAAGTAAGCCAGTTGAATCAAGTCTACCTGAAATAATATGTTTCCATCCAGTGACCAGCTATCAAGAACTGTCAAACGCGAAGATATAAGGAACTGTAAGTAACTTTCTTGTTTTTGCAGCCATAACATTGAATTATTTGTCATTCTTTGAGTTCGATATTGATACTAATATTGAATTTTTTGAACTGTAGAAAAATCCTAGTCATCTGAATCGCTACAGGGCTGCTCGCTGTACATGTCCGGGCCAAAAGACTAGGTTGTCTAACAAACAACCAGCTGACGTTTTCACGAATGCTTTCAAGTAGCTCTACGGAAATAAAGTGGGTTGGATGACCAGGGAAGCATATGAATTGTTGTCAATGCTGCCTGCTCAGACGGTACTTCGTTTAAATGACCAGCGTGCACTATACTAAATGGAGCAAATACTAAGCCGGCTGAAAAATTGAAATAAAAAAACTGAAAATTGCGCTTTAGAAAATTCTGAAGGCAAAGCAAAGGAAAAACAAGCAAAAGAAACGGGGACCAGGAGAAGCTGATCGACAGCGCACAATGACGTAATGCGCATGTTCCTTATATCACCATAACAACTCACTAACGGTTCTTTTCATTTGAATTTTGAAGCAATTTTTTCTTGCTCCCGGGCAAACGGCTAAATTTAAACGGAGAAAATAGCTGATAAATCCATCCATCAAAAAAACGGAACGAAGAATCGTAACCATATAACGCCGAGCTTAACCTACAGCTGTGGTTTATATTAGCTTATATTAATTGGAAAGTCCATTAGAAATGGCTGCCATATTTCACGAGTTCTGGCATCTCTGATCTTTACAATGTTATAGCCAGCACTCAACGGGGATTCCAGGAAAAAAAGAAATTTCTTGAAATTTTACCGCCCTAAAAAGTCGCCTTATGATAAAAATATCACACGTATCTACATGAAAACTAAATCTCAGTTAGTAGTTTGCCCTTGGTTGCACTTGCATTAAATGCAAGTGTTTCGACTGCGACTGCGTTTTGATGCACGAGTGATGCGGCAAATTTAACGAGATATATCCGCAGTGTAAACCAAGCTTGGGCGTCGTTTGCACGGGTTTCTGGTTGTCAAATTTGATGGTTCATTGTTACCTTCGAGATAACAAATACTTAGCCGTATTTGAAACTTTCCACTGAATTTTTTTTTTAATAATACGACAATTTTCTTTCCTTAAATCTAGGCTTTTAATGGTGTTTTTTGCAGGCGCGCGGGAAGGGTGACTTTGACGACTATACTATGGCCTTTTTTTAATTAATCGGCCCAAAAAAACTTGTTCAATGATCATGAAACTTAATAAATGCCTTTTCCTCTATAAAATGTCCCTTGTGTTATATTATAAGAACCCTCCAAGAACTGATTACCCGGCCTTTTTGGCAATTATTGGATCATTTACGGTCGTAACGAATAAGCCGCAATTCGTGTTTCGGTACCTTACCTCTTTCTAGGAGTCAATTTTCGCGGTGTGAAAACTTGCGCGAAAATAGAGAATACATTTTCTGCAAACCTTTCAGTCTTTGAAGCCTGATTGTCCCTGAGATGGCGGAAGGAAGCCTTGTGAAATAGT
Organism: Siderastrea siderea; assembly: GCA_964030785.1. NCBI lineage: Eukaryota > Metazoa > Cnidaria > Anthozoa > Scleractinia > Rhizangiidae > Siderastrea > Siderastrea siderea. Next base: position 57,391,253 of record OZ034968.1, read on the forward strand.
ATTTCGTGGAATTCTTGAAAATAACAGTGGATTACAGTTAATGTTTTTTGACATGTGAATGTGGTTGAAGAAAAAGTCAAATAACCTGATTACGATTTCGCCACTCTACTAGTAAGGCCGATAACCACAGTAGAAGCTCTTCGAATTGATAATGTTGGGCACTCGCTCTCCTAACCTTAGAGGACCAGAAATGTCTTCTTTATTGAAACAGCATTCCTTTTGACATTCTGACTAGTGACTACAGTCCACCTTATTTTAAGCTGTATTATGAACATGTTTGCAACTTTAGTTAGAAGAGCACATGGTGTTTTCATATAAAACATAACAAATGAGCAATGTTAAAACATATCTGTTGGGTCCAACAAACTAAGTGGTGAAGAAAAGTTGAGTGTTGTCCAAAAGTTGTCTCTAAGAGAATTTAGTCTTCAAACTCTCACAGGAAATCGAAAACCTGTCTACAGCACGTCCTGTGGATCGTACTGACAAACAAAAAAAACTTCCAAGAGGGAGGACATTGATTTTCTATCACAAATAACTCTATTAAAAATCATTCCAAGCCTAAAAGAAAACAACTAAATCAACATATATACTAGTAAAGTTAGCTTTACATTATGCCCTCTTACTGGCCCCTCCCGTCCATCTGTTGATAACTCAAGATTTTCATTTCCAATAAGTTCAAATTTCCCCAAAATTAATTAATTCACCTCACCCTTCGCCGACCCGTTTTTCTTCTTTATTTAAAACACAAACAAACACATTCACGAAAATCGTGACAGTTTTTTGGGCCGGATCTCTCATCACAAACATCTATTGGCATGAAAACTCGACGAGATGATTAAGAAAATCAGCTACAATGTCAATAATCCCTCTAACTCCTATTCTGTCCGGGCGAGGTGGAGAAGAGGTCGTTCCCGTCGGATTTTAAAGACTTTGACGACTAATTATTTAAATGACGTCTACTGATCTTTATAGACCGTGGGTTTAGGCGACTAAAACGAAACTGTTTTTAAGCCAGTGGGTTATTAAAAGGATAGACATGATTGTTCTTGTAGTCTATGCAATTTACCTCCTTGACGTATAATGTGGTAAAGAACGCTTGCATATTCGGGTTGGCCAGACTGAAATCAATTAAGACCGAGTTCTTGATAAACCTCGTGTAAGCCTTTGTAACAGTTTCTCTCTTAAAAACAAATAAAAGAAGGCAAAACCGTGAACTACATTTCCTCGCGAGATAAATATAGTGTTGTCAAATGCATGTTAAAGTGTTTTATGACAATGTTATAGATATTTTTGCTTTCTTTATTTACTTTACGACATAGAATTCAAGGAAGCTTAAAGTCACGGGGATGTTCACTGTTTTGGATAAAATATATCATGCGAGATTTGTAAGGAAATACCTTTTCTTGAACACGGCATTCTCCTGGAACATATCAAGAGAATGAAATCGAATGATTTTCTCAGTAAGTAAGAACAATCCACAACCGGTTTCTGGCGATTTATCCAGAAAAAAGAGAAAACATTGAAACATTTGCCCCATTTTTGGGCCTAAAACCCCGCGGGGGCCCTGAATTGTTTTTATTCTTGTTTTCTTTTCTTTTTCCTAAAATATGATGAAATATGATGTCTTAGTTTTGACCAGCGCCAAAATCTCCTCGAAACCACTTTATATAGGATGGTTTTTTGGCCTATCAAATTGCACGAAGCTTCCAGACTACCAGTATATATATTACTTGCAAATGTAATTTATCCACGTTAAAACGGGCCAAACTTGGTGATTTGCCGTAGAATTTGTATAGCAACAAAATATAACCGCCGACGGAATTCTTTTAGAATTTTTGTCACAACCCTTACAGTTTGTCATTTAAGCCCGTTTTTTATGATTTTAATGGTTTTCTAAAGTTTTAGAGAAATTGAGAAACCCAAGATGACGGCTGTTCCAAAACAATGGCATAAATCTTACATTAGGCGACATCATCGTCTCACTTTTTGGACCTCGAAAGAAAACGACTCATACGCCCTTTTAGCTTTATTATTTAAACATTTATGCTTTTAAAATTATGGGGACGGAATCAAGTTTAATTTCCCGATCAGTGAAAACAAAGAAGCAAAAATTCGTTAAAATATGGATTTAAAATATCACCCCCTGCGCATGACAGCAAACTCTTCACCCTTACTCAAGCTGTATTTCTCCGGTTCCTTATCATAGACGTTTTTAGTGAGGATGTTCATGAGCGCTTGATCAAATCTGTGACAATTGGCGTACTTGTCGCGGATCCTTACAGAAGCACCGCAGCGAAGTCGCGAGCCAGGTGGAGCAATGCATTCGGGTTTGAATGTGCAAATACATGCCCATTTCATGATATACTTCTGGACTTCATCCGTGTTAATAATAATCATGGCGCTGGCTTGGAGCATGTCACTGACAGCATCGGCTGTTTTCATCGGGAAATATTTCAGCATTCCAGGATTAGTGGCGGCTAATATCGAATGATATGTAGTTCCAACGTAGAAGAGAATTCCTGACTTGGCAAGAGCCATTTGCTCCAAAATATGGTTTGTATTTGCTCGGAATCTGACTGATGTGTCGAACCACATGGCACCGTCAAATTCCGCCAAGACTTGTTGAATAATTAGTACTTTCCAAGCGTAATTGTGCAAGTTACGGATGTGAGGAGGATAAGCGTCAAAGTTAAACTTTCTGTACGTCAAAAAAGGAAGCGTCTTAACTTCACTCGCTTGTGAATTGTCAAGCCCAAGGTCGTAGAAAATGGCTCTCTTTCCTGGGAAATTATTGGAGAAAAATCCAATGTTCTTCTTGAATTCTCGAAAATGGTTGCTCGACGCACCTGTGACAGGAACCACGATGTCGAAAAATGGCACGCTGGGATCTATGGCCACGGGTTTTCGTTTAAAAGTTGATTCCTAAGAACATTTTGTAACATAATCGAGGTAGGAGCATCGAACGTAAATTCATCACCGATCAAAGAATTGTTATTAAATGCCACGTAGCGGTTGATACCTAGGAACTCGTAGTCGGCGTTTCTCGTGGCCTCTTTATATTCGGGAGCTACGTTTCTAAGCAAAATGGCCTTTAGTTTGTGAAAGAAGTGTTCTTCTTTTTGTCTCGTAACCAAAATGTATACGACAAGTAGGAATACTAGAAATCCAACCAAAGTTTTGATGTAATACTTCATCTTTGGAACACTCGGCTAGAAACGCTGAACCGCTCATTTGTTGAACTGTTTAATCCCTATATGCTTTAAGGTAAATTCGTAAATCATACAGAAGAACGCTTTGCCATTCATGACAGGCCACAAAATAAATGACGTTCTTCTTTTTAATTATTTGTGCAAATTTTAGTATTGATGAAATAAATATCGCCTTATCACAAATAGGTGAGTTTTCTCAAAACACAAAGATGGCCAATACTCCCATAAAACCCAAAAAGTAAAATAAAGTATCCATTCTGAGGTTCTATAAACCAAAGGACGTTTCCGAAATTGTACAGTACTCTTCACGTAGTTGCCTGAACGTGTATTGCTTTTGAGGAAAGCGTTAATTATTTATTTCATTAAAAAGGTTGAATCAGTTAAAAACCATTTTATTTGCGAAACGAGTTCTGGAGACTCACGCAGAAACTCACCATGGACTTGCTTCGCTGCATGAGTACAGCTACCATGATGTGCTACCCGAGTTGTGGTCAAGAGTTTAAAATATTAAAAATGGCCGTGGAAAGGAAATACAACGAAAGCCAATCTTGACTTGCATAACCACGTTTTTTCCCGCGCTTGACGCCAAATGCATGTATTTGCTTACAGTTCTGATTTGGCTCATTAAATCAAAATTTCCCTTTTGACAATTGAAATTAGAGTAACTATGGAGAGATTAATTTAAGACCTGTTTTGAGATTTCTATTCTGTAAATTAGTTTCAATCCATGGTATGCGTCACGCAACCTTAAAACTAACTGATTATCTGGTTCTAACCCAGAAAAACAAACTTCAGACCTATAAGAAAAAGCAAGGGCCTTTATGTAAATAGACCTTTTTTCTTTTAGTTTATGTTATCTCAAGCGGGTCAATTGACTCAAGTCTACTTGAAATAATATGTTTCCATCCAATGACCAGCTATCAAGAACTGTCAAACGCGAAGATATAAGGAACTGTACGTAGCTTTCTTGTTTTTGCAGCCATAACGTTGACTTCTTTGTCATTCTTTGAGTTCGATATCGATACTAATATTGAATTTTTTGGACTGTAGAAAAATCCTAGTCATCTGAATCGCTACGGGGCTGCTCGCTGTACATGTCCGGGCCAAAAGACTAGGTTGTCTAACAAACAACCAGCTGACGTTTTCACGAATGCTTTCAAGTAGCTCTACGGAAATAAAGTGGGTTGGATGACCAGGGAAGCATATGAACTGTTGTCAATGCTGCCTGCTCAGACGGTACTTTGTTTAAATGACCAGCGTGCACTATACTAAATAGAGCAAATACTAAGCCGGCTAAAAAATTGAAATTTAAAAGCTGAAAATTGCGCTTTAGAAAATTCTGAAGGCAAAGCAAAGGAAAAACAAGCAAAAGAAACGGGGACCAGGAGAAGCTGATCGACAGCGCACAATGACGTAATGCGCATGTTCCTTATATCACCATAACAACTCACTAACGGTTCTTTTCATTTGAATTTTGGAGCAATTTTTTTTTGCTCCTGGGAAACAGCTAAATTTAAACGGAGAAAATCACTGATAAATCCAGAAATCAAAAAAACGCGACGAAGAATCGTAACCATATAACGCCGAGCTTAACCCACAGCTGTGGTTTATATTAGCTTATATTAATTGGAAAGCCCATTGGAAATGACCGCCATATTGAAAAACCTGCGTTTGACAACGCTGATCAATTTTAGCGTTATTCAGCACTGTCCACCTGATCACGAGTTCCGGCATCTCTTTGCAATGTTATAGCCAGCACTCAACGGGGATTCCAGGAAAAAAACAAATTTCTCGAAATTTTACCACCCTAAAAAGTCGCCTTATGATAAAAATATCACACGTATCTACATGAAAGCTAAATTTCAGTTAGTAGTTTGGCCTCGGTTACACTTACATTAAATGCAAGTGTTTCGACTGCGACTGCGTTTTGATGCACGATTGATGCGGCAAATTTAACGAGATATATCCGCAGTGTAAACCAAGCTTGTGCGTCGCTTGCACGGGTTTCTGGTTGTCAGATTTGATGAGTCATTGTTACGTTCGAGATAACAAATACTTAGCCGTATTTGAAACTTTCCACTGAATTTTTTTTTAATAATACGACAATTTTCTTTCCTTAAATCTAGGCTTTTAATGGTGTTTTTTTGCAGGCGCGCGGGAAGGGTGACTTTGACGACTATACTATGGCCTTTTTTTTAATTAATCGGCCCAAAAAAACTTGTTCAATGATCATGAAACTTAATAAATGCCTTTTCCTCTATAAAATGTCCCTTGTGTTATATTATAAGAACCCTCCAAGAACTGATTACCCGGCCTTTTTGGCAATTATTGGATCATTTACGGTCGTAACGAATAAGCCTCAATTCGTGTTTCGGTACCTTACCTCTTTCTAGGAGTCAATTTTCGCGGTGTGAAAACTTGCGCGAAAATAGAGAATACATTTTCTGCAAACCTTTCAGTCTTTGAAGCCTGATTGTCCCTGAGATGGCGGAAGGAAGCCTTGTGAAATAGTATTTCGTGGAATTCTTGAAAATAACAGTGGATTACAGTTAATGTTTTTTGACATGTGAATGTGGTTGAAGAAAAAGTCAAAGAACCTGATTACGATGTCGCCACTCTACTAGTAAGGCCGATAACCACAGTAGAAGCCTTTCGAATTGATAATGTTGGGCACTCGCTCTCCTAACCTTAGAGGACCAGAAATGTCTTCTTTATTGAAACAGCATTCCTTTCGACATTCTGACTAGTGACTACGGTGCACCTTATTTTAAGCTGTATTATGAACATGTTTGCAACTTTAGTTAGAAGATCAGATGGTGTTTTCATATACAACATAACAAATGAGCAATGTTAAAACATATCTGTTGGGTCCAACGAACTAAGTGGTGAAGAAAAGTTGAGTGTTGTCCAAAAGTTGTCTCTAAGAGAATTTAGTCTTCAAACTCTCACAGGAAATCGAAAACCTGTCTACAGCACGTCCTGTGGATTGTACTGACAAACAAAAAAAACTTCCAAGAGGGAGGACATTGATTTTCTATCACAAATAACTCTTTTAAAAATCAGTCATTCCAAGCCTAAAAGAAAACAACTAAATCAACATATATACTAGTAAAGTTAGCTTTACATTATGCCCTCTTACTGGCCCCTCCCGTCCATCTGTTGATAACTTAAAATTTTCATTTCCAACAACGTTCAAATTTCCCCAAAATTAATTAATTCACCTCACCCTTCGCCGACCCGTTTTTCTTCTTTATTTAAAAAACAAACAAACACATTCACGAAAATTCGTGACAGTTTTTGGGCGGGATCTCACATCACAAACATCTATTGGCATGAAAACTCGACGAGATGATCAAGAAAATCAGCTACAATGTCAATAATCCCTCTAACTCCTATTCTGTCCGGGCGAGGTGGAGAAGAGGTCGTTCGCGTTGGATTTTAAAGACTTTGACGACTAATTATTTAAATGACGTCTACTGATCTTTATAGACCGTGGGTTTAGGCGACTAAAACGAAACTGTTTTTAAGCCAGTGGGTTATTAAAAGGATAGACATGATTGTTCTTGTAGTCTATGCAATTTACCTCCTTGACGTATAATGTGGTAAAGAACGCTTGCATATTCGGGTTGGCCAGACTGAAATCAATTAAGACCGAGTTCTTGATAAACCTCGTGTAAGCCTTTGTAACAGTTTCTCTCTTAAAAACAAATAAAAGAAGGCAAAACCGTGAACTACATTTCCTCGCGAGATAAATATAGTGTTGTCAAATGCATGTTAAAGTGTTTTATGACAATGTTATAGATATTTTTGCTTTCTTTATTTACTTTACGACATAGAATTTAAAGAAGCTTAAAGTCACGGGGATGTTCACTGTTTTGGATAAAATATATCATGCGAGATTTGTAAGGAAATACCTTTTCTTGAACACGGCATTCTCCTGGAACATATATATCAAGAGAACGAAATCGAATGATTTTCTCAGTAAGTAAGAACAATCCATAACCGGTTTCTGGCGATTTTTCCAGGAAAAAGAGAAAACATTGAAACATTTGCCCCATTTTTGGGCCTAAAACCCCGCGGGGGCCCTGAATTGTTTTTATTCTTCTTGTTTTCTTTTCTTTTTCCCAAAATATGATGAAATATGATGTCTTAGTTTTGACCAGCGCCAAAATCTCCTCGAAACCACTTTATATACATGCCCATTTCATGATATGCTTCTGGACTTCATCCGTGTTAATAATTATCATGGCGCTGGCTTGGAACATGTCACTGACAGCATCGGCTGTTTTCATCGGGAAATATTTCAGCATTCCAGGATTAGTGGCGGCTAATATCGAATGACCTGTAGTTCCAACGTAGAAGAGAATTCCTGACTTGGCAAGAGCCATTTGCTCCAAAATATGGTTTGTATTTGCTCGGAATCTGACTGATGTGTCGAACCACATGGCACCGTCAAATTCCGCCAAGACTTGTTGAATAATTAGTACTTTCCAAGCGTAATTGTGCAAGTTACGGATGTGAGGAGGATAAGCGTCAAAGTTAAACTTTCTGTACGTCAAAAAAGGAAGCGTCTTAACTTCACTCGCTTGTGAATTGTCAAGCCCAAGGTCGTAGAAAATGGCTCTCTTTCCTGGGAAATTATTGGAGAAAAATCCAATGTTCTTCTTGAATTCTCGAAAATGGTTGCTCGACGCACCTGTGACAGGAACCACGATATCGAAAAATGGCACGCTGGGATCTATGGCCACGGGTTTTCGTTTAAAAGTTTGATTCCTAAGAACATTATGTAACATAATCGAGGTAGGAGCATCGAACGTAAATTCATCACCGATCAAAGAATTGTTATTAAATGCCACGTAGCGGTTGATACCTAGGAACTCGTAGTCGGGGTTTCTCGTGGCCTCTTTGTATTCGGGAGCTACGTTTCTAAGCAAAATGGCCTTCAGTTTGTGAAAGACGTGTTTTTTCTTTTTGTCTCGCAATCAAAATGTATACGGGAAGTAGGAAAACTAGAAATCCAAACAAAGTTTTGATACGATACTTCATCTTTGGAACACTCAGACGACGCTGAACCGCTCAATCGTTGAACTGTTTAATCCCTATTTGCTTTAAGGTAAATTCGTAAATCATATATAAGAACGCTTTGCCATTCATGACAAGCCACAAAATAAATGACTTTCTTCTTTTTAATTATTTGTGCTAATTTGAATATTGATGAAATAAATATCGCCTTATCACAAATATGTCAGTTTCCTCAAAACACAAAGATAGCCAATACCCCCATAAAAAAGTAAAATACAATAAAATATCCACGCAGGTTATATAAATCAAAGGACATTTCCGAAATTGTACAGGTAGTTGTCTTAATGTGGATTGCTTTTCTGGAAAGCTTTAATTATCTATTTCTTTTGAAAGGTTGAAAAATTAAAAACCATTTTATTTGCGAAACGAGTTCTGAAGACTCACGCAGAAACTCACCAAGAACTTGTTCCGTTGCATAAGTACAGCTACCATGATGTGCTACAGGAGTGTTCAAGAATCGAAAATATTAAAAATGGCTCTGGGAAGGAAATAAAACAAAAGCCAATCGTGACTCGCATAATCGCGTTCTCCCGCGCTTGACGTCAAATACATGTATTTCCTTCTACTTCTGATTTGGCTCATGAAATCAAAATTTCCCTTTTGACAGTTGAAATTAGAGTAACTATGGAGAAATTAATTTAAGACCTGTTTTGAGATTTCTATTCTGTAAATTAGTTTCAATCCATGGTATGCGTCACGCAGCCTTAAAACTAACTGATTATCTGGTTCTAACCCAGAAAAACAAACTTGAAACGTAAAAGAAAAAGCAATGGACAATATGTAAATAGACCTTTTTCTTTTAGTTTATGTTATCTCAAGCGGGCCAGTTGAAGCAAGTCTACTTGAAATAATATGTTTCCATCCAATGACCAGCTATCAAGAACTGTGAAACGCGAAGATATAAGGAACTGTAAGTAACATTCTTGTTTTTGCAGCCATAACGTTGAATTATTTGTCATTCTTTGAGTTCGATACTAATATTGAATTTTTTGGACTGAAGAAAAATCCTAGTCATCTGAATCGCTACGGGGCTGCTCGCTGTACATGTCCGGGCCAAAAGACTAGGTTGTCTAACAAACAACCAGCTGACGTTTTCACGAATGCTTTCAAGTAGCTCTACGGAAATAAAGTGGGTTGGATGACCAGGGAAGCATATGAATTGTTGTCAATGCTGCCTGCTCAGAAGGTACTTCGTTTAAATGACCAGCGTGCACTATACTAAATAGGGCAAATACTAAGCTCGCTGAAAAATTGAAATTAAAAAGCTGAAAATTGCGCTTTAGAAAATTCTGAAGGCAAAGCAAAGGAAAAACAAGCAAAAGAAACGGGGACCAGGAGAAGCTGATCGACAGCGCACAATGACGTAATGCGCATGTTCCTTATATCACCATAACAACTCACTAACGGTTCTTTTCATTTGAATTTTGAAGCAATTTTTTCTTGCTCCCGGGCAAACGGCTAAATTAAAACGGAGAAAATCGCTGATAAATCCATCCATCAAAAAAACGCAACGAAGAATCGTAACCATATAACGACGAGCTTAACCTACAGCTGTGGTTTATATTAGCTTACATTAATTGGAAATTCCATTGGAAATGGCCGCCATATTTCACGAGTTCAGGCATCTCTTTGCAATGTTATAGCCAGCACTCAACGGGGATTCCAGGAAGAAAAGAAATTTCTTGAAATTTTACCACCCTGAAAAGTCGCCTTATGATAAAAATATTACACGTATCTACATGAAAACTAAATTTCAGTAGTTTGGCCTCGGTTGCACTTACATTAAATGCAAGTGTTTCGACTGCGACTGCGTTTTGTTGCACGAGTGATGCGGCAAATTTAACGAGATATATCCGCAGTGTAAACCAAGCTTGTGCGTCGCTTGGAGGGGTTACTGGTTGTCAGATTTGATGAGTCATTGTTACGTTCGAGATAACAAATACTTAGCCGTATTTGCAACTTTCCACTGAATTTTTTTTTTAATAATACGACAATTTTCTTTCCTTAAATCTAGGCTTTTAATGGTGTTTTTTCGCAGGCGCGCAGTCAGGGTGACTTTGACGACTATACTATGGCCTTTTTTAAAATTAATCGGCCCAAAAAAAAACTTGTTCAATGATCATGAAACTTAATAAATGCCTTTTCCTCTATAAAATGTCCCTTGTGTTATATTATAAGAACCCTCCAAGGACTGATTACCCGGCCTTTTTGGCAATTATTGGATCATTTACGGTCGTAACGAATAAGCCTCAATTCGTGTTTCGGTACCTTACCTCTTTCTAGGAGTCAATTTTCGCGGTGTGAAAAATTGCGCGAAAATAGAGAATACATTTTTTGCAAACCTTTCAGTCTTTGAAGCCCGATTGTCCCTGAAATGGCGGAAGGAAGCCTTGTGAAATAGTATTTCGTGGAATTCTTGAAAATAACAGTGGATTACAGCTAATGTTTTTCGACATAGAATGTGGTTGAAGAAAAAGTCAAATAACCTGATTACGATTTCGCCACTCTACTAGTAAGGCCGATAACCACAGTAGAAGCTCTTCGAATTGATAATGTTGGGCACTCGCTCTCCTAACCTTAGAGGACCAGAAATGTCTTCTTTATTGAAACAGCATTCCTTTTGACATTCTGACTAGTGACTACGGTGCACCTTATTTTAAGCTGTATTATGAACATGTTTGCAACTTTAGTTAGAAGTTCAGATGGTGTTTACAGATACAACATAACAGATGAGCAATGTTAAAACATATCTGTTGGGTCCAACGAGCTAAGTGGTGAAGAAAAGTTGAGTGTTGTCCAAAAGTTGTCTCTAAGAGAATTTAGTCTTCAAACTCTCACAGGAAATCGAAAACCTGTCTACAGCACGTCCTGTGGATCGTACTGACAAACAAAAAAAACTTCCAAGAGGGAGGGCATTGATTTTCTATCACAAATAACTCTATTAAACATCATTCCAAGCCTAAAAGAAAACAACTACATCAACATATATACTAGTAAAGTTAGCTTTACATAATGCCCCTTTCCTGGCCCCTCCCGTCCATCTGTTGATAACTTAAAATTTTCATTTCCAACAACGTTCAAATTTCCCCAAATTAATTAATTCACCTCCCCCTTCGCTGGCCCGTTTTTCTTCTTTATTTAATAAACAAACAAACACATTCACGAAAATTCGTGACAGTTTTTTGGGCGGGATCTCACATCACAAACATCTATTGGCATGAAAACTCGACGAGATGATCAAGAAAATCAGCTACAATGTCAATAATCCCTCTAACTCCTATTCTGTCCGGGCGAGGTGGAGAAGAGGTCGTTCCCGTCGGATTTTAAAGACTTTGACGACTGATTATTTAAATGACGTCTAATGATCTTTGTAGACCGTGGGTTAAGGCGACTAAAACGAAACTGTTTTTAAGCCAGTGGGTTATTATAAGGATCGACATGATTGTTCTTGTAGTCTATGCAATGTACCTCCTTGACGTATAATGTGGTAAAGAACGCTTGCATATTCGGGTTGGCCAGACTGAAATCAATTAAGACCGAGTTCTTGATAAACCTCGTCTAAGCCTTTGAAACAGTTTCTCTCTTAAAAACAAATAAAAGAAGGCAAAACCGTGAACTACATTTCCTCGCGAGATAAATATAGTGTTGTCAAATGCATGTTAAAGTGTTTTATGACAATGTTATAGATATTTTTGCTTTCTTTATTTACTTTACGACATAGAATTTAAAGAAGCTTAAAGTCACGGGGATGTTCACTGTTTTGGATAAAATATATCACGCGAGATTTGTAAGGAAATACCTTTTCTTGAACACGGCATTCTCCTGGAACATATATATCAAGAGAACGAAATCGAATGATTTTCTCAGTAAGTAAGAACAATCCATAACCGGTTTCTGGCGATTTTTCCAGGAAAAAGAGAAAACATTGAAACATTTGCCCCATTTTTGGGCCTAAAACCCCGCGGGGGCCCTGAATTGTTTTTATTCTTCTTGTTTTCTTTTCTTTTTCCCAAAATATGATGAAATATGATGTCTTAGTTTTGACCAGCGCCAAAATCTCCTCGAAACCACTTTATATAGGATGGTTTTTTGGCCTATCAAATTGCGCGAAGCTTATTACTTGAAAATGTAATTTATCCACGTTAAAACGGGCCAAACTTGGTGATTTGCCGTAGAATTTGTATAGCAACAAAATATAACTGCCGACGGAATTCGTTTAGGATTTTTGTCACAACCCTTACAGTTTGTCATTTAAGCCCGTTTTTTATGATTTTAATGGTTTTCTAGAGTTTTAGAGAAATTGAGAAACTCAAGATGACGGCTGTTCCAAAACAATGGCAGAAATCTTACATTAGGCGACATCATCGTCTCACTTTTTGGACCTCCAAAGAAAACTCATACGCTCTTTTAGCTTTATTATTTTTTAAACATTTATGCTTTTAAAATTATGGGGACGGAATCAAGTTTAATTTCCCGATCAGTGAAAACAAAGAAGCAAAAATTCGTTAAAATATGGATTTAAAATATCACCCCCTGCGCATGACAGCAAACTCTTCACCCTTACTCAAGCTGTATTTCTCCGGTTCCTTATCATAGACGTTTTTAGCGAGGATGTTCATGAGCGCTTGATCAAATCTGTGACAATTGGCGTACTTGTCGCGGATCCTTACAGAAGCACCGCAGCGAAGTCGCGAGCCAGGTGGAGCAATGCATTCGGGTTTGAATGTGCAAATACATGCCCATTTCATGATATGCTTCTGGACTTCATCCGTGTTAATAATAATCATGGCGCTGGCTTGGAACATGTCACTGACAGCATCGGCTGTTTTCATCGGGAAATATTTCAGCATTCCAGGATTAGTGGCGGCTAATATCGAATGACCTGTAGTTCCAACGTAGAAGAGAATTCCTGACTTGGCAAGAGCCATTTGCTCCAAAATATGGTTTGTATTTGCTCGGAATCTGACTGATGTGTCGAACCACATGGCACCGTCAAATTCCGCCAAGACTTGTTGAATAATTAGTACTTTCCAAGCGTAATTGTGCAAGTTACGGATGTGAGGAGGATAAGCGTCAAAGTTAAACTTTCTGTACGTCAAAAAAGGAAGCGTCTTAACTTCACTCGCTTGTGAATTGTCAAGCCCAAGGTCGTAGAAAATGGCTCTCTTTCCTGGGAAATTATTGGAGAAAAATCCAATGTTCTTCTTGAATTCTCGAAAATGGTTGCTCGACGCACCTGTGACAGGAACCACGATATCGAAAAATGGCACGCTGGGATCTATGGCCACGGGTTTTCGTTTAAAAGTTTGATTCCTAAGAACATTTTGTAACATAATCGAGGTAGGAGCATCGAACGTAAATTCATCACCGATCAAAGAATTGTTATTAAATGCCACGTAGCGGTTGATACCTAGGAACTCGTAGTCGGCGTTTCTCGTGGCCTCTTTATATTCGGGAGCTACGTTTCTAAGCAAAATGGCCTTTAGTTTGTGAAAGAAGTGTTCTTCTTTTTGTCTCGTAACCAAAATGTATACGACAAGTAGGAATACTAGAAATCCAACCAAAGTTTTGATGTAATACTTCATCTTTGGAACACTCGGCTAGAAACGCTGAACTGCTCATTTGTTGAACTGTTTAATCCCTATATGCTTTAAGGTAAATTCGTAAATCATACAAAAGAACGCTTTGCCATTCATGACAGGCCACAAAATAAATGACGTTCTTTTTTTTAATTATTTGCGCAAATTTTAATATTGATGAAATAAATATCGCCTTATCACAAATAGGTGAGTTTTCTCAAAACACAAAGATGGCCAATACTCCCATAAAACCCAAAAAGTAAAATAAAGTATCCACTCTGAGGTTAAACCAAAGGACGTTTCCGAAATTGTACAGTACTCTTCACGTAGTTGCCTGAACGTGTATTGCTTTTGTGGAAAGCGTTAATTATTTATTTCATTAAAAAGGTTGAATCAGTTAAAAACCATTTTATTTGCGAAACGAGTTCTGGAGACTCACGCAGAAACTCACCATGGACTTGCTTCGCTGCATGAGTACAGCTACCATGATGTGCTACCCGAGTTGTGGTCAAGAGTTTAAAATATTAAAAATGGCCGTGGAAAGGAAATACAACGAAAGCCAATCTTGACTTGCATAACCACGTTTTTTCCCGCGCTTGACGCCAAATGCATGTATTTGCTTACAGTTCTGATTTGGCTCATTAAATCAAAATTTCCCTTTTGACAGTTGAAATTAGAGTAACTATAGAGAAATTAATTTAAGACCTGTTTTGAGATTTCTATTCTGTAAATTAGTTTCAATCCATGGTATGCGTCACGCAACCTTAAAACTAACTGATTATCTGGTTCTAACCCAGAAAAACAAACTTCAGACCTATAAGAAAAAGCAAGGGCCTTTATGTAAATAGACCTTTTTTCTTTTAGTTTATGTTATCTCAAGCGGGCCAATTGACTCAAGTCTACTTGAAATAATATGTTTCCATCCAATGACCAGCTATCAAGAACTGTCAAACGCGAAGATATAAGGAACTGTACGTAGCTTTCTTGTTTTTGCAGCCATAACGTTGACTTCTTTGTCATTCTTTGAGTTCGATATTGATACTAATATTGAATTTTTTGGACTGTAGAAAAATCCTAGTCATCTGAATCGCTACAGGGCTACTCGCTGTATATGTCCGGCCCAAAAGACTAGGTTGTCTAACAAACAACCAGCTGACGTTTTCACGAATGCTTTCAAGTAGCTCTACGGAAATAAAGTGGGTTGGATGACCAGGGAAGCATATGAACTGTTGTCAATGCTGCCTGCTCAGACGGTACTTCGTTTAAATGACCAGCGTGCACTATACTAAATAGAGCAAATACTAAGCCGGCTAAAAAATTGAAATTTAAAAGCTGAAAATTGCGCTTTAGAAAATTCTGAAGGCAAAGCAAAGGAAAAACAAGCAAAAGAAACGGGGACCAGGAGAAGCTGATCGACAGCGCACAATGACGTAATGCGCATGTTCCTTATATCACCATAACAACTCACTAACGGTTCTTTTCATTTGAATTTTGGAGCAATTTTTTCTTGCTCCTGGGCAAACAGCTAAATTTAAACGGAGAAAATCACTGATAAATCCAGAAATCAAAAAAACGCGAGAAGAATCGTAACCATATAACGCCGAGCTTAACCCACAGCTGTGGTTTATATTAGCTTATATTAATTGGAAAGCCCATTGGAAATGGCCGCCATATTGAAAAACCTGCGTTTGACAACGCTGATCAATTTTAGCGTTATTCAGCACTGTCCACCTGATCACGAGTTCCGGCATCTCTTTGCAATGTTATAGCCAGCACTCAACGGGGATTCCAGGAAAAAAAGAAATTTCTTGAAATTTTACCACCCTAAAAAGTCGCCTTATGATAAAAATATCACACGTATCTACATGAAAACTAAATTTCAGTGAGTAGTTTGGCCTCGGTTACACTTACATTAAATTCAAGTGTTTCGACTGCGACTGCGTTTTGATGCGCGATTGATGCGGCAAATTTAACGAGATATATCCGCAGTGTAAACCAAGCTTGTGCGTCGCTTGCACGGGTTTCTGGTTGTCAGATTTGATGAGTCATTGTTACGTTCGAGATAACAAATACTTAGCCGTATTTGCAACTTTCCACTGAATATTTTTTTAATAATACGACAATTTTCTTTCCTTAAATCTAGGCTTTTAATGGTGTTTTTTCGCAGGCGCGCAGTCAGGGTGACTTTGACGACTATACTATGGCCTTTTTTAAAATTAATCGGCCCAAAAAAACTTGTTCAGTGATCATGAAACTTAATAAATGCCTTTTCCTCTAAAAATTCCCTTGTGTTATATTATAAGAACCCTGCCAGAACTGATTACCTGGCCTTTATATCAAATATTGGATCTTTACGGTAGTAACGAATAAGCCTCAATTTCGTGTTTCGGTACCTTACCTCTTTCTAGGAGTCAATTTTCGCGGTGTGAAAACTTGCGCGAAAATAGAGAATACATTTTCTGCAAACCTTTCAGTCTTTGAAGCCCGATTGTCCCTGAAATGGCGGAAGGAAGCATTGTGAAATAGTATTTCGTGGAATTCTTGAAAATAAATCACAATTTATTGAACATGTGAAATAAATTCTAGTTAATCAACAACTCTTGTTTCTATTTTGAGCTATGAGCTTTGCTTAATTAGCCAACCATTGTCCTCGGACGATCTCACGTGAGAATCCTGAAAACCATCCAATCGGAGCGAACTTTGGCATCTTGATACGTGCCTGCTAAACTCGACCGCTGTCTTTTGCTCTCACACGAGATAAGCAACAGTGTTCATTCTGCCAGCAAAATTTTTTATTCTTTCTCGTCCGTTATCTGAAAGCAGTCTTCGCCAGAATCTACGCAGGACCAGCCGCAAGCCTTGTTGAACTTCCATTCTGCGTTGTGTTTTTCTCTTTTGTACGCAAAACTGCACACGTCTTGTAAACATGCCTCCGACTCGCCGAACAAGGAACCATCGCGCAGAATGTCTATTGTTCTTGGGACATTTACTTACAGTCGAGTTATAATCATAGGTCTGTAACATTGCCTGTTCTTCTTCAACTAAGCGCATTTGATTGGTTAATGATTACGTGCCCTTTCTTCCACTGGGAATACCTTCTGCTCATCAAAGTGCAGGAGGTGGAGCAAAGAGACAATACATATGTGAGGCATTGTTAAACCTTTTGTTTCGCGATATCACACCTTCAATTGCTTATTTCGCAAAGCGTCCTTCAGATTTTTTTTCTTGCTGAGAGAAAGGATCCGTTTTCCTTCTGTCTGCATTTTCGTCAAATATATCGCAAAAGAGAAAACTGCCAGCACAAACAAACACTAAAAACGCAACCCCACGCACAAGATTCAAAAGTCTTTTACCTTTGTGCATAAGTTTCTAAACATAAATAAACTTGCGCGTGCCAGTGAATAGAGCCTAGCCGATTGTGTTGTCATGATAAAAACAAACGAATACTTCTGTTGTTCTCGCTAATAGACTTTTACTTTCACTTTTACAACCATTGTATGTAATTTTTTTAGGTAGGTAGACTGAACTTGGAGTGATCTTGTTATACTAATTTTAATATGTGTTTCGTTGTGGGATTGAAACTATTGGGGCTTTTCGATCCGGCGGCATTTCCCTGTCGGGTCATTTATTACTATAAAAACTCCACTCGCCAGCGTCAGTTCATTCAAAGCAATTTGAACTCTTCGATCACCGTGAAACACGTGAAAGATGTCGTGTCTTGCATCTTACGCCGAAATCGTCGAATGCTTTCTTCGATTGCGTGCCCAACACGCTCCCGAGTTGATTCCTCGAATCGTTAACTAAGTGAGTTGACGCTCTCTTGAAGTAGATCAAACACTGTCCTCGGCTTCCCACAAACTTCTCTCTATCTCAACGCTGCGTCTCCATTTAGTTGCAGGTAAAACATCGGTGAATTTTCATCAACAAATGGAGGGTACCATATGGATTTGTAAGGGATGGATCGGGTTTTCGAAGAGCTCTGAAAAGAGCTCCCGATCACTGACATTTTCTGTTTTCTTGTTCATTGCGCGACTTGGTCGGTACGTGTAATGAATCAGCTGGCGCACTGAGATCAGTTTAAAATTCGCGGCTATTCTGGGCCATTTGCCAATTGAGTTGTTTTCTTGAATGGGTATTGTTAATTTTGACAGCCATTGTTACGTAGTCGTGGGCTTCAAACAATAGCTTGCTTGCCCAAAACGCGCCATTTTCAAACACAACTTCAACTAACAGTTTTCAACCTAAAAAGAACAGTGGTTCCTGTTGGCCGATTTTTAAAATTAAAACGGATTCTGTTCATGAAAAGTTCCATCTTCCATTTGCCGTGCGTGAAAATTTGGAAGGCCGTAAAAAAAGTTTAGAAAATCGCTCTTGAAAACGGCTTCCATACAAAAAGAAAGCCGATTTTTCATGATTTTCAAGTTTAAAAGAACAGTCCTTACACTTCTTCAATTTCCTTCATTTTAGGCTTAAATTGTAGGTACAACATTATTCTTCAAAAAGCCGTGCGTGAAAGTTTAACTTCTCACTTCTGTATATGAAAAATTATATTTTTACTAGCCCTGCTTGGTCGATTTCGGCCCTTTCTTCTCTTATTCTGGGCTTTTCAAAGCGCACTAGACTTCAAATTTGCCGCTTCACTGGTTATGAATAAGTAATGATGTCCACCCATTCTGCGCGATGCGCTTCCACGCTGGCCGATCCCGGCCCTATACCTGCAGATCTCGAACTTGGCAGGCTATACGTAAAGGATTTGCGATCCCTGTGCAGCAGGCTAAACCTCGCAACGACCGGACGACGTGCTGCCCTGATAAAACGACTCGAAGAGGCACGGACAAACACAGGAAACAACATGGCGGCGAGCACGTGGACAACCAAAACGATCAAAATGCCCTCGAACTGCAATTTCAGCAGCTTCAGCGCCAAGTCCAGGAGCTACTGGACAGGGAATCGCCACAAGACGGGCTTTTATCAGCCACCCAGCTCACCCAAGTACAATCGATTGTTCAAGGGTCACTGAACGAGGCAATCGAAAAAGCCGCATCAGCCGCCGCTCAAGCCGCAGTCAGCGCCTTCAGTGGCTATTCTACACCAGCAACCGCTCCACCGACGCCAGCAAGAGTTCCCTCCGGGAATGATGCGCTGCAAATATCTTTACCAGGGACAAGTGCAAGTCCGGCAAATCATTCTGCTACAGACACAGCAATGGATTCTGTGCACGAGCTGCCTGCCAAACTGGTCAAAGAAATCCTAACTGGTGAGTTTATGGAACTTTCTAAATTGCTTTCAAAGAATTTTAACGTCTTAAACCCGTCCCAGGATGAGCCACTTACTCTTACTTTAGAAAATTCAGTCATAAAAGTAAACAAGGCCAAAGCAACATCCATAACCGACATAACAGAGTGGACGACGGCCTTCACTGCCTACATGGGAGTTATTATCAGCAAGTTCCCACACCGTGCTTCAGAGCTGTTAGAATATATGTCACTCATTCGATACGCTGCTAAATACCATAGGGGGTTGGGTTGGTGTGTCTATGACATTAAGTTCCGGCAGAAGGCTGCCGCTAACAAGTCATTGAAATGGTCAACCATTGACAGTCAATTATGGCTTAAAACCTTTACGGTTGCCCCTTCACTGCTAAAGGAAGACATTGGTGTTTTCCAGTCAGGACCCTCGTCGACAAGTACCTCTAGGGGGACCGAAAACCGTTCTTGTCACAACTTCAACAGGGGGGTTCCCTGTGCCAGAACCCCCTGCATCTATGCCCACAAATGTAACCGGTCTGGGTGCGGGAAGGATCATCCCGGGATCAAGTGCCCCAGTTCCTATGGTACAGAAAAGGAGCCCTCCCCAAGGGTGGGAAAGTCAACCTCCCAGCACCAAAGCAGCCGCCACCGAGACAAGTAGCTTCGGAGGTGTGGTTACGCCTGTCAACGTTGTTAAGTTATAGCAGGCCCTATCCAATCACCCTGAAAGGGAATTTGTCAAAAAACTATGTTCAGAACTGAGGGAGGGGGCTAGGATTGGTTATTCTGGTCCTAGGCGCCCACGTTTTTCAAATAACTTACCTACTGCTTATTTAAATCCTGAGGTGGTTACAGGGAATTTAGCTGATGAGGTTGCAAAAGGGCGTACCATGGGCCCCTTTCCCACACCCCCCTTTGAAAATTTTCAGGTTTCACCTATTGGTCTTGTTCCCAAAAAACATTCTGACAAATTCCGAACAATATTCCATTTATCCTTCCCAAAGTCTGGGACCTCAAGCATCAACTATTTCATTGAAAAGGATGATTTCTCCCTGCAATATATTACTATTGACAATGCCATTGCAGCAATTCAGAAATTTGGCCCAGGCTGCTACATGGGCAAAACAGACATTGAATCTGCTTTTCGGCTCATTCCGGTCCATCCGGATGACTGGGAACTATTGGGGATGTGTTGGAATGGACAGTATTATTTTGACAAAGTGCTCGCATTTGGGCTTCGCTCTGCCCCGTACATTTTTAATCAGTTGTCAGATGCCATTGAGTGGATTTTACTTAACGAATGTTCCATCTCCTTTGTGTGCCACATTTTGGATGATTTTCTTATAGTGGAGCCACCCTGTCATACCCCTCCGACGGATTCCCTCTGTCGGGCAAGCCTGTCAAGTATGATCTTGACCTTCCAAAAACTGAATATCCCTATCTCCACAGCCAAAACCGAGGGGCCTTCCCAAATTATTCAGTTCATGGGTATCATACTAGACTCTGGGAAAATGGAGGCAAGGCTACCTGAAGATAAGGTGGAGAGGATCAAATCTGCTCTCTCCACTTTCCGATCTCAACGGTCAACAACACTGCAAGAACTTCAATCACTGATAGGTACTCTCCATTTTGCTTGCAAGGTAATCCCCCCAGGACGACCCTTCCTACAACGAATAATTCACCTTACCAGGGGGGTTAAAAAAACCCACCATCATATAAAGCTTACCACAGGCTTTTACAAAGATATTGAAATGTGGAAGATGTTTATCGACCAGTGGAATGGAATAGGACTATTCCTATCCCCTCTGTGGGAAACCTCTGACACCCTTTCTTTGTTTACAGATGCCTCTGGCTCCCTGGGTTATGGGGGAATTTTCCAAAAAAGGTGGTTTCAGGGAAAGTGGCTCCCCTGTCAACAACTAGGCCAGGGAGGCATCAGCATTCTTTGGCAAGAACTATATGCAATTAATGTTGCATGCCATTTGTGGGCGGCCCATTGGACATCCAAGCGTATCCACTTCTATTGCGACAATCAGGGTGTAGTCGAGGTCATCAATTCCCGCAGATCCAAAGTTCCCCGGGTAATGGACTTGGTAAGGGACCTTACACTTTGCACCCTGCGGCATAACTTTTATTTTCGAGCAGTGCATGTCCCTGGGATCAATAACAACATTGCGGACTCTCTTTCTCGTTTCCAGATGGAACGCTTCCACCAGCTAGCACCCCAAGCCCAAGCAACACCAGACCCCATCCCAGCCTATCTGTACAAGCTCTAGCAAGGGAAGCTGAGGGTTACCTGGGGATGTCCCTTGCCCAGAGCACCAAAAAGACATATGGTTCTGGTATGCGGCAATTTTTCACTTTCTGTTCACAAATGAACATCAATCTGCAACTCCCCATTAGCGAGGATATTTTAATCAATTTCTCAGTAGCAATGGCTCGTTCTGTGCAATACACCACTATCAAGAACTATTTGTCGGCAGTAAAAAATTACCATTCCAGCCATGGCTATGAACTTCACTTATCTAATTTCCTTCGTCTCCGGCTTATTCTTCGAGGCATTAAGCGTTCACAGGGGCAACAGTCAAAAGTACGTAGACCAATAACTTTACAACTGTTGAACTTATTTTACCACCTCCTCAACGTGCAACGTACCGACATTAGGGATTCATTAATGCTCTGGGCAGCAATGACTCTTGCCTTTTTTGGCTTTCTGCGAATAGGAGAACTTACTTGCAATTCAACTTTTGATCCAAAGCACCATCTCATGAACAGAGACATAACTTTTATGCCAAGGAATTCACCCCAGTATATGTTAGTGCGCTTGAAGGTGTCCAAAACAGACCCCTTTAGACAGGGACAAACCATCGTCATCGGAAAGACAAATTCACCCTTGTGCCCCATCACCGCAATGGTGGCATACCTGAATTCCAGGCCCTTGTCTTCAGACTCTGGCCCCCTTTTTACCTATGTATCTGGTGGGTTCTTAACCCGGGAAAAAACTAACAAGGGAAACAAGACTCCTAATCAGCAAGGGGGGTCTGGACTCAAGGGAATTTGCTGGGCACAGTTTCCGGATAGGTGCAGCTACGACAGCTGCTTCAGCAAACTTACCCCCATGGCCCATTAAGGTTCTGGGCCGTTGGTCATCTGACTGTTTTGAGAGGTACATAAAAACTCCACCCTCTGTTCTGGCACTAGTCCCCCAAAAGCTTGTTAGCCTGTTATAAGTTAGTTAACCTGTTATTCAAGCGACATAATGCCTTTAATTGTGTGAGGTTTGAACCTTCACGTCACCAGTAGCTCTCAAAATGTACTCTTTTGTACAGCCCCATTTCGTAAATTAATTACGTTAAAGACACCATGTAAATTTTCTCACTCCTTACAAGATGAAAGGCATTATATTCTTTTTAAATGAGATGTAGACTATTATACCTGCATTTTGTTACTCCTGTGGCTCTTCAATGGGGGAATGCTTTGCATTCTGAGAGAATGAAGCGCTCCTCTCGTCACACTCTTGCCCCCATAGACTCGATTTTCGGAGGCTCATCTCCCTCCAATTATACCCCCTGGAGCTAGGTTAGTGGAGGCCCACTCCCTCCAGTCAGAGAGGAGGCCCACCTCCCTCCTCTCTACCCAGGAATGTTCACAGTGGCCCTGAGAGAAGGCCAACTCCCTTCTCTTCATCCACTGAGTACATCTCCTTGGGCTGTAGGTTTTGTTTTCTTGACACTCCAGGGGTCCATGGGGCTAGATATTAATTAAATATTAACTGAGCACTTTGTCACCCACTTCCCCATTTTCAGCCACACAAAGTTGTTGTTGTCCTTATTCCAAGAAAAAACGAGGGAAGGTTGATTAAATCACAATTTATTGAACATGTGAAATAAATTCTAGTTAATCAACAACTCTTGTTTCTATTTTGAGCTATGAGCTTTGCTTAATTAGCCAACCATTGTCCTCGGACGATCTCACGTGAGAATCCTGAAAACCATCCAATCGGAGCGAACTTTGGCATCTTGATACGTGCCTGCTAAACTCGACCGCTGTCTTTTGCTCTCACACGAGATAAGCAACAGTGTTCATTCTGCCAGCAAAATTTTTTATTCCCTCCCTCCCACCCAGAAGCTCTTGCTCGCTTATACGCAATAATAATAATAGTTACAGTTTGCCAAAGGGCTTTTCCAATCATCTACAATTTAGTTTTAAAATCATAGGGCTACTCAGTATTGCACTGCAGATTGTTATGTACACTAATGGAACTCTTAGAATAAGTATCTCTTTTGAGGTTTCTTGTTGTACACTTTAATTTAATTTCCCTTAATGGGCATTTACAAATTTTCGAGCAACTTTATACCACACATGAGGTGGTTACGATACGTCAATTTATCGAAGGAACAATACTAGTTTCAGAGACACTAATACTTCACTTAGGTTTCTTTACATGCAATTTAATTATACTTAATAATACTTAAATGAACAATGTAAATATCAAGACTTTGATGTTGCTTGTCTGAACAAATCATAGAAATCTTAGAGAAGCTAAGTACCTCACCTAGGTTTTTGTTTATGTGCGTTAGCTATTCAAATGAACATTAATGGCAGATCACGTTGCCAGTCCAGTTATAGATACTTTATATCATAGTTACCACGTTATCCTTTTGATTTATACTGTTACCTTTCTTAGAAAGTTCTGTTTAGGTTAGACAAATAAGCACGGGAATGGGGGATGAAGTGCTCCTCTCGTCACACTCTTGCCCCCATAGACTCGATTTTCGGAGGCTCAACTCCCTCCAGTTATACCCCCTGGAGCTAGGTTAGTGGAGGCCCACTCCCTCCAGTCAGAGAGGAGGCCCACCTCCCTCCTCTCTACCCAGGAATGTTCACAGTGGCCCTGAGAGAAGGCCAACTCCCTTCTCTTCATCCACTGAGTACATCTCCTTGGGCTGTAGGTTTTGTTTTCTTGACACTCCAGGGGTCCATGGAGCTAAATATTAATTAAATATTAACTGAGCACTTTGTCACCCACTTCCCCATTTTCAGCCACACAAAGTTGTTGTTGTCCTTATTCCAAGAAAAAACAAGGGAAGGTTGATTAACAGTGGATTACAGTTAATGTTTTTCGACATAGAATGTGACTGAAGAAAAAGTCAAATAACCTGATTAAGATTTTGCCACTCTACTAGTAAGGCCCATAACCACACTAGAAGCTTTTCGAGTTGATATGGGCACCTGCTCTCCTAGACATATAGGACCAGAAATGTCTTCTTTATTGAAACGGCATTAATAATAATAATAATAATAATAATAATAATAATAATAATAATAATAATTCTAGACTTTAGCATTTCTTTATTTCACGAGTACCTCTTAGTTACAAACCTTATTATATATATATATATATATATATTTTTTTTTTACTCCAAGGCTCACAGGTTGCGCTATGCGCCCTGTGTAGCTAGTTTAACTTTTAGCATACAGACGTGAATTCTCCTATAATAATAATAATAATAATAATAATAATAATAATAATAATAATAATAATATTAATAATAAAGACTTTATTTAATGAGGGTAACATAATTTACTGGTTGCCCAGTAGTTTACAATATGGCCCTACCTAATTTTACATAAAATAGAATAAAGAAAAATATATATGACACGATTAAAAGCAGATCGAACCTAATTAACTACATACTATATTCTAATGACTAATAAACAAAAATTTGAACTTCATACTAATAAGATCTAAAAAAGGCTGTTAATTTCAAAGTGTTCTAATGCAGCATTTTGTTTTGACATTCTGACTAGTGACTAAGGTGCACCTTATTTTATAATGTGTTATAAACACGTTTGCAACTTTAGTCAAATAGGACCACGTGGTGCTTTTATATGCTAAATAACAGACGAGCAGTGTAAAAACACATCAGCTGGGCCCAACAAACCAAGTGGTGAAGAAAAGTTGAGTGTTGTCTAAAAGTTGTCTCTAAGAGAATTTAGTCTTCAAACTCTCACAGGAAATAGCAAACCTGTCTACAGCACGTCCTGTGTGACGTACTGACAAACAAGAAAACTTCCAAGAGGGAGGACATTGATTTCCTATCACAAATAACACTATCAAAAATCATTCCAAGTCTAAAAGAAAACAACTAAATCAGCATATATACTAGTAAAGTTAGCTTCACATTATGCCCCCTTCCTGGCCCCTCCCGTCCATCTGTCAATGACTAAAACTTTTCGTTTCCAATGACGTTCAAATTTCCCCAAAATTAATTCACCCCACTCTTCCCCCATTTATCCTTCTTTGTTTAAAAAAACAAACAAACAAATTCACGGAAATTCGTGACAGTTTTTTGGGCGGGATCTCACATCACAAACATGTATCGGCATGAAAACTCGAGGAAATGATCAAGAAAATCACCTAAAATGTCGATAATCCCCCTAACTCCTATTCTGACCGGACGAGGTGGAGAAGAGACCGTTCCTGCCGGATTTTGAAGACTTTGATGACTGATTATTTAAATGACGTCTACTGATCTTTGTAGACCGTGGTTTAAGGCAGCTGAAATGAAACTGTTTTAAAGCCGGTGGGTTATTAAAAGGATCGAGATAATTGTTCTTGTAGTCTGTGCAATGCACCTCCTTGACGTATAATGTGGTAAAGAACGCTTGCATATTCGGGTTGGCCAGAGTGAAACCGATCGCGAGGTCTTGAAGAACCTCGTCTAAAACTTTGTAACAGTTTCTCTCTCTTCAAGACAACTAAAAGAAGGCAAAACCATGTACTACATTTCCTCGCGAGAGAAGTATAGTGTTATCAAATGCATGCTTAAAGTGTTTTATGAGAATGTTATAGATATTTTTGCCTTCTTTATTTACTTTACGACATAGAATTTAAAGAGGCTTAAAGTCACAGGGATTTTCACGGTTTTGGATAAAATTATCATGCGAGATTTGTAACGAGATACCTTTTCTTGAACACGGAATTCTCCTGGAACATATCAAGAGAAAGAAATGGAATGATTTTGTCTAAGTAAAAAGAAGCCATAACCAGTTTATGGCGATTTTTCCAGAAAAAGGAGAAAACTTTAAAACATTTGCCTCAGTTTTGGGCCTAAAACCCCACGGGGGCCCCGAATTGTTTCTATACTTCTTGTTTTCTTTTCTTTTTCCCAAAATATGACGGAATATGATGGAAACCACTAAACCCTATTTAGCCTGGGGGGGGGGGGGGGGAGCACATTGTGCCCACGCTGACTTTAACGAATTATAACTTTTAAACAGCTAGACGAATAATCAACAAATCTAGTGACTTTTCCTAAAAGTTATCAGAGAAAATTTTCCTGTGTCAATGACGTGTCTATGATGATTGACGTTTCCATAGCAACCGTCTAATCAAAATTGTATTTTGACTATTTTCTGTCTTTTTTCAGTCTTTTTTTCAGTTTATTCCCCTTCGTTTGTAACAAGAAGATAATTTTTTACTTTTGTGTGCTTGTTTTAACTAAGTATGTTTCTTAGAACAAAATCGTATATTTTTTGGTGATGTCATTGTCAGCTGTATGACTGCATGCTTGGGATTCAAGATGAAGGCCTCAAATTCAAAATGGCGGGTTTGTGACGTTATTGTAACGTCACGACACGTCATAATGGACAAGTCATAAGCCCAATCTGTTAGGCTAATGACGTTCTAAAAACGTGCCAAGTTTCATCGCAAGAACTTTAATACTTTTCGAGATCTATAGAGTGCCCCCCCCCACCCCCAAGCTCAGAAACTCAAAAAAAGCCCAGGCAGAATAGGGTAATACAGCATGGTTTTTTCACCAACGAAATTGCATGCAGCTTTCAGACTACCAGTATATTGCTTGGAAATGTAAATTATCCACTTAAATAACGTAAATAATTATCCACGTAAAATAAAGGCCATGGCCAAGTCTCATACTTATCACATGTTTTCTTTCGAAGATAGACCACCCCCTTACTTTCTGGATCAGATACTGGCAGACCCAGTCCATAATATACCTGAGGCCGATGGAATTCTTTCAGTTAGGATTTTTGTTACAACTCTTACAGTTTATGTCATTTAAGCCTGTTTTTTATGATTTAAATGGTTTTCTAAAGTTTTAGAGAAATTACGAAATCCAAGATGATGGCTGTTCCAAAACAATGGTGTAAATCTTACATCAGGTGACATCATCGTCTCACTTTCTCGACCTCAAAAGAAACAATTTTAAACGATCTATACTTCCTTTTATCTCCATTATTTTAACATTTATGGTTTTGAAGTTATGGGGACGGAATGAAGTTCAATTTCCCGATCACTGGAAACAAGGAAGCGAAAATTAGTTAAAATATGGATTTAAAATATCACCCCCTGCGCGTGACAGCAAATGCTTCACCCTTAATCAAGCTGTATTTCTCCGGATCCTTATCGTAGACGTTTTTAGCGAGGATGTTCATGAGCGCTTGATCAAATCTGTGACAATTGGCGTACTTGTCTCGGATCCATATAGAAGCACCGCAGCGAAGTCGCGAGCCAGGTGGGGCAATGCATTCGGGTTTGAATGTGCAAATACATGCCCATTTCATGATATGCTTCTGGACTTCATCCGTGTTAATAATTATCATGGCGCTGGCTTGGAACATGTCACTGACAGCATCAGCTGTTTTCATCGGGAAATATTTCAGCATTCCAGGATTAGTGGCGGCTAATATCGAATGGCCTGGAGTTCCAATGTAGAAGAGAATTCCTGACTTGGCACGAGCCATTCGCTCCAAAATATTGCTTGTGTTTGTTTGAAATCTAACTGATGTGTCGAACCACATGGCACCGTCAAATTCCGCCAAGACTTGTTGAATAATTAGTACTTTCTAAGCGTAATTGTGCAAGTTACGGATGTGAGGAGGATACGCATCAAAGTTAAACTTTCTGTACGTCAAAAAAGGAAGCGTCTTAACTTCACTTTCTTGTGAATCGTCAAGCCCAAGGTCGTAGAAAATGGCTCTCTTTCCCGGAAAATGATTGGAGAAAAATCCAATATTCTTCTTGAATTCTCTAAAATGGTTGCTCGACGCACCTGTGACAGGAACCCCGATATCGAAAAATGGCACGTTAGGATCTATGGACACGGGTTTTCGTTTAAAAGTTTGATTTTTAAGAACATTTTGCAGCATAGCTGTGGTAGGAGCATCGAAGATAAATTCATCGCCGATCAAAGTAGATGTATTCATTGCCAAGTAGCGGTTGATTGCTTGGATTTCGTTTTCAGCGTTTCTCGTGGTTTTTTCGAATTTTCGCGCATCGTTTCTGAGCTGAAACGCCTCTAGTTTGTAAAAGGCGTGTTCTATTTTTTGTCTGTTTAGCAAAATGTATCCCAGAAGTAGGATTGTTAGAAGTAAGAATGCCAAAGGTTTGATGCGAGAATTCATCTTTGTATGAACGACACTTGCACTCAGAGGCGCATAATATCAGTAAACTGTTTAATGTCATTAGTCGTGAGATAAACACAATATCACATGTGAGAACACCTTTCTATTCATGACATTAGCCACAAATTAACGACATATGACATATTTTATATGTTTTTATTACAATTTGCATGAATTTTAAAATGACTTAAATGAATATCACTTTTCCAAACAGTTACAAAGGCCAGTTTTCGCAAAGCACAAAAGATCGACAATGCGCCCAGAATTAAACAAAATGAAACGAAGTATCTTTACAGAACCTCGGTATTCTTAATCCCCTTGTTCTGTCTGGCAATGTGGGAACTGAACACCATTGCTTAGGCTGGCCTTGTCTACCTTTGAAGTGCGAGCTGCACGGTCGCGTTTTTTAAAAGAAAATATGGAAAAGGCTTCGATTCCCGTCGGGAACTCGAACCAATCAGCCTCCATCTCCCCCCCCCCCCCCCCCCCGTATTAGAGGCACTACGCCTCAACTACAAAAAAGCAAAAATACAACCAATGGCTTGATTAAGAATAAAACACAAACAGCGATGATAAACATTGTAAATAAACGC
The DNA here is from genome assembly GCA_964030785.1 of Siderastrea siderea. Taxonomy (NCBI): domain Eukaryota; kingdom Metazoa; phylum Cnidaria; class Anthozoa; order Scleractinia; family Rhizangiidae; genus Siderastrea; species Siderastrea siderea. The sequence goes on from OZ034968.1 coordinate 57,420,394, forward strand.
ATTCTGATAAACTTGACGTTTCGTATGCTAGACAACGTAACATACATTTTCAAAAGTAACCGTAACAGTGTTTGAAAACTGTTTATATAGTTTACAAAAGGGAGTCTGGAACCGAGATTAAGAAAAACGATGTTAACAGTAATTGCCCCCGGAGGGATTTTGCCTAGAGGCAAACTCCCGAGAAGGAATCTTTATAGTTCGCGCGTATATAAAGTAAAGCGAAATAAAGTACTTACAGTTAAAATATACAGTATATATACCAGATCAAATCTAGATTTGCTAGAACAGGGCGCGCATGGAACTAGTGGGTAATGATGACGTTTCATCACTAAATGCCCGAAGGGAATAGATGGGTAATGATGACGTAGCATCTTCAAATGCCTGAAAGCAGGCCTGAAGGGAATATACGGGTAATGTGACGCTGTTAGTAAATCAAAAATCTCTATGTAGGGGGCGCACAGTATTCATAGAAAACGCGTAAGATGTTTTCCCGTCAGTCATACTGCGAGTGCTTTCTTAACCGCACATGTGTTCCGTTTGCCTCATTTTATTCCCGTAGAAAGCCAACGTCAATTTCGAGTAAATTCTCTGGCCACGGGAAAGTTCGGGGGTATGTTTTGCAAAATTTGCTCAGATAGCACGCTCAAAACTGACCGGCTTGCTGCAAATCAACTCGGACTTGTCTCATTTCACAGGGCAAGGAGTGCCCTGCAGTAAGAGATAACATTTTTAAAAAAATATTGCCCTTTGCTGTCTGACTGAATTTGCCAAAACATACCTGCAGCTACTGTAACCAGCAAATTAGCCCGATCCACTTGCCTCCCCTCCCCTGTGGATCTCTGACCCCCCAAGGCTAGCTCTGCTGAATTCTGTGGTTCCCCAGCTTGCAGTCTATTGTGGCAGTACAGCTGAGATCGTCCTTTGACCCAGACACACACACAAAAGACCCTTCATGTCTTTCAAGCACCATCAGAGCACCTGTCTTGTCTTGAAAATCAGGTTTGCTCGGCAAAACAGGCCAATTTCTCCCCACCCTACCCCCTCTCTATTGGGCCTCTGGACCCCTACAATGCCTACCGTCAGAAAGGGCAGTCCCTGGGCAGTGTGCTGGCATATCGGGTGATGCAAGCCCCCCTCAAGTTCGGGGGTGTGTTTTGCAAAATTTGCTCAGATATATCTTCAACGAAATTTTTCTTCATTAATTTTCGGGGCTTGTCATAGTAAAAGACAGAACATTTTTTACCGGTGGCGCGATCTAACGTGGTATGATCAACACCTATCTCGTCCGCAATCCGCTTGTTTTCTCGTGGAAGAAATCTGAAAATACAAAAATGGCTGCAGTTATCACGGATATTTTTCGGCACCTTGTAGAAGGTTTGAGTAAGGTAAATAACGCAGCAGTTTCTGTGCCGTCCGTTGATAAAATAATTTATGATGCTACTTTGGTTGCTTTCACAAACCAGATCATCAAAGACAACAATTTTTTGGTTGTCCACCGGTAGCTCCTCGAGTGGAATGATTTTATCGCCGGGGGCCTCAATGACCTCGTAACCAACTCTGAGGTTGATTCGTTTAGCAAAGTCCTGCAAAAGAGCCTGGTATTTGTTTTGGTGCAGGTTCTTTGAAAAGAGGTAAATTTTATCAAACTCTAGCAACTCATAAAGCATATGCAGTAATATGTTTGTTTTGCCAGAATTACTGGGTCCACAAATCACCATCCGGAAAACATCGGCTGGCATGCAAGGGTGGCTTTGCTTGTAGCTACTCTCGGAAAAACCTGGGTCATAATTTGGAATCTTCATTTTTTTTTGGTTTCTATATAATAATGCTGAAATTATGTCAATACAACAGTGGCATCAGTTGGCTGAGGAAAAGTCGGCGGTCGATCAGCAAACACAAGGCATTCACCAAAAATTTACAATGAACAAAATAAGCAAAGAGCTTGGTCAGCTTTCAGGGGAGGAGCGTTTTAAACCTATTACAAAAAGGCTTGATGAAAAGAGCGGCACCACTTCGCAAGAGGTGGAGGAAAGTCCTGATTATGCAATGGACGAATTTGAAAGAACCAACCCGTTTAGCGAAGCATTTAGATCGGATGCACCAACACCAGAACCAACACCACCACCATCACCACCACCCCCCCCCTTCATACCAATATGATGATGGTGGTGGTGGTGGTGGTGGTGGTGATTTTCCACAACCACCCCCACCGCTGATGGAAGAAAAATCCACACGTAAAGAGTGGGGGATGCCGGGACCGGTTGAGCCAAAATACCCCCATGAATCAACCCTGTTACAAACGGTCAATCAGCTGATCACGAAATACGGAAATGATCCCAACTACAGAGTAAAAAGTAAAGAATCCCAACTTCATGGTTATTCCGTGGAGGAGCTCAAAAAAGTAAGAGATGGGATCTATGAAAAAAGAAGGGCAACCCAACCTCTATCGAGACAGCTGCAGCAGGGGAAGCAGAGCCTAAAGTCTACACCCCCACGCAAAAGTAAAGAATCTCCTCCAACCTCCTTGGAAAAAGCTGTCATGAGCCGAAGACCTGTTGTCGAGCCTTCAGACGATGAAGAGGACTTTCCTGAACAGGATTGGGAAACCGAAGGAAGTGGCATCGCTAGTGCTGACAAATTATTGATCAACCAACTTTATGTGAGCTTAGGATCGATCAATGACGGAAACAGCTCAAATAAAACTAAAAAATCAGGTATTTTCTCTGCTTGATTCACTAGTTGGACTCGGCGTAATCGACGAATAGCAAAAGAAAAAATTGTTTGTGATTATATAGGCCAATAATGTCGTTTAATCTTCTGCTTGACTCGAGCCTCGCAAACAACAAAGAACCAGGGGGGGGCGCCAGGCTTCACACGATTTCACAATAAACTTTCAACCTCCGATCCACTTGGGTTCAGGAAACTATAAAGCCGCGCTAAACAAACTTATCACAATGAGTTACTCATGGTACAACATCGATGCCTCTTTTGGTAACAACAAAATTTGCTGGAGAAAGAAAACTGAAGAGTGGCAGACCTTGATTTTTCCCAACGGAATGTATGATTACTCTGGCATCAACAGTTTTCTTCAGACCCAAACCGGTAAAGTGGTCCCGGAAGACAAAGACAGTAAGTTCATTTTCACTCTGTATTTCGATATGACGATATTCTGGGTTGTCATTCTGATGCATGAAAATTATGAGCTTGACCTTTCTGAAGGCGGTTCGCAGAATTGCTTGGTTATGAAAGAAAGATTTTGACGGGAGAAAAGAATTTTGTCGGAGCAACGGTCCCGAACATCACAAGAAGCGTTGATTGGGTGTTTCTTCACTGCGATGTGATCACACGGCAAGCAAACGACGTTCCAAGCGATGTCTTATACAGTTTTTCAACAACAGGGCTTCAGGTTAGTTATCCATTTCAAAAAGAGCCGTATCGGCTTGAGTGGCATCCTGTGAACAAAAGCGAGATCAATACAATAAGGCTTTGGGTGTCAGATGGAAGAAACAACATCCTGGATCTCAACGGAATAGATGTTGCGGTAAACATAATGATTGAAAAAGAGTAATGATTTTTGTTGGCATAAATATACACCATGAATCACCCGAGTGAGTGGACAAGATTTTTTGACGAAAACATCGGAAGGTATCGATATAAACACAAGGGGTCGGGTTTGATCCGTGACACCCTTATGACCATCAGCAAAGCATTCAAAGGCACTGCAAAGAATGTGGCAAAGATAGCCGCCGAAAAAGTCACAAAAACAGTTGCTGAAAAAGCGGGGCAGAAAGTTGGAGAAATTGCTGTCGAAAAAGGTTCAAAGCAAATAAGGCAAATACTGCGAAAGCGAAAGCAAAAACAACAGAAGGTGGGGCAGGATACCAAAACGAAACTTGAAAACATTTTACAAAACCGAGTGCCAAAAAAATCTGCTTCATCAGATGCCCTTGTGAAATTAAACCGAATTTTAGCAAACGAAATTTAATCGCAAAAAAATTTTTCTCTTTGTATAAGGATTGTTCAGATGTTCAGATCACAGCCAAGTGAATTTGGACACCCCGCTCACTTTGCCGGGGAATAGCCAAACTCAAAACAAGTCGGGCCACAAATATACCGTAAGAGACCGGGATAATTTTTATGACTGGTACAACGCTTATTTTTGAGTCAATTACAAGTTTGAGGCCGTGGCAAATGGAGCAGACATTGATGCTGACACCCAATCGGCCCTGATCAACGGTTCTTTCTCATTGATTAAAAGTTTGAATCTTAAATCAGCGGGAAAAACTCTGTACGAGGCCAACGATATTCACAAGGTTATTTTGATCAAAAACCTACTTGACTTTTCGGACGATTTTTCGAGAAGCGTGGCAAAAAACCAATTTTGGTATCTTGACTCCGACGCCACCACAGTGACTGCAGACGCTGCGACGAACACCGGAATGCAGGCAAGGGCGCTTCTGTAGCATGGGGGCGCGACAGTTCAAACTATTATCCCTTTGAACAGATACTCCTTCTTCGAAGGTCTATCAGACAGGCTGCTGCCGCCAATGCAACTTGAGTTTGAAATTGTTCTGCAAGACGACAGATTTTCCAAAACGATGGAACAGCTCGAAGGATTGTCGTCCGTAGATTGGAGTTGTGGGTGCCACAATTACAGTTTACTGGCCAAGGCCAAACCCAGGTCAATGACAATTTCTTACGACCAACCCAATGGAAATACTTGAAAGAAGTTTTGCATCTTAGCAGCTCCCGAAGGGATGCAAATGGTACGTGGTTGATTACACCTGGGGTAAAAAACCCGAAGCATGTCTTCGTATTCCTTCAACAAACTCGGAAACGAAATTCTTATACGCAAAACCCTTACATCTTTGACACATTTAATATCGACGGTGATAACTCCGCAGGATTAGCCACTTGCCGCCTTCAGTATGGCACAAGCTTTTACCCTGAGCTTGATTACGACCATGACCTCATTTCAGACACAGAAAGAACGACTACAATACCGGCGTTCAGTTGCAGCTCGCCAACTTTCAGACGCTCTACCCAATCATCTACTTTGATCTACGAAACACCAACGAAAGTGTGACAGGCCACCCGAAAAAGCTCGAATTCCATTACAGACTGGACGAAGCCGCTAACGCACAAGATTACACAATCTTTGCCGTGGTTTTGAATGAGGAAGAATTTGTGCTGAAGCCAATTGGCAATGAACTTGTCGCCGTCTAAAAAAAATCTCAATTAATATATACGCAAGATGGCTACCACTTATCATCCATATAAAAAAGCGCTGACCGATGGTCAGAAAAAGAAACTACAAAGAGCTTTTGTTTCGAAAACAGCTGTTGCTCTGAGGGTAAAACTGCTACTCAAATCTCACGAGTGAAAAAAACAGCCGCGGCAGGAAAAGGGCTTGAGCTCAAATTAAGCCAGACCCAGATTCAAAATTCTGCGCAGTGTGGTGGAAATTTGTTTTCTGCAATGCTTGGTTTGGCACGACCTTTAATAAAGCCCGCCCTTGGGGCGTTAGCAAGTGCGGGTTTGAGTTCAGCGCTGAAAAGGTGCTGAAAAAGATATTCGGAAAGGGTTTTGGGCCGAAGGAAATTGAGCTTTACAAACTCGTCCAGCAGATGACTCCTGCCCAGAAAAAGGAAGTGGAGCGATATCTTGTTGGAAAGGGTGTCGTAAAAGGAGGCGCCGCACAATACAGCGGTTTCCTTGGTTTGTTAGCGTCTATCGGGATACCTTTGGCTATCGACGTAGCCAAAAAGATACTTGGGAAAGGCTTGCAAACTCAACCACCACGTCCACGACCACGACGCTCACCCCGACCCCCACCTTCTAAGGGAAGAGGAATGCAAATGCGACCCCCACCTTTCTTCGGTGTGTCTTTAAACATAAAGTTTAAAGACACACCTCTCTCCAACATAGACCTCAGAAAATGGTGTGATTATTTGCGCATTCTCATCAAAGGTATTTTTAGCAGAAACGAAACAAAACCCCTGTTCCATTCCCCATGCATTATCAACTTGGATGATTTTGGAAGTTTGGTAACTCATTGGGTGTGTTGTTGGCATGCCAAAAATGGCACGTACGAGTATTTTGATTCATTTGGGCTTCCACCACCCTTAGAATGGGAAAAAGAAACGTTAATGCACGGAAACAAACATTTTTTCAGAAACGACAACCAAATTCAATGGGAACAAAGTGTGAGATGTGGTTATTACTGCCTTCTCTTTTTAAACGAAAGAAACAAAGGCACACGTTTGGCCAACATTTTGAAAATGTTCACCGACGATGTCGTTCAAAACGAACGCATCGTAAAGAATTATTTTTCATAAGATATACACAATGAAAGTGTACGGTGTGAAAGAAAAGCGGCACACCCCCAATGTGAAAGGAAGTGAAAAGGTTGTAATTACAAAGAACAATCGAAAACTCTTAAAGGTAAAATGCGCTAGTTGCGGAATAACAAAAACACGTTTTATGCCGGGAAACTAGGTGAGCCCTCCCGCGCAGAGGGCGGTAGTGTGCTTAGTAATATCGCTATGACGGTGGGTGATCTAGCCATTGAAAAAGGAATCCCGTTTCTTGCGAAAAAGGGGCTAGAGGCTGGACGTTATTACGCGTCTGAAGCTTTGCGATACCCCAATCTGCAAAAGAAAGCAATCAATTATATGCTAGACAAAGCCTACCCAGTTTTTCAAAAAGTTGGCACTGAGATGCTCGATCAAATTTCAACCAAAGTTCGACCAAACAGACGCCACAAAACAGACAGACCGGATTTAGATGGGCGGGGCTTGACATTCATAAAGCGATAGGAAAACTACCCAAACCAAAACGGGGTTGGACGTTACCGGGCCATAATTATACCGGGCCATATAATCCCCTTGAACAGCAGGTGAAGTACGATCCAGAAACGGGGCAGATTCAGCAAATATATCAACAATCAACGGGGGCAACAGACGCGATCGCAATGCAACATGACGTGGACTATGGTGTCTGTTCGAACCGAAACGAAAAATACGGTGAAAATGGAAAAAATTGCAAACACAAAGCGGACAAAAAAATGGTGAAGGCTCTCGACGCAGTTCCGTGGAAAAAAAGGCAGTGGGGTCATACAGCAGCAAGGAACACAATTAATTTGAAACAAAAGTTGGGGTTGCGTTTGAAACAGAAGTAGTCATGGCCCACCATTCATCAAACTCCTTTTTGCACGTCGCCTGGTTGCAACTGTCTTTGGTAGGTGATGAGAAATAGATTCCATAATTTCTTCTTTGTGGGGCCAGCATTCAGAAGGAACCATTTCAAAATAATTGTGCAGAAAACTGGAGTAGTTCACTGACTTGCCGGTTTTCGCCTTAAATTGAGCAATAACATTACCCAGAAAAGCGACCTCGTCGGAAGAAAACATTTTGTGAATTTTCCAGTTCAGAAGAGTATTTTTTAAATGAGCAGAGAGAGCAGAGGGAGCAGCAGATCTGCCCAGACTCACCTCTTGGAACTGATCATCATCATATTCAAACACTCTATGGCATTCTGGGCATTCACGACAGAATTCATTCACCACGTTAACTAGGTGCACCTTGCATGAAGGACAATAATTAATCCTTGGCGGTTTATTAAACTTTTTTTTCCACCATTACTGAGGTCAGTTTGTAAAGGTCGTAATCAACGAACTCCACACCTCGCAAACAACCAAATGGGTCGTCCATTTTTTTTATTGTGTGATATACAATGAGCGCGCAAAGTTTCAATACGTTGTCAAAAATTTATTACAGCCCGCGAGGGTATTGGAAAGGGTTTGCAGCGATCAAAACATTAGCAGAAGCTGCGAAAGTCTCTGAAGATGTTGCTCAAAACTGGTTGGTGAAGCAAGCTCTGTGGCAGATTTACTTACCAGCGCCGCGGTACATTCCAAGACCGAAATTTGATGTGCCTGTTCCAAACAAAGTTCACCAAGCCGATCTTCTGTATCTCCCACACGATCGCCCACCACGCTCCCGTAAACCTTTTAAGTACGCCCTCACAGTGGTAGATGTGGCCTCTCGTTTCAAAGAGGCCGAACCGTTGACTACGAAAGAGGCCAGAGAAGTCGCAGCTGCACTGGAACGGATTTATAGCCGGAGCCCTTTGATTTGGCCAAAACTGCTTCAGGAAGATCCTTGTCGTGCGTTTATGGGCGCTGTGAATCAGGTGCTTTCGAAACATGATGTCGAGGTAAGAAGCGGTCGTGTGGATATTCACCGTGATCAAGCTATCGTTGAAAGATTGAATCACATCCTGGCTGAACGACTGTTTGGACGCCAATATGGGGTTGAAATGCGCCTCCCAGACGACAAAAGATCGACTGAATGAGTGGCACGATTGCCCGCTGTTATTTCAGCTTTGAATAAAGAAGTCACTCCACTGACCGGTAAGAAACCCGCTCAGGCCATCAAAAAGAAAACTGTTTCAGCAAATCCCTCTACCCCTTACCCGAGACCTGTTGGTGTAGACGAAAAAAGCTCCCTTCCGGTGGTTTTTTTTTTTTTTTTTTTTTTTTTTTTCTGAATACAAAAGCCTTTATTGATAACCACAAAACAAAGTACAAGGTACAAGCCAGGCCTACATTAAAAAACGCAAAAACATTACAGAAAGCAACAATTACAGAATACATTACAGAATGCTTATCTACAAACAAAAGATGTTTACAACAATTAAGTAGATTACTTGATATTAAAATTCCTTAAGGGCTGTCAACGAAAGGAAGCAGTTTTTGCCATTTTTTCTTATGAATTTTCGAGTCCTCATTATTCTTTGCTATAAGACTTTCTATTTGATAGGTAGAGCGAATTTTTGCTTTCAACAGTGTTAGAGTGGGTTTTATGTTTAAAGAGCGGCTTTGGTGAATTATATATTTACCGAGAATAATTACATGATTTAATAATAGACTGTCTTTGCTAGTGAGACCAAACGCTATGTCAAAAGTGCTCAGATACCTAACATCAAAACCAAACTCATTCAACCACTCAGTCAATGATGACCAGAAATGTTTTGAGATATCGCAATAAATAAACAAATGCTCGAGAGATTCCTCCATATTTCCACAAAAGGAACACATAAGTGACGGTACCAAGCCCATTTTAAAAAGAATCTTATTTGTGTAAATAATTCTGTGCAACAGTTTATACTGAAATTCTCTTGTTTTGGAATCAAGAGTTGCCTTTCTCGGGAGAAGGTAGAACTGTTCCCACCGTAAGTCATGCGCAGAAAAAATTTCTTCATATTTAGACTCAGCAGTTGGAGCAATTTTTATTTTTTCTACTAGGTCCCAATATACCCCTCTAGACGAAGAAGGAAGAGATGCGTCAGGTGGATCTGCGTTGTCATTAGACGAGGCCACATTTGACGAGTTTGATTGAGTCCTTAATAAGTTTATCCAGTCTTTAGGAATTGCATTATAGATACCCATTAAAAGAAAATACTCTGCATTTGTTATGCCATTCTTTTTCATCTGATCCCAAGATTTTAATTTATAATCCCTGAGAGTTAAGATATCTCCGAGTCTTAATATACCTTTATTTTTAATTTTGTTTCTGTACAAAGGTCTACCATCTCTGCGAATAGATTTGTTGTTCCAAATGATTTCGTTGAGCACTTGAGATGGAGAGGAGACACGAACTATCCGCATTATATGAAGACCACTCACAAAGACATTCTCGATAGAACTTAGGTAAACAACGTGGTAGGTCAGACACATCATAGTTACATTTCAACAGGAAGGAGCCTCCATAGTCCCTAAGATAGTGATCCAAAAATAATTTCCATGTGCTTTTGTTTCCATCTAAATACTTTTTGAGACATATAATCCTTTGAGCTTTTATAAGGGATTCTACGTGCGGCATTCTTAACCCGCCATCCTTGTAGTCACCGATTAGAGACAGGCGTTTTATTTTATCTTTGCGGCCTCTCCACACAAACTGGAATAAAACTGTGTTGATTTCTTTGATGATATCTTTTGTTAACGGTATTTGTGCTGCTCTAAACATAAATTTAGGCATTGCGTACGTCTTGATTATCTGTATTCGTCCAAGAAGTGTTAGGTTTCTCCAATTCCAAAGATTGATAGATTTTTTGATAGACTTGATGATACTCTCGAAGTTAAGTTCCTGATACTTTTGCCAGTCGTAGGTGAAGTATATCCCCAAAATTTTCATTGGTTTATTAACTGTGGAAATTCCGATGTTCTCTGGGGCTGCATGCAAACTTCCCAACCAATATGCTTCCGTTTTTTCCTCGTTTATTTTCAACCCTGATATGTTACCAAAGTTCTCCAACAGCATGACTAACAGGCGAAATGATTTTGTGTTTTTAACGAAAGTGGTTAAATCGTCTGCGAAAATACTGAGCTTAATTTCGTTTTTCCCCAATGTAATTCCTTCAATTTCTTTATTTTTACGTATAGCCACATTTACAATTTCAAGTGCAATGATAAAAAGATAAGGGGATAGTGGGTCACCTTGACGAACACCACGTTTGATTTCAAAAAGTTCAGAAGCAAAGCCGTTGTTCATCACACAACTTGAAATATCTGAATAAAGTACCTTCACCCAACGAATAAACGATTCTCCGAAATTAAAGGATCGTAATGCTTCTGTGAGAAATTGCCAGCTTATTGAGTCAAAGGCCTTTTTAAAGTCGAAGGTGGTCATCAGCCCGGGAATGTTATTTAATTTAGTATACTCCATGATATCACCAATTGATCTCACTGCATCAAAGATAGTTCTGCCCTTCACATATGCACATTGATTCTCGTGTATAATTTCAGGGAGAACTTTCTCTAACCTTGTAGCCAGGGCTTTGGATCCAATTTTGTAATCTACATTTAGTAAAGATATAGGTCTCCAATTTTCCACAAATCTTTTATCTTTATCTTTCTTCTCGATAAGTCGAATTATTCCCTGTCTTTGAGAATTTGATAGCTTCCCGTGAACGAAAGCCGTATTCAGAGAGTCAACCAATAATGTTCCCAATAAAGGCCAGAATTTTTTATAAAACTCCGCCGTCAAACCATCGTTGCCGGGCGATTTGTTATTTTTTAAAGTGTCTAGAACATTTAAACATTCAGCGTATGTTAGGGACCCTTCACACTGACGCTGCAGCTTCTCTGATAGTTGGGGTATTCCTAAGTTTCCAATGTAGCTACGAATATCACCCACGCAAGTATCCTTATCCTTGTTGTCATAAAGATCTTGATAAAAACCTTTTAATTCGGCCATGATGGCTTTGCTGTTTGTGATTTCTTCTCCGTGTTTGTTCACTAATCTCCTTATGCATGTTTTCATTGTATTGTTTTTCTCAAGGCTTAGAAAGTATTTATTATTCTTTTCCCCTTTCTCATACCAATTCGCCCTCGAACGTATAATATTGCCTTGAGTGAAGTAGTCATACAAAGAATTATATTCGATTTTTAACTCTTCAAGAGCTTCAATATTTTCCTCGGTTGGATTCTCTGCACATAATTTTTCATTCTCTTTTAATCTGTTTTCAACATCTTGAAACTTATTTCTTCTTTCTTTGGCCTTTCCCTTACTGTAGGAAATAGTGAATTGCCTTATTTTATATTTAATCAAATCCCAAAGAAGGCGTTTGTCTTGAACATCTGCAAATTCCTGTATCCACTTACCATACTTAGCGGTAATTAACTCAACGTAGTTTTCGTCGTTTAAAAGGCTCGAATTGAAACACCAGTGTGAAGGGCCACGAACTTGATCTTCAATGCTATTTATTTGCAAAGTAATAGCCGAGTGGTCGGACTTTATTGAGGGGATAATGTCAGTGTGTTCGATTATATCCTGAAGGCAGTCACTAATTAGCCAATAATCCAAACGCCGTTGAATAAGAGGTCTCTTCTGCCTCCATGTATATTGTTTTTTATCAGTATTCCTGATTCGCCAGATGTCGACCAAATCAAAAGCCAGTTTGATGTCTATTATATTTTTAACCGAGTCTTTCCTAATTGTTTTCCCGCCTGCGCTGTCTAGCTCAGGATCTAAATGAGCATTAAAATCCCCTCCGATAATGAGCTGACGGCCCGAATCATGAGTTGCTTCTTCCAAGGTGTTCAAAATGCCTGAGAAAAAAGTACATTGCTCTGCGGTGTTGTTGGGAGAATAAATATTTAACAATAAAAAGGGGGAGTCTTGAATAACCGCATCAATCAAAATATAACGACCATCCTTGTCTTGAACTTCGGACTTAAGTTCGAATTGCAATTTATCACTAACAAGTATCATAACTCCTTTGCTATGATTGGTGCCATGCGAGTAAAAAATTTTTCCAGGCCACTGAAATCTCCACTTGTCGACTACATCACACGTGCTATACGTTTCTTGCAAGAAAGCTATGTCAGCTTTTTGTCTTTGCAGCCACGAAAAAATGGATTTCCTTTTGTTCAAATCCCGAATCCCCCGAGCATTTAGTGAAATAAATTTAAAATTGACATTTGCCATGACCGTTATTATGTTGCTTGAATAAGGCAAATAACTGCTTAATTACATTCATTTTCCGACAAGGCAATTTACAATTGTATTCACCCCACTGCCTGTAGAAAGCAAAGACAAAGACTAAACAAGCACAAGTAACGCGACAACACAAAAAGAAGGACATGATAATAATAAGAATAGGACACAAAAATGACAAATACGTACAAACAACACTCAGCAAACAATCCTGAGAGATCTTTCTTGGCACAAGTAAAGCCCCAGAAACCAACTGTGAGGGCTCAAAACAAAAATACCGCTTACCTATCATGCGAAAAAAAAATGAAAAATTGTAAGCGAAGCACAAGCAACCGCTGCGTATTGCCCAATATATTTCAATTTACGTTGTCGTATTTCCCGCCATGCAGGCCAAAACTGCGACTGACGTTCGCTGTGCAATTATTTGCTATTAATATTTTCGCTACAGTGTATTTAATTTGTCAGGCCGGAACGTAAACACTATTTATGTATAACTTGTCCGGTTCACTCCTACTAAAGGATACCTTCTTTCCAGCCTTCTTGGCTTCCATAAGTCTCGACATCTGCGAACGGCGTCTATTAATGATCTCCTGAGGAAAATCTTCCAAGATCTTAAAGCCTGTATCTTTATTTAACTGAAATCCTGCTCTCAGCACTCTTTCCCTGTCTGAAAAGCGCAGAAAGCGCGCAATGATTGGTCTCGGTTTCTCTGGTTTCACTTTACCAATACGATGGACCCTTTGAAACTCTATGCGATTAGCAGGATCTTCAAATCCCAGGACATTGTTGATAAATTGACACAAAACTTTATGCGTGTCTCCACCATCTTGCTCTGCCGAAGAAGTGGTTTCCGTTTCGGGGATTCCAAAGAATTTCAGATTTTCTCTGCGGCTATACGCTTCAACATAAAGTTGTTTCGAATGAAGTTCTGAAAATTCTTTTTCCTTTGTATCCTCCATTTTTTTAATCTTACTTTGTATCTGCTCAACCTGCTCATTCAACCAGGTTAGCCCTTTGTCCATTTCTTCCACTTTGGTTTCCGTTCCTTTAACTTTTCCGTCCATTAAGCTTGTGTCGCTTTGCAGTTTCTTAACCTCCCCCTCAATCTTAGCGACTTTGTTGCAAATTTCATTTAACGTAGTCTCGATACTGTCAAGTTTCCTAAGTTGAGCGATAATTTTGTCCAGTTTGCCTGCCATATCATCCGCCATGTTTAATGCTCGTAGGACTTCGTCTTCGTTTTCGTCTTTTGTACGTTTCCCTTCCGGCGAATTTGATTCTGAAGAGCTGGAACTCTTTCTTTCTGTCAATTTCCTTTTTACAGATACGAAGATATCAGCCATAGGCGGGAAAAAATGAGGGAAAAGTCAAAAACGCGAGCGGAGCTTCAGCGAACGCGTCTACTCGCCACTCATGCCAGTCCCAGTCGTGCAATCTCCCTTCCGGTGTTAGTGTTCGCTATCTCTACCAACCCGGTGAACTTGAAGGTGGCTGCCGAAGAGCTACCGACCCAATCTGGTCTCTAAAAGTTCACGAGATTGAAAAGATTATGATAAAACCAGACGCACTGGTTATCTATTATTTGTTTGACGGCCCAAAACGCGGGTTTGTCCGTGAAGAGCTGCTGGTTGTCCCTCCCGATACACAGCTACCGCCAGCAATCTAACTATGAAACTCGATCGGCTTTGTGTGAATGCCGTCTTCCAGTACTCAGCGTTTGTCGTAATAAGCGCTCAGCCCCAGCTTCTGCTGCTCGTACGTAACCATCCTCCCGTTGTTCATGCGAAAACCAATGTTCGTTGCCATGTCCTTGCTGCCATCCAACGCTGACTTGAAACGCTGCCACGTGATCTCGTTCTGTTTCTTTGACATCCCCTTCGTGCTGAACTTCTTTTTTTGGCCCTCCAGTTCCTCGATGTAATAACACTTCGAGCAGAGCGCAATCATCCTGCTACCTTCGCATTCGAGCTTGAAGAGCCCAGGAGTGCGGCCGCTCCACTTGTCCCAAGCTAACCACTCTTACTTTTTTCCTCAAATTCTGTTTGCAGCTCCGGCCAAACAATGTCCTCAAGCCACTCGGCAGAAATGGCTATGTAGTTGCTGTCCGTGTCCATCTGGATCAGCTCGAAGTCTCTTCTGTCAAAATACCTGTCAAGAAAGTCATAATAAAATTCAAGCATTCGACGTTTTGCAAGCTGGTAGACAGCGATTCCGATCTGGAACGGCTGTCTGATTGTGATCCGAGGCTTTCGGCTTTCCAGCTCTTACGCTTGCCCGACCTCGTCTAGATCACTGAAATAGGCGCTTCGCAAGGCTCTGTCAACGACCTTTTCGTCTTTGGTGTAGATCACGTTCGTTTGCCGCTCCAAAGCTTAGATGAGCATCCCGTACCCGCTGTTTCCCAGTAGTTTGCAAGCAGCGCCTTGCTCTTTTTAACGTCTCCTGTACGGCGAGCCTCTGTTACCTGCTCCACAAACCAGTCGATGACCTTGCCGGGGGTATAGTCGATCGTTCGATAGACAGCCGTGATCACCGCCCCGTGATCGACATACCAGCGTAGCAGAGGGGCTTACACCAGCAGCTTTTCGGCGGAAAGCGCTCCCACTAACTTTTTTCCGTCCCCGAGGTTTCGCCCCTTGCCCTTCAGGTAGTCAAGCATTTGCTGCGGCACGGCTTCGACAGGCACCTTTTTGTTGTAGACGAACGGGCACATCTATTCAAACTGTGGCCGCAAGGGCTCTGGGATCTCTATGTCAACTTCAGCAAATCCGAACCAGGTCCCGTTTTTGAGCCTTTGTGCGACATGCGGCGCGGCTCTAGCAGTCCAACCGCCCGTGTAGTGAACAACCTTTTCCTTCCCGCAGGGCAATTCCTCCAGCATCGTCGACAGGTAGAGGGCGTTGTCGTCGTAACCAAGGATGCACTGGCAAAGACCCGGTTCCGCTGTCTGATGCGACCCCGACTTCGTGGTACCGCGTGAACACGAGGCTCGGCCCCCCGACAACAGCTCCTTTCAACATCTCGTATGCTTCTTTGCCGGGGCTGTAAAGCTCCGCGCCCCGCTCAACCGCGCCTCGGAGCAGGTAATGCAAGCTAACCCCCGGAATGCTGACGGCGTCTTTCAGGATGTCGATCCCCTTCTCATTGTAGAAGGCTCGCATTCTTTCCAAGGCTTCCAGGCCGGGGACCACGTCGAGGTTGTTGCAATAGCGCAGCCAGTCTGCGAAAGTGCGCATACCCTTTTCTTTGAACAGACGCTGACACCCCTCCCATTCATCCCGAGTGAGCACGTAGCCGCCCTTCAGGCGTGAGTACCGCGCTGGATAGTCCGGCAACCCAGGGTGGTCGAGCTTTTCGGGGGTATCGAACCACTCGTATGGAAACCACGATTTCTCGGCTGTGCATTCATAAGCTTTCGTCCACTTTTCATAGCTGGTTCTCGGGCCGAGGTAGTTGATGATGTCGAGGAAGCGGAATTCCTGAGTGAGCAGGAACATGATCTTGTTTCCGTTTTTCGCCACTCTGACTTTGCCGGTTGTGTCAGATAGGCGCTCTGCGAAATGTTCTCTGATCAGGTTCAGATCGTATCGCCCGGAGTTGAACCCGAGAACTGGCACCTGGTCACAGCATTCTTCGATTTTGATGCGCTGCACTTTTGGAAGCATCTTCACGTCGTCGGGCACGCACGCTGCTCGTACTTTGGTCTGGATGTTTTTCCCGCGCCGCTCCAGCTCCTCCATGAACTTGCGGACCAGCTCAGCTGGGTTGTTTTCACAGATGTGTGTGGGCTCACGATCCAGGGTGTCCCCGACGCTCACCGAGATTGGTACGTGTGTGTTCTCGATCGTGAGTATGCCTGTCGGCTCTTTCCGCTGATTCTTATCACCGTACGCTTCGAAGTCGTACAAGATCGCGTGTGGGAAGCTTTGCGCTTGGGGCCGTGGCAGCTCCACATCTATTTCCCCTACTTCACAAGCCCATGCCTCGATTACGTGGTAGCCAGCAGCTCGGAGCGCTTTTGTGCGTTTTACAGTTGCTTTGAACCGGTCTTCTCGTGTTTGGTCATTGTTGGCAATGATTTCATCACGATCGTTCGGGTAACATTTTCGGCATCCGTGCAAGTGACAGCTGTGGTATTGAAATACAGTCCTTGTTTTAGGGTCGCATCCGTCCACAGGGGCGCGCTCAATAAACCGCTCGCCGCCGTGCCCGCGTGCCGCGTGGTGAATGAGAATTTTCCGCCGCTCGGCTTCTCGTTCAGGCCACCGAAGTGATTCTTGGGAAGCACAATGTTTTGGGTAGAAGGCCTTCTCAAAAGCTGTCTGCGGTGCTTCGACTCTTTCGGCCGGGCAATCGATCACCGTCTTCCCTTGGGCGCACCTTTGGGTATGCCGTTGAAGATAACAAGCTTGAGTGAATCTTGCGCGGCAATGAACACATGCATACATATTCGCCAATCAAGCGATATCCTTGATAACGAATGCATGCCCCTCGTAAATACCGATTGTCAGAATGTTTGTCAGCTTGGCCGGCGGGTTCCGCCTAAGGTGCCATACCTCTTCACCCTCCACGCGCACAGGCTCATAGACACGGATACCGAGCCAATCCGAGAAAGCTGCTCCCTGATTCAGTTGTCTTTCAACTCGTTCAAGTTCATCGAGCGATGTTTTCGGGCTGCCGTTTGGAGCAGTTCTTAGTTTAAAGAAACTCTTTGCAAGCTCTCGTGCTGCTGTTGTGCTTCGATCTGGTCTTGCACCGCGGTGTATCTCAGTGCAGCGCCACAGACACAAGTTGTCCTGGTAGATGTCCAGCGCCAGCATCGACCGGCCATGCGCAAGGTTACGCAGCCAGACTGGCAAGGGGCCTGTGCCCAACAGTGGCTGACGGTCGAGCACGACCTTTACTTCAACATCAGAATAACCCCTAAACACCCATTTTGTGTTTGGTCTTTGGATGTTATCAATGTTCAGGCGCGCCTCCTCCTTTTCTCTCAACCAATTTTCTGCTTCATCATACCTGTTTATCCAAGGTGAGCCTCCTGAGTTTTTATAAAACAGGAGAAAAGTCCCGTCTTCGATCTTTCCCGACCAATAAGAATAGTAGTGGCGTAAGTAGGCTGCTGTTCTGACCTTCTCCCTTATCTTTCCCATACAACTTTCTGTAAGGTTATTTTCAAGTCCTTGACTTTTTCTCCAGATGATGAAATGACGACCTTCTCTTTCTTCCCCTTCCTCTTCCTCATCTTTTTGAAGCAAATTTGATAGTATAACCTTGTAACTCTTTTCTTCTCTTTTCTTTGCCGGTTGAATTGGATCAAACTCTTTCAATATTGCCCGCCTTTTTATTTCCTTTTTCTTCCCTAGAGGTGTGATTGGTTTATTTTTTCCCGGAAGAAGCGGTTTCGATAACCGTTCCTTCACTTGTTGGGAAACTGGTTCATCCAAAATGTTCTGAACAATCTCTCGGAGAGACCCGCTGCCGGCGTGTTTTCCGCTAGCAATTGCATCATATACTGCTCATCTGCCGGCGACATTTCCGCAAAAAGTTTTTGTAAAAATTCTTCAGCGGCTTGTTGGGTAATGCTTGCCATCTTGCAAAATATATATACTTGCGCAGATATTTCTTCAATAGGAAATTATTTATGCGTCACTCAGAGGTCACACGCCAAATGTTCTCGTTTTTAATAATTTCTTCAATTGAAAAATATTTATATTCTATAGCTGACGTGACTTCAATGCGAAATATTTTCCGTGACACATCCGCGCTGGTACTACCTCCCCCCATCCTGCTTGCTTCGCTTTGTGCGCTGGGTGGTTTAAAAGAGGTAAATACAGGTGTACGAATGAGGTGGTATTTGTCAAATCCCAGCTTTACTACTTGCTTGGTTTTGTGTACTGATTTGAGCTTATTTAAAACCATTTAGGCGACTTTGGTTCATCGCTCACATATTGTGTAAATAATACTGAAAGGTTGGAGCCAGAATATTAATAAGGGCAAAAGCTAGTACGAACGATTTTCTCGTCGAAACCTTACCAGGTTTCAAGTTTTCCCCCTAGAATCAAACAAGAATAACGTTTTCACCTTTTGACACCGGTCAGAGGCAAATTATGTCAATCCTTGGGTCACAAATAATCGTAGATAAAGTCAGCACGTGTTAAAACGAGAGACCCCTGTGGAATAGTTGTTCGTGACCGAAAAATACTTGCCTGCTTCCAGAAAGAAGAGATTTGTCGATGAAACAAATTTTATCGGGCGCCGACAATGGACTGATATTTTTTCGCAATGTGCAAAGTCAAGCGCTGTTTGCTATGTTGTTGACGTTAAGGGGACGTCGCGAACAAAACGAAAGCCCGATAGCCTGCGCACAGACGTCTATTTCCTTTGCTCCACGCGGAAAAGGAAATAGGAGAGGTCTGCACGCAGGCTAAAGCCCGAAGGTAAAATGAAAGGGCCGTCTGATGATGGGCCCATTTGGCGAACAACAACGACTAGCTAGCCAGCGTTCAGGTACGAGGAATGCAGGAAAAATCAGAAATTATTAAACGAATTACGCGGGAAAAATATTTGCAGTCTGAGGAAAACACAAGGAAAGAATACGGACTTATTGGTCATGAAAAGTAGATTTATTTTTTTAATTTATATTAAATCTCTAACAAGAATAAATTCCGAATGGCTCGTGTGCATTGTACATCTTGCAACATCAACATCCCGTCCTAATATTGTCATAGACCTTTTTCACGCGGCTACTATTTAGCATAAAACAAAACATTTTGCACTTAGCCTCGCAGTGAAAAACTTGAGAACGAGTTTAGACGGTACAATTTTAATCGGTACAATTATAATCTTAACACTATTCTACTGGGCCAGTTTTTCTGTGGCTGTTTAGCTCTAGATTGGCGTGAAAAGTTCTAGAAGTTGTTTGTCCCTTCTCTTCGTTGAAAACGTTTTAAAGATATTTTCCAGGAACTTCCTAAAAAATTCCTTAAAACGTTTTGATCATCATGAAGGTGTAAAATACTAGTTCAAGTTAATGCATCCTTCTTACGGACTCCCTGTATTTGACTTCCTTTTCTTTAAAAAACAGAAACCTCCAGATAACTGGTTAAACGCTTTTGGCATTTATGGGATGGTTTTTAATTACGGATATAACGAAAAAGTCTAAACTCGTGCTTTGGTACTTTTTTTCTCCTTTCTGGGAGTCACTTTTTTATTAGAATTGACTCTCAGTGTACGTAGTTGCGCGAAAATAAAGCATACATTTTATCTAAACATTCTAGTCTTTGAAGCTCGACTGGCTCTGAAATCGGGGAAGAAAGCTTCCGGGGATTTCTTGAAAATAAAAGGGGATTGCAGTTAATCTTATTTTTTTAACGGCCCAAGAAAAAATAAAAGAGGGATAAACACTTTTTACACGCGACCAGTTATGCCGATAACCTAGCTCGCTATAAGCTATCGAATTAATGACAATGTTGGGCTTTGCTAAATTTAGAGGCCCAGGACTCTGTTCTTCGTAACTGTATTGAATCAGGCTTCCTCTCATTCTGACAACTCATTACGATGCACGTAATTTTATACTGTGTTGTACACAAGTTTGCGACTTTTGTCAAAGAGGACCACATGTAGCTTTCACAAGACCGATGGGGAACGTAAAAGAACATCAGCTGGGACCAACAAACCAGCTGTTGAAGGAAAGCAGACACGGTTTGGCCAATCAAGATTAAAGAGAGAAAAGGTTGAGTGTCTCTCCTCTACAAGGAGGTCTTCCTAACGCTCACAGGAAATCGCAAACCTCTCTACAGCACGTCTTATGCTTCGTATCGACAAACAGAAAAACTTCCAAAAGGGAGGGCATTGAACTTCTATAACAAATAACACTATCAGAAATCATCGCCAACCTGTCAAACAGCTAAATCAACACAGTAGCCTTACGTTAAGTCCTCTCCTCAAACTTGTTTGTTTAGGCATTTTTGGGTTTCCCCTCACCTTTAATTTCTTTCCAAAATTTACTTAACCCTGCCCCTCCCTTTTTATCTTTTCGCTTCTGCAAATTATATAAATTTCTCAATTATTTACTAAGCTATGAAAAGATTCGTTTCTTTTCTCCTTGTTTTCTTTCCTCTTTTCCCAAATCGTTTGTCTACGTACTTAACTTAGATATTCTACCAACATTCTGGCAGCGATTTCTTCAATTGATGTTTATGTTTCATCGGCTCCAAACTCACGTCGAAAACTACAAAGCCCTCGCCAAACGGATTTCCATTTCCATTCAGCACCGTTCAACATAGTCGAATTTGGCAAGTTAAACGCGGTTGGTTACCCAGTTGAATGATGTTAAACGCGTTTGGTCACTCTGTTGAATGTTGTTAAACGCGGTTGGCTACCCTGTTGAATGATGTTAAAAGCGTTTGGTCACCCTGTTGAATGATGTCAAATGACCCCAAAGGATGTTGAATGACGTGAAAGGTTTTGAAGTTTGATTCAGTACCACCAAACATTCTTTCACCAAAGTTGTATTCTGCAATGTTGGATGATGTTGAATCCGTTTGACAGAGGACTTATTTTCTCCAGTCTGTGCTAAAAATATGATACAACCTGTTTTTTAGCGAATCAGAGCGCGAGCACATTCTAGCCTATCATGATTATAAAATTAATATTATCTACGCAAATCGTAGAATTTATTTGGAAACAATTTGGTACAAAATATAATTGTTGACATAGTTTGAGGTTTCCATGGAAATCACATTTTGACAGGCATTTTCTATGTCAGTTTTACATCATTTAAGCTCTTTTATTGATTTTGATTTGGATGGTTCTGTGCAGTTTTGGAAAAACTGAGAAATCCAAGGTGGCAGCTGTTCGAAAATACTGACGTAAGTCTTAAGTCAGGCTAGGTCATCGTCTCATTTTGCGAACCTCAGCAAGCTCTTCACCTTTTCGCAAGCTGTATTTTCCCAGTTCATTGCCGTAGACGTTTTTAACAAGGATGTTCATGAGCGCTTGATCAAATCTGTGACAGTTGGCGTACTTGTCCCGGATCCAAATGGCAGCACCGCAGTGAAGTTGGAAGCCAGGGCAATTCATTCGCGTTTCAATGCGCAAATACATGCCCATTTCATGATATGTTTCTGGACTTCATCCGTGTTAATGATTATCATTCCACCGCTTTGGAGCATGTCGCTTACAGTATCATCTGTTTTCATCGGGAAATATTTCAGCATTGTAGGATGAGTGGCGGCTAGTATCGAATGGCTACTTCTTCTATTGTAAAAGAGAGTTCCTGACTTGACACGAGCCATTCGCTCCAAAATGTTCCTTCTATTAGCTTGAAATCTAACTGATGTGTCAAACCGCATGGCACCGTCAAATTCCGCCAAGACTTGTTGAATAAGTGGTAGTTTCCAAGCCGTAGTCTGCAAATTACGGATGTGTGGAGGATAAGCGTCAAAGTAAAACTTTCTGTACGTCAAAAAAGGAAGCCTCTTCACTTCACTCGCTTGCGAATCGTCAAGCCCAAGGTCGTAGAAAATGGCTCTCTTTCCCGGAAAATTCTCGGAGAAAAATCCAATGTTCATCTTGGATTCTCGAAAATGGTTGCTCGCATGGATGCACCTGTGACAGGAACCACGATATCGAAAAATGGCACGTTGGGATCTATGGACACCGGTTTTCGTTTAAAAGTCTGATTCTTAAGAACATTTTACTGCATAACTGTGGTGGGAGCATCGAACGTAAATTCATCACCGATCAAAGAATTGTTATTAAATGCCACGTAGCCGTTGATACCTGGGAACTCGTAGTCGGCGTTTCTTGTGACCTCTTCATATTCGGGAGTTCCGTTTCTAAGTAAAATGGCCTTTAGTTTGTGAAAGACGTGTTCTTCTTTTTGTCCCTTAACCAAAATGTATACGAAACAGTAGGAATACTAGGTATCCAACCAAAGTTTTGATACGATACTTCATCTTTGGAACACTCAGAACCGATCAATCCTACTTAATCGCCATTTGCTTTAAGCCAAATTCGTAAATCATATATTAGAACATGGTCTCACCCACTCAGCCAATCAGTGTCCAGCATTTCGATGCTCTATATTCCATAACCTGTCTTAAACTATGTAAAGTGGCGGGGGCTTTGAAGCACAGGGAAATTTTGGGGTAAAATTAGTATTCACAGAGAATTTGTGCATTCATTAGTAGTTCTATATAGTCATTAGTATGCTCTATCTCATAGAGCATACTAATGAGGCATTGTTTTCCTTTGTTTGGAAGCCTCATTAGTATGCTCTATATAGAGAATACTAATGACTAAGTAGAATTTACCAATCAATGCACAAATCCTCTCTGAATGTTTATAACTAAATCGAAAAAAAAACAACAGCTTCAACGGCAATGTCAGAAAACAATTATATTTTACACACATTATTTTATCGTGTTTTTAACAAAAAATGCAATATTGCGATGTAATAGCATAGCAAAAAGCAAATAGAAAGAAAAACCATTTCTTTACGTGAAATACGAAATCTTCAGACCTTAATTGGAACAGAAGGACAGACTTGTTTCTCCGTGTTTGCCGGACTACGAGTGTTGTACTTGAACTTGACTTTGGCCTTTTGGCTTTTCCTGCGGATTCCCCACTTGCTGGTGCCGGCGGGTGTAGCGCGTCGGAGACTGCTTTCACCAGTGAAAATCTAGTAAATCTTGAGTGGAAGTCACTGCCTCGAGTTCCTCATTCTCCGTGTTTTGGCTCATGGCCGTTTACGCACCAACTGCGATTTAAACGCGTTTGGTCACTCTGTTGAATGTTGTTAAACGCATTTGGAAATTCTATGTTTAACATCCAGGTTAATAAAAGACTCAAGATATCAAAAGCACACCGTTCTGAAAAGCTGCAACCAGTGTTTGATAGTTCTGTTTTCGAACATTTGCAGTCTGTTTATGCTGCGTTAGCAACAATTTACAATTCTTTGCTTGGTAGCCGCTGTAGATGGTGATACTTGTGCTCAGTCCGAGGAATTAAAACAGCATCTATACCAAATGATCATCGGAAAACTATGCAGTTACTTGGTTGCCTTTAAGTAGCAGAAAACGAATGGAATGAACTTTGTCGAATTTCCAGATTAGATCATGGTCCGGCTAAGAAATGCTACTGGTAATGTACAATTCACGGCTATTGAGTTCAGAGCCAGCGTCATGAAACATTATATGGGTAGAGTTTGACCACTCTGAAGTTGGACGTAAAATGGACGTTGAAAATAAGCAACTTTATGGTCATGGTATCCAGCAACCACGGCACCAATAAAACCTGTCTGCATCACCAAAGCTATTCAATCTGTTTGAAAACAATTTTCTTTAAGACCCTCTGCTAGAAAAACGGCGTTCATCGATCTCAGGGGGATACCGAAACTCGAATTGTTCCTGATCTTAAGTACATCTTGAGCACTTCTCAAGTCCTAATAAAGGAAATTACCGTCAGGCTACATGAACATACTTACAGCTGCAAGCAACCTTGTTTCCAAGTTGTGGACGACTCGTTTCTATTTTTTGTTTCCTATCTGGAAGGCTTAACCAGTTCATCCCAGTATGGTGATGCATTGTTTCCACTGTGTTGTACATTTTGTCAGTGCAATATACGTACAACTTTCTAAGCAGATGGACTTCCTAGCAGTGACAGCATGGAAAATGTGCAGTTTCGCTCAAACTAAATTGATTTTCTGAGAACAGCGGTAGACACAGTTTCTAAATTCCATGTTACCTAGCAGGGATTACGCTTGTCAGTTTGTGCCTGAAATTCATAAATGAGAATGTGATCTGCGCTTTTTTTCCCTAAAGAATGTTCATGATATAAATTTAACAAAAATGCAATCTTTTGCACTGCATTCAAAATTCTCTGATAATTTCTGCTTACTTGAGGGTATTAATGAAGACTAGGCCAGTTTTTCTGTGGACTGATTAACACTAGACTGGTGTAAAAGGATCTCGAAGGTGTTTGTCCCTTCACTTCGTTAAAAGAGTTTTTAAGATTTGTTTCAGGAACTTCCTAAAAAATTCTTTAAAAGGCTTTGATCATCGTGAAGGTGTGGAATCCTAGTTCAAGTTAATTCGTCCTTCTCGCAGACTCCCACTATTTGACTTCCTTTTCCTATTAAAAAACAAAACAAAAACAGAAACAAGCGTCTCCAAATAATGAATTAAACGCTTTTTGGCATTTATGGGATGATTTATAAATTATGGGTATAACGACTATTAAGCCTAAACTCGTGCTTTGGTTATTTATAGCGGAGCTCTGCGCGGCGAAGCCGCGCCCGCGGAGCCCCATGGATAAAAAAAATGGTTATCTATCAAGCCAAGAAATAACCCTGTGCTGTATCCTGCGCTTTTGGCGCGAAATTGCATGGGGACCCGCGTTTTAATTAGCAAAGACAATAAAAGTCAAAAACAATTTTATAATATTTAGCAAAATGATTGTTCGGATAGTTTTAAACTTAAGAAAAATAGCTAACATCTAAAAATATAAGCTAAAAAATAGCTAATATACTGTAAAAGTGGAAGGTGAAAAGTTCAAGTTACGAACCGAAATTTATCTTTGAGGACTTTCTCTTTCTAGCTTGAGTTCTGTTGCGAACTCAATCGCTTGAGTTCGCAGTATTTTGGCGCAGTCCCTACCCCAAACATACCAGAGCTAGTGCTTTCTGTTTAATTCTGTCCACAACCATGGTTTTGCGACGGTCCGAACACATTTTCCCAGGAAAAACACCCGCGTTTATCATATCAGTAACTCGCGTAACCGGCGGGTAACTCGCCTCACTCGCGTAACATCGAATCGAGTGGAAGTACATATCGCTTCAATTCGCAGCATTTGACCGCAGTCCCCACGTTAAACGTAGCAGGGCTAGTGCCTTCCGGTTTTTTCTGTTCAGAATAATGGTTTTTGTGGCCGTCCGAACACATTTTCCTACAAAAAATTCCCGAGTTTATGTCGGAGAATCGCTTTTGTCACGTGAAAAGATTTTGACGTGAAACTTAACCCGATATTGGCTACTGATGTCATCGTAGCTCAGACAAAGTGCGATCGCTCGCGAAGCAAATAACCCGAGATCGATTCCATGCAAGGAGCAATTTTTTTTGCTTACACCTTTCACGACCAATAAGAAAGTCGAATTTAACAGCAAGAATTACGTAACAATTCAAAAATAACCTTCATCCTCTGAAATAAAAAAAAATAAAATGCCATTTTAAATTCATTGTTCAAAAGTAGACAAAAGAACTCAATTCAATCTGCTTTTAAACGCTGTGCAGCCTAAGAGCTGTGGATACGGCTCTACCAGCAGAACACATAGTCTCATTGGGGGCCCTATATTTTTTCTTTCGTGTTCGTCTTTTTTTTGCGGTCACTTACCCGAGACCTCATGTTTTCGCTTGGCCAAACAAATACTCGTCGCGACTTTCGCTTCACAGGCTAGGACTGGTATCTTAAGCGAATGACTGTAATATAATTTCTAGCTTTAGGTAAGGGAGCCGGGGGGGCTAATGTTCTTCTTGTATTCAATAAAAGCATTTTCAGAAACTAATATGTACCAACGAAAAAGAAAGGTGGAGCTTCGCTTTTAGGCTTGGCTAATTCTATATATTATCCCTTCTGGAAGTGACTTTTTTTTGATAAAATTGACTCCCAGTGTGGAAAATTGCGCGAAAATAGAGAGTACATGAAATGGAAACATTTTAGTCTTTGAAGGTCAATGTCTCTAAAATCGCGGAAGAAGCCTTCTGGGAATTTCTTAAGGCAAAGCGGGATTGCAGTTGCAGTTGAGTTTTTTTTATGTAAGAAAAAATATAAGAGGGATAAAGACTTTTTACACGTGACCAGTTATGCCGATAACCTAGCTCGCTATAAGCTCTTTGCATTAATAATAATGTTGGGCTTTGCTAAATTTAGGGGCCGAGGACTCTGTTCTTCGTAACTATCTTTTTTATTGAATCATGCAGGCTTCCTCTCATTCTGACAACTCCTTGTTGTAAACAAGTTTGCGACCGGGTCCAACAAACCAGCTGGTGAAGGAAAGCAGAAGACATCGTTCAGCCAATCAAGATAGAGGACATTGGGTCCTTTTGTTACTGCACATGTTACTGCGCATCTCGGGATATTCGGGTTTCTCAAGGAATTTGCCTATTAAAGAAGAAGGTCACTCCAGAAAGTGTATATTTTTTGTACTGACCAATAAAAAGACCACACTGAGTTGAGTTACTGACTGTTGTTTGAGCTTCCACAATGCATCCGATCCCAATTAAATTCCTCTCCAAAGAAGCAAAAAATTCGTCATCGGGCGCCGCCATTTTGGATAGCGCTTAGGAGCCTGGCCGCGTATTCTTGACGTCATTTCGTCCAAATTGAAATTGGCGCGAAGCTCAAACGCAGCTGGCCAATATTTCAAGTGCATAGCTCACTTCTTTTTCGTGGTGCCGTTGTGAACTGAAAAGGGAGCAAAAGCAAGTCACTTTAAAAATGACTTCCAAATATTTCAAACTTGTTCGCGATAGTTTCAACTCGTTCAATTTGTCTAATGTAGCCGAACAATCCGGGAGCTGACTCTGTAACGACGGCGTTACAGTTCAGGTAGAAAAAAGAAAATTCACTGTCGTGTGTTCACGTTCTACATAAAACTTTGAATTTGGTCATTTCACGTTGTTGTTTTGCAGAGGATGGCAAAGAAATGTACCAAAATCTGTATCGCACGTGAAGGGTCAGTGTTTTGCTAGTTAAACCTTCTGTTTTGTGACGTTCTCATCAGCCGTCGCCGTCGTGTTTGCTTAAGTTCCCTAAAATACCGTTGTGCACAGTCCCAGACTGTAACAATAGGCCGGTTCTCACTAGGGCTCTTAAGTGCACTTGCAGCGCACTTGATACGTACTTGTAGTGTGAACTCCCTTCTAAAGGGCGTCTTCTAAGTCTGACTTATGTTTCAACAGAAGCACTCAACTGATCTATTTACACGTTTAAATCTCTTGGCAAAATGTACCAAAGAGGTAAAATTAAATATCAGCTGAATGTTATTAAAAAGTTTAATTATTGGAAGTAGTTTGTTTTCTATAAGCTGTTGCTGTTGATTTGTGCGGAATCACTAGTTGGCTTCACACTAGAAGCTAAGTTTGTTTCAAGTAAGCACTTGACTCAAGTGCACTTGAAAATTTCAAGTCGCACTTTACAAAACTTGGCTTCACACTTGATGACAAAGTATATATATTACTTGAGGTACAAGCTGTCAATCATCTTTCGCGGTAAAATCAGTCACGCATATCACAGATTGCTCGCTTGTGAAATCATGAGGCCTTTACGACAGAGGATAGTTTTTTCCGTCCATTTTGAGTTTTTTATCTCAGCTGGCAAGTTGTTTTGTCCTTTCATCAGAATCGTGACAACGCTGCACGCCGCTTTCGTTTGGCTTCCATTTCCTATTGGTCAAGTGCGTTCTCAAATGTGGCGTAGACCATACTTGGCGGCGTACTTCGGCTTCTTTGACCTACGAAAGTTTCCATGGTCACTAAGTTAAGTTCAAGTAAGTACGTTTTACCCCTTCACACTCAAAGTAGTTCAAAGTGCACTTAGATTGTACTTACAAGCTCTAGTGTGAAGCCAAGTACTCAAGTGCAGCTTGCGTACTTGGAGCGTAAACGTTTTAATGACCTCACTTTTTGGTTTCTTTGTGGCCTTGGCGATAAGTGTAAAACAAAAGGATTGAAGTGCAGTTGAAAGTAAGGTCTACCCCTTGCTTGAGAGCGCACTTGACCAATGACAGTGCAGCCTTGCAGCTAAAAGCACGTGGGCGCGCAACTTTGAATTCCACAGGGAACGAGCTCTCTGCATCTTGGTTTTCGATTCTGGGAGCGTTTTTCGAAAGTACCGAAAAGCCATTCGCAAAAATATGAACTACTCATTCTACAAGGCTGTTATTTTAACATGTCTTTACGATAGAAACGTTTAACTAATAGCAAAGAAACTTCTTGTTTACAAGATACAGTGTGAATTATCGTGCCCGAAATCGATCCGAAATGTTTCGGGGCTTGGCGCAC
Source organism: Siderastrea siderea (assembly GCA_964030785.1). NCBI lineage: Eukaryota > Metazoa > Cnidaria > Anthozoa > Scleractinia > Rhizangiidae > Siderastrea > Siderastrea siderea. The sequence goes on from OZ034968.1 coordinate 57,448,955, forward strand.
TCCTGGAGTCACGGGTGACTTCAAAAAGACTCTCAAGTTTTACTTTTGAAAGCGTATTTCAAGCCGACTTAGGGCAAAAAGTTCTATGTTGAGAAAAAAGTTGTGGTCGAAGTCTCAGGCTTAGCCAATCAACAACACTACAGCCATGCGCGCATCCAATACTCATGAGATACAAAAACTTATTTTTAAGACGAGCCTGTATTTCCCAAAAATTAACAAAAAGTGAGCAAGTGTTACACCAGGCTCTAAGATGTATATCGTACTTTAATCCTGTAACTTTGTTTATCAAGCTAATGCACTGAGAGCCAACTGGTGTCGCAAGTAATTTGCATCTATACACGCACACAAAACAAAATTACCATTTTTCTTTAATTTACGGCGTGTCAAAACGGTTGTACCACATCAGTATTAAGGGCGCGAATAGCTTCTTGGCTTGTGATTGGCTAAATACATGTTAGAATGACCTCAAGTCTACTTGATCTTCAAGTGCACTTCAAGTGCACTTGGTCCCTAGTGTGAACCGGCCTAATATGTCCGAAAATAGATAAGGAAAGAGGTATAACGTTTCACCAGTTGCCTGTATGAAATCCAGACCTAGCAAAGCAGTGGCTCGACCAGCTTCGCCATGAGAGGCGATTTGGGTTTCCCATAGTTAGGCCGGTTCACACTAGGGACCAAGTGCACTTCAAGTGCACTTGGTCCCTAGTGTGAACCGGCCTAATATGTCCGAAAAAGGTAAGGAAAGAGGTATAACGTTTCACCAGTTGCCTGTATGAAATCCAGACCTAGCAAAGAAGTGGCTCGACCAGCTTCGCCATGAGAAGCGATTTGGAAAACTCCTGGGTGGAAATACCCGAAGAAGGATTTATGTACACAAGAGAGAAGTCCTGGTATTCTGTGATGCAAGAAATACCTGCATATTTCACCGCAAGCAGTAAATTAAAATAAACACAGACAATTCAGATTTAGACCACGAACCTACTGCGGCTCGATTTAAGCCACATTTTAATTTTTAAAACAATGTACAAGTGAAATCGAATTTCTTCTCGACAGCAAACGCATTCTCTCCGAGTCGGCATCCCTTCACATCTTTCACAAGTGCACCAAAATGTACCTTCTAACCGTTTCTTCATTTAATCATCTCCACTTATCACTTGGCGTCCTCCGAATTACCGGCGCGTTCTGGTTCGAAACAATACTGTTTGAGCGCAGCCACCATATCGAAATACAAGCAAACATCTTGGAACTGACAAGTTGGGCGAAATGACGTCACGAATATGTGGCCAGGCTCCTAAGCGCTATCCAAAATGACAGGCCAGGCTCCTAAGCGCTATCCAAAATGGCGGCGCCCGGTGGTGAATTTTTTGCTTCTTTGGAGAAGAATTTCACTGGGATCGGATGCACTATGGAAGCTCAAACAACAGTCAGTAACTCAACTCAATGTGGTCTATTTATTGGTGAGTACAAAAAATATACGGTTTCTGGAGTGACCTTATCCTTTAATACAACGGTATTCTTGCGTGGTTTATGACTATGTGCAAAAGGCAGATCAGAATTCAAGAGCAAAATTGAGTGTAACCATGCATTTTTCAGAAATAATCGAGATTGAATTTGGAAAGAAAATGCCACACATTCTTTGCATTTCAAAGCATTTTGCTTAATTATCTCTTTTAAAACTTAGAGGGTACCGACAGGGCTCAAAAACGGCTGATTGGTTAAAAGATATGACGTAAAATGCGTCACAGAATTGCTACTGAGCATGCGTGTTGCTTTTTCACCCTTGAAAAGTTCAATATGGCGGACAGGCTGCAGTTGTTTTAGCACAGAAACCGCAATATTATTTCACTTTCAACGGACGATCGAAGTTACGTTAGATAGTTTTTAAATCAGAAATGCTGTTTGAATCGATCATTGACTTCAGTGGCTTTCAAAGAAGCCATTTTGGCCGCCGTTCACTGGAGAAACTGGATTTTTAACTCTATATAGGTGTACGTAAATTTTACTCTCTTTAATTAATTTTAATGGCAGAAACATTTACATTTCCTTTTCGTTATATTTGTAATGCGCATTTTATCATGTATTTATGTTAATTTGCGCAATATTAAGTAATAAATATTATTATTATTTTTATTATTATTATTATTATTATTAGTATTATTATTATTATTACAAGTGAGACCGGAAAACAATATCATAATTATTACTTAATCATTAGTAATACACCTCTTATCAAATTAGAACCAGTGTTTCATAAATTTTAAATAAGCCTCTGTTGTAGGTAATATAAACTTAAATATCTAAGCAATTTAAATGCTTTATTCAATAATTGATTTGAAACCGGGATACTATAGTGCAATACGTTTTCTACCGTGTAAGATGCTCTCATACTCATATTTTTCTCCTTATATGGTAAAATGACGCTATAGTTGAATGATGATGATTTGCTTGATTTTTCTTTCTTGACTGTCCAATAGTGGTAGTTACTCAGAAGGAGTAGCTCACTGGAGTTAGTATGAAATATAATTTAAATTACTGTAAAAGCTCTAATAGTCCTGCTCTCTAATACGCCTTCTTACCTACTTCTTGCTAATTACAAATAAATTATTTGCTTACAATTATGTCATGACACTGGGGCTTGAAAATTATTTTATGTTTTGACTGATGCCGGGTATTATTTTACTGCCAGAGGAAGATGCGAAGAAATGCAGCATTATGCATGTAATTACTTACATGTAATTCAGGTGAATCAATTTATTCATCTATTTTAAGTACCAATCAGTCAATCAATCAACCACTCAACCAACTGGCTGATAAATCAGTCAATCAGCCAATTAAAAAATCAATCAATCAATCAATCAGTCAGTCAATCAATAAATCAATAAATAAATCAATCTGTGACTTCAGTGTTGCCAATGCGAATAACAAATGGTCCAGTAATGACTAGTGACTTTATTTGATGCACAGATTATGACTCACTCTCTTACTACCCCAGACCGTGATGGCAGTAGATCTTGAGACTTTAGTTCTTTTTGGTTTGATAATTTGTCATCAATAAGCATTGTTACTGATTGCCATAATCTGGTACCAAAGAAAAACAAAAGGAATAGCCTCTTCCTAAATCATTTCAGAATAGTCTGAAACCTAACAGGCAATGAACTGACAAAAAGGGATCAGACTGTGGTGAATCAGTCAATCGATATAGTTTTCCCCATAAAGAGAATTCAATCAAATAGGTCTGACTCTCCATTCCTGGGATAGTAGTGGGGGGGGGGGGGATACTCCCCCCAAAAAAGATCTGGGGCAGGGTGTGCTCATCAGATATTTTGAAGTAGAGCCCTAAAAGGTGTACTCCAGGATTCATTCCATTTTCATACATCATCCACTTAGTAGTACTGAGGGGTCAGTCAAACTAATCAATGACATCAAAATGTTAAGCAGAAAAAGACAAAAAATATATAACCTTATTTCAAAACTGCTCTTCAAATTTTTTATTTGAATTGATAAAGTGTGTCTGGGAATATAGCTAAAAGTACAAATTTCTTAACCAAACCCTTAATAATAAACTGCCATATTTTCCTGACATCAGGTTGATGGAATAAAAACCTGTAAGAAAAACAAAGCAGATTTTAATTATTGCAATTACCAATAGTAGGACAGTCAGTGTGCACGCGCCAGAGAAAAATGAGAGACTGCTCGTAGTCTATGAGAATGGTACCAACTTGGGCCGGTACGACTTCAGATCGACTCCAAATGCTTACCTCTGTTTACACGAAACGTACGAAACATGTTGCTAGTATAAAATAATTATCATCTTAGGCTGTGTTTACATGAGTGATTTCATCCCAAGATGACTTTCATATCAGTGTCTGGTCATTTACCTGTAAGTTTTTACATGGTTTGGAGCTGAAATAATGTTTACCCTGGGACGATTTCATCCCGGTGCTGAAGACCGGGATGAAATCGTCCCAGGGTGAACACATGTCAGCTCCAAATCATGTAAACATTTACAGGTAAATGACCAGACACCGATATGAAAGTCACCCCGGGATGAGATAAAAGTCATCCCGGGATAAAGTCACTCATGTAAACAGGGCCTTAGGCTGGTGTAACTCATCACTGCTGCTGAACCAATATGAATGACTCAGAATGGTTTGAAATCAGACTGGGGAGCCACTTAAACATGAACAGGGTTCCAATTGGTCTGAGATATTTGTTTTGGGTATGCACGTTTAATAAGTGGTATTGGAGCATTCCAAGCTGTTGGATAATAGATAAACTGGATTTTTAAGGATGGGATGGTTGCGGACAATATTAACACAAACAGAGTTTAGATTGGTCTCAGGTAAACACTTCATGCCAGTCTGACTTTCAGACCGGTCTCATGTAAACAAAATCGTACCAGTCTGAGTTTGCACCAGTCTCATGAAATCAGGGTGTTACTGCCCCTGGGTCTCTGAGGATCTTGTTAAACATTCTTGAGAGCTGCTCGACTTCAGGCTAAGGGGGTGTTTACATAATACCAGCATGATTTTCATTCTGGTACAAGTTCCTCCCGATTTCCTCTTGTTTCTCTGTATTTGTTTAATGATTACAGCACAAAATCTCATAACTGTACAAGTCATACCTGTGTGAACTTGCCCCAGTAGTGGTACTGGGTCACAATAATCACTGTGGTATGGAAACCCATACATGGTATAACTGTTTGATTCCTTCTGCATTAAGTTTTAACCCTTTAACCATCAAGAATAAATCTTACATCACCGTGAAAAATGGATTTTGTAACTTAAGTGGGTATAAGGTTTTCATCACCTACCCCAATAAAAGTCTTGATGGAACACTGATGTAAATGTTGTGATTTAATTTTATCCTTGGTTCAACTTTTATTTTCCTTTGTGAGTATTAGGATTGCCAAATTTTCTTTTTCCAAAAAGGCTGTTTTAGCCACCCAGTCTTCTATGTGTTTGCACGACAATATAAAACAGATCATGCTCAAATTCCACACTACAGAAATTTGTGCTTGTTCTCACACACTTAACAGCAGATGGTTTAAATATCTGGTATATTTGAATGATTTTAAAACTGTTTAACTGTGCTTAATTATGTTTGACTGGGTTCAGAAATTGGAAGCAAACACTGCTGTATGCATATTATTGGTTTAATTGTGTTCAACTACCGAACCCAAATTAAACCGATCATTGCATTTGACCCAGTTCATTTTACTGAACAGTGAGATAGTACATAAGCTGGGATAATTATATGATTGATATCTTCCATGTGCATACCTTCACTGTAAGAAAAGCTACATCACTGATCACTGCTGACATATACATGCCTAGTATAGATAAAAAAGGATCAGTGGAAACAACAACTTCAGGGCTAAAAATTGACAGTCTCCTAGCTGCCAGTAGCAATTTAAAACTGACCAGGGCCACTAAAAGTTGAGGTTTGTTTTTATTGACATGTGACTCCAGTCTTACTTAGAGTTCTACAGTATGTGGTACTTTTTCCACATGATTATTGGCGAAATCCCTGGACAAAAGATTTTTACTTCTCGCCCAGGTTGGGAGGGGTCTATTCAAGTAAATATCGTTTTAATTTTTTTATTTAGACTAGAGGATTTTGAAAGCCACTTTATCTAAATGGCCTGGTCCACTATACTAAGCGAGCAAGTGAAAAGACCCTGGGGACGAGGTTGGAATTCAAGGATACTGGCCCGAGTTGCAATTCAATGATTCAAGCACTGAAGTTAATTTTTTACCCTGCAAATTATGGAATAACTTAATCAGTAAAAGTAGAGAATGAGATGTACATAAAAATTACATCCACCTGCTTTGAACTCGATTATCTTAAGCATATTTTCCCAAAAGTGATCAACACATAACTTTTAATAAATGTTTTACATGTACCTAATTCGAAATTTAAATTTGTTGTTTGTCATCAAATCATGCCAACTATAGCTTTGAACCTTACTTTATCTAAGAAACATTCGTGAGTCATTAGATGTATATAAATAATTTGCAAGCAGTGAAGAAAAGCCCAGCTAATAAACAAATGGAGTTGGAGATAAAATAAAGTATGTCATGTGTTATGTTATGTTGTTATGAGATGTTTACAACACGTAAGCTTAAATGATGCTACACAAAAGAATTTAAGCTTATCTGCCAGTATCAACATTGGGAGAATAGCCTGACCTTCTTGCTTTAAGCAATAGCTGTTTGAAACATTATTTTTAACAGCAACGCTGTAATTAAAGTTACTGAAAACATAAAGGATGCGATGCTACACTTTCACTTGGCCAACAAATAACATACGATTCACAGACGAGTGTACAAAAACTACATCACTTCATATAACGTCTACTTTAAGACTTACGAAACTTAATAACCTTTAGTTACCAACCTAAGTGTCTATCTTTCGGCTTTTTGCTACCGGAACGAAAATGGCAAATTATTTAAGCACTGGACTAACGATAAATATGAAACATTAAACTATAATGATCGATCGGTAAAGCCCTGCTAATATATTAAGCTGTTTACCGCAGACAATAAAAAGCTATAATTACACGTACCTGACATGAGCAATGCAGCGAAAAATGAAGTGCTGTCCTCTTTCCGAGAAACCATTAACAATTCTTTAGCAGAAATGGATCACGGAAAGCTAAAACACGTTTTCAGCCCATTTTTCAGCTTTTGTCGCTAGCTATGGCGCCGCGCCTAAAAAGTGCACCAGTCTTCCTGAGCAATCTGTGACATTGGTGCCCAGTACTCCGCGTGCCTGCAAATTCACATCCCTGAGCTATATGAAAACGAATTTTTTTAAAAAACTGTTAACGTAGTTAGAAAGAGCATAGTTTGAAACCAAATATGCTGATTCGTTTTTACATTTATATTAAAACCTCACAAAACAGGGGATTATCAAAAGTTTAAGGTTCATTTTTCGTCGTGTTTTTTTCAAAAGGAAAAATAATAATGGACGTTTTTGAATAACTTGCAATTTGTTCTGCAATATTGCTGTGAGAAATTACGAAGTTATTGAGCTTAAAGCAGTTTTTAAGTGATTTGAATTTTCTGTGCGCTCTGGTCACGTGACCTATGACGTCACAACAGTGAGTATATCATGGTCGTTACTTTCATGCGAAGTTCTATTAACCAGCCAAGCTTTGTTTCTCTCCGCCTTAAACTACCATAGTTACTGACTCCTTACCAGTCCCCTGGGAAATGCTCCTGTACAGAGCCACCTTAACTTTCAAATGCCAGATGTCAACTGGCAATTTCCATATTGCCCATTCCAATGACTATCAGGGCACGTTATCTGCTTTTGAATTGATGGAGGCCTGTTCTTGCAGTGAGCGAAAACATATTTTTTGCCATAGTCACGTGAATAATGACGTCATCACCCTAACGTTGATATGAGAGATAACTTTCACAAAGTTGTAAATAACACATGGTACAGCATTCTCTTCGACCACAAATTAACTAAGTTATTTTGCATTGAAATTTTTGTGGTGCAAAGCATTCTGGGAAGGTTCTTATTATAATTATAATATTGTTTTTAATTATTATTATTATATACTTATCGGCAATCCGATCTTGGATCAGGCTGCATCTCCTGATGGCGTTTAGGATTGATCTTGTTGTTTGATTAAAATTTTATCTTCTGTCAATATTTTTTCGTGGACAAGGCATGCAGAAGGGGAGTGATCTCATGGTTGCAGGTCAGTAATTTATTGATGTACTATGTCATAACTGATCATCATGCACTCAATGGTTGTTATGTAGCCCTTTGCTGGTCATGTTTTTGCACATTTAAAACACAAGTTTGTTGACGTGGATTGCTGCTCTTTTACAAACCGGAAGAGAGTGTTACCTGATGTTCAAATAATGCTATAACAGTCTTCAAAAGTGCCCTTTTTCGAGATCACTTAAAAGCCTGTTGTGGTTAGTGGTTGGTATTTTTGATACTTTAAGTCCACACTATGACTCGTATGATGCATTTTTTTAAACTGACAAATGCTGCTTTATGTTGTGTGTCGAATTCTGAAGAAAGCAAATCAAATAATTATTTTTGAATTTTGTTAATGGCAATTACTCAGTTTTTCTTAGATCAGCAACACTGAACATATTTATTTGCTTTATTCATTGGTTAACATATTTAATTAACACACCTGCTGATCAGTACACGATGACAATTTCTGCTTTTTGTTAAGCTTTGCTTGTGCTCATTGATTTGTGTGTTGTTAGCTTTACCCATAAACTTTGTTCCCATGAAGATCCATACCACATCTTGGTCAGCATTTTACTTGTTTTGCAATTTATTTGTATACTTGAACAAGTATGCCACACCACAATTTTTAAAGTAAAACCCTAGTATGATTGCTAATGGTGGATAAAATATGTATGGTACAAGGGGTTTTTGCATTTAGGGGGTATTCCAGTAATAGGAAACAACTGCATCAGTTAATTTTTGGGGAAAAAACCTTTTGCAAATAGCCAAAATAGAGTGTTAATTGATGTTTACAGGGGAACTCCACTAATACGATCACCGATCAATGGGACATATTAAATAATTAATGAAAAAAAACGGTTGTTGCATTCAAGAAGTATTTCAATCAGAAAAATGACTGGATCAGTTAATTTCTGGGCTAAAAGAAGTGTCATAAGATGATCACATGTAACAAAGTGGTTGGTAAGACAGGGTTTTACTTGTACATTGTACTTTTAAGACCTGCGAGACCAAACAAGGTCATGTGGGTGAAAGAGATTCAATCTATTTGCAGAATGTTTTTAAGATGTTATGTTAAATTTGTTGAGTGCCAGCATTATGATACATTTTTTGCCAATAAGTTTTTATTCAATTATACGTGAAGTAAAATTTATGTTTTACATTTTTTTCTCCAGGTTGTCACAGCGTTTGACTGCAGTGATATGTTCTTATCCCGCCTGTTAAGTTCTTGGCAGAAAGCAGAGAATAGCAGCAATAAAAGTCACTAGTGTTCAATTCAAATATTAATTATTCTTATTATTGATTTTTCAAATATCAGTTTGCCCTACACTCTTTGGCTGTACAACATTCTTGACACTGAAACAGTCCAGTGGAGTGTACTGATGTTTTGAAGTCTGATCTCTATGAGAGGTCTGTCTTGAGGCAAACTACATGTTTATTGCTCCTGATGAAAGGTGAAGTGAAAAAGCATGTATATAAATATTTGAGAAATAAAACCCAGCATCTTTGTGCCTTTTTTCCATCTTGCAACTCATCTTACATTAATTTTGTAGCCAACCTTCTTTTTAGAAGGAAGTTAGAAGCAGTTGTGTGAGAGGGGCATCAATGATGATTATGACGCTTCGTTTTAGTCTTTGCTCTATCTGCACTTTTCAGATACTACATGTCCTTGTCTGGAGCATTGAACATTGATTGATGCAGCGTTTGCTCTTAATTAGTGAACGTAATTCTGGAGCAACTTCCTCAGTGTTTTGTGCTTCTATACCATTTTTTTCTTTAATTCAAAGCTAAATTCTGTGTGGTATCATTTAGATATTATTTTGGTAAATATACTGCTCAACAATTTCCTTTTGCAATACAGTCAAGACATAGTTCTTTCATTAATTACTCTTGACTAAAAATTGACCAAAAATTGCTGAATTTTGATTCATCTGACAACTGTCAGCCTCGTTGTGAAAAAAACAAAAGGTATTGCACCTGCCTGCTGTTGGTGTATAAATGAAGGGTTCACAAGCTAAAGAAGGTGGCTGCATAAACAATGAGTACACTTGTATTGGCAAGGAGATGCACTTTGCTTTGCTATTATAATTTTATTTTTTCCAATGTGTTTTGAATGAAGTTATGCTGCACCGACAATTTTCTTGCTAAGAGGGGTGTACCTTGTGTTTGGAAGGTACTATTTTGTCCTGTTCCAGATCTGTTAATATCATGGCATTTTCCATGATCTTTCCCCCCTTTTTTTTTCGTTGTTGAAATACATTTAGGTGTTTTTTTCGTTTGTATTGCTCGTGTATTCAGTAGCTCAGTTTGACAGAGTTTTTGTGTTCATCCTCCATCACAGTTCCCATAACTGCAAAAATTGTAGCAAAACATTTCACCATCATTTCAGTGACAAAAACAGACGTTTTTGTTTGGTTGATTTCAGATGCAGTGATTTAAGATAGGATAGTTCCAACATAGCATTCTCTGCAAAAATATTCATTAGAAAACTAATCACTTGAAAATATTCAATAGGAAACGATTTCAAGCTCTTTTCACCTGAAAAGCCAATGAACTTTAATATGTGGAGGTCATTTGTTTCCTGTGCGAGGTACTTGTGCAAGGGTTTACATTAAACAGTGCAAAATTTAAGTTCACTAATCGCTTCGCAGAGTTACAACCTCGAGGTAGATGTGACCATTGAAATAGAAGCTGGTTTGATCTGCTGATCCTGTAGTGCTGTTGTTTTTCAGTACATGTGTTTTGGAAAATGAATATTGGGATTCTTTTTGTTTAAATGTTGTCATTACTGATTTTGAGCAACAATGACTAGTAAAATTTAGGGTATTTGGACGTTTATTAACTTGATGTAACGCATGTCCAAATACTTTTATTTTAGAATAACTTAATCGAGTTGCTGTACAGTGGCACGACTTCTCTTCCAAGATATAAACAAACAAATGCTCATCTTCAAACAACGATTTAAAAAATCATCGACGCGAAAAAATAGTCTCTTAATATTTCTTTACAACTTATCAAATTTTCTATTAGGAGACACTCATATACTATCTTAGCGAACAAGAAAATCCAAGATCCGTTGAAGTCTTGTTGTCAAGGACAGCTATCTATAAGTTAGCAGAACAATGTCCCAAAACGTTTAGGACAACATGGTCTGATTGTTACCGAAACTAACCTCCCTGATTATGAAGGAACTAATAATATCAAAGGTCGATGAGGATGCACATCTCGAACACATGTAAGTGGCCGTAAATTCTTGTTGCTCAAAGGCGGCCATATTGAAACTTGTTTCTTTTCGAGGCACCAATACCGAAGTCATTGAAGAATATGCTGTCAAGAACACTTGACAGCAGAGCTCTGCATTATTTTTTGCAATCTGTGTTGAATCCTTGAACGAGCAAAGCGCTATGGAGGGTCGACTGTTAAAGTGAGGTCGTACGCAAAGGACAGGTTAGATCATAAAATTTTACAACAAGGTATAAAACAAATAATAAGCAATTTATTTAACCTTTCAAGATGCACTTGTAATGACTGCCAATAAAAACCTTCATAGAAGTCCTAAGCATAAGATGTACCCTTTCTAAAACTATCGGCATGCGATTCACAAGCGACAATTAAAACAAGAGACGGATGAATAGTACAAAATTAAGCTAAAAACACAACGCGAGCGGACAAGATTGTGCTCTACTTGTGAATTATTCCGCCATATTTTTCTTCTTTGGGTAGCATTAATGAAGTCCATAAACAAGAAGCATTAAAAAATTTTCATTAGAACGAATCAAAAGTCATTTTTGATGTGTTAAATAGGAATAAACAAGCTACGGAAATTTGCATTTCAAAACCTTAGAGAACTTGACACGACCTTAGTTGACGCAAAAACTGTACCTTGGGGCAATTACGAAAAGCTCAAAGTATCCTTGGGGAAGAGGTGTCTTCATCGCCTGATAAAACTGGAAATGCCATATTGATTTCTTCGATCAGAGTCACAACTTCAGCATAAGTGATTGTACAGATTACCCAAGTTGTTTTTGAGGGCTTTGAGCGTGCAGGAGGCTGCAAGGAGCCGTTACAATGACGTGTTAGATTTTGATTCGTCGTCCGCCATTTTGAAAATCGAATGGCGGGAAGAGGGCCTGGGTTTTACTGCGCATGTTCAGACGTTTTTGAGCCCTGTCGAGGGCACCCACATTTTTCTTTTTAGAGTCCAATAGGTCTTGCTTAAGATCCGCTTTTTCCCCATAGTCATAACCTTTGCAAAAATACCTATCAAGTATTAGGACCCACCGTCCTTAATTAAAGAGAGGAAAGATTGAGTGTTCGTCTTCAAGGAGGTCTTGCCAACGCTCACAGGAAATCGCAAACCTCTTACAGCACGTCTTATGTTTCGTATTGACAAACAGGAAAACTTCTAAGAAGTAGGACATTGAACTTCTATCACAAATAACACTCAGAACACTATCAGAAATCATCACCAACCTGTCAAAAGCAGAAGCGTCACGTTATGTCCTCCCCTCCAAGTTCATTGATTTGGCATTTTGGGTCAACTTCCCCTCGCCTTTAAATTTCCCCAACAGTTACTATTCGCCTCCCGGTTCCTTTTCATCTTTCTCCCTCTAAAAATTACATAAAATCCCCAAATATTCACTAACCTACAAACTTAGATATTCTACCGATCCTCTGAATCGATGTTTTATGTTTGATTGGCGCCAAACTCACCTCGAAAACAAAAAGGCACCAGCCGAACGGATTCAGCATTTCCATTCAGCAACCTTCGACATTGCAAAATTCGACAAGTTAAAAACGTTTGGGCACCCAGTTGAATGTTGTTAAATGACCGCAAAGGATGTTGAATGACGTGAAAGGTTTTGAAGTTCGATTGGTATCAAACATTCGTACACCAAAAGTTGTATTGAGCCATGTTGGATAATGTGAACGGTGAGTCCGTTTGATTGAAGCCTCAAAAATATCGTTTTTTGCCAATCAGAGCGCAGGCACATTCTCGCCTGTCATGATTTTAAATTGATGTTATTTGCTCAAATGCCGGCCAAACATGGTGATTTATCGTAGAATTTATTCGGCGACAATTTGGTATGAAATATAATTAGTGATAAAACTTGATGTTTCATGGCAATCACATTTTGACAGACATGTTTTTCAAATCTTATTACATTTTTATGCCATTTGAGTTTTTTTTTTACTTGATTTTGATTTTGATGGTTTTCTGGAGTCTTAAAAAGATCGAGAAATCCAAGTTGGCAACTGTCTAGAAATCATACGTCACATTACGTAGTCGTCTCATTTTTCAAACCAGAATGAAACAACTTCACACACAAACTACACACCCTCAAATTTCCATTGTTGTAATGAATGCTTTGAAGTTTTGGGGAACTAATCAAACCCTTTCCCTCTCCCCCCCCCCCCCCCCCTGGTATTTGAGAACAAAAACAAACAAAAATTATTGACAATAATAATGGTATTTAGAACATCAACCCCGCCGTACGACAGCAATCTCTTCACCCTTTCTAAAGCTGTAATTTTCTGGATTATTACCGTAGACGTTTTTGACAAGAATGTTTATGAGCGATTGGTCCCATCTGTGGCAGTTGGCGTACTTGTCTCGGAACCCTACGGCGTTAACGCATTGACGTCTCGAGCCATGCGGGGCGATACATTCGGGTTTGAATGCGCAGATACAAGCCCATTTCATGATATGTTTCTGGACTTCATCCGTGTTAATGATTATCATTCCACCGCCTTGCAACATATCACTGAGAACATCATCTGTTTTCATCGGGAAATATTTTAGCATTCCAGGATTAGTGGTGGCTAGTATCGAATGGCGACTACGTCTAATGTAAAAGAGAATTCCTGACTTGGCACGAGCCATTCGCTCCAAAATATAGCTTGTTTTTGCTTGAAAACAAACTGATGTGTCGAACCACATGGCACCGTCAAATTCCGCCAAGACTTGTTGTATAATTAGTAGTTTCCAAGCGAAATTGTGCAAGTTACGGATGTGAGGAGGATAAGCGTCAAAGTTAAACTTTCTGTAAGTCAAAAAAGGAAGCGCCTTGACTTCACTCGCTTGTGAATCGTCAAGCCCAAGGTCGTAGAAAATGGCTCTCTTTCCCGGAAAACTATCGCAGAAAAATCCAATGTTCATCTTGAATTCTCGAAAATGGTTGCTCGACGAACCTGTGACAGGAACCACGATATCGAAAAATGGCACGTTAGGATCTATGGTCACGGGTTTTCGTTTAAAAGTTTGACTCCTAAGAACATTTTGCAACATAATTGTGGTAGAAGCATCGAACGTAAATTCATCACCAATCAAAGAATTGTTATTAAATGCCACGTAGCGGTTGATACCTAGGAACTGGTAGTCGGCGTTTCTCGTGGCCTCTTTATATTCGGGAGCTCCGTTTCTAAACAAAATGGCCTTTAGTTTGTGAAAGACGTGTTCTTCTTTTCGTCTCGTAATTAAAATGTATCCGAGAAGTAGGAATACTAGGAATCTAACCAAAGTTTTGATGGAACACCTCATCTTTGGAATACTCAGAAGCGCTAAACCGCTCAATCACTGAACTGACAAGCCACAAAATAAATGACGTTTTCCTTTTTGATTATTTGCGCAAATTTGAATATTGTTGAAATAAATATCGCCTTGTCACAAATGTCGGTTTTCTCAAAACACAAAGACAGCCAATATCCACATTAAAAAAAAAAACAAAGTAAAATAAAATATCCACAAGTCGGACAGGTGTTATGAATCAAAGGACATTTCCGAAATTGTACAGAACTCTTCACGTAGTTGCCTGAGCGTGGATTTCTTTTCTGGAAAGCGTTAACTATTTATTTCATTAAAAAGGTTGAAAAATAAAAAACCATTTTATTTGCGAAACGAGCTTCTGAAGACTCACGCAGAAACTCAACATGGACTTGTTTCGTTGCATGAGTACAGCTACCATGATGTGCTGTAGGAGTGTTCAAGAGTGGGAAATATTAAAAATGGTTGTGAGAAGGAAATAAAACAAAAGCTAATCGTGACTTGCATAACCACGTTTTCCTGCGTCTGAGGCCAAATGCATGTACTTCCTTCTTGTTCTGATTTGGATCACTAAGTCAAAATTCCCCTTTTGACAGTTGAAATTAGAGTAACTATAGAGAAATTAATTTAAGACCTGTTATGAGATTTCTATTCTGTAAATTAGTTTCAATCCATGGTATGTGTCACGCAACCTTAAAACTAACTGATTATCTGGTCCTAACTCAGACCTAAAAAATAGCAATGGACATTATGTTAATAGACCTTTTTACGCGGGATGACGTAGTCAGCCAGCGTTTAGGTTTCGGTCGATGGAATTTTTTCATCGGTGTCACAAACGGACATGTTTTTTTAACTTTCCCGTTTCCCGTGCCCTTGGCACGAGGCTCAAGGGACATCCCGGAAAAAATTGTGCGTTTTATTGGCTGTAACACTTCGAATCACGTGCAAGTCAGAAGTACAAAGTTGTTATCATACGCTTTTGTCGGCACGCGTGCCGTGTAAACATAGCATTGACTGTGATAAAAACATAATACAAGAATACTCGACGCAGCAGTGAAGCGTAGCCTTAAGTTATAGAGTATTTCCCATTTCAAGCGATTTCTTAGACCTAGTAGAACCTGAGGTAAATAAATATCTCAGGGACCTGCTCAATTCATGGCGCCGCATAATTAGTGGAACGTGATGAAAAACATTACACTTTTTTTTATATATAAGAACGTCTAATTTTACCGCTGAGGCTGAACCGAAACTGAATGTTCTTATTTTTTTCACGTTTTGAGCCTAAAATGTTCTTAGCATGTTCTTAAGTTACGTGGTATAGAAGTTCAGCAAACTGATATAAACGTCAGTCACGAAACCTTAAAACGGCCATTGTGCGCTGTATCATGTCAAATTTCTTTGACATACATGCCGTTGTTGGTTTTTTCTTCTTAGCAAAATTCACTTTTAATTATTACTCTTTCACAGTTGAGAAAGAAAGAAAATATAGCCTGAGCTCTACATTAAACAAACAAAACAAAACAAAGAAAATGTGATTCGATAGAAATTCATGTTGTTACTCTGTGTTTTTAGCTCGATGCAAAAACAGATGCAGAGATGAACAAAATTACCGCTTTGTCTCTTAGGGTGCGTTCGATTGGGAAATCCGGATTTCGATTTCGGATTTCGGATTTTGGATTTCCCAATCGAACGCACCCTTAGTCTCAGCTTGGGTACGTTCTTAGTATGTTCTTAAAATCTGGGTCAATTTCAGCCTCAACGTTCTTATAAAAAAAGGTTCTTATAAAAAAAAAAGAGTGTATTGTCGGCAGGCGTGTAAACAAAACATTGACAGCGATAAAAATAATACAAGAATACTCGACGCATCAGTGAAATATTCACAGCAAGGACTGCCTTGATTTAGGAAGTATTTTTTCCGTTTCAAGCGATTTCTTAGACCCAGTGGATCCTGAGATATTGTTTTTTTTTTGAGAAAATTGCGAGCCGAATTTTACAAGTCATTTATGTAAATTCTCAATGAGCATCGAAAACAGTAGGTGTGAAATTTCCTAATTGCACGCTAAAAAAGTATTTTGTTAACAAAAACAATGGATAAGTAAGGGTTAGACAATGAACGCGAGTGTTCTATGGGATATAGTGTCCCGACCAAAGATAGAATGGCAGGCCGAGTGGCATTCTATCTTGCGAGGGACGCTATATCCCATAGGACACGAGCGTTCAATGTCTAACCGTCTTAGAACATGGTCACACCCACGAAGAATTTCGTTTCTGCGTGCAGATTGTATTTTTGCATTTTAATTTTTTAGTTCTCACCTTGAAATCACGTTGCTATTTTGTTTACGATATTTTCGCTATTGTACGCATGCCTTTGAGGTACAATGTTTTAGAGTGCTTCACCGCGCGGTTTATCGCAGTTGCTGTGTAAACAGCCATGAGCCAATACACGGAAATTTGGAACTCGAGGCAGTGATCGCCGCTAAAGATTTTCTAGACTTACACTGGTGAAAGCAGTCTTCGAGGCGCTACAACCACCGACACCAGCAAGTGGGGAATCCGCAGGAAACTCCAAGAGGCCAAATTAAGTCAAGTTCAAGTACAACACTCGTAGTTTGGCAAACACGGAGAAACAAGTCTGTCCTTCTGTTTCAATTAAGGTCTGAACAGTTCGTATTTCATGTAAAATAATCGTTTTTCTTTCGATTTGCTTTTTGCTATGCTATTATACCGTAAGATTGAATTTTTTGTTAAAACGCAAAAAATAATGAGTGTTTCTAGCCGTTGAAGCTGTTGATTTTATCGATTTAGTTGTAAATATTCACAGAGAATTTGTGCATTCATTAGTAGTTTCTACTTAGTCATTAGTATGCTCTATATAGAGCATACTAATGAGGCTTCCAAACAAAGGAAAACAATGCCTCATTAGTATGCTCTATATAGAACCACTAATGAATGCAGAAATTCTCTGTAATTTTACCCCTGCAATTTCCCGGTGCTTCAAAGCCCCCGTCACTTTACATAATTGAAGACAGTTTATGGAATATAGAGCATCGAAATGCTGGACACTGATTGGCTGAGTGGGTGTGACCATGTTCTAAAGTTTCTTTGATCCTAAACAATCATTATAAAAAGGTGACTGACTCAATATTAGAACATGGTCACACCCACTCAGCCAATCAGTGTCCAGCATTTCGATGCTCTATATTCCATAAAGGCCTGCGGCCTCGTGGCATTCTATCTTTGCTCGGGACACTATATCCCATAGAACACTCGCGTTCATTGTCTAACCCTTACTTAGAACATGGTCACACCCACTCAGCCAATCAATGTCCATCATTTCGATGCTCTATATTCCATAAACTGTCTTAAATTATGTAAAGTGGCGGGAGCTTTGAAGCACAGGGAAATTGCAGGGTAAATTACAGAGAATTTCTGCATTTATTAGTGGTTCAATTTAGAGCATACTAATGAGACATTGTTTTCCTTTGTTTGAAAGCCTCATTAGTATGCTCTATATAGAGCATACTAATGACTAAGTAGAAACTACTAATGAATGCACAAATTCTCTCTGAATATTTATAACTAAATCGATAAAAACAACAGCTTCAACGGCGATGTCAAAAAACAACAAAAGATGCAATCTTGTCATAGCAAAAGGCAGATCGAAAGAAAAACCATTACTTTACAGCTTTACATGAAATAAGAAATGTTCAGACCTTAATTGAAATAGAAGGACAGACTTGTTTCTCCGCGTTTGCCGGACTACGAGTGTTGTACTTGAACTTGTTCTTGGGCTTTCCCTGCGGGTTCCCCACTTGCTGTTGCCGGTGGTTGTAGCGCGTCGAAGACTGCTTTCACCAGTGTAAATGTAGTAAATCTTGTGGGGCAATCACTGCCTCGAGTTCCTCAATTTCCGTGTATTGGCTCACGGCTGTTTATGCATCAACTACGAAAAGCTGCACGGCGAAGCACTCTCAGTGAAACACTGCAACTCAAAGGCGTTTGTACAATAGCGAAAATATCGTAAACAAAATAGCAACGTGATTTCAAGGTGAGAACTAAAAAATTAAAATGCAAAACTACAATCTGCACGCAAAAACGCAGTTCTTCGTGGGTGTGACCACGAAGTGCATATGGGTAAGAAAAAATTTCCTGCACAAGACTATTGTCCAAAAAAAATTCACGCACGTACAGTGGGCTGGAAAAAAGTTCTGGCCAGATGTTTCCTGGGTTGACACATTGAACTTTACCAGCAGACCGTTAAAAGATTTTAGCATCTGGACTTGGGTAAGAGGGATTCATAGCACAATAATCTGCCCCCCTCAGATGACCTTTTCTTTACACTTATAGCACCTGTGGTTACCAATCTTGACACATGTTTTCTGAACTTCAAGATCACGGCTGGTGTTCAGTGTGATTTGAAGAACAATGTTTTCAGTGCACTCTAAATCAAGAATGCCAGAATAGCTGTTAAAACATGAAGTTAACTTTATTAACTATCTATTTGACACAAAACTGGAATGAGTTCTCCCTGTAACATTAGCCTGAACGCTTGTCAAGTAAACGTGTAGGGATAGGAGGTGTGTCTTTTAATATAGAAAGTGTCGTATGCCTTGCATACTGTATGTATTACCTCTCTTGTGGAATATTAGTATACAAGCTCGTTACGTCCATAGATTCAAGGATTGCGTTCTCTGGAACTTTAGTCCTGTCAATGAAATTAATGGAGTCAGTTGACTGTATCAGTCTTTGAGATACGATTTCTGTTGTTGTGCTAAAAGCTGGAGTAGTATGACAACAAATGCTGATAATTTCTCTGTTGGACTCGAAACTCCCGAGGTCTCCCAAGTCGGTTTGTGGATTTTCGTAAGGGTATAAAATACTGGAATTCGAGGCGGGTTTGGTGTTTGACAAAGCCATTTTTCAGTCATTTCGTTAATGTGGTGTTCATTGTGAAGTACTCATTGGTGTGGTGTTCATTGTGAAGTAATCAATTGTTGTACTTTGCAGGATGTATCTTCATCCATGGGTACTGCAAGAGGCCTCGGTAGTTTTCCATGTTCGTGCATGTTGTCTAATTGAATTTGCTCCTCGTTTTTTCCCAAGAAAGTTTTTGGATGAAGCCCGAATAAAGTTTGCAAGTGAGGAAAATGAAGAGAAATCATCATCCAGTTTTCGGGTGGGTGTGATCTGGGGATATTTGTCATCATTGAAGCTAGGGAATGGTACCCATAAATTTGGTAGGATAAATGACGTGGCCAAAACAGTTCTTATTCTACTACATTCAAATGCCAGTGAAGAGAGAGTTGTGTCTCTTATAAGGAAAAATAAAACAGCATTTTGGCAGCATCTCTCCAGGTGGACGGTACGTTGGGCTTACTATCAAAATGGCCAACAAAGAGTCATCTTTTGAACCACCTTCGGATTTGTTGGCCACTGCAAAGAAACCTACTTGAAACTACAACAAAGAGCATCATCAACGCTGTTTTTCGGCGTTATGGCATGTTAATTTGACTTCTGGATAAGTCAGAATGTTAAGAGAGAGCTGATATTAGTCCAATTAAAAGAAAAATCTGGGATCTAAATAGTTACTTTCGAAGGGTCACATTTTCGCTCAGAATAAAGGAAAACACCTCTTAGCTACTTCAATTTTTCAAAATTTTCTGGGGGAGCATGCCCCCAGGCCCCCCTACAAAGATGACGCCGTCAAAGATCTCCCTCTTTGGCAACAAAGCAACTTAAGAGCTCTGTGCAGATTATTTTGGGGCTTTGTAATGTGTACTTCAGCTGTGAGTTGGATTTAACCCTTTCTAGATAGCTCTCTAAAGCAAGTTATTGCTGTACTGGTGGTTACCAGTTTGATTTAACAAGGAAAGGATATGGTTCAATACCTTCCCGTAAAATATGTACTGAAGGCGCATTCGCGCTATGCACTGTACTGTTCTGTAGCTCTATGTACGCACTATGTACTGTACTGTAGGCGCATTCTCCTTGCAAAATGACTAAAGTCCAGGAACAGGTCTGACTCTTTTCATCAGTGGGAAGGGGTCACCTCAATGTTTTACATTCGGTGTTAAAATTAATGTACTGTATTATAAAAATCAGTCAAAAACTGTTAGATGAAAATTAATATATTCGTTCAAAGTTTCTTTCACAGATCCTTAACCTTTTATAATTTGATTTATAATGAAGCCCTACTAACCCCATCCACACACCAAAAAAATTTCATGCAGAACGTTGGAGGGAGAAAAAAATATCTTGCAAGCATATACCCCAAGAAAAAAATTCATGGGGAATTAAGGGGTTAAAACAAAATTCATGCCTATACCAAATCACCCAACCCCCCCCCCCCCCCTTCAGAAGTTAAATGGTTGGCCCCTAACCATGTCTTCTTCTAGTCCAGTGGCCCCTCTCTCTCTGTCATGCAACACCGGTGTTGCGTGACAGAGAGAGAGGGGCCAGAACTGGTCACTAGTCTTATTCTTGTTTATATCCTTTTACACTCTAATACTGAACATCTCCGTTTCTCTTTCACATATCGTACTAACCCATGCACTCGACAACTGTCCAACTCCGTTCAAAATAGTCCTTACATAAACTAGCACATCCCGCGGAAACGCCTTCAGGCGTCTTCTTGTTTCTTCTAGTTTATGTTATCTAAAGCGGGCCAATTTAATCAAGTCTACTTGAGATAACATATTTCCATCCAATGACTAGCTATCAAGAACAACCGCGAAGATATAAGGAACTGTACTTTGCAGCCATAAAAACGCTGAATTCTTTGTCATTCTTTGAGTTTGAGTTCGATATCGATACTAATAGTGAATGTTTTTTACTGTAGAAAAATACTAGTCATCTAAATCACCACGGGGCTGCTCGCTGTTCATGTCCGAGCCGAAAGACTAGGTTGCCTAACAAACAGTCAGCTAACGTTTTCAAGAATGCTTTCAAGTAGCTCTACGGAAATAAAAGTGGGTTGGATGACCAGGGAAGCATATGAACTGTTGTCAATACTGCCTGCCCGGACGGTACTTCGTTTAAGTGACCAGCAGGCATTATACTAAATAGAGCAAATACTAAGCAGGCTAAAAAATTGAAATTAAAAAACTAAAAACTGTGCTTTAGAAAATTCTGAAGGAAAAGCAAAGGAAAAACAAGCAAAAGAAAAGGGGTCCCTAAAAAGTTTCCGTCGGTCTAATTTAGTGTCCAGTAAAGGAATCAATGCAGAACAAATCAGTTTTACCTCATTTTTATACAGTTTACGAGCTGGTACTTGTAAGGTGTTTTGGTCGTGGTATGACCAGCTGGGTAGAGAAAACCAGGAGAAGCTGATCGACAGCGCGCAATGACGTAATGCAATTGTTCCTTACATCACCACAAGAACTCACTATCGGTTCTTTTCACTTGAATTTGAAGCAATTTTTTTCTTGCTTTCGGGCAAACGGCTAAATTTAAACGGAGACAATCCCTGATAAATCCATCCATCAAAGAAACGCAAAGAAAAATCGTAACCATATAATGCCGAGCGTAACCTACATCTGTTTTATATTAGCTTATATTAATTGGAAAGTCCATTGGAAATGGCCGCCATATTTCACGAGTTCCAGCATCTCTTTGCAATGTTATAGCCAGCACTCAACGGGGATTCCAGGAAAAAAAGAAATTTCTTGAAATTTTACCACCTAAACAGTCGCCTTATGATAAAAATATCACACGTATCTACATGAAAACTAAATTTCAGTTAGTAGTTTGGCCTTGGTTGCACTTACATTAATTAAATGCAAGTGTTTCGACTGCGACTGCGTTTTGTTGCACGAGTGATGCGGCAAATTTAACGAGATAAATCTGCAGTGTAAATCACGCTTGTGCGTCGCTTGCACGGGTTTCTGGTTGTCAGATTTGATGAGTCGTTGTTACGTTCGAGATAACAAATACTTAGCCGTATTTGCAACTTTCCACTGAATATTTTTTTTTTATAATACAACAATTTTCTTTCCTCAAATCTAGGCTCTTAATGGTGTTTTTTCGTAGGCGCGCGGTCAGGGTGACTTTGACTACTATACTATGGCCTTTTTTAAAATTAATCGGCCCAAAAAAACTTGTTCCATAATCATAAAACTTAATAAATGCCTTTTCCTCTATAAAATGTCCCTTGTGTTATGTTATAAGAACCCTGTAAGAACTGATTACTTGAACTGATTAAGATTTTGCCACTCTACTAGTAAGGCCCATAACCACACTAGAAGCTTTTCGAATTGATATGGGCACTTGCTCTCCTAGACATAGAGGACCAGAAATGTCTTCTTCATTGAAACGGCATTCATAATAATAATAATAATAATAATAATAATAATAATAATAATAATAATAATAACAATAATAATAATAGTAATAATAATAATGATAATAATAATAATAATAATAAAGACTTTATTTAATGAGGGTAACATAATTTACTGGTTGCCCAGTAGTTTACAGTATGGCCTTTTCTAATTTTACATAAAATAGAAAAAAGAAAAATATATACGACACGATTAAAAGCAGATCGAACCTAATTAACTACATACCATATTCTAATGACTAATAAACAAAAACTTGAACTTCTTAGTAATAAGATCTAAAAAAGTCTGCTAATTATAAAGTGTTCTAATGCAGCATTTTGTTTTGACATTCTGACTACTGACTAAGGTGCACCTTATTTTATAATGTGTTATAAACATGTTTGCAACTTTTTGAATATTTTCTGTCTTTTTTCAGTCTTTTTTCAGTTTATTCCCGTTTGTTTGTAAGAAGAAGATAGTTTTTTACTTTTGTGTGCTTGTTTTGACTAAGTATGTTTCTTAGAACAAACTCATATATTTTTCGGTGATGTCATTGTCAGCTGTATGACTGCATGCTTGGGATTCAAGATGAAGGCCTCAAATTCAAAATGGCGGGTTTGTGACGTTATTGTAAGGTCACGACACGTCATAATGGACACGTCATAAGCCCAATCTGTTAGGCTAATGACGTTCTAAAAACGTGCCAAGTTTCATCGCAAGAGCTTTAATACTTTTCGAGATCTATAGGGGTGGGGGTGGGGGGGGGGGGGGCACTTTGTGTTCCTATTTGACTAAAGCTGCAAACATGTTTATAACACATTATAAAATAAGGTGCACCTTAGGCTCAGAAACTCAAAAAAAGCCCAGGGTTAATACAGCATGGTTTTTTCACCAACCAAATTGCATGCAGCTTCCAGACTACCAGTATATTGCTTGGAAATGTAAATCATCCACGTAAATGCCGGCCAAACTTCGTGAATTGCCGTAGAATTTATATAGCAACAAAATATAACCGCCTTAGGTATATTAAGGACTGGGTCCTTTCAGGTAAATTCAAACATGAAGAGGGTGGTCTATCTCAGTAAGTATGCAATCTATAGATACGAAATTAAGCAAAGAGATTAAACTTGTTGCAGTTGTCACAATAGGGATCGCGTGACTAATTAAGGTACTTATGCAAACCTAACTTACAAAATGACGTCTGAATAGTTTTTCTTGTATTAAGTTGTACGCAAAATTAACTCGAAGGCGTGTCCGGGTCACGTTGTCATTGAAATGTCATGATTTTGCTGTCACGCAATAGCCATAATAACTTCATCCAGGGTAGGAAAACCACCATTCCAGTTTGGAAAGTACCTCATAAAGGTAGAAACACAATCACTGAAAATGCTAAGTAAACGTAACTTTTCCCAGTGTGCGGAGCCCTAAGCGACAAAAAGTGAAACCTTAACTGGTCACGCAATTTGTTGCCAAGGAAACTTCAATGTCAAAAATACTATATCAACAAAATAAAGGCCATGGCCAAGTCTCATACTTATCACATGTTTTCTTTCGAAGATAGACCACCCCCTAACTTTCTGGATCAGATACTGGCAGACCCAGTCCTTAATATACCTGAGGCCGATGGAATTCTTTCAGTTAGGATTTTTGTTACAACTCTTACAGTTTATGTCATTTAAGCCTGTTTTTTATGATTTAAATGGTTTTCTAAAGTTTTAGAAAAATTAGGAAATCCAAGATGATGGCTGAACAATGGTGTAAATCTTACATTAGGGGACATCATCGTCTCACTTTCTCGACCTCAAAAGAAACAATTTTGAACGATCTATACTTCCTTTTATCTCCATTATTTTAACATTTATGGTTTTGAAGTTATGGGGACGGAATGAAGTTCAATTTCCCGATCACTGAAAACAAGGAAGAGAAAATTAGTTAAAATATGGATTTAAAATATCACCCCCTGCGCCGCATGACAGCAAATGCTTCACCCTTACTCAAGCTGTATTTCTCCGGATCCTTATCGTAGACGTTTTTAGCGAGGATGTTCATGAGCGCTTGATCAAATCTGTGACAATTGGCGTACTTGTCGCGGATCCATACAGAAGCACCGCAGCGAAGTCGCGAGCCAGGTGGGGCAATGCATTCGAGTTTGAATGTGCAAATACATGCCCATTTCATGATATGCTTCTGGACTTCATCCGTGTTAATAATTATCATGGCGCTGGCTTGGAACATGTCACTGACAGCATCGGCTGTTTTCATCGGGAAATATTTCAGCATTCCAGGGTTAGTGGCGGCTAATATCGAATGGCCTGTAGTTCCAACGTAGAAGAGAATTCCTGACTTGGCACGAGCCATTCGCTCCAAAATATGGCTTGTGTTTGCTTGAAATCTAACTGATGTGTCGAACCACATGGCACCGTCAAATTCCGCTAAGACTTGTTGAATAATTAGTACTTTCCAAGCGTAATTGTGCAAGTTACGGATGTGAGGAGGATAAGCGTCAAAGTTAAACTTTCTGTACGTCAAAAAAGGAAGCGTCTTAACTTCACTCGCTTGTGAATTGTCAAGCCCAAGGTCGTAGAAAATGGCTCTCTTTCCCGGAAAATGATTGGAGAAAAATCCAATGTTCATCTTGAATTCTCGAAAATGGTTGCTCGACGCACCTGTGACAGGAACCACGATATCGAAAAATGGCACGTTAGGATCTATGGACACGGGTTTTCGTTTAAAAGTTTGATTCTTAAGAACATTTTGCAGCATAGCTGTGGTAGGAGCATCGAAGATAAATTCATCACCGATCAAAGTAGATGTATTCACAGCCACGTAGCGGTTGATTGCTTGGATTTCGTTGTCAGCGTTTCTCGTGGTTTTTTCGAATTTTCGCGCATCGTTTCTGAGCTGAAACGCCTCTAGTTTGTAAAAGGCTTGTTCTATTTTTTGGCTGTTTAGCAAAATGTATCCCAGAAGTAGGATTGTCAGAAGTAAGAATGCCAAAGGTTTGATGCGAGAATTCATCTTTGTATGAACGACACTTGCACTCAGAACCGTATAATATCAGTAAACTGTTTAATGTCATTAGTCGTGAGATAAACACAATATCACATGTGAGAACACCTTTCTATTCATGACATTAGCCACAAATTAACGACATATGACATATTTTATATGTTTTTATTACAATTTGCATGGATTTTAATTTAAAATGACTTAAATGAATATCACTTTTCCAAACAGTTACAAAGGCCAGTTTTCGCAAAGCACAAAAGATCGACAATGCGCCCAGAATAAAACAAAATAAAACGAAGTATTTTTACAGAACCTCGGTATTCCTAATCCCCTTGTTCTGGCTGGCAATGTGGGAACTGAACACCATTGCTTAGGCCGGCCTTGTCTACCTTTGAAGTGCGAGCTGCACGGTCGCGTTTTTTAAAGGCTCTTTAAAAGAAAACATGGAAAAGGGTTCGATTCCAGTCGGGAACTCGAACCAATCAGCCTCCATCCCCCTCCCCTCCCCCCCGTATTAGATGCACTACGCCTCAACTACAAAAAAGCAAAAATAGAACCAATGGCTTGATTAAGAATAAAACACAAGCAGCGATGATAAACATTGTAAATAAACGCGTTTTGATAAACTTGACGTTTCGTATGCTAGACAACATACATTTTCAAAAGTAACCGTTACAGTGTTTGAAAACTGTTTAAGTTTACAAAAAGGGGTCTGGAACCGAGATTAAGAAAAACGATCTTAACAGTAAGTGCCCCCGGAGGGATTTTGCAAAATCCCGAGAAGGCATCCTTATAGTTCGCGGGTATATAAAGTAAAGCGAAATAAAGTACTCACAGTTAAAATATACAGTATATATACCAGATCAAATCTAGATTTGCTAGAACAGGGCGCGCATGGAACTAGTGGGTAATGATGACGTTTCATCACTAAACGCCCGAACGGAATAGATGGGTAATGGTGACGTAGCATCTGTAAATGCCTGAAAGCAGGCCTGAAGGGAATATACGGGTAATGTGACGCTGTTAGTAAATCAAAAATCTCTATCTAGCTAGGGGGCGCACGGTATTCGTAGAAAACGCGTGGGTTGTTTTCCCGTCAGTCATACTGCGAGTGCTTTCTTAACCGCACATGTGGTCCGTTTGCCTCATTTAATTCCCGCAGAAAGCCAACGTAAATTTCGAGTAAATTCTCTGGCCACGGGAAGGAAAAGTTCGAGTCTGGCGTAAGAAATTTTGGATCCAGAGACGCTGCGTATGACTATTTGCCAGACACGCATCATACACAAATCATTGATTGGAAACGATTTGTCAGACACAAATCACTTTGGGGGACTGAAAGACTCGGTCCACAAACAAGCAAGCATTGCTTAGTGAACGAGTGAATCTCAACACCAGCAAACCCTACAGACATCAGTTTTGTTTTTTAAAACCCGTGAGAAAGATTGCGTTACAAGATTGTATTAGATCGCGTGAGAAAAAAAACAACTGTAGCACTTCCCCTCAGAAATAGCTCATGGAAACAGTGAATTTCTTGAGAAATTTCCAGGTCGAATTTTTCAGTTTTTGTATACTTGCAAGTCGAGCTATGCAGCATACGTGTATAGCTGTCACTTTGGCACGTGCGAATTTTCTTTTGTTTTTTGGCTAAAAAACAAAACAAATTCCCACGCGCTAACGCAACAGCTATCCGTGTATGCTGCAAATGAATGCATCCTAATTTGCACCCAAACAATGGGTGTCTGTAAAACCAGGAACACACCCGGAACACCCCGGAACACCCCGGAACACCCCGGAACACCCCCGGAACACCCCCGGAACAGCCCCGGAACAGCCCGGAACAACCCCGGAACACCCCTGGAACATCCCATAATATCCCCGAACATCCCATAATGCCCCGGAATACCCTCAATACAGCCAGGAACACTCTTGAACACCAAAAATTCTGGTCAGTGGTCAGACCGCTCACGCATAGACTGTCCCGCGGACCTCCGAAGATTAACGAAGATTTCCGAATTTTTCCGAAGACCTTTGCGGATCACCCGAAGACAAAATGACAAAAATAAAATAAAAAATAACATTGGTGTCCTTTAGATCGACAAAGATTTGATTTTGAATATTTCAATTCAATTATTGAAGTTGTTGTAACTCATGCAAGATTTGCATTATAACTCTCGACAAACCGATGTGACGTCTATAAGTAAAATTCTGGGGGTGGGCAACCCGAATAATAATTCAATTCACCATATAACACGTCACGGTCGCGATAACTCACTCTTGGGCATTGCGTGACAGATTTTGCACGCAAAACAAAACAGATTTTGCAGGCTGTTAAACGTCTATAGGATTTATTTTTTTCCCGTAAAGGCTGTTCCTTTTCAATTTATGTAGCTAGTACTACCGCATTTTCTCGATAAGTTCCCCACTTGCTGTTACTGTACGAACTGGGCAAAGAAACACCGCCGCTCCTTCTAAAGACCAATTAGGAAAATGTTTGAATAGTTTTGAGAAGTAAGTTGTAACTCAAGGTTTATCGCAACGTACAAAGTTGGCTTATTGAGGGAGTACACGAACTTTGCAAAGTTCAAGGAAATCTGATATGTACTCTCATCGTTGATATTTTCCTTGTTTCGTTTACTGAATTTTTCTCTTAAAGTCTAACTAGATCTTGTGAAAGTAAATAAAATACTTGTTCCTTTTCTCGCTATAAGAGTGTAAACTCGTTCGATCCTTTTGCTCCCGGGTTACGTTGTGACATCCTACATTACAGACATTATAAGCCCTCGGATACCTCTACAAAATTATAGTACTCATTTATCTTGCGAGCTACGCTCTTTTGTTAACCAAAAATATATGCAGGCCTAACCGCAAAAACATTGTCATTCAAATATGACAAGAGAAAGCTGCAAGATGGGAATTTATTAGACATGGAAAAACGTTCTCGGATTTTAACATTCCTGAAGCACTCATGCACTACGGTATGATACTTCAAATTAATATGAACTGAGGTTTTTTTAAATGAGGTGTATATATCCACTGTACATTAGCGTAACGAACCGGCGGCCAAACATTTCCATGCACCTGTGGAAATAAAACGATGACGATCGTGTGACCTCGGCATAATGACCTTATAGCATTGCGTGACACTGTATCATTTGGCTTTGTTATGTCCTTGAGGTCACACCTGTTTTTTGAACATGATAATGCAAACCTCGCACGAGAAAAATCAATGCAGAATTAACAGTTTAACTGTCACATTTTCATATCACTGAAAATCGTAAGTTATTGATATGAAGGTCACGTGCATGATATATTTTTCCCATTAATTAATGGTTTTTTCGCTGTTCTTAAAAGCTTCGAAAATATTCCAAGCATTCTTGAAATGCTCGGAAATCTACGGTGGCCCACAAGTATCACGGCAAAAGTTTCAAGTCAATACTGCACAATTAAAAAAAATACGTCAACAATTACTTTCGTTTAGTCCCTTAAGTTTTAGGTAACTAACTCTATTTTGAAATTGACGATAAAACGATTTGGTAAACACGGAAAAAGATTTTAATCGCCACGGCAAAAGTTTGAAAACTCCACGGCAAAAGTTTGTTAACACCACGGCAAAAGTTTGTGAACATCACGGCAAGAGTTTGTGAACACCACGGCAAAAGTTTGAAAACGCCACGGCAAAAGTTTGAAAACGCCACGGCAAAAGTTTGTTAACACCACGGCAAAAGTTTGTGAGCATCACGGCAAAAGTTTGTGAACACCACGGCAAAAGTTTGAAAACGCCACGGCAAAAGTTTGAAAACGCCACGGCAAAAGTTTGTGAACACCACGGCAAAAGTCTGTGAACACCACGGCAAAAGTTTGTGAACGTCACGGCAAAAGTTTGTCGGCACCACGGCGGAAGTGAAATTTAAAGCGGAAATAAAGTCTCGTGCCATGATTAACAATGGCCAGTGACAGACCTACGCGACTGTCCAAAGCTTTTACAGTTTGGCTTTTACAAGCATGTCTTTAAGGGACTTTCCTTTCCTGTAAGAGATCAAGGGAGGTTCCTTGAATATCTCTCTGAGTAATGGCTTGTTTTGTAGTTAAATGCCATTTATTGGAGGGTTTATTATTGAACCAAAAAACAATCTGCCACCTGGGGAGCGCCGAGCGCTCGCAGAGCGTATTCAAAACAGGGAAATAATTAATCCTAAGGAAAGCAGATAAATCCACAACAACCGTCCTAATGAACAGAGAAGACAAAACACCGAATCTTTGTTCAAAACTACAGTACATAGCGTGTACATTTATCTGTCGGAAAATGTTCTTCTTCAGTGGGGAGCAGGAAGGAGAAACTGATGAGAGTACATTCTTGGCACCCCGCTTCACTGACGCTTTAAGCTAGCAGACATTGACTAATTTTGTCTCGACGGAAGGCTCATATATATTTTTCCTCCACTAGCCCACTAGGGACAAAGAAAATGGACACTTTTCTCTGACCCGAGTGACATTAGCTCCCATAAAAATTTACCTAGCTCAGCTTACTATTAATTTACAGAGAGTGGTTATCTGTGTACAGTCCCGGTGTACAGTGTACTGAATATTTTCATTTTAGTCCGTCTGGCTGAGCTGAAAGTGAAAATGTTAGTGCAAAGTAAAGTTACAGACTATTTAAATAGACTATGTTGTGCCATAAACCAGCATATTTAAATAATTATTCCAATTGATTTATTTATTCCATATTTAATAAAAAGTATAAACCAACAACCGACGATAACAATGTTCTCCATGCAGTCACGCAATCTGATTTGTACCATCACAATAATACGACGTCACTGTAGGCTTTCTTGTCGTTGTTCTTCTTCAAGCAATAGATACGTTAACCTGCGTGCAGATGTCTCAGGCTATAGATACGTAAGCTAATAATTTTTACGCAACTAATACTCATATACAAGGTTCACTCTTATGTTTAAGAGCCAAAATATACATAATTTGTATTTTTGCTGTAGTAGGTGCAATTCCCTCACATTTATGCTTGATTATGAGGATGTTAAGAGATTCAAGAGTAAATTGTTTACGAAATTGACCACGGGTAGGCCATAGGATAGGCCATGGCCAGTACCCCACGTTTTGTCGCTACCCAAAATGCATGGAGAATATTGTTATCGTCGGTTGTTGGTTTCTACTTTTTATTAAATATGGAATAAATAAATCAATTGGAATAATTATTTAAATATGCTGGTTTATGGCACAACATAGTCTATTTAAATAGTCTGTAACTTTGCTTTGCACTAACATTTTCACTTTCAGCTCACTGTTAAGCGTCTGTGAAGCGGGGTGCCAAGAATGTACCCTCATCAGTTTCTCCTTCCTGCTCCCCACTGAAGAAGAACATTTTCCGACAGTTACATGTAGGCGCTATGTACTGTAGTTTTGAACAAAGATTCGGTGTTTTGTCTTCTCTGTTCATTAGGACGGTTGTTGTGGATTTATCTGCTTTCCTTAGGATTAATTATTTCCCTGTTTTGAATACGCTCTGTGAGCGCTCGGCGCTCCCCAGGTGGCAGATTGTCTTTTGGTTTGATAAATGGAATTTCACGGACTTAGAAACTCGCGGATCCTTTCAGAAAACATTACTCTTTTAAGCGGTTTTAAAGAATCTTGCAATTAAACTGAGCGAAAAAACCTAACTAATTGCCAAAGAGCTAGCACACACAATGGCACAAAGATTTTAAAAGGCTCTAAGAACGTTAAGCCCTCCAATAAATGGCATTTAACAACAAAACAAGCCATTACTCAGAGAGATATTCAAGGAACCTCCCTTGATCTCTTACAGGAAAGGAAAGTCCCTTAAAGACATGCTTGTAAAAGCCAAACTGTAAAAGCTTTGGACAGTCGCGTAGGTCTGTCACTGGCCATTGTTAATCATGGCACGAGACTTTATTTCCGCTTTAAATTTCACTTCCGCCGTGGTGCCGACAAACTTTTGCCGTGATGTTCACAAACTTTTGCCGTGGTGTTCACAGACTTTTGCCGTGGTGTTCACAAACTTTTGCCGTGGCGTTTTCAAACTTTTGCCGTGGTGTTCGCAAAATTTTGCCGTGATGTTCACAAACTTTTGCCGTGGTGTTAACAAACTTTTGCCGTAGCGTTTTCAAACTTTTGCCGTGATGTTCACAAACTTTTGCCGTGGTGTTAACAAACTTTTGCCGTAGCGTTTTCAAACTTTTGCCGTGGTGTTCGCAAACTTTTGCCGTGATGTTCACAAACTTTTGCCGTGGTGTTAACAAACTTTTGCCGCGGCGTTTTCAAACTTTTGCCGTGGAGTTTTCAAACTTTTGCCGTGGCGATTAAAATCTTTTTCCGTGTTTACCAAATCGTTTTTTCGTCAATTTCAAAATAAAGTTAGTTACCTAAAAGTTAAGGGACTAAACTAAAGTAATTGTTGATGTATTTTTTTTAATTGTGCAGTATTGACTTGAAACTTTTGCCGTGATACTCGTGGGCCACCGTAGAAATCTCAGGGTGATCCGCAAAAGTCTTATGAAGAATTGGGAATCTTCAGAGGTCTTCGGCTTAGTCAATTCGTGAGCAGTCTGACCGCTGACCACTATTTTTGGTGTTCCGGGGTTGTTCCTTGCTGTTTCGAGGGTGTTCCGGGGTATTATGGGATGTTCCAGGGGTGTTCCGGGGTTGTTCCGGGCTGTTCCGGGGTGTTCCGGGGGTGTTCCGGGGATGTTCCGGGGTGTTCCGGGGGTGTTCCGGGGTGTTCCGGGGTGTTCCGGGGTGTTCCGGGGTGTTCCGGGTTTTACAGACACCCCCCAAACAATACCCAAACACAAAAAAGTTCCATGGTTGACAGAATGAAACTAAGAGCTTATTTCCATTAGTGATCAACGCGTTTCAATTTGCGCGATTCCGTAATGTCAGGGAAATCTCTTAGCACTGGACTGAGTGCTAATCTACACTTGGCCTGCTTCTGACAATCTAAAACCTAAATTATACTACAGAAAAATAAATGCTACACAAAAGTGTTTCTACGTTAATGAAGAAAAAGGAAACTTTCAAAATCAATAAATACCTTCACAAAATTTCTTACAGCGGGGGCAGCTGGGGTGTCAACTATTACTAGTTTAATCGGACTGTCTGTCCTGAGAAGCTGTAGCTAAAAGATCGATAAAAGAGCAACAGCTTCTCACTGCTTACGTTAACATTCAAGGATGGATGTAGTTCTTGAATCAGCAAAGTCTCCTTTATTTTGCAATGAAAGTCCGTTTTGCCGGACGCTAAAATGTCAAAATGACCCCACTTAATGTTGTGACCAGTGGTTTTCATATGATCAGCTCTGGCTGACGCATGGTCACTTTTAGAGAGGGCCTTGAAATCACGGTTCAGTTTTTCTGTCATGAAGTCTACGTTTTGTCTTGCCTATATAAAATTCGTTGCAATCCCAGCAACCAGCTTTGTCGATGATTTTAGACTTTTGAGAGCGGTTCAGGCGATCCTTGTAAGGAAAGTAGGATTTGATGCGGCGTGTGTTCTGAAATATAACCTTAAGGTTGATACAAGAGTAGAATTTGTTTATACAGGATTTCAAACGTTTAGCGACTTGATTGCTGTGAAGACCTAAGTAACGTAACAGGATAAGATCTTTCTTGGGAACTGTCAAAACAGGGTCGTTTGACTTGTTTTTATTTCTGTTCAACACATCGTTAATGTTGTACGTGATAACGCCTTGAGGGTAGGCATTTTGTAGCAAAAGTTTCTTGAGATCATTCAGAGCGGATTGCAACAATGAAGCCGAGGAGCAAATTCGGAAGCAGCGATAGGTGAGCGTGCGGATGAGATTAATTTTGTTCCTGCGAGGTGTGAATGAATCCCACTTAGTGTAGAGGCCTGTGAATGTCTTCTTACGGTAAATGGAGGACACGAAAGTTTTGTCAGGGCAAACAGTTTGACAAGGATGTCTAAAAACGGAATCTCATTGTATAATTCAATAGTAAATTTGATGGTGCTGTGTTTTCTGTTCAAATACCGTAAAAACTCAAAAGCGGTGTCTTTACTATCAAACATGGTGAACGTGTCATCAACGTATCTATACCAAAGTATAGGACGGACTCTACCGTTCATTACTCATTTTTCTTCAAAGTGGCACATGAAAATGTTGGCCAAAACTGGGCCTAAAGGCAAACCCATGGTTACACTATCAGTCTGGTCGCCGGTAGTATTGACCATCAAAAATAAAATGGCTCTTCTCAGTGGCAAACTCTGACAAGTTCGGTAAGACAGAACGAGGCAATGTTGGAGGATCAGGAAGAGAATACAGCTTGTCGAGGCAAATTAGTATTGTTTCATCAAGTGGTACATTTGTAAATAGTGAACTGACGTCCAAAGAGCACATTATTCCATTGTTATGTCTGTACGTATTAGCCCAATCTGCAAAACTGAAGACATCCTTGTCAACCGCTGCCCTGACAAAACTTTCGTGACCTCCATTTACCGTAAGAAGACATTCACAGGCCTCTACACTAAATGGGATTCGTTCACACCGCGCAAGTACAAATTAATCTCATCCGCACACTCACCTCCGCCCGAAAGGGGTGTCTTTTTAAGCTCGCAGTATATTAAAGGGTAGGGAAAATTGCCATTTTAATATACGAAAGGGTCACACACACAAAAAAAAATCAGCTGCAAAGTGGAAGAAATGGCGGCTAAAGAAGTTTTGCAACTGAATCAGGACGACTGAAGACCCGGGAGAAACTTGGCGGTTATAGGAAATTCTATTGTTTTGGCTTTCTTGAGGTCTAAGAAAAGGCTGCAATTTTGCTCTAGGTATATGAAAGGGGTACCATTTTGGTAAAAAACAAAGGGTAAGGTTTAGAACTTCCGGGCGGAGCCTACCCTTTTGAAACTTTATTGAGTAACTCTCCCTCCCCCCGGGGGTTGAGCGCCAGACACAGTGATTTGTGTCCCCACGGAAGTACAAAGTCTGAGCATGAGGATCAAAGCCATCGACCGATATTTGCAACATTTGCTCTTTCAAGTTCGTGTACGTGACCAGACCAGGAACTTTTGAAAGCACAGATGTCCTTACGGACGTCAACCGGAAGTTGAATGATCCCATGGTTGGCTTGTTTTTGTTCCCATTCAGGGAAGGGAAAACTCTTGTTTTGGTAATTGGTGGGTTTACTTTTTGGACGTGATGGCATCAAAATGCGTCAAAAAGGAAAAAAAGGAAACAGCTTCAGGTTGCCTTCCTTGACTGAAGATTGAACGTTTGTGTTTACTATTGCGCGGTCACGGAAACAGATTTAATCCAGCGGGTACTCAGGTATATTGGTGATGGGGTGATCCGAAAGCCTGTTTTTGAGGGGGGGGGGGGGTGAAATATTTTGGGAGAGATCTTTTCTTTTGGGCTTATTTTGTATAGCAGGATTTTGTTGACATTTTAGGGTTTAACCTCCCCTTTACTACTATACCTGAATACCTTCCGGCTCATGGGAGTTTATATTTCACCGAACGTTTGTATCTTCAAAAATATCCTGTCCTCTCCCGGTGGGGTTGTCATTTGACGCTCGTTTCCTGTGCCGGCCGAGGTTTTAACGGTCGAACTGGGCAACTTTCCCGAGTCACGGATAAATTGCGGCGGTTTTCGAACTAGTGTTCGAACTTTTCGGTCGTCTTATACGGGGAAGAATCAAGGTATACTCCATTGGATTTCAGAAAGGGAAACTTAGACCACTACTTTGTGTGTTATGTGCATGCCTTTCTTCGCGAAAAATTTCAGCCGTTTGTCGAGGCAGGTTCGATGGCCAACCTGACTCCATTCTGCAACCTTGTCTTTCTCTTATACACTGTTTGGGTAGAAGATTAAAAACCTCTCCAAAGGCGCTAAAACTACACAGGAAGACAGCAAACAACACCAGGTAACATTTCACCTTCTTTATTCAAGGGCGTTACCTTCTAAAGTCCATTTACTTTTGGACAGGAATTCTCAGTTCAATTTTCCATACAAACTCTTATATTACGCTTGGGCTACCTGTGGTTGGATAGGAAGAAAGGTGCGGCTTGGCCCTGCAAAACCTCGACCTCAGGTTCAACACACAAAAAAATAGTCTTTCATTTTCCAAACGCTCGTGGACACAGTGCTTCGTTTTTTCACTCTGAAGTTGCAATTTATTTCCTAGGCAACGTTTTCATTATCTGAACAAAACTGACTGGCGTAACCCAACCTCCAGGTCCATAATATCTTCGGTTATGTGCAATGAATTCAGATTTCCTTACTTTGACGGGGTCACAACACCTTTGCGAAACTCGTAAAGGCCTGTTTACACATGCAATTTTTCACGCAATTTTTGTTGTGCTCTTCGATGCTGCTTTTGCCGCAAGTGTAAATTTGCGGCGATTTCTCTGCGATCCGAGTGCCATGGCATTTGCTGCAATTTACCCCAAATCGCCGCAAAGTTTTACCAAGTTTCGAACATGTTCGAAAACTCGGCGATATCTCGTCGACAAATCGCACCGAAATCGCACTGAAATCGCCGCTAGTGTACACTTGCGATTTTAATCTCGAGCTCGAATTTGACAAAAATAATTTGCACAAAAATCACATTTGTAAATCGACCTTAAGCGACCACGAATTGTGAATTTTGGACCTATGAAAGAAGACGGAGGGTTTGTATATTTTGTAACAAGATCATTTCCTGAGGACATGTGCCCAGCGCGCGCAAACTTCCCGCGCTCACGTTTCGACCAATCAAACTCGCGAAGGAAACGTAACAATCCCATGTGTCAAATGACACTTGACAACAACAAGAGACGCAAAGTGCCGCGCACGTTTCTTGTTCAGCGCGTTGTTGGGTTATGCCTTGGTTTTTGGTCCTTGTTAGCCTTACATTTTGCTGTTGCGGCTCTGTTATACTCGCATGGGTGGTAGAAAAGAAATGCCTGAAATTTGTGTCAAAAGTTAGACAGGCAAAGGATACGATTTTGCGCATAGCTGACCGGCTTTCGGGCACTACCGCATGGTGTTGTGGAACGAGGTAAGCGCTTTAAGTTATGTTCTTGACAAATATTGACCAAATATCCTTCTCAGCCGCTAGTATCTATCAAAAGAATATTTAAATATTGTTTAGTAGCTTTAAACTTTAAACAGGAAGAAATAAGCTTCAAAACTTGTTATGTTTTGATTCGGTTTTCGTGATAGTTTAAAATTCCCGGTTTAACATTCGTATAGTTCTGTTTGTGGATTGTTTTTAAACATAACGTTTATCCAGCTATTCTTTCCGTTTTGAGTAACCTTTTGCAATGTCTCAGAAGCCTCTTGCTTTTGTTGTTTATGTTAAGTTAGTCCATAAATGTCTTCCACGGCCAAGCTTTCTTGCTGGAAGGTCACACCTCCTTCAAGTGCGGTCGGGATAAAATTTTGGACTACGGACTGCGGACTACGAACTACGGACCACGGACCGAGTACAAAACGCTGACCGGGTGCAAATAATTTGTTCAATAAAAAGTAATAAAGCATAAACACTGGGATTGGAACTGAAATTAGGAAATACATCTTCTGCAAGCACTCTATAAGTACCCACCTAACTGTATTGGTCTTTGTGTGACTACATCTAACCAGTACATATGAAAAACATAGATGTAGATAGACAGGTTCTTGTGGTCACTGAAACTGTCCTTTAGGTAAAGAGGTGGGCACTTACCTCAACTATTCCGTCATTGTAGCCACATGCGGCTAAATGCACTAGTTTGGCTCAGTTTCATCTAAGCAATGATCAACGAAAGTAGACTTTTGATAGGAACAGGGATATTAATTGTACATTAACTGAAACTATAACAATCATTAACCATCATGTAATTCTTTATCATGCAAAAAGGTTCAAACCATATAAGCCATTCCTGAAATGACCAGAAAATGGAATGGGAACAATATTTCTTTTCACCAAATATTGTCGACCAAAGCGCTTAAAATTTGCAAACCGAGGGTTAGTGGATAAAAGTGCAAGACCATACTTTATGGTTCAAATACCTGAAATACTGCACAAAAATTGCTAAGAACCCATTACTGCAAACCTTAATGTCCCCCTCAGTAATTAATTATTGCAACACTGAAATTGTAGCCACTGCAAGAATTCAGTCACAGTGAATTTACATGCAAGGAACAAGTAAATTAATGAGGATATCAGTGTTTCAATTCTATATAAGAATCTTCCTTAGGCAATATCAAATACTGTCTAATCGTAGCCACTGAATTTAATTTGTTCTTGCATTTGATTGACAGGATATGAGCTTATAAGTGAATGTGAGCTATGTTTCACTCAGTTTTAAGAGTTTAGGTAAGTTAATTTAATTTATATATTTTGATTGATCATTTCCACATTGTTACATATACACTGTACATGTA
Organism: Siderastrea siderea; assembly: GCA_964030785.1. Taxonomy (NCBI): domain Eukaryota; kingdom Metazoa; phylum Cnidaria; class Anthozoa; order Scleractinia; family Rhizangiidae; genus Siderastrea; species Siderastrea siderea. Next base: position 57,486,939 of record OZ034968.1, read on the forward strand.
CAACAATTATGTTTGTGTGCAACTGAAATATTTAGTGGGTTTGCTTATACGTGTATTTAATTGGAGTTTACGTTTAGGAATTTAAGATCATCGAGCATGAACATGTTAGTGGTTCCTTGATCATGGTTAAAATTTTATGGCGATCCTGCTTTTTCTGTTTGTGCTCCTAAACTGTGGAACAAACTTCCTGAGCACCTAAAATGTAGTTCAAATCTGCATACTTTTCAGAGCAGTCTGAAAACTCATCTTTTTAAGCACTATTTTTATAGATAGTTTTGTTTTATTATTTACTGCTTAGTATTAACTTTTATTGTGAAGCGCCTTAGTGCTTCCAGATAAGGCACTATAGAAATGTTTATTATTATTACTATTATTATTATTATTATTATTATTATTATTATTAATATTCTGAGCAAACTAGTTCCTTGGAACTGAGCAACGGTTTGTTTAGCGAACCAAAGTTACTGGACATCAGGTGGTACTACTGACAGTTCTTTGTTATTTGTTTGTTTGTTTGTTTGTTTTTTTTTTTGGCACAAGCAACTTGTTCCAAGGGTTCAGTATCACATGGCCAACACAGCAATTGTTCGAAACATCTAGTATTTGCTTGGCCAAGAGTTCAAGTAATGTAATGAAACCATGAGTACATGTAACAAAAAACAACATCAAGCTGAGTGATCATATTTTCAACATTTATACATGTACGTCATTGGGTCATGCTGCAGTTTAAATATTGTATAGTGTGGCCACTTTGTCATGCAGGCTTAAACTTAAAAACACGTAACATTTTGGGACTACATACACCATATGCAAAAGAGGGGAGGGGTGAGTTGGGTTGTGGTATGGGATCACAAGATGACAGCTGTGAGTCCTTAGGAGTTCTTGTATGCCATTGAAATACCTTTGTGCCATTTTTTTTGTAATATTACTAAAAAAAACTCCATTTGTTGTTAGAACTACTTTATATTCATGAGTGTAGGCTTTATTTGATTTTCTGTATCATACGTGCAAATAGCAAAACAACATGATAGCATGCCTGGGTAAAGTAACTTCAGATGGGAAGCACATGGCTGTTGCTTAACTTTTAAGTCCCAATAGTGACAAGCATCTAATTTCTCCTTACAGTATTACTACTTGATCAAATATAAAGGTCATGAGAATAAAGGAAATTATCATCAATGATTAAATGTGTTGATTTTTGATCAAATTCTCCCAACTAGTAACATAAGAAATATAAGAAGAATAGTGAGAAGAATATGGATGTTAATAATTTTGGGGCTTACAGCTGTACATGGTTATGGCTGTTTCACAATCAAGGTTACCTTTTGGCAGTCAGTTAGGGTCAAAAATAAATTTCTACATTTCCACAAATAAATCTTTTGTGCAAGAAGCTTGGCATCTTTGGCACACATGCCTGAAAGATCTTCGCACAAACTTCTTTTTTTCCAGCTAAACAAAACACCCCTTTCAAATGACCCTCTGGGGGTACGGACACTACATTGTCAAGATAACAGTGTTTTGACTTGACAGATAAAAGACTTAGATCCTATTCCAAGCACATTTTGATGTAAAATTCTGTAGTTTGTACTTCATTTATGAAAGAAAATAGTTTTTTTCTAACTCCACTTAATTGGTAGGAATCGACATGGTTGTCTTCCAATGTAACTACTAAAGTAGAGGAAATTTTTTAAGAGAGCGAGAGAGTATTTTACTTAATGGAGTAAAAGCAACCTCAGTGACATGGATTGCTTTATATTATCAAAAATGGCATATCATTAGAAAGAAAGAAACTATAAATAGCCTTCAATTCACTGATATTGAGGCACAAGTTTGCTAAGATCTAGCTGTGCCAAAGGGCTACGGACACTACAACATCACAGAACTTACCACCTGAACTCTAATGGAAAGCAAATAATAATAATAAACATATTGAAATACACTCTTTTCCAATGAAATATAGTTATTCTATAACAAGAGAAAGCATTTTGTGTATTTTTTAAAGCACATTGTGTAGGAAATTATGGCACTTGACCATGATAATCAAATGTCTTCAGGCATACAAGGCAGGGTGGATGCCACCCCCTCCCATAAGGTTTCTTGCCAGTTTTATCAAGAGGATTTTTTATCAGGTGAGGACATGCCATTTTCAGTAGCTGTACGCATATCCCTAAGACACATTTTGGTATAGGTTTGGTGAGAATTGGTTCAGTATGGCTATGAGATATAATGTCATAAGTAGAAGGCTCAAGCCTTTATCGAATAAAAATGCATGTTTTCATATCTTTTCTGTGAAAAAAGCACAAACAGCAGCAACATGTTTAATTACATCATATTTTTCATGTCTAACATTAGAAAATTTTAATTTCCTCCCTCTTTTGACATCTTTTAAATCCCGAGTGAAATCCAAGATGGCCGCCATCTTGGCCGCCATTTTGGATTATGTCACTGGCCCCCAGCAGTTCAACAACCCATAATATTTACCTCAATCTTAATTTATCTTTCACTTTTTATCAGTAGCTTAACTACAGTCAGTTTTGGGGGGCATATTGAGACAATATGTTGCTAGGAATAGTGATGGGCACATTGTAGGGGGGCGGACACTACAGGGGTACAGACACTACATTTGGCAACAAATCTTAATATATTTTCTTGCTTGTTGAAGCCAGCAATCACATTTATATGTCACTTGTATATGACAACTGTAAGCAAACATGATGTGCCTTTGTTGGCTAAAAGCAGATAATAGACAGAGGGATAACAGTAGGGGGACAGACACTACAGAATTTTCCGGAAATCCTAGGGTGTGTGTTTGAGCAGTCAGAGAGAGAGCTGATAGATGTCACTTACAACAAAAAATTCTCACATTTTATAAGGAGTAATAAAGCCAATTTTTTATGTAAAATCTGTTGAGTTTTCCCATTTTTAAATGGTTTTAATGAATTTGAAACAACAACCATATTATATAAGAGAAAATCCATAACAATGGTGAGTTTGGTAATAGATGCCAATATTTAAAAAAAAAGGCCTACTTGTTCTTCAATTCAATGTTCAGTAAAAAGGAAGATGATAGACGATGTTCTGGGTTGACTGAATATTCAAGTAAATAATTTTTTTCTTCAAAGATTCTTCCTTTTATTTGATACTACAATATGAATGTCACACTGTAACAGTGTAATTGCCCCATTCCTTAATGACATAAACCTTCATATCTTTGGCAAACATTAACCGATTTCCAAACTTTTTGTTTTGTTTTGTTCAGCACAAGTTTCTGCTGCTTACAACTTTAGAATGATCTTTCTGCTTGTTATAAGTTTTAAAGGAAACCCTTGCAACACTATGTCAAGGAAATCGGTACACTTGATTGTGAAACAGCCGTTAACTCTGGTCTATGTAGCATGAATAGAGTGCCAGCTATTGCACCAGGAGTGCAAGTTGGTCAAATTGTGTGTGCACCTAACCCTTTAAGCCCTGACATAAAAATGCATATTCTCCTTACTGTCTCCATACATTGCTTTTGGAACTAGTAAGGAGAATTTGTCTAGATATCAAGACAACTTATCCTTGGTGATCACTTTCTTTATTTTCATCACTTGATCGTTTGAACAAGTAGTGATAATATAAAGAGAAATTTCATTTTCGTCACTGTTAGGGCTTTAAAAGGGTTAAGGGAGATTTAAAGTTGTTGATTCTACTGGGTTCATACTAGGATTATCCAAAGTGAATCACATAGATTTACTCATTCCATGGTTATCAGGTACTCCTTTAGTGGGTGCCTTTAGTCTGCATGGGTGCTCCACTACAGAGGAACCTTGTCAACATGACCACCAAATGGGCCATAAACATTTCTTAGTATTACATACTGGTCGTGTAACTGGATTTTGATATACAGTGTATCTGAAAAGGTGCAAGTAAGGTTTGTTTAAGCCTGAGCAAGTGGTTAGAATAACGTGGTGGTGTCATCAGATTAAACGACCACAATAAGGTACACTGTAGGGTCTCACCGGCAGTAATAAGGAGGGGTGTCACTGGCAGCACAATAAAGAGGGGGATAGCAGTGACCCCAAACGGGAAACCTACAAATAAACAAACAAACAAACAAATCTAAAACTAAAAATTAATTACAATTTGTTAAACTGTAAATGCAAATACATGCAGCGTTTATATCGTTTTAAAGTTTTTAAGTGCGTCGAATGTGGATCAAAGACGTAATGTCTTGTTATTCTTCTCGTTCGAATACATACACGCACCATGTTTTTAGAGTGAAAGTGGGTCATCATTTGCCGGGGTCACAATTTCAGAGTGATGGAATAAGGAAAGGTTAAGGCTTCCAGCTATTGATTGATTTACATGTATGGCAGTTTGCCATGCTAGAACATACAGAAATTTTTCATGACTGCCCTACCTATTTCTAATGAATAATCTTGTAACCAGAATTCCCCTTCTAAAGTTGATGTAGTTGGTAATGAGTAGTACTTGGTGAAGTAAGTCTGAAAACGAAAGTAATAGTGAGTTACAGGGGAGTATCTGGAGTGAGGTGCATGTGGTAGCAATGGGCTGTTTACCGTTTGCACGAGAAAATGTGGAAATTTCGGTTGGAAATCAAAATGATCACAAAGTTTTTGGATAAAATTCAGAAATTCATGACTGTCTCCAGAGGTAGTTCTCTTTTACCGGTTGGAACGAAACCTCGGAAAATTCCGCCCGGCTCGTCATTTCTCCCATTTCCAGCCCTTTACAAGGAGAGTTGGACAACGTTGCAAATGGCAAGCACCATCTCTTTCGGTTGGTGTAATAGTTTTTTTTAAATCCCGTTATTCAACATTTTCAGTCATCCCAACCGGTTCTTGCCTGCAAAATAGTTAACACCCTTGACTGACTGGTATTGGGCGTTTAAATGGTGACTGCGGCCCAACATCCTTTATGGTTGTACATAAGAACACCTTTCCCTAATAGGAGCCCCGTCTTACATAAGTCCTCTACCTTCAGATCTTACAGTGCAAAATAGTCTCTCTTTTCTCTTGTTTTTCTTGTGAGATAGCGGTGTGAATATCTATCGGTGACGCGCGGATGGAGGGCGCAAGTGCTGATAACCTCTCGCGCGAAGCTCACCCGTGTAACTTTTATGCTCGTTCCATTCCTTTTCGGGCAGCCAACACAGTGGCGCTCGATTTCTTAAATGCGAAAGGTTTTGCAAGCAACACATTTCATCAGTATTCAGTAACTAGACGAGTGAAGTTATTTTGAAAGAAAGCTGAATTGCTGAATTTGCCTCTGTTTATTGTATTGTCGTTCTATTTTCCGTTTGAGAGGTGCTTGAAACCAGTTTTGTAATCTGTACGATCAATTAATATTTCAAAGATGAAAAGATAAGCCAAACCACGCATATTTTGGCTATTTGAAAGCTTTTTAGGATTCTTTAATTTGGGTTAAGAGCAACTTCGATGCCATCAGACTGAACGAAAAAATTCAGCTGAATTCTTTTCTACGAACAAACACAAATGAATTCTTAGAAAAGGTAGTTAACAAGATGAACTGAAAAAAAAAACGGGCTGTTTGATATTTAATGCTAATGGTGTTCAAGTTGAAACGTGGAAAAGCATTGTTAACAGAAACAACATTGTTAACAGAAACAACATTGCAAACAGCGAAACAGAACAGTACAGCTTTTAAAATAACTTTTATTTGAATAGTCACACAAATTACAGTAAGCGACATGTACAGCGCAATGAAGGGCATTACGGGAAGGAAAGTAGTGCTCGTTAGTTTCACAGAAATGGTTGGTTGACAGAATTTCGTTCACACAATCAAAAGCTAGTACTTCCTTGAACATAATAATAAACAGCACTACAGGAAAGTACTGCTCAGTAGCTTTCGTTTGGATGGTCACACTTTAGGATTTCATCTACAGGCTCAAAAGTCAACCACTATGTACAGCATAATAATCCCATCCACAGACGCAGCACGCAGGATAAATAAACAGCACAACAGGAAAGTACTGGTCAGTAGCTTTCGTTTGAATGGTCACAATTTAAGAATTAATTTCATCCACAGACTCAGCAGTTAACCACCTTGTACAGCGTGATAAACAGAACTACACGAAAGCACTGCCTAGTGGTTTTGATTTGAATGGCCACACTGCAGAATTTCATCCACAATCTCAAACGTTTGAACCACCATGTATAGCATGATGAACAACACCACGGAAAAGTGCTACTTAACAGCTTTCATTTGAATGGTCACACTCTAGAATTTCATCCACAAACTCAAAGGTGTGAACCACCCTGTTAGCATAATAAACAGCTCCACAGGAAAGTACTGCTCAGTAGCTTTGATTTGAATGGTCACAATTTAGAATTTCTTCAACAGACCCATGCCCATAAGCTAAAACCACCTTTTATAGTGTAATAAACAGCACCACAGGAAAGTATTGCTTAACGGCGTTTATTTGAATGGTCACACTTTTGAATGTCTTCCACAGACGCAAGAGCTTGAACTGGATTACAGGACTCAAGAATTGAACCTGGGACTGCACGGGTCAATTTGTAACGAAATGATAAACAATAAAGTGATAGAAACGGAGATAGCCTCGTCGAACCACCCACCACACCTAATGTAAGGTGACATTTACATATCTGTGATGTAGTTTCATTTCTACATAAGCGAAGAAAATCATAGCGATTGCATAACCGATATATACGCGATGCTACTAAATTTTAAATTTTTTCCTCAGTTGACGAAGTAGCGGCAGAAAAGAAGCGAGCTGTTTCAGTTTAAGAGTCAGAAGTTTTCTACGTTTTCATAAAATATGATGGGGGTTCAGTGTTGCTTGTTTTCTGACCCCTTTGTTAAAAAGTCTTTGCTCTTGATTTTCAAAACAATATTTAGAACATCTGGAATTTTAGAAAAACGGGGGACGTCGCCATTAGCGCAAATGATATTTTTTGAAAACTGGGATGAAAGTTAAACGCGGTGAAGTTTCTCTGACATAAAACCAGTCTAATGTTTTATTGTCTGCGTGTTCATTCAAATTTAGTGTAAATTTATGTCAGTTGGGCTTTTCACAGTATTATCGCGCGTTAACAATTGAGTTTCTCTTTGTTAAATGCGCGTTGCCACATATGTTCAACTAGCCAGTACCTTAATTCATCGCATACGAAAATTTTCAAAGAAAAAATTCTTTGTAGCTTTTACTTCGGTTCTTGTCATTCCTATCTGTGCTTCACTGCTTGTTAATGTGAACATTGTTGTTTCTTTTGGTTTGACGCGTTACGTTGCTTATTAGTTTCTCGGTGTAGGACACAAATTGACTCAGTTCATTGTATTGATTTTTCTACAAAGAACCATTTGTTCGTAATTATAGTTATAATTTTTATTCTGTGTTAAATTTGATTTTCTCTTTGCTTATTACTTCATTGCCGTAAAGTGAAATAATCTATCTTATCTACGAAACGAGTTCTTTCTGAATCACAATTTTATCCCACTTTTTGAGAGCAGTTTTGTTTGCTATGTTTATTTTCCAAGGACTATTTTCCTTCTTTGTTAACCTTTTAAATATATTCTTTCCAAGGTTTATTCTTTTTTTAAACGAATTTTGTACGTTCATATTATCCGACGTAGTGTAACCTCACAACACACACGGTCTGCATGTAGGTAGTTAGTTTAATAACAGAAGTGAAGTTTTACGTTGAGAATCAAACAGAAACGTTTTTTTTCCTCAGCAAGTCCTGCTTGAGAAAGGGATGGCCCTGACTGCTACATCGATGCATAAAATCGTTTAGTGCGAGTATTCAATTAAAACGTATTGAGCTATATTTTTCTTTTGGTGCTGCTTGTTTCTTAATGTTTCGCAAAATCGATGTAGCTGCGATTTTTTTAAAGACGACTTTGGCATTGACATACACAAATGTAGTTCGAAAATAAAGTTCCGCCCACTCGGGAGTCCTGTGAATTCTCCTTTCTTCTGCAACTGAACGACAGCAGGTTTCACGGCTTTTATTGTTCAATGGTTATTGACTTGCGATAAGTTGAAACAAAGGAAAAACTATCGTCTTTTTTACTTTGTCCGGAGCGGCTTTTATACGCTATTCACTATTTTGATCCCCCAATTAGCACCGATGTGATAACTAAAATAGAGTGAGTGGTAATTGCTCTGAAATCCAAAGCTTCGATTCGGCGGCATCATGTTATCTGGATGAGATGAACACCTTATCACTTAGTGAAGTACGTGTTTATTGTTTTGATTTATACGATTTTAGAAAAGACACGTTCGGAGAGAGCGTTCTGTCAAAAGGAAAAAAGACTGCTTTCCGCTTCGAGTGTTTTGAATGTGTAGTTTCAATTTTGTTTAAAACAGAACTTAGACGCATTAGTCGCACTAAAACTAGAAGTGCTTGTCAGGCTATAAGCGACATTTACCTCTGCCTTAAATAACTCTGCTTTTGCATCGAACTGAGTGCAAATGGAGGAAGTGTTACAGAGGACACGACGTAGGTTTTGCGTGTAATTTTAATTGTTCCTTCGTCGTTCTTGTTTCCGTGAATTGAGATTGAAAATTTTTGCCATTTGTTACTCGTGCCACGTTTTTGCACTTACGTTAAAAGGAAAACATTTCGATTTTTTTTTCTTACACACGAATTCATTGATTCATATGGTGTACAATTGACTAAAATTTATCATGCACGACCAGCTTTTAGTCCTGAATCACAGCAACGGTATAAATCGGTATAATTCTAATTGCAACAAGTGTATTTAACTCTAAATTTAAAAAAAATGTGGGAAAGGCACATTAGTGAATTTCTTGTGTATCAGATAGGGCGTTTATCGCTCATTACTTTCCATAATGTTCTGATAGGGATCTTTTTTGGATTAATTAGTGAGTCAAGAAAAATCGTTAGCTAGTGAGTATTTTTTATAAAAAAATGTTTCATAAATTACACCTCTGACCACCGTATTGTCCGCTTGGACCTTCCGGGAGTAACAGTGGTTCATATTTGTCACCCCTTTTACGAAATTTCTTACCTCGTCTGTCATTAAGGCAATCTCGAGTTTTTACGCGAGGTGGGTTTTTTCCTTGTATTTCCTCGATAGCAGTGGCGTTATCTCTCTTGCCAAACGGACGGCATTTGTTTATTTTTTTATCATTAACACATGGTTGATGATTTTTCTTTGTATTTCCTAAGGAAACAAAAAAGAAGGCAGTATGTATGCACCTGTTATGGTGTACACAGAGTAAATATTATTTTTTTCTTCAGTTATTCATTTCTTACACTGAAAGAAAACTGTGTCATGGTTAATCGTTAGTGCGATATTGCTGCCGCATTTTTAAAGTAATCAACGTTGTTTTAACTAAGACCATTTTAATGCAATCTTGGTAAACCGTAGTTGACACAATCGTTAAAATTTGGGTTTTTTTTTATTTCTCTTTATAACTGAAACCTGTATTCTGTAAGGAATTATGTTACAATGTATTTGCCATTAAATGTTTTATGAAAAATTGTGAAACATTTTTATTGTGGCGTACCTGAGAACTAGCAGTTGTAGCTAAGTGTGTTGACCACATTAAATACGGATAGATGAAAAAAAAAAAAGAATTAACATAAAGAAAATATTTTATCACCTTCTGTCCTTTTTTGCGGTTAACGTTTTGCTGCCCCCCCCCCCCCCCCTTACTCCCCCAAAGTTTCAGGTACGAAGTTTCAGCGCGTTCAGTTTGTCCCCTGAATGTCATTCAGGCAGCAAACTGAACGTGCTGCAACTACGTAGAAAAAATTATCTTTGATGCCTTGGCTAAATTCTGTTTTTCAGCGTTTGAATGTATCTGATGCATAAACTTCAAAGAGGCTTTAATAGCTTTGAACCTCAGCAGTCTCGAGTGAAATCACTTAAGTATTTCATATGTTTCGAGTCAAATGGTGACATCTTGAAATACTCTCAGTTTCTGTTGCTGCCATCGCTGTTTTGTTAGGATTTTACAAGTTTGTTTCTCAGCGTTATTGAATAAAGGTAACTGTGAAGACTGTAGGATAACGATGAAAAACTACAATAGCTCAATACACTTTCGTATTCCCAGTAAAAGAACTTGTTCAAGTTATCGTTTATCGTTCTAGTCCCGTTAACTTGATCTCATTCTGAGTGTTAACCAGATGGTTTCAAATGGTTTCTCTTCCACCCTCTAAGTTAAGAATTCTCAGCGCTTTGTGACGCTGAAAGGGACCCTTCTTATTTCCGTGATCTACGTAAATAGAAAGGATAAAAGAAAAAAGTAAATTTATTTTCATGCAAAATTCATTGATTTATTTCTCAAGAAAACCCTACTTTGAATTCGCCATGAAGATCTATTTCTTCCTTCTCGTGTTGCAGAGCGCCATTAAGATAATTTTCTACTTGATTTCAAATACGGCATATTCAGCAGAAAGTTAATTCCGCACTTATTTTACTATAACCTGAGCTTGCTTTATAATGTTGAGTTCTCTGTAAAAGTCTACAATTTTTTTGTGGGAACAATTGCGGTTACTAGTCGTTTTTCTGTTACGCGAGATTTATTCTCATCGTACGTATCTTTTTTGCTACCCTGGTCCCAGAGGTTTTTCTCCCTTTTTCTCGAACGAACTTGAGCCACGAAGCGGCGACGACTTTCTTCGCTGCTTCGCAGCTCCTCGTCGACGAAGGTACTTTATTACGTGGAAATTTAATATGTTTACTTCACTTTATACACGTCTAAATTTTGCTGGGAAATAAAGAAAGTGGGTGGTATTTGTATATGCCGTGTTTAATGGAGATGAAATGTGAGAAAAGTGGCGACCTTGTAGCGAAGAAAAGATATCATGGGAGATAAAATCATTTTTGATATTTCGATGTAAAAAATCATTTTAAAATATTGGCCGTGTTAAATGCATTGTTCATATATAAGAATGGTCTGAAGTTGCACGACAAGAAAATTGTATCGTGATTGATACCATCATTCTTAATATATCGAGCTTTAGAAAATAATGACCGTTCTCTTGAATCGCAGAGAACATTTTTAGTATTGGCACATCGGGAATCAAACCATAGCTGTTGAAGTTCGGGTCTTCGGAAGTTTCATATGTTGAAAAAAAGAAAAGATATTTATGCTTTAAAAGAGTTGCCAACTCTATTATAAATCTGAAATCACCATAATCAGTAATAATGATAATTTTATTATAAAAGTGTTGGGTGGATAATATTTTTAAGTCTACAGTTATTTTTTTCCCTACGTTTGAAAAGTTTTAAAGACTATTAAGTGACACAATTCCATCGAAAAATTAATTTGAAATCACCATATAATCAGTAATTTTAAGTTATAAGTAGTGTTTCAATTTCAAACATTTCCATTCAGACTGATGGCGGAAATAAGGAGGGCCCTCTTCAACGTCGCAATAGTGCGCTAAGAATTTTTAACTTGTAGACTGAGTGTAATGCTCTTGAGGCCATTCGCTTAATACTCGAAATCAGATTTAGCTTAATGCTTAGCACACAAACCCTAGAGAAACAAACTTGGCAAACAAGAGGACGCCACATGTCGATGAGATGAGTGCCGCTAAATACTATTAAAGCGAAAAGTTCAACACGGCAACCTTCTGAAAATCCTTTATAAACAATTGAATGATTAAAAAATATTTACTTTACGTTTAGAAGATAACATGTACATCTATGGTACTATCACAAATCTACTTCTTCTATGAATTGCTCCAGTCTTAATTGTACCTGCGAATCGTAAAAAAGGCGTTGGTTTTAGAGTCAGAGAAAGAGATGAAGTGAAATTCAAGAATAGATTTCTAGGATAGAACGAAAATGTTGCTAGAAGCAATTTCACGACATTTTAAAGTAGTTCACTCAATTGAAAGTGCGCAAGTGTATATCTTTAACTCCACACAATTCTTGAACATGTCCTCTACGTAAGAGCTGTCGAAAGCTCAAAAGCATATCAAAAGACGAAAGAAACATACATACACGTAAGAAAATAGATGTATGCGAAAAATAACAGACATTGTTCCTAACAAGGCCTAACATTATTTCCTGGTAGTCAACAAAAGAAAAAATAATAACGACAACAAGATCACCGGTTAAATTTTTTTCAAAAATCGATTTTAACAAGATAGGCAAGTGACACCGAAAGAGTAAGCAAAAATACAAATATTTCTCCGAGTTTACAACACGAAAAAATACTGAAAACTAATTTGCATTAGACATATTTTAATTATGTAGTATACATGTATACTCCGTTTGAGTTTTTTAGAATCATGCACGACGTCAGAAAGACTAAGACATTCTCAATTTATAGTGGATAAGTTCAGTTGTGTGCAGGAAGCCAGGTGGCGATTTATTTTGAAATTGATCAAATTCGTTCACGCAGGCGAAGCGATTTGAAGAAGAATGCTTACTTCTGACAAACGCTTTGTTTTAGCAGTATATGTCCGTCTTTTGTCAATCGCAGCGCTGCGAAAACGATTTTCTTGGATAGCTAAATCAGTTACCGTAAAAAGGACTTCTAATATGCTGTTTATGCTGAGAATCTTGCGTAATTTGAAAATTCGAGCTGACACGAAAACAGTGTAATTTGGAAGACGTTTACGACTGAAGAAAAGTAGAAAATGGTAGATATGTTAAATTACTGTCTCCAATTCAGAATACACCTTACCTACAATCATGTGACTAATAATAAAGCGTATGATCGTTTGTCTCGATGTGGTCACTTGAGTTGTACATCGCGACGTTTCGACTGCTCGTTGCTAGTCTTCATCAGTCGATGAGACCGGTTATGAAGCTGTTGTATCGCATTGTATTACATTTTAATTTAAGTTTCACTTCTTTCTATGGCAAATGCTCTTTTTTTTTGCTCTCTTTCGATCGAGCGCATCCAACTAGCGTATTGGGAAGCTCTTTATTACAGGAACTGTTTATTGCCGAGTCTTGCACAATTTGTTATTGAAACCAACATTAAACTACAGGAATCTTGTCGATAGGTTTTTGAGTGTTCAAATACTTGTATTTTCACCAGTCAGTTACAAGCCATTATTATTCAAAACCTTTCCTTACCGAAAAAAATTACTTCGTGTTTGTCTCCAAAGGTGAATTTGCTTCAAAGTTTCACTGGGTGCTTCTATTCACATTGAAATGTCATTTTGTGCATATAGAATAACGAGGTCGGGAGAATATTCTTCATTTTATGCCCCGCCTCTTTTATTCGAGAGGCACACTACATTCATGTTCAAATTTCGTACCTAGGCGCTGTACAACATGTTAGAAAAGGGACGTGATCGATTTACTTTTGAACACTCCCATCAAGTAAGATAAACAAACGTGTGATGGTGATAAACAAAACATTCCGCCAGCCTAGATGGGAACACTCCTCTCGTAGGAACCTTTTTTTTTATTTTTTGTAAGAACCTCGTGGAGACTGAAGTGGGCCCAAAACATGACACAAGAGCCGCGATGTAATTAGAACTGAAACACTCTACGAAGTAATTTCTAAGAACATCTTTTAAACCTTTTACAGGTTTAGTTCGCCGGTCAAAAATTGAAAACATTTACTCCCGGCCTAGCCCCAGATTAAGTATTGAACGTTCTTATTTATAAAAAAGAGTGCATAAACTGTAGTAAATCTATATTCCATCTCATACAAAGGAGATGTAATTTGTACGATATCCAAATTACCCGTGTGTGCAACATTGAGCAACTGCCTTTGTAAACGTGCCACAAAACTGTGAAACGGTTCGACTTCTCGTATTCAATGGTTTTGTTATCGAAAGCAAAATATTAAAATCAAAATCACGCGGTAATCTAGATGACAAATAAGAGCTACTCTAATTGGAAAAATTTCTATATACTTCATATATTTCGCATGAAACAAAAAAAATATCGACATAATGTAATAGAGCATAGTTTTAGCGAACGTTCTTATTTTTATTACTTGATTTTCTTAATCTCCGTATCAATTTGAATGGTAATCACACAGAGAGAATCTCTGAACACGTTTATTACTAGGAGCGTTTTTTTTATTATTATAAAGAGCCATTTGTTAAAAAATCTATCTGAATTGGAAAGCAAATATCAGCCATTCTTTGCCTCAGCTTCTAGGCCCAATATAAATAATTCCACTTTTATTACTTTTAGCGTATAAGTGTCTTGATTTCCTATGGATTTCAAGATATTTTTTAAATTTGTTCACGAGTATCAGTAAACCCTTTTATTTTCCAAAAAAAAAAAATGCTTGAAATAAAATTCGAGAAAAATCCCGAATTTCATTTTGTGAAATAAAGAAAAATAAACAGCAGATAGAAAACAACTATACTATTGAAGAGCTTTCATTTAAATGGTCATACTCAAGGATTTATTCACAGACTCAAGAGGTAGAGCAAAATTACTCGATGGAACGTTTGGTTGTGGGATCGGAGAGTTCCAGTGGTGAGAAATGTGCGCTAGCCGTTTCCCTTAGTTTGAGTTGATGGTCTTGAACTTGTGTGTGCTTCAGACTTTGGCTCACAAGTTTATGATTAATCTCTACCAAAGTTTCAGGTAGACTACAAAGCGAAACAAGAACTGACAAACGCATGCTTTCTTCCTCCCCCCCCCCCCCCAAATTTAGCAAAGGCGTTCAATTTTATTCAGAAACACTATCATTTTGTGCCCCGTTTGTAGATCATACATTTATAGTTATTCCAAGTACGATAGAGAGGTTTCAAAACTCCTTTCTTACACGTAACATAAACGCATAGTAGGCTTGGACAAAGTGTGAGAGATCGAACCAAGGTTACCATATTTTACGGAGTTTAATTTCACTAGAACTGGATTAATTAAGAAGATGTATGGAGGGTATTATTTTAATGTTGTAATTTTAATTGAGCATCGAAGTATAGTTTTTAGAATTGTGAAATAGCAAATTAATGTATTTCAATGATTGCTTTGTATGAAGTACGCCCAAGTACCTCTTTTAATGCATTTTACAAGTCAAAGATGATTAGTTTAAAATTAGCCTTCATCAGAGAGTGAAATCTCGTTTCGTGTAAAGTGATCTTAGCTTCCTAGTCGACAAATGTGACCATTTAACCAAATGTGTGACCATTTCAGAGATCACTAATGATGAGTGCTGCTAATTCGTTTGCTTAAATTAAAACGTAAGTAAAACTAATATTCTTCTTGTTTTCCAATTGAGCTCAGCCTCATGCCTGTATTTCAGCGTCTCTGCACATTCAAAGGAACCTGAATTATTATACTATTCTAATGGTTTAGTGAAACGGTAAACGCTTTGTCTTGTGGTCAAGCCTTATGTCTAACCTCCACTGGAGTTTACCCTTTAATTGAGGGATGCCCAAGTTGAAACAGAACTAAAAAAAAATTCAAAACATTATATAGACAAATAATGAGCATTATGTAGGAAAGTAAAGCTAAATATATCTCATATATATAGCGTTACTGTCATGCATAACGGTGATAATAATCCTGAGAATCAAAAAGTTGAAAATTCAAATTCAAAATGGGTACGCTGCTATAGTTGTATCCTCAGTTTGTTTATTTTTTGCTATACGTTTTTCGTGGACCGTTCACGGGCTTAGTGTTTAACACTCACAGATAGTTTTAAAAGACGAAATTCTCATTTTGCAAAGCAAACTGTGCCAAGTAAGAGGAGAGGTTGCCTGAAATGCGCTTCATACAGGTGTTAATGTGAAAGCAAGTCACTACACCGCAGGTCTCCGAAAGACACTACAGAACGAATACACTTTATACGAATAAACGTATGTAACAGGTTAACAGGATGTGTCCTTACTTGAATCCGATTTGTTGTAAACCATTCATACTTTTAACTCTGTGAAAACAGCGAAAACTGCTTCAAAGTGAACTTCTGTATATAATTTCCGTAAAGTGTGATAACACTCACGAAGGTTTTTGGTGCACTCAACGTGACTTTTGAAACCCAGACTCTTGGTCGTCTTCGTTAATATTCACTCTAATAGTAAGAAGTCTTTTGGTGTTGCCTGCTCTCTTGTTAAAAAAAAAAATATACGAACGAGCGCCGCTGTGGATGTCTTGCTTGAACGTAAGCCGAGTCACCATGCGTCGCAATTGCATTGCTCCTACTTTTCGTGTCAAAGGGTTCTTGGTGGCAATAGACCTCTTGCGATGAGACTGTCATCGCCTACGAAAGATCTTCCATGTGTTGTTAACTTCTCATGTTTTATGACGCAATCGTAGCCGTGAGTTCAAGTGCACATTGGTCGGCTAAATGGCCGCCGTGCTCGAAGACTATTAAAACTTCAACGTCAAATTGAGGATGTGTCACATCAAAGCGGGGTCTATATTCGAGCTGCGAAGGAGTAAATGGAGTTTTGAGCACTTTTAAAGTGTGCTTCAGTGTATGATTTGTTTGTAAAGTCGAAAAAGGGCTCTTCTTCCCTGTAAGTTACGAGTGAGTATAAACAATCTCCTTAATTAAGTAAGTGCGAAGTATTTTACAATCTGCTGGTATTTTAAACATTGTCGGTTCCCTCGTGAAGAACTTGCTGATCTATGCACTCGATCGCCAACTTTGACTTCGATTGCACTTTCCCTGTATTGAGAATGTTATTTTCCTTGGTAGGTGTCTTTGTCTTAACAAGCAGTGACTGGAAGGCAGCTCGTCTTGGGAGAATGTTCCCTGGGGAATGCCATTAATTTCTACTGTAGACAAGTTGATAAATTCATAATTCACTGATCTTAATCAGCACTGTGATAGCTGTGATAGCCCTATGTGCAAAGTGTTTGCACGAACAAAATGCGCGCTTAGGCAAATTGAAAAAGCCGCTCGATCTGTAATACTATGCTGCAGAATATTAAGTACATGAATACAATAGCTGGCGAAGGAAGGTTTAGGCGAGGCAAAGGAGACACAAAATTATCGTTCTTCACTGATCCGGTTATAAAATACAACAAATGCGGTTTGAGTTACTTTTTTTTTTTATTTGGTTCTGTTAAGCTTGATTGTTTCGTTTTCGAGCACTACTAGGGAATGTAAATTGTTGAACAGTAGCACCAGCAACTTGGACTTTGCTATTTTAAGTTATTCTATGTTTTCCTTTCTTGTCGAAACAATTTCATTCTGTTTACTCGGAGGCTTCGATTACGCCCAATGTTTATCGGACCAGAGGTTAATGTGGGCTTTTTAATGTATCCGTTTTCTTTACTTTAGGGAAACTTTTCCGCATGTACAAGATGCGCACGATTCTTGTACAGACAAAACAAAAATAAAACTGACTATCATGGGATTAAGCAGCTTGCATCTCTTCTATTAAAAATACGGAAAGCATTGACATGACCTCACCACCAGCATTACACTTTGTGTTATCTTTCATCTTGTTTCTTTTTTGGATGAGCAAAAGAACTGAATCCTTTGTGCCAAAACACTGATAAGGGAACAAAGCTTGTTTCGAATGAGGTGTTTCCCGTTCGCCAGTATCGTGCTACGTTACTGAAAATGCATAAATTTGGTTACGCTACTAAGCTGTCATTTTTGTTGTTGTTGTTGTTTTTTAAGCTAGTAAATCTCCAGATCACTAAATGCGGTTGTAACTTTTGTGTTCGTGTACCAAAGTGATCATTGAAGTGAAATCTATGAAATGCATAGCACAGTATTGTCCTGTGATGCTGTTTATTATCCTCTACAAGGCGGTTCTAACTTTTGTCTCTGTGAATGAAATCCAAAGGTGTAGCAATTGAAATGAAAACTACTGCGCAGTATTTTCCTATAGTGCTGTTTATTGCTTGTTGGATCGGTTACTTTTGAATCTGTGAATGAAATGCTAAAATGCGATATTCGAATGAAAGCTGTTGAGGCGTTCTTTTATGTGGTGCCATCCGTTGTGTTGAAAGTGTTGCTACTATTTCTGAATCAGTGGATGGATGAAATCCCGAAGTGTAACTGAGCATTGATTTCAAATCAAAGCTACTACTTCCTGTGCTGATGTTTATCATGCTCTGCTAGGTAGATCTCACTTTAAAGGCTGCGGATAAAATCCTTAAGTGTGACCATGCAAAAGAAAGCTACTGAGCAGTTGTTTCTTTGGTACTGTTTACTCATGCATTCAACATTTTCCAGAATCAAATGTCTTCTCCTCAGAATGGAGTCGGATGCTATTAAAGATAAAACGGTTAAAATCTAGATTATGTTCGTTGAGTGGAAATCGTGGTTTGATTGACCCGGAAACTAATCACTATTGTTTCCCAAATGTATATTATAAGAAAGTAAAGAGTACAATCAGAAATTAGATTTACTGTTAATGCTTTTAGGTCGATCAAGAAAACATTTCCCTTAAAAATACAATATGCATAGAAAGGAGAAGTCTATAAATAGCCCGCAAAGTAGATACGGAATAATATAGTATTAACAACTTTCTCGAATGTCTAGAGAGAGAGAAAGAGAGAGGGAGAGTATAAAAATGCAATTTATAATTAAATTTCATTCGTTTTATTTTTATGGTTGTAGATGGAAAGAAACATTCAAACGTTAGATCCTTCTGTCTTTGCGTTGAAATATTTATAACGAAACCATCAAAGGTGCCACTCGATACACTGTTTTTCAAGCATAGGTAAACTTTCGGTTTACATACTGACCTTATATCTTACTGGGGTGATACTGGTTGTATCTGCTTTTAGAAATGAAAATTTATCACACAGAGTGATACAGCTGTCTGTACAAGGTATCCGGCTGGAAACGATAAGGCCACTTCCCTAATCTCTTTCCTTTACACGGAAGGGCTCTCTTAAGATAATCGGGTACATAGCCCGAACATTTTCGATTACCGACCCAACAGGCTATCGGTTGGTGTTTACTGTCGTGTATTGTGGCTGACTTCAACGCACGATAGTTATAATTGCTTAAATTTGAATCTTTTTAAAAGGAGAAGTCCTTTAAGACTAGTCTAGAGAGTGTTTAAAGAGTGGCTGATCGAGAAAGTAGCTGTAGGATGTTAGCCCTTTATAGGAGATCGTGCTTTCGAAGACGCTGGAAATCTCTCACAGATTGCTTTTCCTCTGTGTTTTTTATGAAATCGAAGATGAAATTCTCCAGAAAACCAAAACTTCTGTAAGAAAACTTTTGTAAACAATGGACCACCAGCAGAAGAAAAGTACTTTGTGTACAAGCAGTGGGAGGGTGTTTGGGTTATCAGTTTGCCTTTTGTTTCCTTAATACTGTCTCTGGCCCTCACAACGCCAAGTCGTTTTAAATGAAATTGGACTTGGAATATCTCATACCATTTTCTATAAAATGCGTAAGCTGTATGCTGTGCAGAGGTTATTGATCAGCCCACCCACAAGCCTTAAAATGACTCCTGGCGAAGTGCTAAAAAACAACACAGACGTGTAGTGAATAATTTTCAAGTTTTTCACTGGGATTATGTTTTGCCATCGCCTGAAAGGCACCTTATGTACCCAGAAGACTCAATTATAAACATTTTTAGTTCACTTACTCACTTCAGGTTTCCCTTTTTTAATTCTACAAAATGAGATTGTAAGAGTGTAAAAATTGTGATCGAGATTTCCCTTAACGGAAAAGTGGAAGTCCGGACTCGCACGCGCGGCGCGATCTGGTGTGATGCCCGCTCACTTGTTCCTAGGAAAAGCAATCAGTGCTTCCTGAGAAGTGAATACAGTAATTTAAGGTGTAATAAACAGTACCCGCCATTCTTGCACCTTCACACAATTAGTGGTGCTCGTTAATGGTCTCTATTGAGCGAGTAAATGCTCATTTTGGGTTGTTGTCTGTTCAGTTGTCCCATTTTAGAAAAGGCGCTTTGTCTAGCTGGCACTTAGTGCGATCTTTTGTTATTGTTTGGTTGTTCTGTGGACTGATGAGAGTTTAGCGTGTACACAAATTGCAATGCTTGGCAGAGGCTGTCTTCTCATTTTATTTCAGCTTTCCAGTCAAACTTAATTACAATAATGTTTTTCGAATTTGTCGAATTTTAATTTCTGCGCAAAAAAGCTCTTAAATTTTTTCATTCATACGGCTTTCAGTGATCATGGCGTTAGTCGTGTTCCGTTTTAAACCCACTTGCCTCTCAATCTTCCGGAGAATAAGTGAGTTACATTACAAAGACATAATATAGTCATCTCCCAGTTTTTGAATTGTTTTGTTGTCGAGAAAAAAAAAAGGAAAATGTATTTCGATGGTGTAATGGCGCTGAATGAGGGACCACTTGCAACCGGCTGTTAGCCTTTCATTAGCACAGCGATGAACGTATATATTTTTCTGCCATAAAGATTTTATTAAACTTGTACTACCAAATTAAATTACGAGTTTCTTTCATCTTCTTAAGTGGGTCACACGCTACACTCATTAAAATGAAGTATAACCTGAGTAGTTTGCCGCAAGCAAAAGACTTGCGTAACCTGAAGAAAGCTTGGGGAAGGTACCGCCTTGTACTTTCACTGATAACCCGAGATATTTTTTCAAGCTAAAATGTTTTTGTTTGCTCAGAAATGTTTTCTTTGGTGTTTTTACTCCTTGACAGTACATTATCTGGGGATGGCTGAAACCGGAGAAGGCATTTTATTTTTGTGGTTTTAGACCAATTTGGTTTGTTATGACAAGGCGAGCTGAGGGTGCGTCAGACTATTTTAAAATGGTTTCAAATCCCTTTCATTTTTGAAGCGATGTATGCTTACAATAAACTCAAGTGATAGCGTATTCAATTTAAGCTTCTTCAGTCTACCACCGTTTGATGAAAGCGCTTACAAAGGAAAGCCTGTTATTACTAGGAATTGATTTTCTCATATTAAACACACATCTCTAAATAGAACACTCCACACAAAGCGATGCCATGATAATTTAAATGACCATTAACACCTTTAAACGATGTGCCATTCTCTCCTGCGACTGGGCAAACAGGAAACCATGGCATCCGAGAAAAGAAATGCTAACATTGAGAAAACTAAAACTGGTTTTAGTTATTCATGGAAATGTAACTTCCATTAAAGTTTATTCAATTCCCGATGCATTTAGACCCATATGTTGATAATGGATTGAACAGATGGCTTTGTCTTTGGTTTCACACTTCCGTCGCCGATCAAACTGCCAAGAAGAAGCCCTTCAATTTGTCTCGGGGCTTTTATTTCGAGTTAGTGTACCGAAGGGAATCCTATCCGTGCGAGTGACATGTTAAACGGGGTCCATTAAGCACGCTGTAAACGAAGCATCTTGTCGTTCAAATACGTGTCGTGGGAGGGGCACCTAAATGAGTATTAAAGAAGTGTTTTACAATCACATTAAGCCCCTGAATAAAAGCCCTTGTAATGAGCACTAATGAGTCTCTTTGTAGTTGATGAACGATGCACTGTAATCAAATTCAGACGAAAATAATTGCATTTCGGGTGTCGCAGTGATACTTATCTGTCGTTCTATCACTCTGGTTAAATGAATAAATCGTCAAAAAGCAATGATTCTCGACAGTTTAAATTCTTGCGCGCGATCAAAGGTTTAACAAAGCGCCTCTCGGATGCGAGACTTCAGGCATCAATTAAAGCTGAACTAATTCAAAGGAAATGTAGACAAACATGTCACTCCGGCCTTTTTACACTTTTATTTCGCCTCAAGAAAGTTGTGATTACATTTTAAAATATGACTCTTTGACTTGGCTTGACACGGCATAAAATCTTTTTAACTTCTAAGCGAAGGAATTCTTAAAAAGAATAGCCGTGATTTTGCGTGCTTGGTTGTGTGTTTATTTAGTTCACATCCGTTTCATGCTTTTCTTCGTTGACTTCCTAACTTAGATACGTGCTTTCCTAGCCCTATGTTTTTTTTTCCGAGCTGAAAAGAAACGGCAAAAATTCAACGTGGCCTTGTAGGTTTTACTTGGACGCATTTAAGTCGCTTAGACGCCTATGCGGTTGATTATAGTAACTATCTTAAGTACAGAATTAATAAAACGCATTATCTCTTTCCTTTCCATATCTAATCATAATTATTGTTTTAACTTACAAGCTTGATAAAATTTTCTTGTCCGGGGGATGTTTCTCATCCCTCGTTCTATCTGTACACTGTCATACACACTCGTTAATCTTAATCTTGGATTAAAGGTAATTAAGACTCTAACACTCGCACAATCTGTTTTCGATGATGTGAGCAAACTTTAAGAGAGTAGGCCACTCCAGGTAATTCACCGGACACAAGTGAGGTACTTCCGTAGTTCACCGTTTAAACGTTATTCTCCGCTAATCTTTAGCACAAACGTGCCTTTTCCAAGCCGCGTTGCTTAGCAGTTCAGGCCCTAAAATCTTAGTTGCAAACGGATAGTTGAGAACAACAGCGATTAAAATGTTTGCTTGCTACTCTTTGACTGTCACTATCTTTCGTGTTCGCTCGCTTGATGTGAAGGGTCTATTTGTTGTAGCTGGGACGTGATTTAGTAATCTTGGGAGTCATCTGTAGAAGTAACCACAAGGGGGAGCAAAGCTTTGAGTGCCGAATGGCGCCATTGACAGAGCTGATAAACCAATGTCTTCATACTGTTTGTGGTCGTCGCGAACCAAAACGCGCACCGCGACTTTCTTCGCCGCACTTGGCGGACAAATCTCGGATGCTAGCTGGCGGCGTTTTGTTTTGTATCGTCTGTTCTGAAACCATATTTTAACCTGTGTCTCGGTTAGTTTTAAAGCACCAGCAAGTTCTGCTCTCTCAGGTCCCGATAAATATTTTTGATGGCTAAACCGCCTTTCCAACTCGAAAACTTGAGCATGAGAGAAGGCCGCTCTCGATCGCTTCTTTCGCGGTTTAGTCTGCTGATGTGGGCTTGAAGTCGAGGTGTGGTTGACATCTCTCTCCTGATTTTCTGTAGTGAAGAAGTAAAAACCTCAAATCAAATCAGATTCTTTTGCTTAATTACAATTTGTCTAATTTACACAAATTATGTCGGTCTCTAAGAAGTCGACGACTGCTCTATTCTGCAGCTCAAGAGCAGATCTTGAGTAGAACTTACTGTGAGCTTTCGCTATCTCCTCTCCTCGCTCAGTGCTCTCCTCCGGATTTCTTTCTGCGGAAAATGAAGGCAGTGGCGTGGGAATCTGTGAGGCGTTGTATGCCTTGTAACAGCCAAGTTGATGGATGCCGGTTAGAGCGCCTTGAAAGTATGTTG
The DNA here is from genome assembly GCA_964030785.1 of Siderastrea siderea. NCBI lineage: Eukaryota > Metazoa > Cnidaria > Anthozoa > Scleractinia > Rhizangiidae > Siderastrea > Siderastrea siderea. The sequence goes on from OZ034968.1 coordinate 57,510,065, forward strand.
GCAGAGGTAAATACGTCGGCGAAACTGGATGAGCGTGGGTCGGGTGCTGACTCCAAGGAGCGAAACTGTTGTTATTCTGCTGTGGGACATCGTGACGGTTCAGAATATCGGTTATCGAGAACGGTGTAACTGGAGTTCGGATGGCTTCATTCATCTTGTTATGTTCTCAACTTGGACACGCAGCAACGTTGTGAACAGAGGTGATTGCAGTGTTGGCGTTAAGGCCTCACGCTGCTGGCCGAAACAGAAATAGGATACCACCCGTCGATGTGAACCCTAAAAACGGCACTTGGAGACCTACAGGAATTTTTTACAATATCATTATTCAGCGATAAGGAATCAAAATTGAACATTAATCGCCGATTGGTCGATGTCCGCGTATCACCTAGTGCCTGTTGATGAGAAAATCAGGCTAATCAGGCATTCTTATTGGCTACTTGCTTCATTTACGTAGTTTGTTGACGTTCTGTTAAAGAGTGCTGACACAATGCAATTAAGAACATACGGCCTCTCAATTACGCAATGATTGGGGTCTTACGAAGGATGCGAGACCGAAAGATCAAGAGTAGGTGCAAATTACAGCGCGCGTTTCAAAACACTGCTTGTTTATACAGATAACTGGATAGAAGTTCATGGAGGTTAACCTGTCTGCGGTGTACGTTTTCATTAAGCTGATAGAACCTCGCATAACCTCCCGGCGCAACATTTAATTTTTCCCTGAACGTTGATCGCGTTTCGGTGAGTTGTTATGTAAAACGCGGCGCTCAATTGCTTTCAAATGCACAAAATTAAACTCACTTTGTTGTTTTCTTTTTTAGGGGATTATATTCTTAAAAATTCGAAGGCTATCAAAGGCAAAAAGCACATGAGTGACAGCTTGCGTGGGAATGGGCTAGATGGGTGGCAATGACAGTGTTTTGTGAGTCTTCTTGTGGAGGGCTATTTAGTCGATAATGCCTTCACGCCTCATGCCAATCATTGTACCGATTCTGCATACGTGTTAATTCGTTTATTATTTTCCTATTGTCAGGTAATGTCGCTTAATGATTGCAATGATTGACGTCCGAACAATACAGAACGCGCCATCTGCTGTGCGTCTATTGTTTACAACGTTTACTTGCACTTTAGGACATTTCCATACAAAGCCGAGCTGGGGCAGATTTTTTATTCGGATCTCGTTTTACCTCTCAACGGAACTCAACGAGTAGGAAGTGGTTTGAAAGGGACACAGGCAATTGAAATGACAATATTGAGGCATTTAAAAGGTTTTTACTTGAGTGTGGATTGCTTTCAAGGATCTGAAATCAACATCATTAACATGACGCTCGCGACAGCCATCACCTTTTGTTAGCTAATGCGATTACTGGGGACCGCGGAGTTAAAATCTTGTTTGCTGCTTTTCATGCCTCTTTTTTGACCTGCTTACCCGCACTTGAGAAATTTACAGTGAAAATAAGAAAACGCTTCACTCACTTGGTTTTTCGAGCGTCTTTTTTTCCTTGCTTATATCTTAAGTTTCAATTTCAATTTTATTCTTTTCAATTTCTAAGGTCCCAGCTTTATTTCAAAATCAATTTTGCCGCAAGTACCTCCCCAACAATTCGTCAGGTGTTAAATTACTTTCGCTCCATTCTTGTATTATTTATACAGGATCGATTGTCACGCCGAAATTAACTCGGTTTCTTTTTGAGAAATTCGAAAATTAATCGCAAAATTTATATTTTTTGTTTGAAATAAAATGCCCGTGAGTTTTTTTTTCTCTAGAGCATTAGAAATGACTCAATTACCGGTCGGTATATTTGTCAAAAAGGGATTTTTACTAATGGAATATTTTATTGAGAATCATTTCGGCGTTCCTTTTAGAAGATCGCTTTTTAGTTTTTCTTACCACAGCCCTCAGACAGTCTTTCAAAACCAGGAGAAAAACTCATTTAACATGCAAAATTTGGAGAGACTTTGTCAACTACCACAGCTGAGATTTTTCCTTTGCAAATTTTATTCGTTTCTAAGAACATGTGTTGAAACAAACCAAACATAAAAATATTTAAGTTAAAAAAGTACGGAAAGGTATCCATGTTTTGTGAACAGCTGACATAAGTAAGGTGGCAGGCACTTGGCTCATCTCCATATCTGAGACACGGAACATATATTTTAATGGCTATAATTTGCCTTTGCATCTTCTTGTTCGTCTTTGACTCTCCTCGCAATGTGTGTACCATCAATCGCCAATTAAATTGCCATGAATGAATATAATTATTTTGAAAATTACATTTCTCCTTGCGGTATTTATGTTCAAAACAACTTTTGCCTAGTTTTATGATTGTTTATTCTCGTATGACGAGGTGAGCTAGAACCTTAAAACCGTGATTCGCCCTGACAAGCTGTTTGCTACTCAATTTCTTATGTTATTGCTTATCGTGGATTGGTCATCAAGATATACGCATAAGTCATGACAACTCAATGCCAAAGCTGGTTCTCACTTAAAATGATAAATAAAAAAATAATGATTAGATGAAGTTAGAAATTGAAAAAAAAAAAAAAGCGAAAACACGTACAAATGACAGCAACATTTCTGTGGTGATATGTAAGTTAGCTTGAAATAATTTGGCTTAAACCAGTGCACAATACCGCGAAATGATGTCAATTCTGTATTTTGTCCGTGTTTGGTTGATATTGAAACACAGAGTGTCGCACGTGCATTAGCTTATGACGCCCCAAAACTCTTGATTTGTCTAGCTTTTTCCTATTTATAAATTTATGCTTTGACTTCGTCTGTGGGAAATATATGTTTGGTGAAATATTATATCGTTTGTGCGTGTGAAATTTATCAGTGAAAAGTGACAAAGTAGCGCTTTGCACAAAAGGCTTGTATAAACGTGATTTACAAAATATGTAGAAGATGGAGCGGTGAATGTATGCTTTTGAAATAGTTTTTGACTCTTTAGTATCAATAATTATACACATTTCTTAACATTACTTATTTTACACTTTAGAGATAGGCCGCATTTTTTTTCTTAAAAGTATTTTCTAAATACCACTGTTCCTTCGCTCTCTACTGTCATTACTCTCTGGTTAATGTAACTCGTACGCCTCTCTACTTTCACCAGAAAATTTTAAATATCTCGCGTTTCTGCTTAGTGTCATTGATAACCGTCTTTCATTTTGGACCTGCCTCGATCTGTCACGGTAAAGCATGTTCTCTGTGCTTATCTTAACACGTAGTTACCAATTTCTGTTTGCTAGATGGTTGTTCTGTGGTGGCGGGTACATGTTCATGTAGTGTGGTGCGAAGTTCATGTTCATATTCATGTTCATATTTAAGCCGTAAGGTTCT